>OY744516.1:32690592-32708092 GCA_963556195.1 Sepiola atlantica | reverse complement strand
GAACAGCAAAGATTGGACCATATTTTTCTAATTGCAAAGTTGCTCCTCTTTCTTCCTGTCCAAGAAATATGAACTAAAAGTAGCGTCAATAGCTCTTACATCATAAGAGCTTATGCACTTGTTTTACTTAAATATATTTTGCTTTCGGTAATTTAAACCCTTTTTAAATTATATATATATATATATATATATATATATATATATATATATATATATATATATATATATATATATGTGTGTGTGTGTATGTGTGTGTGTGTGTGTGTGTATCCATATATGTTTTTGTGTGTGCATTATTTTTATCAATCTATATGTGTATGTGGTGCGTATGTATCAGGGTTCTTTTTTGTCACGATTTATGCCAGGATTCCATTTAATCGGAATGTTACATAATATATGAAAACTGCTGTTTCCTCGTTCAGACAAAAAAAAAATAACGTTTTCAAGTTAATTTGGTCTAATTATTCAATAAGGAAGAAATAATTGGAAAGAAACGGGAGCAAAGATTTGGACATTTGTTTCTGATTCTTTAAAAAAAAATGTTTAAATAAAGCCCCGCCCCCTCTCCCCCCAAAAAAATGAGCTTAGAAAAAAAGTCAAAATATACAAAAAAAGTTAAAAATCAAGATCTTTGGGATTCTTCTTTCTTCAAATTTATTAATTATTAGTTGATTGCTGTATTAATGTAAGCCCCTATTTACTTGTCTCCCAACGAGGGAAAAGTTAGACAGAAAATCGATGTTGTATTTGGGAGATATCCAGCTCCCACAGAAGAGGAGACTCTGGATTGGACAAAAATAAAAACTGCCCCAGTCAAGAAGGATCTCTTCTCCCCTGACCGAGGACAGAACATACTACACTTTGAATTATTTATTTGTAGAAAATATTTTTAAAAATACATTTAAAATAAATTAGGCACAAGGCCATCAAGTGTGGGTGAAAATGGGTGTCGTTGGTCATCCTTGGTCTATAGTGATAAAAATGTCTATCCTACTCTTAACTAGAATCATCTCAATCACCACAATACTACATTTACACTAGAGGCCGTCCTACTTAAGATATCCCCAAATTTGTTGGAAATTTTATTGTTCATACAGCTTTGATTCTATGCCGAAGCTCAGTCAGTTAACTAATTAAATCAAAATTGTAAATAGAACTAACTTGCTAAGTTTTTATTTTTATGACTCAAAAACAGATATGTGTGTTGTATATTGTAAATGAGTTTTATATTATACTGGCGATATTTATCCGGCGTTGCCTGTGTGGAGATATATTGCTGGTCAGATGTTTTTTTGTTGAAAATATACTTTCAAATATAGTCATGTGTACAATTTTTGCCTTGAAAGAAAAGTTAAAAAATGACATTTGTAATATGAGGTCAAGTAATTAAAAACCGTTTAGCGCGGTGTTATTACTAAAAAGATATGTTGCTTACAAACAGCTGTAAAACGGCAAGTGGATTTAACGAATCGAAGCGAAGTCGAATTATTTAAAAAAGCGAATTACTTTAAAATCATAAAAATACCAATAAAAATAATTATTTAAGTGTTTAAACCTTTTTTTTAAATAGATTCTTAAATGAGATAGTCTTTGTTTAATTTGATTTTTATTTTACGAAACAAAGAAAATCTATTTTTAAAAAAATGAATTTCGTTTTTTTACGTTCTAATATATTTCAGTTATTTTATCGAACTAACCGATAATTGTCCCTAGTGCTTCAGATGGAATGGAAGGAAAATTTCGATGGTGTCTTTAGATTACTTGAAAAATGTAACCCTCATTGAAACTTATTTGAATGTTCGTTGCTTCTGTATTATTGGGGACGGATAAAATTTTATTTTTTATATTAGAAGAGTCAGTTGAAACGAGAAATAATTCAAACTGTTTTTTTTTGTAACTATAACCCATAAAGAAAATCCAGAGAATTAGTAAGAAAATAAATTTTAAAAAGGGTACTTATGCAGTTTATGGACCGGACTGAAATAATAACGTTATGATTTAAAAAGCCATTCTTAACATCAGTAGGTGGGGGTTGATTAACTATTCTGTACTTTCACCTAACAATTTAATAAAAAGAATAGTCCCCATGTTAAGAATGGCTTTCTAAATTTAAAGTTTTGTCCCAAACCAGAATGCTACATTAAAAACCGACCTTGTGTCTAATACTGCCTTCGTGCGGATGCAAGTAAATAGGGACAATCCTAAGTGAATTCCTATTTATTTGTGACTCTGAAGAGAATCTGGAAGTATTTAAAAAGTACAAACATCTGTGTTAATTTAACTCAACATCCTAATTAAAAAGTCATTGATCATCTTTTAATGGTACGAGATTGTAAGATACTTTAAGTTTTTACAAATCTCTAGTACATTATCTTATACGATTTTAATCTTAATGCGTCTTTGGTGTCATACACTTCATAAGTCTATGAATATTTGACTTATGTGGCTCTAATCTAATGTGTATGCATGTAGCAAAAGAGATTGAGATGTGGATGATGTCTGTTGTGTGTTTCCTGCTTGTAAAATTGCACATCAAGAAGGCTTTACAATGTATTAATAGAAGATCTGACTATCATTGATAGACTCCTTGTTGGTTAAGTTATATACAAATTGATGTTTTTTTTTCATGTTGGTAACAATTTATCGGTTTTTAGTCTTTAAATAACAATCTAAGCATGTAAAATTACTAGGAAGAATTAAATACAATAATATAAACTGTTACAAAAATCTATCCTAAAGTATTTGTCTGTTTACAAAATTTTTTTTTTTTTTTAAATAAGTTAAAGAACTCTGGAATTATTTCTGTAAAAGTGAGCAAGTTTTCATTCATATATTTAATGGCATAATCAACCCTTTGTGAGTTATTTAATACTGAAACGTAAAAATCCAAATATAAATCAAGTTTATGTTTCAGAATTTTTTAGATAAAGATTGATAAATTGGATTATTTGGACTAGTGTTCTCATCTTGGATGTTATTCTCACAAGGGTTCAGTTGATGTATCTCCGACCTTCTTTAGGTGCGTTTTGTTGAACTCATCTCAAAGAAGCAGCGCATATGTTGGGCAACAATGGCCTCCTAAAGAGACCTAGTAAAGAATTTAATACAATACGGGAACCATTAATTATAAATAGTAGAATAGAAAACCATTAAAAAAATAAAAAAATAACTAAATAAATAAATAACTAAATAAATAATAATAATAATAATAATAATAATAATAATAATAATAATAATAATAATAATAATAATAATAATAATAATAATAATAATAATAATAATAATAATAATAAGAAGAAGAAGAAGAAGAAGAAGAAGAAGAAGAGGAAGAGGAAGAAGAAGAGATATTTGCCGTCCCAGCAAACCACAGGGAGGGCCTGTGGACGAGTGGTTATAGCACTTGTCTTCGGGCTGGACGACCCCGTGTTCGATCCCACTCACGGCATGCGAATTTTCGGGTCTGAAAACTCCCTCTGTCCACCCAGCAGTAAATGGGTACCTGACTAAAACTCAGGGAAGGTTCAAGGCAGCGGAAGGAGAGGGATGGGCTCCGCCTTCCATATGCTGTGCCCTAGACACGGTGATTCTTAATAAATCACCGCCGCTACGGCCATGGGCAGTGTGCGATGTAAGCAACGACACTCGTGCGCGTCCAGGCTATGCGACCTTTACCTTTTTTTTTTTACCAAACCACAGGGTAAAGATCAAAGAGACAAAAATAACACAGCAAATACACTGAACTTGCCAGAGAACTGAAAGGAATATGGAACATCAAGAAAATTAAAATAATGCCAATAATCGTAGGAGCACTAGGAACAGTCTCGAAAAACCTAGAAAAATGACTGGAAAAAACATGGAAAAATGAATAAAGATAAATCGATAATTAGATGACAGCCTCCTAATCATCAATTCTGCTAAATGTCAAATATTCATAGACTTATAAAGTGTATGGCACCAAAGATGCATTAAGATTAAAATCGTATAAGATTGTGTGCTAGAGATTTGTAAAAACTTAAAGTATTTTACAATCTCGTACCATTAAAAGATGATCAATGACTTTTTAATTAGGATGTTGTGTTAAATTAGAACAGATGTTTGTACTTTTTAAATACTTCCAGATTCTCAAATAAATAAGAATTCACTTCGAGTGAAATCACTTATACGGGGTAAATTGTGATAAAAACACAATGAATACATGTTTTAAATGCATATTAAAATTGAGAATTTTTGGTGACTTATCAGCTCCAAAACTACTCAACAGAATTGTTCCAATATTTGGCATGAAGCATCCTTGAAATTCCGAGTACGTTATAGGGGTAAAAATGTTACTACTAACATATAATAAACACTTATAAGATACAAAACTAATGGACATAATTGCAATAAATGTTGGATAATGAACACTGGATGTTGGATATATAATAATGGGGGGAGGGGGAATCTAATAATACTACTGTGATTACTACTAGTAATTATAATAAAAATAAACTTGTATGAGTTAAAAACTATTGAGCAAAGTTCCACAAAATTTGGTATGAAGCTTCCTTGACATAAAATGTGTTACATGAAAGTAAATATTTAAATATGACAATTGATACTAGTCTATTACTAATGGAGATTTTGGTATCTGTTTGTCTGAAACCGAAACTATACTATTAATTATATTAATGTACTATTATACTATATTTTAATGCTCAATTTAGTTTACTATACTATTTCAGATTAATGTACTATTTTTCAATGCTCAATTCAGAGAGGGTAGTGTAGTTTCTGTTTTGTTGTCATGATACCATCATCTCATGTATTATCTCCTTATTTTGGGGAAGAGGGGGATAATATAGTATCTGTTCTGTTTTCATGATACCATCCTCCCAGGCAATACCTCCTCCTTTTGAGGGTAGTGTAGTAGATCTTCGTTCATCATGATACCATCCTCTCAGGCATTACCCCTTTCATTGGGGGGGGGGCGGATAGAATAGTATCTGTTCTCTGGTCATGATACCATCCTCCCAGAGATTACCGCCTCCTTTTTTAAGAGAGGGTAGTGATATATTAGTAAATATATGCAACCTATGGTCTCATCATTTTGCTTGTATTATTAATAGTAATAGCAATAAACATTTATGGTGAAAAAGTATTAATAATGCTGATTATAATACATAAATAAATTATTTAATAGTATACTGAAGGAACTAAACTAAATGTTGCTCTAATAAAAGCAAATTTATGTGAGTAAATTGTCTCATAAGAAGATCTTTTTTCAACTAACACTAGAATTTAAGTGCAATTGAATGTGACAGTAACGACATTTCGACCGATGTATTCTCCAACCTTCTTCAGGTGCGTCTTGTCGAACTCGGGAATCTGTACAGAATTTCGAACGTAACCCTGCATTTAATCCATGGAGGTAGCTTGCTCTCGTTTCGTCAGCCATGATCGGGTAGAAGTCTGAAGTAATTCGTAATTGTATTCTTAGTATTGCTTTTACTGTGGATCGAACCATCAACCCCTAAAAGATTGTCACTTAGAATTGATTATTACATAGCAATTATATCCGTTTCGCCACAGATTTCTGTGGAGCCGAGACCCATACAAAGGTGAGAGGCGTGCGACAAACCTTAAATTAGACAAAACAAGTCTTAGCAGTCAAAAAGTATCTGAAAAAAGATTTTTTTAAATCCATAAGGCCATGGAACAAATAGGTTTTGAGAAGTCCCTTTCCTATGCAACTTTAAAGAAGTGGGCTGTGGAATTTAAGCGGAACAGAGACAGCACAAAATGTGACCAATGGTCAAGTTATGAAAAAACCTCAAACACAGACGAACAAGTTGATACCATGCACAGTATGGTTTGGGATGACAGACGTCTTATTATATGTCGGAATTTTTGAGATGAGGATTGATAATCTGTATTATTTGGATTATTCGGATTACTGTTCTCATCTTGTATGTTATTTTCACAACGTTTCAGCCGATGTAACCTTCGAACTTCTTCAGGAGTGGCTTTTCAAACTTCGGAACCTAAAAGTCGAATTCGGAAATCTTTATATTAAACTCGGGAATCTATACCGAATTTCGAGAGGAACCTTTTTATTTAATCCATGGGGTAGATTGTTCTCATTCTGTCAGCTATGACCTAATAGATTTGGTTTGGTTTATTTTACGGCATATAAACCATCTATGGGTTATTTAATACCGAATAAAGTTGTCAAATATAATCCTATAGGTAGGATAATTATTTATATTCCTAGAATAAATTGGTCTCAGAATGCATTGTTCTTAGAATGAAAATTTAACAGTGAGAGTGTGAACATTGCTCTTAGAAGGGAATTTTACTCGAACGAGAGAAGCATTACTCTAAGAAAACAACACTCCAAGAAAAACATTACTTCTTTGAAAGCATTACTCTTTGGCATTGGTAATCTTCTTTGTTCTCAACATGATTGACCCTGAGCCACCGCCTTCTATTATCTATTTAGGGAGAAAAATAAAAAATAAAAGTAAGGTTTTGATTGTTAAAGAATCAGATTGAATAATGCGGTTGAGGATGAACTTATAGATACTAGGGCATGATGTGACTAGCCAATAGATCGGATTTGGCTTCTTCGACCTCCCGTCAAGCCGAAGTAAGGGCCGAAGTGAAGATTGCTCAGCCACCAGGATCCCGCCATGAGGCATCACGGATCACCATCCACAGCCTACAGGTAGCCCTGTTTTCGGGGGGGGCGCAGTAGGTTACCGCTCTGCATGGGGTTGCAGTCGGGAAATTTGTGGCTCCGCCGACAAGGCAATGACCTGGTAGAAGTGTTAATTTTTATATTATTCTTAATTATTATCGCCTATAGTAAGGATTGAACTTTCAAACAACAGAAAACTGTCACTTAGAACTGATTGTTAACCAACGCCTTACCTGTTACCCCACATGTCCAAGTACATATGGCATAACAGGTAATACATTGGTTAACAATTCATACTACTACTGCACCTTCAAATAATGAAACATTTATCAGGTTTTGGGGCTGAATCAGCATTATCCTTAATCCAAGAATATTTATTAGATATCACCATGTCAACAATAACAGAAGTTGAGTGAATTTATTTTTTTATATGATCATCTAAAATTTAATTCAAATCAAAAAACCCTGACACAAATAGGAAAAATTAAATATAATAATGACAACTTTTACAAAAATCTATCTTAAAGTATTTGTCTGTTTACAAAAATAAAACAAAAAAAAAACAAATAAGTTACAGAATTCTGAAATGATTTCTGTAACAGTGAGAAAACATTAAGTTTTTCATTTATATGTTTTATGACATGTAAACTGTTTGTGAATTATTTACTATTGAAATGTAAAAATCCAAATATAAATAAAGTTATTTCCTTTCTGAGTTAATAGCTCTTTCACATTAACTTTGGTTGCTACTTTTATAGCTGAGGAGGGAATGTGGATTCATGCCTTTCTCAAGCCTACTAATAAGTATATAAATGCAAGAGATTTGACATGACTTGAACACACCTTGCTGATGTTAAAGTCCATATTGATGGGAAAATAAAGATGCCCACCCAGAAAACTTTTAAAAATCATACTTTATAAAATAATTATTTCACAAAAAAGAATATCAATCGATAGATGAGGAGTAGATATAAAATGAATATGTGAATTCATATTAAAAAAAAACGTATAAAAAACACATAAATGAGACACGTGGGAGATACAAGAATAAGATAGAAAAGAAATGTTGAAAATACAAAGGAATATGTACAGAAAGATATGGGAACATGTGATGTGAATACCTAACACCTGGAAGATTTTAGGGGGTCTTATTTTTTGTTGGAGAGCTGGGAGAGGCATACAAGAAAACATTCTCATAAAAGCAGACTTATGTTTGATGAAAAGAAAATGATCTGGTCTTAAAAAACAAAAGAATAAAAAGAAAGAATTCTAGTTACTACAAAAGGAGGAGTAGTCGCAGATATGGAATAAAATCATTGAACTATTTCCTTGAAAACCAAATAAAAAAATACAAACACCTTACAAATAATAATAGCACCTGCCTGGGGAAAATAGATATAAAAAATAAGTCAAGCAAGCATGTCTTGGACAGAAACGAAAAAGCTCCCAAATAAAAAAAAAAGCAACAAAAAAGAAGATATTGAGAAACCAAAAAAATTGCCAAAATGAAAAGGGGAAAAACATATAACTAGACCAATCTGAGAACTGCCCATATTGATATATTTGCAAAGGATTTCTAGTTTTTGTTATGTATGCGTCTCCCTTCAAGAAATAAAGTAAAGTAATAAAAAAGGAAGTTTTCTCACTTTATCCACTGCATAAAAATGTTCATTTAATATTTGTAATAAGTCGTGACATAAATAAAGTTAACTTTAACTTATTAAAAAAAAATCTAATGATAGATACTTGTGTTCATTTTCACATCTTATACATTGTTAGATTTTAAGAATATTAATTGATTTTTCTGAAATTATATACAATTAGATGAAATTAGAACTATTTAATGGTTGCTCTTGATAGTATTATTACAATATTAATTATTTTGTTTTTAGATTTGTCAAAATTGTTATATTTTGTTTATTGATTCTAACATTGAAAATGGATTAAAATAAGTTTTATATATTATACTTTCTTTGTTTTATTGGAAGTATAAAATTAGAATATTTGATATTTTATTTTATCCTTTTTATAGTGATACACATTTTGGGGCTCCTTCTCCAACATGCAGCCGTCATATTGAATATGTTGTATTATCATGGATAATACAAGGTCGGAATATAAAGGAAAAAAGACAATGACGAAGAAACAGTAATAATAAAAAGAGGGTTGAATTCGTATGCATATTTATTTATTAAAGACAAATGTAAGAAGGACATAAAACACAATAAATATTGGGGGTGGGTGTAAAATAACAGATGTAGTTACTAACAAAAGAGTACATGTTACAAGTCCGTACACACAATCGAAATAACATGGATTGCTAGGGTAAAAATATTATAGAGAATTCATTGGCTATGTAAAGTAAATACAATTTTACTTTGATATTGTTTGGGAATTGTTCTCAATACGAATTCTGAGACCAGTAGAAAACGGGCCATGTTATAATATCTATCTCTGAACGATAGTTGCACCCATAATAGAATGTCTGACAGTAAACACATCAGAGTCGTGAACACCATTTAAAATGTAAAGCTAAGCTGTTCACGCTCGGCCGGAATCAAGCCCAAGCCAAAAGGAGACAGAATATCTGGTTCTAAATAGTAGGGTAGACTAGACTCTCAAGCCTTGATTGTGAAATTAGTCTATGAGAAAGAAAACTTTAAATACCACCAGTCTTTCTCTGCTTATCCTGGCATTGTTTCCAATCATCCTGGACATCTACTTGCCATTGGACTCGTGCAATGGCGGTTTAAGAGAGGTACGGTTAGAAATTGTGCAACTCTTGCTTCACAATAGACTCTCCGTGCAGACATCCTTACGTGGTGTAGCAATTGTCTCCCTTGAGATTAAAAGGAAGGCAAAAAACATTCATTTAAATAAAAAAAATGCATGTGCATATGTATGGGTACTTATGCTGTTGTATATATATATATATATATATATATATATATATATATATAAGTTTATTTTAATTAAATTATTTTATATGGTAATGAGTGCAGAGTAAAATTTTGTTAATTACCTTATTGAGCTCAAAATTCCTCTGATGCCAATTATAATTTTAGGATGCATAAAATGCATATAGTCCCTTCCTCCTTTCTCGTAATAAAACGACGTTGAATTCTTCAGCTCCTTTATTTCCATCTTGAAATGTTCTTAATAACCTATATGGGCATTTCCTCACCACCAATACCTTTTTTTGTCCAAACACACCACAGGGCACATCCATATATAAAATATGATAGATTTCATAGCAATTAAGGGACAACAGAAATTACTCATAATACATGTCAGGTGGGATCATGTTATCTGATATTATTAGATATCATTACTTGTTAAATACACTTTTTTAACTTTATAATTGTATCCACAAGAAATAAGTATTCTTATTGATACTAGACTGAGATCAAAAATTAAGAACATTTGGTAGGATTTGAAATCAGAGATTACATTCCTTTGGGACTCTTCATAATATCTCTAGGATGTATTTGCAGCAGAAAGTTATTTCTTTAACCATATTTTTTACTACTTAAAATATGCACACACAGATAATTAGTTAGATAATCCTATCTATTTACTATGCGTACGTGTGAAAAAAAGTGCATGTGTGCGGATGTTTGTATTTGTATGTGCGTATATATATATATATATATATATATATATATATATATATATATATATATATATATACTCGAAGAATAGCCGTCCCAGGAAGGGCAAAATTAATTCACGGAACAGAAAGTTTTGCATCACTTTTATGTCCCTTCCGAAGATTAAAATTGAGATATAATACTACTAAACCTCATGTTTATAGAAAAAAGATAAACATATACACATGCATAACTTTATATCTATTTATATAAAATATAAAGTTAAGTATGTGTATATGTTTATATATTTGTATGCATAGGATTTACTCCTAAACTAATAAATCGATCATTATGAATTTTGGAACACAGCTGCGGCCCTGTATCCAACTCTTATAAAGATAAAAAAAAGTTTATTTAACAAGTAATGATATCTAATAATATCAGATAACATGATCCCACCTGACAACACTGACACTCTAACAAAAGAACAGTGGAATTTTCAGTGCCAACTCTGACAGAAAAAATGAGTAATTTCTGGTAAGGGTTTTGTTTCATACAAATTGTATCAGCGTTCCGTACATAAACTAATCGATTGTTACGTGTCAACTATGTGGATATTTTATATTTTTTATACTTTGTTTGTTCCCAGCAGCCGATTCAAGCCAATTTGCTGTTCAACAACTTGCAACCTTCTGTGATAAAACAAACAACATGTAGTGGGGAAATGCAAGACATGTGATGAATCATCAACTAGATGCAAAGACAGGCCATGGATGAGGAACCGAGTGATGAAGGCCTAAAAGTTTATATTCAATAGAAATTGTGCAAGACAGCTGAAGAAACAAGGTCAATTCCTATAACTCAAAATACTATCTCAACAGTTAAACATAGTGGACCAAGTATAATAATGTGAGGTTATTATATTTTTTTATGGGTATGGGTGACTAAATATTTTTTAAGTAAGTGAACAGTGCCATGTGTAGGGAAACCAGTGGGTTATTCCCCCTTGGACAGAGAGACCTAGACCACTGGAGGAGAGAGAGTGGAGTTCAGCATGCTTGGACATCGTTCCACGTGGTTCAATATAAAGAAACTACATCTTAAATTCGAAATCTACTATTATGATAAAGACCAGTACGAATGGTGAGTAACAAGCTCTCTTATTGTATGTTCTTTTATTTTGTGTTGCAAGTCTATTTTAAATTTGTTAATATGTAAATAAAAAGTATATTGTATTTGATCGTATTTTTCCCTTATTCGTTGTACCCTATATCATTGAGTTTAGTAGATAAGTTGTCCCTTACAGAATAGTGAAGATAACTAAGATATATACTAACACATGTATTGAGAAATACTATTTAGAGGAGTGGAATAAAATTGAAGTTGCTATTCTAAACGTCTAACTGCTATCAAAGAAAATAAAGGGGTTGCTATTAAATATTAAATGGGATTTATTGGTTTGTGTCCAAAACTTTGGCAGTTATAATTATATGTTTGTGAGATAAGAAACTGAAAGTCAACACGTGCTGTTGATTTTATACTTATATTATTATTCAGTATTATTGAATAATAGAAAGTCAATTAGTATTATTTTGATTATTCGGACTGCTGTTCTCATCTTGGATATCATTCTCACAACGTTTCAGCCGATGTAACCTTCTTCTTGTCGAACATGGGAATTTTTATGTTGAACTTGGAAATCTGTACAGAATTTCAAACAAAATCCTTTATTTAATCCACAGGGATAGTTTGCTCTCGTTCCATCAGCCATAACCGGGTACAAGTTTTAAGCAATTTATAATTGTATTATTAGTATCATCTATACTGAGGATTGAACCGTAAACCTCCAGAAGACTGCCCTTAGAACTTATTATAACTTAGCACTCATATCCATTGCACCAGATTCCTGAGTTCGACATATTCCCGAGTTCAACAAAACACACTTGAAGAAGGTCGGAGATTTCATCGACCGAAACGTTGTGAGAATACCATCAAAGATCAGTACAGTAGTCCAAATAATACAAATTATCAATAATCATCTAAAAAATTCTGAAACATAGAAGGTCAATATTCAAATTATAACAGAAATTATAACTGAACAAAATTCCAAAATTCTTTAATGCATAAGAAATATAACTAAGGTGTGAGAATGATTTTTGGGAAAGTCAAATATTTTCACAAATTCTCTAATTATTAGAACTTTTATTCCATAGCAACATATTTTTTATATCACTTCCATTTTATTTTTGTGTATCGAATGTATTTTTAAAACCGGCTATAGTTATATATAGGAAGAGAGAAATAAACAAATAAATACCGATTCACATACATAAATATATATCTAAATGAATAATACGAAAGATTTTTCCATCTATCCTAACTATATTAACATCAAAACACATTAAGATTATTTAATTTTAACGATGTAAGAATATATTGAAATACCGTATATATAGGCATCTCCAACTCACTCAAACAAATCTCGATTTTGCTTATTTGCATATTTATTTATTTTTAAGTTTTTAATAAATTAATATTCTGTAATATACCTTTCTAGTTTGTATTGTCAAATGTTCTTCTACATACGCAATCGTTTTATCGATAGTACTATTATTATAAATAAAATAAGATAAAGAGATTTTATTTAAAAAATGATAGCATTTAAAAACTTTTTAGGATTTCATTTTCAAGGGAGATAATTTACTTCCGGCTTTAGTAAAGTGTCAAATACCACTGAGATGTCGAGAACAGATACTACACTTTGATCTTAGCCAAAATGCCACGGAACCATAAAAATATTTTTTTGTGACTAGGCATTTTTAAATAAAAAAACAAAACAAAGCAAAAGGATTAAATTGGAATATTTTTTAATGGGCGGTGTAGTGTAGTATCGGTTCTGTTGTCATAAGACTGTCTTCCCAGGAATTACCTCCTCCGTTTTTAAGGGTGTGTGTGTGTGTGTGTGGGGGGGAATCCTCCCAGAATGAAAAAAAAACCCCAAGACTCGATTTAGTCAGAATATCTTCTAAGGGGGGGGGGGTAGTGTAGTATCGGTTCTGTTGTCATAAGACTGTCATCCCAGGAATTACCTCCTTCGTTTTTAAGGATGTGTGTGTGAGGAGGGGGGGGGGGGTAATCCTCCCAGAATAAAATAAAAACAAGACTCGATTTAGTCAGAATATCTTTCAAGGGGTGGGGGTGGGGGTGGAGGGTAGTGTAGTATCAGTTATGTCTCATAAGATCGTCCATGCAAGAATGACTTCCTCCTTTTTGGGTGGAGGGAAGTAGTGTTCATTCATCATGATATTATCATCTGTCAGGAGGGGGGGGGCAGTGTAGTATATATTCATTCACCATAATACTAGCTAAGGAAGAACGATAACTAAAGTTTATAATAAACATGTCTTTTTTAACTTAAAAATTATAAAAGTTATCGTCTTCCTTAGCCAGCATATTCATCTTTGTTTATAAAGATAGCGACTATATTTTTCCAGCGAATTTTCATTTAGACGTTTCATGTGGACAATGAAACTCGCCATGGTTTTTAATGTTATCTAATTAAATAAATGCAAAAGTTTTTTCCACTTATTCTAATTATATTGACATTAAAACGGTTTATGCTTATTTAATTCTCTGTAGTATGATACATTCCTCCCAGGCATTACCTTCTCTTTGGGGTGAAGGCCATACAGTATACGTTCGTTCCTCATGATACCGTTTCTTCAGGATTACCAGTTTTGTGTGTGAGTGGAGTTAGTGTACTATCTATTCTGTTGTTATGATATCATCCTCCCAGGCATTAATCTCTCCTTTGGGATGAAGGAGGGGGGGCAGGGAGTCAGTATATGTAGTTCGTTCATCATGATACCATCCTCTCATTTGCATATTTATTTAATTTTAAGTTTCTGATGAATTAATATTTTCTAATCTGTTAATAATTACATACATGCGTTTATCATTTTTTTTAATAAATTTGTCGCTGTTCCTATTTACTTCCTCCCGCGAGAGCAGAGTTAGGCACAATGTAAATATTTAACGTGGGGAGAATCCAGTTCCCCCAAATAGGCATTCTGAATTGGAACAAAATTTTCAATTGCCTCGGTCTAAAAGGATTTCTTCTTACCTGACAGAGAACATAAAAACTAAGTGCAGATTCAGTTCAGATACTACATTTTGCTCCCAGCCAAAAGGCCAAGGAGTTAAAAATTTTTAATTTTTCATCATCATCATGATGATGAAAAATTAAAAATTTGTCATTGAAAAGAAGTAAACCTCTTCTAATCTTTCTAAATTACAAAAAAAAAGTATTTTTCTTTAATATTCTTTACATATTTTTCCTTTCTTTTATAATAAAGGTGAAAAGTACAAAGAACCTCTTTCGAATTACTCAGTAATATAAAAGTGGAGTATTTGACCAATTGACGTTCCACCCTTATGTTTATTCATTTCATTATATAACCAGTTTTAATGGGAAATTCATTTTAATTTTTATGCTGAAACAAAATAAAATTTATCGACGTTGAATATCTTAAAGACCATATCAATTTACTTCTTTTTTTTTTTTTTTCCTAAAAAACAAAATTTGACGATATTCATGCACAGTGTATTTCCCCCAGATTTAAATATATCAAATAACACTATGACAATCATCATTTTTAAAAATTTCCTCTAAATTACCAAAATGTTAAATGAAAATTACTTCTTTGATTTCTGCAAAGAAGACTACAGCGTTAGTAACTGCCGCCCGGAGGGCAGGTAGTTTTTGCTAGTATATATAATATATATATATATATATATATATATATATATATATGTAGTAAGCTTACTACCTAGCTCTACTAACGTATCGAGCACTGTTGAAGTAAATACTGAAAACTGACACATAAAAAATTATATCTCCTTATAATATTTTATGTGGATACATGAAGTACTAATATATATATATATATATATATATATATATATATATATATATATATATATATATATATATATATATATATATATATGTTATTGTTTACTTAAATATAACACACACACATACATATATACATACATACATACATATCAGTGGCAACTCTTGGTCATCAATGTTTGTCAAAAGCATTATAATTTTTCACAAAATTGACTATAAATATGACTTAGATAAAATGAAATTTCTCTTTGCATGAAATTAAAAACAAACACTTTTGATATTTTAATATTGTTATCTCTATTTATATAAAATTAGATATGTGTATATGTTTATATTTTCCTATGTACAGGATTCACTCTTAAACTAAGTAACCTATCATTAGGAATTTTAGAAAACAGCCTCTAGGTGTAAGGGTGGGTAATATGGACTATATTTAGTTTAATTTAGTTTTATGCAAAAGAAATAAAAAGCGCGTGGAATCCCTTTGTGAAAATTCAGATACTTTTAAATTTTGTAAAATTTTCAATTAATAAATTTTTACCCAAATTTTAGTTTCTTTGTAGTATTTTAAAGGATTTTTAGGGGTATAATATGGACCCACCCCCCATTCGCAAAATTCAAATATTTCAGATTTGCGTTGAATTTGATTTATAGTCATTAGATACTAATTAAGCAAGATTTCCTGAATTTCAATTTTTCTTTAAGTCCCCATAGGCTTAAGCATACATTTCAGACATTTTCTAGAATCAAAATCATATAATAAATTTCGATCAAAATTGGAATAAGGGTTCTAGACATAAGATTTAGTATCATTGTATCTTGATTTTAATCTTCATAAGGAGACATAAAAGTGGTACAAAACTTGATATATTTATCTATTTATTGTTCTCTTTTCATTTTCACTCTCTTTCCTTACTCCAAACCGCAAGCAGCAAGATCTTGCCGACATCTTTTTAGCTCATTTACATGTGTGTTCTTCAATGTCGACAAAATTTTAATTTGGGTTTAAAAAGAAACTTATAGTGTAAAGAATAAATTATTAAAAATGGACATTTGAAAATAATATGTTGCAATGAAAAGATGTTCTTTGAAAAACAGGATATAGAAGTCATTCAACATTTTAAAAGGAGTATTTATGAAATTAAAGCAATAAATACACTACGTTTTAAGGGTGTATCCAGTTTGATCAGAGCTTAGACAAGCAGCTAATTTCATTTCATTCATTTTTTTAAATTTCTTCCCAACCCCAGCTTGGTAAATATTTTTTTCTTTTTTGTTTTTTTTCTTCTTTATTATGAACAATACGAAATGAAATGTATTTTGAAGCAGAAGTTAAAACAATTACTTTTGGATCCAACTGAAGTCAAGGATAAAACGCGACCGATTTTATTGCTTGAAATAGATATACTTGAATGTTGATATACTCGGGCTTACTCCCCCTTCCCGAGTCGCCACTTATATATATATATATATATATATATATATATATATATATATATTTGGAATTTTCACTTAGAAAATAGATTATTCAGTGAAGAGTTGGCTTAGGCCAATAAAAACAAGCTCGATGATACTCGATTACAGGGTACAGAGCATTTATGATAAATAAATAATCTTTGTATAAATAAATAATCTTTGAATTAAAAAGTATTTTGTGGTGTTGATTTGGCTCCTGAACGGAATGCTTTGGTAAGCCTTCAAAAAATCACATATATAAATATATATATATATGTATAAATATGTATATATATAAATATATATACATATAAATATGTATATATATATAAATATATATACGTATAAATATGTATATATATATAAATATATATACGTATAAATATGTATATATATAAATATATATATTAATATATATGTATATATATAAATATATATATATATATAAATATATATGCATATATATAAATATATATATATATATAAATATATATGTATATATATAAATGTATATATATAAATGTATATATATAAATATATACATAGAAAGATATATGTATATATATATATAAATATATATATATATATATATATATATATATATATATATATATATTGTTTCTTTTCATGTCTCTTTCGCTATCTCTTTCTATTCTCTCATTATCTTCCTCCTTTACTAAAACCGTCCTGATTATATGATACGTTACCATTGCTTACAAAAATCAACAATCGGAAATACAGCAGCAAGCGGGAGAGAGACTACAAACTATAGAAAAGACTGATCTACCTGGGAAATTCAAATGTTGGTGCTTACCGTATGCGTTGCACCCCAGATTAATGTGGCTTTTACAGATGTATGAGATA
>OY744516.1:32670592-32678092 GCA_963556195.1 Sepiola atlantica | reverse complement strand
TTCTATAGAGGCGAGAGTGAGCTTCGTGCGTGCTTTTAGAGCCCCTGGTAAATATCCCAAGTGGAGTCGTTGGTTGTTATACACCAGGGAAAGGAGGAACATGCAAAGGAACTAGAGAAAAGAAAACAACAGAACAATGATATCAGATCAAAAGCCCATTCCATGGGAACTGGAGAATAAAAATAATAAGGGTTTGATATATTGCAATTATCAGAATATATTTGGATTTTTGTCAATTAGTTATAAATAATGAGTTGGAGTATTGGAAATGATCCTAAAACAAATCACACAAAATAAGGGAGAACAAAAAATATCAATTCTGGAACACGGAAATTGAGGCCTCAGGTTAATTGTTGAAAAGCAAACCAATATTTTATCTTTCGGAATATTTTAGATGAGGATTGATAATTTGGATTATTTTGACTATTGTTTTCATCTGGGGTGTTATTCTCACAACGTTTCGGTCGATGTAACCTTCGACCTTCTTCAGGTGCGTCTTGTCGAACTCAGGAATCTTTATGTGAAACTTGAGAATCTGTACGGAATTTGTCCACAAGGAACCGTGACACAACGAATATGTGCTAAGTAATAATCAGTTCTAAGTGACCGTTTACTGGGGGTGGAAGGTTCAATCCCCAGTACAGGCGACACTAAGACTACAACTACGAATTACTCAGTCATGGCGGAACAAGAGCAAGCACCCCCCCCCCCCGTGGATTAAATAAAGGGTTTAGTTTGAAATTTTGTACCGATTCCCGAGTTCAACAAAACGCACCTGAAGAAGGTCGGAGGTTACATAGGCCGAAACGTCGTTGTGAGAATAACATTCATGGTGAGAATAGTAGTTTGATTGATCCAAATAATACAACATTTTATCATTTTATAACTTAGGTTATCGAAAGCTGATTCAGTAAATTACAAGGAAATCAACTCAACTGTTTATTTCTTGCTTATCAATGAATTGATTTACTTTTCTTTGCATTTTAATACTTTTCTTTAATTATACCTAATTTACTTGTTTCATTATATTGATCAATTAATTTTGATCCCATTTTGCATAAGCAAGATGTTGTATATATACATTATGGAATATTATGACTCCTGTTCCCCCGGAGATGAACTCGCTCATTTTGCATTAGATAAACACACACATTTATCGCCCCTGCACCTTTTTATCCCCCAACCCACAATTTGACAATGATGTATAACTATCGATTAGGCTGCCATATCACCTCTTATTTACGATAGGTAAATCATATACATCCAAACATGAATAAATACCATTTTCAAATTATGCAATACTATTTTACTATATTTAAATACCTTTCCAGTATTATGTAGAAATACTCTTTTTTGGTTTTGTATTATTTTAATATTAGCGGAATCTTGTAGAAATTCTATGGTACTTTCTACGTCAATCTGTATAATTTACTGTTAATAATAATAATAACATTCCTTTTGAAATAATGTCTGTCAAGGTAAATACTATTTAAAAAAATAAATGTCTCTTTCTTCTTCCGTAAAAATAATTGTCATTGCCAGCTAAATATTCTTTAAATAAATGAAACGAATTTGTCTCTTCTTTATTTATTTATTTATGTAAAATTTAAGCAATTTAATTCTTTTAAAACAATAAATGATCTCTGTCGTAAAAAATAATTGTCAGATAAATATTATAAAAATCAATCAAACAAATGTCATTTTTAGAAATGTATTTATTTAAAAGTGTACTGTTTTAGTCGACATGGCGACAGAATTTGATTTTGGAACAATTTATTTTAAAATGAATTGTTTACTGTAGTTATATCAGATTTATCGCCTGATCAGACGATCTCATTTTTTTTTAAATGTGTGTGAAAGGTGATAATGTACGAACATCAAATGCCTTAGCAATAAACACTAATTTACAAGCTCTAACTTATTGAAGAATAACATATTGAGTTTTCTTACTCTACAGGTCGAAATAAAAATAACATCATATATACAGCTCTAAATTAGCATTGTTAAATGAATTTGAATTAAATTGTTTATTTATTTAAAATCTACATAATTTACATATATATATATATATATATATATATATATATATATATATATATATATATATATATATATATATATATATATAAGAGATTATTATAAATTAAATTTATATAGATCGGATCTAATTTTGATTACACATGACAAGCTCGATATTTAGCAATTAGATAGAGCTTATAAATGTATTTATTTCAAGATTTTTATCATTTTATCATCATAAAATAATTTATGCCCAAAACAACTAAACGAATTTACAATTGTTTAAAAAAATCTGTCCAGTTAACAAAATATCCAGGTAGTTTACCATAAAAGAACACATTCTTCTCTTCAAAATCCCTAGATCAAAAACATAAACAGATAAAGTGAGGTTCATTGCATGGAGGAAATATGATTAAAAAAACAACAGGATTAAAACCATTTTCATCATTCACTCCAAAAGTGGATATAGTTACGGTCGTGAAGAATGTTCAAAGGGTTAAAAATCCAGGATGTTATTTGTAATAAAATCCAAAGGAAACGTCAAAGAAAGTATATACCGGGAAGCAAATTCTTCCATCTCGAGATTATCTTCGAGTAATCAAAGATTATCGAAAGGGGAAATAACTGAGTCAAGTCATTGCGGTTAAATTATATACAGGGAAGATAATTAGAAGTTATTCTACCGATAATTTATGGCGAAAAAATTAAAATGTTTTTTCTTAATTAACTTATTATATTGAACAATTGTTAAATTGAACGATGTGATTTTTTTTCAAAACTAATTAAATTCATGAATGTGTTAACAAATTTTCTTAAATTACCTTAATATATTGAAATATATATATATATATATAGTTTCTGTTAGCCATGCTGATGAAGTTGATAACCAGAATCACGTGTTCATGAATTCCTTTTATGTACATAAAAATTAATTATATATATATATATATAGTAATCCAGGTAAAGTAGACATTTTTCCGTCTGATGGAATCTTAGTTTCTAATAACTATTTATCGATAACAGCGACATGCTAGTGTAGCGGCTTTTTGTACATGTCTGTATAAATAAAAATATGTATATATATATATATATATATATATATATATATATAATATGAGACTAAAAGTATACTTTTAGAGAATTTAATCTATAGTGAAATGATTTAAGCTCAATATACGAGATAGAGCAATTATATATATATATATATATATATATATATATATATATATATATATATATATATATACACACACACCCACATTAGCTGTGATACTTTTGTTGCTTTCATTAAAATTCCAACTAATAATATTAATTAACCGGAGACAACAATTTTGCACCACATATATATAACAGAATAAATTCAAAATTATTACTCGGTAATAAAGTTGGTATATATCCGCTCCGATAGTGTTCAATACTAAACTTGTTATTAGTAAAGCAAATATATTTATAATTTATTTGTCTTACGCTGACAATTCCAATGTTCCAACCTATCCGTGAAGAAACCAATTGGTTGAAACGTTGTTTTACATTGTGTGTTGTCATACATGTGTTTAATGATGTTGATGACCTTCATGCTTACACCAATGGCTTTTAACATATTCCGCCATGCTTGTCTCCACACTGTGTCGAAGGCAGATCTGAAGTCAATAAAATGGAAATTCAAAGGTATTTTTTTCTCGCTTGCCTTTTCAATTATCTGCCTTATGATGAAGATTGTGTCCACAGTACTTCGTCTCAGTCGGAAACAATACTGATGTTGACTGGTAAACTAACTAATCGAGCATTATAAATTTGGGAACACAGCTGCTAGACGTGAGGATGAATAATATGGGCTATATTTAGTTTAATTTAGTTTTATACAAAGGGGGCAAAGAAGAGTGGAAGACCTTCGTGAAAATTCAGATACCTCTGATTTATGTGAAATGTTAATAGATATTCGACATCAATTAATAAATATTCCCCAAATTTAAAGATTTTTTAGGGGACATAATATGAACACAACCTCCCATTTGAAAATTCAAATATTTCAGATTTCCATTAAATTTGATCCATAGTCATTAGAAACCAATTAAGCAAGATTCCCCTGATTTCAGTTTCTTCTTAAGAATTTTAAATTTTAGACATTTTCAAGAATCAAAATGATGTAATGCATTTTGATCAAAATTGGAATAGGGATTCTAGACATAAAGTTTAGTATCATTATATCTTTATTTAAATCTTTGTAAGGGAGCATAAAAGTTGTGCAAAACTGTTCTGTTCATGGAATTTATTTTAACCGTCCTGGAATGGGTATTCTTCTTGTATGCATGTGTGCTTGCGAATGTATGAATGCATATACTAATTTATATATATTATAATGTTTTATTTAAAAAAAAAACATTGTTATATTGAATCTGTTTCTCTAAAAACATAGATATGTTTTGTCATCAAAATCTAACTTCATCATCATTTGTGAGAGCCAAATGTTTACAACAGAAAAATATTTTTATTTAAAGTTTAACGTAAGCGATTAAAGAGCAAGAAGGAGAATAAAAAAACAACCTTGCCCATGATAATGATGATACTGATGAAAGACAGTGGTTGCAATAATGATGATAAAAATGAATATAATTATCTAAATAACAGAGGCGATGATGCTGATGCCCGTGAATGTGTTTATTAGGATGACTGCTTTGAGGGCAACAATAGAGGATGACATTAACCACAGATGTAAGTGTGACAAAATGGTTCACTTCACAGACAGAAAAACAATTACATGAGTCAATGGAGTACCACCCTGTTTTTGTATCCTATTTGTCAAAAGGCTTTTTACACGCTTATCCTGTTTTTTCCCTGGCATGAAGAGACGAACAACGGAGCCACAATTGTGCAATGGCATTCCGCAAGTGGTTTTCATTTAAATACACTGCTGAATATATGCAGAAAAGTGTCTGTGTCATGCATGAGTGACTGCCCATTCATTGCGTCAGGCAATTTGCAGGATGCAATATGCATTACTGAAATTTAACTTAAAATGCTTCAAGTCTGATAACGAAAAAGATTTCATCTCCTCAGCTTTTGTTTCTTTTGTTTGTTGTTTTTTATTTTAAGAAAAGTTACTTGAAGGGATTAAAGAAAATAATAAAGCTTCGAGTCATTAAATGTTCATGATGCTTTTAACGGTTAGAATTTGCATATTCTACCCCAAACATTTTACAAACAAGAGAACAAATATGATTCAAGAAAAAAGAAGTTTTTTTTATATACTTATAATGACTCATTTATTATTATTATTATTATTATTATTATTATTATTATTATTATTATTATTATTATTATTATTATTATTATTATTTTTTTCTTCTTCTTCTTCTTATTATTATTATTAATAATAATAATCATTTTTAATACTTTTATTAGCTTTATGAGCATTGACATGAATGTATTATAAAAAAGAAGCTTCAAAAACTCAAGTTGATAATCAATCATGCATTTCTCATTTATTCATAAATTCTATCAAATTAATGTTTTTAAGAATTAAATGTTTCACGTTTGAATATTTTAATAATTAAAAAATGTAACTCTTATGTCAGTGAAATAACTGAGATTCCTGAAAAAGATAGATTTTTTTGTTATATTCTAAAACTTTTATCAAATTGTTACTCACTTGACTAAATCACAAAAGGACATTGAGTT
The DNA here is from genome assembly GCA_963556195.1 of Sepiola atlantica. Taxonomy (NCBI): domain Eukaryota; kingdom Metazoa; phylum Mollusca; class Cephalopoda; order Sepiida; family Sepiolidae; genus Sepiola; species Sepiola atlantica. The sequence continues at coordinate 32,672,395 of OY744516.1, read as the reverse complement.
TATGAATACTTATTGCTATAAAGAAAAATGATATCATAACTTCAAATAATTTGTAAAACAGCTTGATGCAATTTCATTTTTACACCATAAATGAAAAATGTTCAACTCAGAATTCATAACGAAATAAACCTATCATTGAGTATTTCTATATTAATGAATTTGCATGACCACTTCTCGTGTGTGTGTATGTTAGTACTCCCATAGTGCTCCTCATCTTTCGGCTAATTAACCCTTATTATTGAGTGGCTATTAGTCTTGATAAATGGTAACCTAATAGTAAACAAAGAAAAGAAAAAGCTTCCTTTTGAGAAACAAATGCAAGTTTGGATCTAAACAAAAGCTAATCTATCTCCAATCTATCTCCAATGTTTTACAAATGGCTGTAAAATAACAGTCTGAGAATTGTGATGAAAGGCAATTTAAATTAAGATAAAGAAAATATGAGTTAAAATATCTAAAAGAATTTGTAATGCTTCATCAAAGAAATGAATGAACAAATAATAATAAGAAAAAGAAGAAGAAGAACAACAACAACAACAACAACAACAATAATAATAATAAGAAGAATTGAAAGAGATATTCTAGGAGAACTTGGAACAGTCCCAATAAAAAATGGAAAAATACTGGGAGAAATTGGAATCAAAAGGAAGACTGAAACCATACAACAGACGGCAATGATGACTACAGCTGCAATCTTAAGGAAAATCATTGAATGCGGAAACCAACCCACATAAGCTACGAATGCTAACCAGTCACATGGAAGTTGCAATACGAAGAAAACAAAAACACAGAAAGAACACCACCACATGAAATCAAAGAACAGAAACTGCAAGAAATTTCATAATACTCCCCCCCCCCTTCCACCACCACCACCCCAAAAAAGTTATGGCACCAGTCTCGGCTGATACCATACAAAATAGTCGTGAAGCGTCAAGGATAATGGGAAGACCGAGGAGGGAGAGCACTAACCAGACTTCCACTGGAAAAGTACGGAAAGTATTGGGACCTTGGGGAGGCTTATTGCCACCCAAATCCCAGAGGAGACCAATGGTCGTTACCAGCGAGAAATCAATGGTAAGCTGCTGTTGCGATACTGCAAAGTCATTTGCAATGTTTATCGAAAAGAGGTGGAGAGTACTGGAAATCTGGGGAGGCTTGTTCTCACTCAGACTCCAGGGAACATTATTATCAGTGAGCAATCACTGATGAAGACCTGTGTGAGAACTCCTAGTGAGTACAAATGATAATAATAGTACTAAATAAATATGGCATTATATTAGTCAATTTCAAAGCAAAATGGTTAAATTTAAGTAATTGTATTTCAGCATTAAAAAGAGAGTAGAGCGGTTCCAACGAGAGAAAAGTGTATATTTTTAAAGAACCCATTTTTTCAAACGAAAAGAATATCTGAAAAGAGCCAAGATGCTCGAAACGCATTATAAAATTATAAAATAATAAAATGATAAATAATTTAAAAAAGGTTTTTTCTAAATTTATAAATGTTGGTAGCCTCACTTCTTTAAAATATATATATATATATATATATATATATATATATATATATATATATATATATATATATATATATATATATCACTTACTATTTAATATAGATATATATATATATATATATATATATATATATATATATATTAAATAGTAAGTGATGAGAATAAACAAATATTATTAAAAATTGTGAAGAATACAATATCTATTAAAGCATCATTTGTTTAAAACAAGGGATTTATATAAGAAAATTATTTTATTATTCCTACCTTAAGCCATGGCTTTTTAAAGATGTAT
>OY744516.1:32660592-32665592 GCA_963556195.1 Sepiola atlantica | reverse complement strand
ACAGACGAGAAACCGAGTCATGACGACCAAATTTGGTTCACACTAAATATAATAACTATATATATTAACAAAATCACAAAGATGCTCATTTGCTTATAGATACACATAAGATAGTGTGCAAGTGAAAATATAAACATTTTTATACATGCACAAGTGCATATATATTGTATTAGCACAAGCACAGTTGCACACTCTCACAAACACTACCATCTAATCTCTGCCTTAAAGATATGCATGACAATCGACTCATAGATCTGCAAATGGAACTTGCTTGGCCGGATTATGCCAAAAGAAAGTTTGTGGATATAGCAACATTGAGATGATTTCACTGTTTACAATCCACTCGATCATGCCAATATTTGTCTACCTTGTTAAGCAAATATTTTTCTAAAAAAATAAAACAAGAAAATGTTGGCATTGTGTTCATTTTGTGGGAGGGGGAGGGGGAAGGGGAGAGGGCCGGGACTTCTAAAATTAAAATTTCACTCTTAAAATAAATATGACAAAATATTTTTGTCTCTTATGAAGAAATTCTCATCAATTTTATTTTCAAAATTAAAAGAAAAATATTTTTTAATATTTAAAAAATATTTGAAAAAAATATCAAAAATCTTTTAAAAAGATATTTAACAATAATAATAACATTAGTCAAAAACATAGACTTGAGTAGAGTTTTTTTGTGGTCCGTTGTCTTTCTGCTTTTTGTTTTGTTTTATTGTGATTGTTCATAGAAAATGTTTTTATGTAAATCTTTATGTAACATTCTCTGATGTGTTATCGCATTTGTGATTTTTATATTTGTTCTCTTTGTTGTTATTTTTCATACTGAATATGTGTCCTATCCTATTATTGTTCTATTTATATCAGTATTGTTATTATGGTCGCTATTACTATATTTATGGATTATTATCATTATTACTATCATTATTGACTTATTCACTAATATTGAACTTTGAGGTTCTAATCTATTATATATTTTCACATTATTTATTATATTTCATTTTTATCATTATTGTCATTATTATTAGTAGAAGTAGAAGTAGAAATTTATGTACATGTGTTTTTCTTTTTACCTGTAATAATTTGATTTTTTTTTTAAATAATAAGAAAATGCTGATGTTTTTTGCTTGACTTCTATTTGTGATCTTCTGTAAAAGGTGTTGAAGAAGACACATATTGGAATTAAAAAGTAAAAAATAAGAAAATAAAAAAAAAACTGCTAATTGCCTTAGAAACGACCGTACGCCTAACCAGATCTGAATTCTTAGAACTGAAATAAATAATGTTATAAATTTATTTGTCTCAACTTACTCTTACTCTCACTCTCTCCCTCTCTCTCTCTCTCTCTCTCTCTCTCTCTCTATATATATATATATATATATATATATATATATATATATATATATATAGTGTGTGGATTTCAATTTTGTGTAGAGAATCTGAATAACAGAGCTCAATGTAATTCAAACAGAGCAAAACAGAATTATAAAAAGAAAAACTATACACACATTAAGGTTGTACACATAATAACTTATTTCGACCCCTTTAATTAGGTCTCCTCAGATGTATGGACAACCACGTCAAAAAACCCCTTTTTTGACGTGGTTGTCCATACATCTGAGGAGACCTAATTAAAGGGGTCGAAATAAGTTATTATGTGTACAACCTTAATGTGTGTATAGTTTTTCTTTTTATAATTCTATATATATATATATATATATATTTATATATATAAATAAATTGCATTTGTGTATCTATACATGTATAGAAGGTTGTAAGAGCAGAGTCAATTAAAATATTTAAGATAATAAAAATGTAGTAAATGGAAATAGGTTTTGTAGCATAGAAAAGATAGTAAGTAATTAAAAAATATTTCTGAAATCTGGTATTGTAATTATTTACATATTTTGGACAGGTGTACTCATTTTGGTGGTTGTCATTTTTAGAAACAGTCTTAAGTTGAGTTGACATCCAAAAGATGACATTTTGAGAAACCCAGCATATATAAGTACTTCAGCCAGTAATTGTAACTTATAATTTATTTAATACATATACAAATATATTCTTGCTAATCTAATTACAGACCTTTCTTCCTTAAAACTCAATCAATTTTCGATATCCAGTCTATCTGACTTACTCTTCTATCTTTTTTTTTACTGCTAATATTTGTTTTTTGTTTGGATGCCTCTGGAACCATTATGAGAACAAAGACAAGTGAGGAAAAGTAACAGAAGTTTAGAGTTCAGATCAGATTGAGGTTTTCTCTTTTTGTTCCCCTCTTGGTAAAAAAAAAGATGCCCAATTAGTTGCAAACATTCATGTTTGATTTCTTTCTTCTGTTTTTATAAAAGAAAAAAATACATGTTTAAAAGATCTGAAATCATTGGGATAGCTATTAGCAAGATGTAAATTTAATATTCTGATATTGAACATAACCATGTACAATCAAATAACTATATGTGTGTGTGTGCGTATGTCTGTGTTTTTGTTAAATATATGTACAAAATTGAGATTTTACTGAATAAAAAAATAAACTTACATAGGGATAGCTATACTATGAGGTTGTATTATACACAAAGATAAATTTAATCCTGTTCTTTTAGCTTCAGAAACACGGGGTCGTATTATACACAAGTCGTATTATAGATACGAAAATATGTCTTAGCATTTTGAATGTTAAGACATTAGTAGAATATAACTAAAGCAATTCCAAAATATGAGGCACCAGTTTCATTTCAGTTCTTTTTTTTTTGGGGGGGGGGGGCTTTAAGCAAGGTAAAATTGACCTTTAACATTTGGTTTAAGGGACTATCACACAAAGCAAAAAGTGGAAAAACTGATGCAACATTCCAGGATTTTAACCATTAGAAATATTTTGTTTACCTACCCTCTTTTGTATAATACTTGTCTAAGGTAATTAAAAAAGAAATAATCTTTGTCCAAATCCAAGATCTAAAATCTCTCCCCAAAGGCTCATGTTAGTTTATCCATATAGTATCTCCAATATCAAGGCAGGGGTATCATTAGGATTATCTTCCCAAGAAACTCGATGCCCCACTTCCGTTTTGAAACTCAAAGCCTCCTACAAGGTTTACATGAATTTGGCATGAATCCTCTCGAATTTAAATTCATCACAAACAACCCAGTCTATTCAACATTATAATAATTTTTTTTTAAGTCCGAGTAAAAGCTAAAACTGAACAGACCAATATAATAATATAATGTTTAAGAGACCTGAAACTTCTTACAATCCCAAGAAAATGATGCTGTTCAATAGATTGTTTAAGTGTAGTTCGATAATGTTTAATGTATTTTAATTCTAAAATGATTAGTCTGGATTGCATTATATAAAGTGTAGGAGTTTTCAGAAAACATTACATAGTTCTCATCTTTGTAGTTGTTATTATCATATTTCATGAATATAAGTTATTATCTTTAGTTCTTAAAATAAGGCATTTACTCAACTTTCTTATCTTTCTTCGTTCTAGCTTTTCTTATCTTAATAACAAGATTTTAATCTTTGTATATACAGAATAAAACCAATATTTGATCTGTTGTACTCTACCTGTTAATTTGGTTATTTCTTTTATAATTCGGGTTTATCTTGAACTTATTCATTATTCATAATTTGTCAACCGAATAAAAATAATCTTGATATTAATAAAAGGATACAATTCAAGTCTGTCCAGAATGTCGAATTCATAAATGTTAGTTACACCATGCACTAATTTATCATACAAAAAAAGAAGAAGTAAAATAAACAGCAGCTACGACCATGCTATCAGTGGTATGCCTTGTTTGGGGCGAACAAAAGTTTTTAAAATAAAATAAATAAATTGTATGGTAATCACGTTCTGCTTTTGTTTTGTTTTAGAAACTTGTTTTCATTGACAAGCAGAAAGAGTTTTTTTTTTATTTTGTTTGACGACATATCAGCCCTTTTAATGCTGCCTAATCGAATCATTTCAGTAAAAGATTTTCTGCTTCAAATTCCTTATATCTTCTTCAAATATTTACTCATGTTGTGAATGTCTGTTTTGTATGTGATTGGTTCGTAGATTCATTTGTTTTCTACATTTCTAAACAAATGGCCCCTATTTATCTGCTTCTTCCCCACGAGGGAAAAGTTAGACACAACGACGAGACCGAGTTTTAATGTGAATTATATCCAGCTCCCTTAAAAGCCGGCAAAACAAATAATAAACTGCAAAAGAAAGACTCTATTTAACCCATAGATAGAACGACTCTGAGAGGGATTAACACTCCGGAACCCACTCCAAAGCTCCACGATGCAAGGCGGTTGAGAGTTCGGCGTAGAGAGATTTTGAGTAGTTGATAGGGTTGGGAAATAGGGTAGGGAGAAGAAATACAAAAACAAATATTGAACGGAATTCAACATATTTTGCTTTGTTTTAGAAATCACGGAGAAGAAGAATGCCTGCTATTATTTACTGAATAATGGCCAAATGTTTCTTCTGAGGTAGTGCTATTGCCGTCACTATTAACCAAGAAAACTGACCGAATTAAAGCCAAGCCTGAATGGCAAGCCTTAATGTTACAACTAATTATTATGTAGCAAGCTACAATTTACTGTCTGGTTACCACCACACCAGTCTTATAGAAAGAAAACTTTATCGTTTGCGTTTGTTTGTTTTTTTATCAATGGCAAATACATGTTTTCTAAGTAATTAAACAAGTCAATAGTTTCATTTTATTTTAGTAGGAATTAAGTTTTGATAGATTTCTTGAAATTTCTCTTTATTTTCATAAATGAAACGTGTTTTAAAATCTAAATCTATTCAAAGTCACAGAGTAAAAGTTTTAGATAATTGGAAGATAAGAATAAATAGTTAAAAATAAAAGAGTCTTATGGATTAGTAGCAGGACGCGTGTCCCAGCATTGGCCGAGAAAATTGAGGAGCCAAAGAAATTCCTTCTCCCATCCCTAAAACCCATATTATGCTACATATTCATTAATCGTCACATAGACGTCAGTGTTA
>OY744516.1:32315592-32655592 GCA_963556195.1 Sepiola atlantica | reverse complement strand
ATTAAATTAACAAGTCTAAATACTTTTTAAGCTTCAATTGTACTATAGAGACTGTTGTGTTGAATCGTATTGCCTATTTCACTTTGTATTCGTTCAAATGTTGGATGAAATTGATTTTTGTTCTAGTCTGAAATGGTACTTTGGCCTGACATATTTTTTTTTTTAATTTATTTTTTACAAGCTCTTTTTTAGTTACGTTTTTTTTTAGCAATAATACCTTTTGTTTGATCATTTAATAATGGGCGATATTTGTGCTCTGTTCTGTTACTTAAATCTGAAGGAAAAAAACGAGATTCTACTTTGTTTAGGTGATTACGTGTGAACACTCTGAAAAATCTGGTTGAAAGAAGAAATAACAAATGAACAATTATTAAAGAATATTGAGTGGGGAGTGGTTTCGTACATAAAATTAGGATAAAATGATTCCTAATTTCCGGGTCATTCTAGTTTATTTTAGCGCAGTTAACTAAAAGATTTTTACCAATTACCATAAGTCCAAGTGGATGGGTGGTAAAACGACACATGATCGCCTAAAAAATAGAAATTGGTTAATGCCTTAAAACGCTAGAATAGTCTGGAAATAGGGAAATAATTTTACGTTAAATTTATATGCAAAACTGAACTCTCACTCTAAATTCTAGCCAATTGCTTTTTCTTCCTTTTGCTAAGTTTTTCAAGATGTTCACACATAATAGCCTAAAAGTAGAATCTCATTTTTTGTTTTAATACATAATTTTCCAAACAGCTATCAGATATGTTTTACATTTTCACCCTTTTTACATATATTTTATTGGTTTTATGTTCTTGTAAATGTAAGTTGATGTTATTATTAAGACTGTGTATCATAAAGAAATAAGCATTTTCTTCATCTTCTGTAAAAACAAATTGTATATGTAACAAACATAACAAATTTTGTAAAACGTATCAAAATTGTTTCTTCAAACATTATTTTATTCATAAAGTATTTGATTTTCTAAAATGTTGAATTTGCTTTCTGATTGTATAATGTCATTATATTTTCTGTAATTAAATAGTCAATATAAACAAATTGACTCATGATTTTTGAAATATCAAAAATGTGTCTACTTCATGGTGAATAAAGTGATTTTTGTAAATTTAGTTTTTATATTTTTGTACTTTTTACATTTGATTTGATGGAAATAAATCAATTATTGTAAGCTGCTTCCTAATAATATGTATAGTTGCTAATTACTGGACATTGCTAAGAAATTTCTTACTAAAACTTTTCTCAGTAATTATTATTATTTAGTAGTAATTTTGGTCTTCACATGTCCGCCCCCAGTCGTGGATCCCAGTTGCATGTTTACTAGGCATGTATTATGGGTCACCTTGTGTGGGAGTCAAAAAGTGGTGTGTAATGGTCTGGTGATGCCCGGGACTAACTTCTTGATTGTATGCCCCAAAGACTCTAGTGTAAGTCCTAGTACTGAGAAATATTATGAGAAAGGGTGATAATTTGAATCCCCCCCCCCCGCCTCTTAACACCATTGAGATACAATATGAGAATCTGGTTGGCAGCAATTTATCCAAACTCTTAGAACTTCTCGATCAGACCATGTGAAAATAGAAGAATGTAACGATTTTTTTTTATTGTAAGTATATATAGAATTTATGTAATAATGGCATGGTGAAAAATAGAAAAAATGGCACAGGTGGTAAACTAGAGAAAACTAATGCTATCCTTGAACAATATTAATACATAGTTTTCCATTGATATTTATTTTTTAAAACAATTTCAATTAGTTGTGCCATTTTTGTCTACTTTTCTATTTGTATTATTGTTTGGTAAATTATCAGTGAATTAATGGAATGAAAGAGATTATGCTGAAAAACAAATATCTGTTATGTAAGATGAATAATTTTTCGTATTGATTTTCCGAAATAAAAAAAATACTAGTGTATATGATCAAATACACTTTCACAAGCTAATTATTCTGATTTTTGTAATACTAACAGAAGGTAACTGTGAAATACTGATGTTTTGTTTGCTAATTTGCAGTTAATATTTTTACCAATACTCTGTTATATCATCTGTTCTACAAAAATAATGTAATTATATTTGTACTTTGTTGTTTAAGAACATACACACACACACACCATTCCAGTAATCATAAGAGCTACCGAGTTCATGAAAAAGAATTTCAAAAACTACCTGGCGAATATACCCGGTAAACCAAGTGTAAGAGAGATCCAAACAATTGCGCTTAACGGAATGGTTAGAATCCTAAAAAGATCTCTCAGTTGGAGTTTCTGAAATAGTAAGAAAATTGAAATAAAAGAGGCATATTATAGTAGAATTCAAATTTACTTATGGCAAGTGAGCAACACAGAAAGGTTTGCGTTTCATTTCCGAAGGAAATCATCTGGCCAAATTAAGTATTTAAGTTCATGATTTCTTTCATGAATGAAAAACAAACATTTCTATGTAGCTCGATTGCCATAAGTATATTTTTATACTACTACTAAGCCCTACTCATGTATTGTGAAACAAAAATATATTATTTTATAAGTATATATATGAAACAGTAAAACTATATATATTATACACACAGATATATATATATATATATATATATATATATATATATATATAGAGAGAGAGAGAGAGAGAGAGAGAGAGGGGGGTGAGTTACACACTATATATATATTCTTTTTATTATATTAAAGCTGAGTTAATCAACGTTTGTTTCCCTAAGGCTTTCCCCTATGTATTTTAATCAGACAAAATACATGGTAAAATATTCCTTAGTTTTGGGATTGAGTTATGTTTGAAAAAACTTTCATTTTAATTGTTCTAATTAGCTGTAATTTGCAATTCACTCATCAAGTAACCCGTTCCTTTCGTTCTATCTTTCGTTCTATCTATCACTTTTACCTGCTCTCAATGTATCTTGTTTCACCTCTTCTCTTATTCTATATGGTCTCTCTCTCTCTCTCTCTCTCTCTCTCTCTCTCTCTCGTCGAATGTAATAAAGGACAGAATAAAACCATTATACTCCGGGAGAATTATTGGCACCATTCTGGGACTGTTTTATCTGTTGACAGATCCTGCTTTGTCAGAATGAGATATGGTTAGGTTTGGTGCTAGGAGCTCATCCTCCCAGGCATTTTATTCCTTCGAGAGAGGAGGGTGGTTTATTCATTGCCGGTCGCCCCCCCCCCCTTCAAATAATTTAACCCAATGTCAATGGGTGACCCAACGGATCACATTTTTTCTCGTTATTATACTAAAACTGAGTTAATTAACGTTTGTTTCCAAAGGCTTTTTTTCCTATATATTTTAATCACACAAAATACATGTTCAAATGTTCCTCAGGATTGAGTTATGTTTAAAAAACCTTCCATTTCAACTATTCTAATTAGCTGTAATTTGCAAATGACTCATCAAGTCACCCATCTGGTACTAACTTTCTATCTATTATTTTCAGTCACTCTGTCTCAATGTATGCTGTGTGCCACCCCGCTCTCATTCTATATGTTGTCTATTACTCACCCTTACGTCTCTCTCTCTCTCTCTCACTCTGTCTCTCTTCATTAACAGTCAAAGGTAATAAAGAGAGGAAAGAATTTTTAAAAATGGAATAGTCCATTATAAACAAGAGGGGATATCATCAGAAGTATTAATAGTATTTAACTCATAGCTGTAGAGAGAAATAGAGAGGGGGTAAGTATATACCGAACAGAAAGATATCCATTTGGGATGTTGTCCTTTTATTTTTCTTAATATTTAACTGGCTTTGCAAACTCACTTTTTCCTGATTCAAACAATCGATGAGTGACTCAACGGGTCATATTTTTTCTAATATATATATATATATATATATATATATATATATATATATATATATTATTTTTTTTTTTTTAATATCCATAGACATATAGGTGTTTTGTGTATGGATGACGTAACCGTACCACCGATCGGACGATTCAAACCTCATCTCCAAGTATTATGAACCCTGGCTTATTACCGTTAAGCCGTCATGCCGATCACGCTTTGAAATTCGAGAAGAATAGTCTTATATTTTAGATGTAAACACAAGTAATGAGATTCAGAGTGTTACAATCTCCTAAAGGAAGAGAACCTCGCAAGATGGCTTAATTTGAATCTTCAATTTAATCTTTCTCAAAGTGCTTAACTTAACGGAGTGTAATAATTTTTTTTTTTAAATAAATATTTTTAATATCCATAGACATATAAATATTTGATGTTTCTTACACTCGTCAGTATGGATGACATAACCGTACCGCCAGTTAGACGATCAAAATTCAAATTTCTTTTTTTTTAAATTTATATTCTAATCAAACTATAAAATTGTACCATTTTAAAATCAAAGTGTAAATAATAATAAAAGATAATTTTAACCAACAGTGAATTATTATTATTGTTTTTTAATTTAATATTGACAGAAGAGGAAGTACTGTAAACATATTGACTTTCTATAAAGAGTTGTACCCCAAGTTACTATATTTGCCAGTTAATAAATGTGACCAAGCCTATAGGTGTCTGAAGATGTTCTCAACTTTCTTTGTGATGCATTAATCTCCTAGACATGATGCTAATAAACATCATAATAAGTAACAAAATTAACTACACCGTAACACTATTGCTTTTGCATTCAATTTTGTTTGTTTTTTATTGAAATAATGTTTCGTGCATAAAATACACTAAATTATATTTTACTTATGTAATGGTAGCACAAAACTTGCATCATGGAAAAAAATATTAACTAGTTTAAGGTTTTGATTATCGAAAAGTAAAGAAAAAATGCTGCTAACGTTTGTATAATCTTTTCCTAATTCATGATTATAAAGCGGTAAAGAAGAAAATGTTCTTAACATATTTCCTCTTTCAGAAATAACAATATAATATTCTTCTTTTCATCTCTCGAAATATAAGGCTTCTTATCTATTTGAACAAAAAATATCCAATTGAGCCAGTCTGTTGATATACATTGTCTCAAGTTCACTCTTCATTTTGAATACATTTTCTTGCATTCAAGATCTGTGAGCCAATCGAAGGCTATTGTTAACGAGTCTTTTATCCGGAACGTTTTTACTACGCTATCCTCTGCCAACATCCAGGTAGTGGGAATGTTAGCGTGTGTTCTGTATAAAGCTCCGAGGCATGCCTTGCACCTTGCATTCTGTTCCTCATTTTCTTCACCTTGGCAAAACAGAGTGAAATGAGAGCCCCTACTTCTTATTTCGTCTTTCTTTATCATCCTTGTTTCATTATTAGTCCCACTCTACTTCCCCTTCTGTATCGCCTGGAGCAGATTGATCCGGAGATTTTGACCCACGAATTGCTAAGCTTTGAAGCAAAGACCTCCCAGTATGGCCGATCAGGCGCTTGTTCTCCATGAAGCCAGCTTCTCAGTTTATTGCGAAGTACTTCAAACAAAGTGAAAGGTTTCAAATAGAAAAAAAAACGGTCTGAATGAGGGAGAAATGAATCCAACTTTGGAGAGAGAGAGAGAGAGAGGGAGAGAGAGAGAGAAAGAGAGAGGGGGGCGTCACAAAGAAAGGTTCCCATGTTCCTCTCCTTGTAAATTGTGGGTAAGTTCAATGTGATTGATGAAACAAACTGATTAGGGAGCATTACAAATCAAAGAAACTTGCAACAACATAATTATACTTCATAGCTCGTGTCTTAAAAAGACGGACACACACGAAGTTGATTAGATAAAAATCAAGATGATCGGATTTAACTTAATTCAGTCCCATGTTAACAGGAAACAGTTTTTTGTTGGTTGGAAGATAAAAGAGAAAAGGACAGGAGTGGTGCTGGCGGTCGTTTACTTACCTTAGTAAAAACAATGCAACAGTATGTATATCAGTATAGATTATAAAAATTCTAAAAATGCTAAAAATTCTAAACTATTCATTGTCTAAACAATGGATCTTGGTCATGAGTAATGCTAGAAAAATCTATTAGAAATCAAGTATACAAAATAAATAGAAATAGAAATAAATATATGAATACTTTTCATGAAAAAAACAAGGTTAATTATTAATCGATTTTTGTGACCCAACATATTTTATTTAGATGTTTTATTATTTAAAATGTGATAGTGGTAACTGGTGTCATGAGAATGGGCAGAAAGGTAGTGACTATAAATTGTACCGTGGATGTACCTATTGGTCTCATTTATTACTGCCACTAACTATCTACGATTCATGATTGGTATATGACTGTGGGGTCTGCAGTATATAATTAAAGTGCAAAAATCAGACCGACAGACAAAAGACAGACAACTTTAATATTTTTATGCATATGTAAAAAAGTAAATGGGACTGAGAAATATTAAGTCCTAAATTTTTAAAATTTATTATCACTCTTAAGGCCTCCCTTATTTCAAGATAAAACGAACAAACATATATACATAGGAGAAGAATACCCGTCCCAGGACATGTAAAATTAATTCCCGGAACAGAACCGTTTTGCACCACTTTTATATCCTGTTACAGAAATTAAAATCAATATATCATGATATTAATGTCTAGAATCCTTATTATGATTTTGATTCTAGAAATGTCTAAAATTTAAGGCTTAAGCTTACAGGGTCTTAAGAAAAAATTTAAATTCAGGGATTCTTGCTTCATTGGTGTCTCATGACTATGGATCGAATTCAATGAAAATCTGAAATATTTGAATTTTTAAATGGGAAGTTGTGCCCATAATATGCACCCTAAAATCCTCTTAAAATACTCCAAAAGAAACTAAAATTTGTGAAATATTTATTAATTAATGTTCACTACCTACTGTTAAAATTTCACAAAAATCGGAGGTATCTGAATTTTTATGAAGAGCATCCAACCCCTTTTTTACCGCCTTTGCATAAAGTTAAATTTAACTAAATATAGCCCATGTTATGACCTCTTACACCTAGCATGCTTTGTTCCAAAATTCATAATAATCGATTAATTCGTTTAGGAGTGAATCTTGTACATACAAATATATAAACATATAAATAGAAATATAGCTGCCACTTGAAGACAATTGGGGAGGCCCACAGCCTTTTTTTCAAGAACCTTCTCGAAATAAGAATGAAAGCATTCGGCAATGGAAAAGGCGGCTTATTACATCATCGAATCTCTAAGAAAATAGCGTCATTACTTAGACGACACTGCAAATTAACCCGAGGCCAGAAACCTGCCTCGTTTATATTGAATCCAAAACAAACTATGGACTACTATTCAGACTACTATTTTCATCTTGTTTGTTATTTTTACAAAGTTTTTGTAAGCTCCGGCCTTCTTTAGCTGCATCATTTTGAACTCAGGAATCTTTATGTCGAACTCGGAAATCTATATGAAATTTAGAACTAAACTCTTAATACACAGGGGTATATTTTTCTCGTTCCCTCAACATTGTTAGAATTGTTACATAATTTCAATTTTTATTTTATTCTTAGTTATTATCGCCTGATTGCACCATCAACTTTAGGAAGACTGTCACTTCTGATTGTTACTCAACGCCTTTATCTGTTGCACCACAGGTCCATATGGATAAAGGCTTACTCTTCTAATCAAGCGCTGATCTTCTTATAAATAATATTTAGAAAAATTACTTTGCAAATACATATAATCCTATAAAACAGTACCTTCCTTAGAGTGCTTGTGTATAGACACTATTATTTGCCCTTACACACACACACAAAAAAAAATTTAATCCAAAAGAAATCCTTGTCTCTAATTATAATAATAACTAGCAGGATCCCATGGAAATTCTACGATACTTTCTACAGCAATCTCTATAATTTACGGTTAATAATAATAATATCTCTTTTGAAATGATAAACATCTGTTAGTGTCAATACTATTAAGAAGAAATGACTTCTTCTCTAAAAGCAATTGCCATTGTCAGCTAAATATTCTTGAAATAAATAAAAAGAATATGTTCCTTCTTTATTTATTTAAAATTGCAGCAATTTCTTTCTGTTTAAAACAATAAATATTCTGTCTTTATACCATAAAAATAATTGTTAGTTAAATGTTCTTCAAATCAATAAAACGAATGTCGTTTTGAAATGTATTCATTTAAAATTGTAGCTTTAGTCGACGGGATGACACAATTGTATTTTGGAACAATTCATTTTAAAATGACTAAAGTCACCATTGTTTACCTTAGCGACATCAGATTAATCACTAATCACCTTCTTTGCTGATTTCATTTCTTAAATGTGTGTGAAAGGTGATAACGTGTGTACGTACATACATTAAATGCCTTAGCATATAATTGTAAAGATAATTATAGTAATAATGATAAAAATAATAATAAGAAGAAGAATTAAAATGTAGAAATTTGTAAAACTTTTTTAGGTTTTGCCTACTACTGTTTCATGTTTTTACAATCCTGATTGGCTATTATTTACTGTGGATTTATTAATTTTAAATAAGTTAGATCTAATTGTGACTGTTAGTTATGACATAAGAGTTGTTAGATGTTTATTTTCTTTTTCTATCATCATTTTTAGCTAGGACCATGCTTATGTACATAAACATGATCCAGAATTGTTGTTAATTAAGGTATATTCTGCATAAGTGAATATTATCTGATTCGATATGAAAGATTATTTTTCCATATTAGAACCAAAATAATTTACTGAGTAATAGGTCATGCACAAAACTAAATTATACAGTATGTGATTTATATGACATATATCTATAACATGCCGGCGCCTCAGGATACACAATGTTTTCATTTTTTCCAGTCGAGGTATAAAAACTAAAGTTTCCAAAATAAAAATGGTAGATTTGCTGTTACGAGCAGAATTCTTGAAATAACTGCATTCTCTAATTTGACACACCCACTGAGAATATTAGCCTAAATAATATATTGCATAAGTTTTTTTTTATGCCATTACAGTGCCAGGATAGATCTAAGTTGCAAAGGAGCATTATTGATAAACATTCTTTTAGCTCCATTCTCTAGTTTTAAAGGAATTTAAAAAGTATGTAGCATAGTGAACTATTCCTGACTGATCTAACATTGTGTCAATTGATTTGTAGACATGGCAATTCCATGGAACCTGCTGCTACAGCTATCAGTAGACGCTTTCGACCATAGCATTTTTGTGTACAAGTATTGACCTATGATGCAATTACCGGTTTGATAAGTAATGATCGTACAAGTTGGGGAACAGGTTTGATCTCAATCTCATCTGCTCTCTTCACTAGTGCTTAGAAGCTGAATTGATGGTGTCATTATTGTCCAAAGGAAATTGACCAGAGAGATCATTTTAAAATTTTAATATTGATTCAAAATGATGAAGATTTGAAGTTTGATATCAGGTTTTTAGTTTATTTTTTTATCATTGGCAGAGTTTAAGAGAAATCGAATTGCAACATTACTATTCTCATGTAAATACTATTCACATGCAAATCCAGCAATTTTCTTTATTCTAAGGTCTAAAGTGCACCCTTGTGTGCCATTATTGTGAATTTATCTCAAACAATCATCTTAAAACCTTGCCCAATTCTGGAATTGTTTTAGATCATGTAAATGGGTGCACCATTGGTTTGCAAGGTCAGAAAGAATTTGAAAGCAGAATAAGCTTTTAGGCTCTTTCCTCTTTTCCTGAGGAAGTAACTAACAAAAGTATATCTTCATTGTCATTGACTTTCGCAAACAATACATTGATTACAAAAATGTCTTTACAATTTCTCACACCTGTTTTTGTGTGTTAGAGCAAACATTACAATATTCAATATGGACGTTATCGAATGGCGACATTCAACATTAATGTGTGCCATTTGTTCATAATCCATATAATCTTATCTTATTTTATATATAAAGTAAAGTTAACCGGTACCTTGATAAACATAAAAAAATCTGTTTCGTCATTAATTTTTGCCATAAATTGCTCTGTCATAAACAAAAAAAATAATCACTTTCGATCCAATTAATTCATTTCACTATTTAGTCCGGATCAATACTTTAGTTTTTTTCTCCATCTTATTAAGAGAAAGGTAGCAGAGTTTGTATCTTCCTATTAACATGCACTATGCTCACCACCCATTACACCGGGGTATTTTATTTAGTAGGATACATATATTTTCACTTCACCGGTTGCTAACACTACCGGTACACATTATCATAACACTTCTTCACTTTTTCTCATATTATTACATATTATTTATGAATTGTTTTAAATGGTTCACGGCTAATTATTTAGCTTACAGCAACCATCGATTCTTTATTAGTCATATTTTTTTCATTATTTAATTTTATAAAAATTAATATACACTTTAGACACAATCAACAGATAAAAACATTACCGCTATTGATACAGATAGGAGCTTCCATACATTACATTTCAGCATTATAGAAAGACTTCAGAATGTAATACAAATACATGTAAACGTTTCGTTTAATATTCTTTCACAGTTACATTACTTTTGGGAAACATTTTCATGAATAAAGTCGTTGTTTTTTGTTTTTATTAATGGAAATCGCTCAAGACATGGCATGAAGCCACTTGATGTAAGGAGCTAACAAGAACAAATATGGTTATCGCAAAGACAGGAGATGCCTATTGGCTTTAGTCTTGAAAAATCCAAGGTTATAGGTAGGAGGAAAACGGTTAGCAAAAAGAGAGTTCCACAAGCCTGTAGTAGTCGAGAGAAGCTACTGGAATAGGAAGTTGTATTACAATGAGGTATCAAAACAGCAAATTGATGGAGACTACTAGACCAACGAGTCAAACGAGCTGGAACAAAAGAAGTAGGGAATAGATCACATAATTCTGAAGAACACATGCCATAATAGTATTTATAGAAAAGACTGAGACTAGCAACATCGCGTCTTTAGGAGAGAGGGTGCAAAGAAGAAGAAAGGGTAGGGCCAATCAAATTACAGCTACGTTTCTGCACCTTATCAAGAACCCTCAAATGAGACAGAGATTCACCAGCCAAATATGAAAACAGTACTCCATACATGATCTGATTGTAGATTTGTAGAGATAGTGAATAGCCTCAGGTGTGAGAAAGTGTTTGGAGCAATAGAGAGAACCGACTTTACGAGAAGCAGAAAGAGCAATGGATCTAATGTATGAACTCCAAGAAAGATTTGATGAGAGAGAAAGACCAAGTAGTTTCAGGGTCGATTTCTCCTCAAGAGCAGAACCATCCATGAGAATCTCAGGTAGAAAAGAGACACGCCTATGATTGAAAGATGCAAACTTTTAGGTCGTATTATCTATTACAAATTTAGCAGTCCATAAAAAAACATTAACAGTATACTGATTGTCTTTCATATAAAATAGTTTAAAGCTACTGTTAAGACGATTTTTTCGCTGTGTAATCACATTTTAATAATATCTGAATTTAATGTTGGTGCTAACATTATGCTAGACCTTAATCTTACACTATTTCCATGCAATGTACCATTAAACTTTCTTTGCCGATGACTTTTAGCGATTTATGGATTGCCATAGCTGCTATATAGCTATAGCTACAATAAACTACAATAAACACATACATGATTATGGTAATTATTATATGAATACAACGTTTTTATGAAACAATTCGGATTCTTAAATCACTCTGTCCTCGCACCACTCACATTTCAATAACTGTCTTCATAGAACTTTCGGTCTACCGTATTAACAACATTAACAACTTCTCCATTTGCTTGTGATTTCTTTGCTGTGTAACCACGTTTTACCAATATCTGTAATTGCTGTTAGTGCTGACATTATGCTAGATCTTAATTTTACACTACTTACAAATAATGTACCATTGTTCTTCATTCATGAAACTTTCTTCACTAAGGACTATTTTAACGATTCACGGAATATCAGAACTGCTAAGATCGTTGTGATATAGCTACATACACAACTACATGGTTACAGTAATTACAGTCGAATACAATAGTATGAATTAACAAATACTAATATTTGTTGATATCGTATTCTTAAACAATTTTGAAGAGAGAGAGAGAGAGGGGGGGGGGAGAGAGATAGAGAGAGAGAGGGGGAGGGAGAGAGGGGGAGAAGTTTTTACGACCAAAGGGATCAATTCCTTTTAAGAATTATGTTTTAGCATAATTTTAACACTGTGTTCACAACTAATATGGGGTACAGGAGTGGGAGTAAGAGTTCCTTGGCTTCCTAAATTTTGCCGGGCAACGCCAAGATATGGGTCCATCTAGTGTTTAAATAATCTCATTTTCCTTTAATCAAATTACTCTAAGTACTTTATGTTTTATTTTGGAGGATTTTTAAAAACATCAGTCATGTCATTCTTGAAGTGATTTCGACAATAGTAAAAGAAATAAGTAAAAAGATATTTTATTTCGTAAGGAATATTATAGAAGTATTTAGTTATAAAAATGTATTGCAATATTTAAATTTTTAATTCATTAAAATGCATAGAGTTAGCACTAACTCCTGAGACATCCTATCAGTGTAATGATTTTATTAAACATTAAGCATTTTTAGTAGAAACATTACAAAATAGAATTCACAATTGTTTTCACTATTTTGTTTCAAATATAAATGTTTCATGTTTGAAAAAAAAAGCAAATTTTTTTAAAGAAAGAATATTGAGTTTTAATGTTTAAATTAACATCAGAAATTGTATTAATCAAAATACCTCATTTAATTTGTGAAAAATCCTGAAAACAATTTTCTATTTTTTATAAAAAAAGTCGTGAAATAAAAAATATGTAATGAAATAAATTATTATTGCAGAAAGAACAACTTAATTAAAAAAAATTAAAGTAGTTAAATAAAAATTTACCTACATCTAAAACTCCATGTAGTTTAGAATTATATTCCCCCCCAAAATGGTTCCATGTATGTTTGGAAATTTTATAAGTTACTTTCTTTGGAAACACAATGTATAATAAACCATTCTTGAATAAATAACATTTAAATGAACTCACTAATAAATGTTCTGTTTCTAAAATATGTGCTTTGAATCATATTACTAAAGTTTTAATTTTCCATTTCGGCGTAAAATCTCGAAAACTGATCATTTAAAAAATAGTCATGCGATTCTGTGTGAATTGTTGAATGTGGACATTGTAATTTTCACTTCATAGTTTGGTTTTGAAATAGAGAAATATGTCATTTCTAAAATTGTCGATGTGGTTTTCATCTAAAATGCTGCAAGAGTTAACAAAATCACAATTTTGTTAGTTATAGCCTTTTAGGATATTAGCAACATTAGGATATTAGCAACATTAGGATATTAGCAACATTAGGATATTAGCAACATTAGGATATTAGCAACATTAGGATATTAGCAACATTAGGATATTAGCAAACATTATATAACCAGATTTCTTAAATATGTAAGCCAAATAAAATCACAAATTAAACACATCCAAATTGCTACTAAGTGTTGTGCTATAAGCAAACGTTAGTATTAATTCATATATATATATATATTAGAGAAAATGTGATCCGTTGGGTCACCCACTGAGCTTAGGTTAGAGTATTTGAATCAGGAAAAGGTGAGTTTGCAAAATCAATTAAATATAAAAAATAAAAAGATAAAATCTCAAATTAATGTTTTTCTGTTCGCTATTTCTCTCTTTCTTTTTTTTCCACTACATCTATGAGTTAAATATTATTTAGATTTCAAATCTCAGCGTAAAACACTGGCTACATGTAAGCACACTGAAGAGCCGTGAAACGGCAAAATAGCTGTCTACGGATGACTGTATAAAGGATATATATAAATTTGTTTCTCGACTCAAAATGATGAATTTCTACACATTTGATAAATGAAAAATATCCTTTTATGAAAACA
This sequence comes from Sepiola atlantica, assembly GCA_963556195.1. Taxonomy (NCBI): domain Eukaryota; kingdom Metazoa; phylum Mollusca; class Cephalopoda; order Sepiida; family Sepiolidae; genus Sepiola; species Sepiola atlantica. The sequence goes on along the minus strand of OY744516.1, from coordinate 32,641,810 downwards.
TAAAACATGTAAAGTATAGGTGTTATCATTTTTAATCTTAATATTTCGGACGGTCCTTCGTCCTTTATCAAAATATGTATTTTTTGATAAAAATTGATTTAATAATTTTAAAAAATCGGAAATTTTCAACTTTGTACAATAGTTATTTCAAATGTTTTTAGATTACGCTTCTTTGTCCTAACGTGCATGTCGGCTCCACGTGAAAGACAAAGAACATTTATCTGTTTTGTTAATATCAACATATGCACATTGTTCAAATGTGAATTACGAATGTTTTTTTCATTTAACAAATATATATATCAAAATATACGGCATAAGCACATTGACAAACCGGTTCCCGTTAGATCACCGAAGTTAAGCGAAGTCGAGCCTGGCCAGTACTAAATGGGTGACCATTTGGGAATACCAGGTGCTGTATGTGCTCTCTGCTTATCTCGGCATTGTTTCCAGTCGTCTTGAATTGCTTGCCATTGGAATCAAGCAGTGCCGACTCAAAAGAAGTGTTGTTAGGAATTGTGCAACCCTTGCTTTACAATTACACGCGCAGCCAGCCTCTTACAGGGGTGTCCATAGTCTCTCTAGATTGAACGGAGGGCATGTCATATCAAAACGAAATCTTCCTCAGTCTGTAAAAAATGCTTATTAAAAACACCACATCAGAGTTCAGACATGATTTCTGTCTTTTTAATTTGAAAATTATTGTTTCAATGTGTGACTTTTCAAACTACCTTATTTTTTGTTTATTTGTGGGAATATGTGGACGGCAATTTGGTGTCTATTAAAATGTCTTTGATACTATCTAATGTATGTTTTGTTTGGTTAAAATGTTTTGCTATTTGGGAGTAGGATGTGTTTTTTGTCGGATACTAAATTTGAGGTTATAAAATGAGTCAAAAAAACTAATTTTGTTTCGTCTATATATCCGCTATTGGACATTTTGTGCAAAATATGTAATATATAATATTGTGGCTATCACAGATAAGGTGTGGCGGTTGTATTTGGATGTGTGTATTTAAGACTGTGAAGGGGGAATATATCACCAGATTTTTTTTTTTTTTTACATAAGTTCACTCCAAACAAGGCACAATGCCACTGAGACGTAGGGGGCCAATCTGAATTAGAGGAATCCTATATGGGGAGTTGTGCAGCGAGATGCTTGTTCACATTACATTTAAATGTTTGTATGTTAGTATGATCAAGGAAACAGGAAGCAGGAAGGGAATTCCAAAGGCTAGCAGTATGAGGAAAGAAGCTATTAGAGTAGAAAGCTCACTGGCATCTAGGGACCTCAACAGTGAAGGGATAAGATCTTGCTGACTGACGGGTTTATCAGGGGGATTAACGTGGAGGGGGCACCAGTGCAGCACATTCATTGAGTACATTCCATTAAAATACTTGTAAAACAAGCACAAGGATGCAACATTGCAGCCATGGGGCAGAGGCTGGAGCATGCTTGATAGTGAGGGGCCTATTAGATTATAGACTCTTTTTTTAATCCTGTTCAAAAGAGAGAGGCTAGTGTTTGGTGCACCAAACCAGATGTGACAACAATACTCCATGCATGGGCGAATGATGGCTTTGTAGAGATATAGGATACTGACAGGTGTGAGAAGTTTTCTACCCCGCTAGAGGGAGCCCACCTTCCTTGCAGCAGCCTTGGCAATGTTTCTTATGTATTTGTTTCAAGACATGTTATCTGTGAATGTTAGCCCTAGTAGTTTGAATGATGAACTCTCAGGTAAGGTGCTATTAGTCATAGCAATCGGTGGTTGAAAAAGTTTCTTATAATTGTTGAAATACAAGCGCTTTGTCTTAGATGCATTAAACGTTACCATCCACTTATATCCCCATTCCATCACAGACTGGAGGTCATTTTCTACGGATTCAGCCATTGCTTTTGATATGCGGGTGTTCGTTTTTCCTAGATGTCGAGTATAGAGTGTGGTGTCATTAGCAAATATACCAATCTCGGACACAATTTCATCAGGGAGGTTGTTTATAAGATCAGGAATAATAACGGTTCAATGATCGACCCTTGGGGCACACCCGTATTAATGTCATGTTGTTTAGATGTACAACCATCAAGGACAACTTGGATCTTTCTTTTGGCTAAAAAGGATCTGATTATACTAAATATCTTTCTTGTAATAACGTATGACTTAATTTTTATGAGAAAACCATCATGCCAAACCCTGTCAAAAGCCTTGGATATATCAAGATCTTGACAAACTAAACATCTAGGTTTATTGGAGATATAGTTGCCTTGCGCTGTGTAAGTGTTTTGGGGATGTGGTAAGCATATTTAATAAATTTGATAGTTGCCTTTTCGCATTAATAGGCGTTTTTTTTTATGATGAAATTGTTTCTGGGTCTCCTAGAAGAATTGTAAAATCTCTAGTTGGTGCATGAGTGAATATGTTAGTCATGAGTGCAAACCATAAGAATGCGGCCATTTATAGTTTTATTCTTACATTTATAGAGTTGTTGTCTGTCTGTGGATGCTGTCTTGTTAATGACTGATTTAATGAGTTGTATAGTGCAGGTGGTACTTCTAGAATTGTTGGGTTAATTTATTAACATGGTAGAGCTAATCTTAGAGGACTGGGCAACTGCATTTGTTGCATATGATGGTACTATATATTATACTAGATTATTTAAGATTAAGAGGGTGGTTGTTATAGTAGTTTAGAAATTTGTAGTTATCTGTAGGTTTAGTGTAGATGGAGATATATATGTTATGCCGAGGAGATCGAATTATTATATCTAGGAATGGAATAGAAATTTATGAATGTTTATGAATGGTAAATTTTATTGTGTGATGGTAATTATTCGCATATTGGTAAAAGTTAATGGGCCCATATATCGATAAATCTACAGTAGTGTATTAGTTGTAGGAGATAGTTTCTAATTAATTTTGTCTCTAAGATATGCATAAATATATTTACATAGGTAGGTGCCATTTAGTGGCCATGGCGGTACCTCTGATTTATAGATATTGTTAGTTATTGAAGTGAAAAGTATTATGTGTTAAGATAAAATGTATTACATTGCATACGTTTTTTATTTCGTTATTCGGGCAATGCAAGAAAATCATCATATATAATAAATATCAAACATATTTCATTAATCAATAGATAATTGGCTTTCGATTTTTATGCATGGTAAATACAAATGTTTATAGATATATGTGGATAACTAATTTATATATACATAGCATATATCATAAAATAGTTGAAAAAATAAAAAAGTGCTCGATCGTAGGTTTTACAAGAGCTAAAATAAAGTATTGTATTTAAAAACTATACACTACAGTGTATGTTTGCTTTACCATGGTACCGGGGTTTCATCGATCCGGTCATGCCATTTCCTGAGGTAGAAAACATCTTATATTATCAGACAGAATCTTCAGCACTGTTCAGTAGTCAAAGACTTCGAGAATAATGGCGTAACAACAGGGGGAAAAATATTATTCACCGGTTCAGGGCAAACGGTGCCCGCTTTTTGTGTTCATTCTTAACAGATAATCCACATTTGTAAAGAGTTGTCTGTTGTTATTGTTTGTTTAAGAGTAATTTTTTAAAAATTATTAATTTTGTTTAAATTTTATCTAAAGAGTGTTTTATTAGTGTATATTGTTTGTTTAGATGTTTTTGTTAAAAGGTTTTTTATATGCATTGTTTTTCTATCTCTCACGATTTCTTATAATTCACATTCGTATAGTCATCTGATGTTATTGTTTGTTTAAAATAGATACATTGTATTTAGCAGGAAAACCGTCTTTATGCTTTTATACACGTATTTAGCAGGAAGACCGTTTTATGCATAAAATCATAAAAACAGTCCTCCTGCTAAATACAATGTATCTACTTTAAGAGCGTTTCATTAAATAAAAAAATATATAAATGATATCATAGGTTAATTATATTTAATTGACAGATAAAAATAACATCATTTTAACCTTTTATTATTTAGAAATACATATTTTTGCTATATATGGTTGAAAAACTCCCCAACTCTATATATGTTAAGCAGTAAGATTCTTTTCATATGTGCAGCGATGCGAAAAAAGAGGGTATAGAGAAAAGCAAACTTTGTTCAATCTTGTTTGTAAGTAAGCTCTTTATTAAATGACAACCAGAAATTCAGAGTGTATATCTTTTATGTAATAACATTGCAATGCGTGCGTGTGTGTGCAACTTGTCAAAAACACTCAAGAAAAGTCAACAATAATTATGATGAATCTCCATGCACAGTAATGTCTTTCAGTAGCTTCAAGGCAGCATAACAATTATAATGTCATAATTTTAAGTTCCGGATGTAAGACAGCGGCGTATGAAAAGGGAAATAAAATCCTTCTCACAAATTACTTTTCCTTGTACATCGCAAAATACTTATTGGTTGTCGATCAGATTTTTGTATTTAAGGATATGTGCACTCTTAAATTGGTAAGTAGAATTAAAATATGAATACACAGGTAAATAAAATGAGAAGTTAGAGACAATTCAGCGCTGAGAGTTTTAAGAAATTGTTTTTAACAATTACTTTGGTAGGTTAACTAAACCATCTGACGAGCAGTGGCGTTCAAAGGTCTGGTGATGCCTGGGACCAAGTCCTTGATTTTATGCCCTAAAGACGCAAGTATAAGTCCTAGTATTGAGAAATATTATGAGAAAGGATAATAGTTTCAATATGATTGGATGCTCTCCCCCAATTTTGATCCCCGGGGCCACCACCTCGTCGCCCTTCTTCCTCCTCTGCACACAACAGCTGAGGAGTAAAACCATCCGTTCAAAGGCTGTTCTGACTAAATGAGAATATTCATGTGGTTCACCCACAAGTGAATGTGTTAATGTTGTTCAAACCATAGATCACGTCCTTATCTGTCCGTATATCCCAAACTTATGAAATACTGCAGATCTGGTAGCACATAACAGCACAGCTATAACTTGCATACATGCGTGGACAATATAATTTGACAATACTATCTTTTGTAGCCAAAAAGAGAAGACTAAAAGTTATTTGTTTTTACAAATATGAGCTGTTGTTACTTTTTAATGAAAAAGAATGGAAGCATGACTGCCAAATATTACTTATGAAGCTAACTTTAAACACATTGAATTCTGATTAGAATGAAATGTGGACAGACAGTAAATAATCTTTATATATATATATATATATATATATATATATATATATATATATATATATAGTGATTGCATTGTTGTTTCCTAGATGTTAATCCAATGAAACTCCAGTGTTTATACAATAGTGCTCAATAACAAATAGAGCTGTATTATAGTATACATTCTTTTTATACAAACATAATTGGCTCGGTTGGTACGAAGCCTGAGGAGCTGGATTTTGAACAAAATGGCAGCTGAAACATGAATGTACATATGTAGCCAATAATGTTTTTACAGATAAAAGAATTTATACTATATATATATATATATATATATATATATATATGTGTGTGTGTGTGTGTGTGTGCGTGCGTGTATGTATATGCAATGGACTGGAAACTAAAATATTTTTTAATGTTATTCTGGCTGTCAAATTATTTTCAGATCTATGTTTTTTACTTTTATTGTATTATTTTTTAAAGATTCTATCATTTTTTTTACAAAAAAAAGGTAGTGCACCAAAGTGCCCATACTTCTGTGTTCGATTGTTAAGCATTTGATCTTAAGATTTTATTGTAAACTTTTTAATATACATTTCCCCTTTCCCCAATCATTCAAACAAGCACATATCAGCATAAGAACATATTTAAGAGTAAAAGGACAAACAGCTGTTTTCTTTACAGTGTATATTTCATAGGTTAATGTAAGTAACAATCGATAATAATGTGTGTTTCATAATTTTATGTCCATTATGAAAGCTTAATTTACTCATTTGATCGTTTTATTCAGAAATTTTTTAAAAAATGCTGAAATATTTTTAGTTTTATTCTAAATTTTTCTAAAGACAGAACAAATGAAAAAGTAATATTTAGTTCTAAAAAAAATCAGAAAATATCATCGTCTCAAATCTTAATTTAAGATATTTTTCAGAATAAGTTAAAGATGTATTGCACTTGATGTACTGTATTTATTTGTATCAAACAGATTTTGAAATATTCATCCTCTCTTCTTCGTCTCTTTTGAAAGTCTTCTGCTTAATAAGATTTGTTTCTTTTTTTTGCTAGAATGATTTTTATTTTTACATAATTACAATTAATATAAGAAATGTCAGTGATGTCACCACCATATTTTAAAAAAACAATCTGCTTACGTTTTTGGAAAAGTAACTTCTTTGTTTCTTTTTTACTTTGATTTTTAGCTGATTTTCATTAATTTTGTGGAATGCTATTCATCCCATATTCATCTGTTAGTGTGAAAACAGTCCATTATTTGAAACAGTCCATTATTTGAAACAGTCCATTATTTGAAACAGTCCATTATTTGAAACAGTTCATTATTTGAAAGTTTTAAGGTTCAGATTTTAGAAATCATCAGCAAGGAAATTGTTTCAGTAAAGATTTCATTCCACGTAATTTAACAAAAAGAAACGAAATAAAAGGAATATATTCCGTTGTCTCATATTAGAGCAGTATCATTATTAGATCAGTATTATATCATTATTAGATCTAACAAACTATGATTAGAAAATAAAATGAATGAATTCACTCTTCTTTTTCCACATTATCACTTATCAAATACTATAAGAAGTGATTTAAAAAATAAATGTTATTGTTGTGATACCGTATGAATAGTGGGTAGGAAGCTTGTTGAGACACTAATGAGTGATAAGCTTTCACGTCACAACAGTTATTTTTTCCACAGATTTTGTTAATAAAAATAATTTAAATAATTGACTTATTTCTGGAATTTACTCTCATACACAAATATTTTATTTACTTTGCTCTACAATTGCCTTATTATTGCCTAAACGTTGTTCTTGTTTTTTAAATCATTTTAAGCATATTACAATTGCATTTTACACTATTTCTATTTGGCATGAGTATGTTTGCATCTTCAACTGTTTTATCTATTTTTGTTTTAAGGAAGAGCGGGGTGAAACGCTCTTTAGCCTTCTTAGGCAATCACCTAGAGATGGTGTCTCGATAAAAGCACTTGTCTCCATCACCTCACTCGGTTGGCATCATAAAGGGCATCTGGCCTATAATAATCCGACCTCAACTAAAGAAATGATTTCCAAATAAAATCTGTCATATTTTAGATTATGAATTTTAAATAATGAAAGACAATTTCTAAAAGCCGTCCAACGCATGCCAGCATGTAAAAAGGACGTTAAACTGAATATGATGATTAAACTTATATGTCTTCAAATTTAGATACTGTCTTCAAATTTATTGGACACAGTTAATGCAAGCATAACACTAGATTTGTCGTCTATTTCATAAGGATTAAATAAATTAAAATTAAATAATAGACCCCCCCCCCACCAAGCTTATACATTAAACGAAGGCTTCAGTATCAGAGAAACATTTTACTGTTGTATTATTAAGAAATTAGTTACCTCCACTTTGAAAAATCCTTTTTACTAACCTCTCGATGAGGGTAAAGTTAGACACAAGATCGGGTTTTAAAGTAAGGGAAATCCAGCTGCCCAAAATGGAGCAATGGATAGTAATGAGAATACCTAAATAGTCCTGTCAGCAATCTCACAAATGAGAGCACTTTAAGTGACAGGCACTAAACCGATCTCCCTCCAAAAATGGAGGTAATTCCTGGGAGTATGGTCTCCTGAGGCCGAATAGCTACTACGTTTTGATATTTAATATACGGCATAATCATGTTGACACACCGGTTCCCATTAGATCACCGAAGTTAAGCAACGTTAAGCCTGGCCAATACCAGATGGATGACCATTTGGGTATACCAGGTACTGTATGTGGAGACATAGCTATGAGAAAATAGCGTCGCCAACCTTCAGTGCCTAGTGTGGCGACTATGGCAAAACCTCCTGAATGACTGTCATTAATAAGGTGATCGGAAACCAGGGAGGGGTTCCTCCTCTAGGAGTGATCAAAACCCTGATAGTGATGGTGATGATATATATATATATATATATTAGCTGACTGATGGAAAAATATGTGGTTACATGATGAGAGGTTATATCTCCAGTATTGTCTGAATATATGTATTTTTCCAGATAGTACCGGGACCTGATGTTTTCTTGATGGACTTCTGTATGTGATGCTGTAAAGGGTGCTGATTAAGACACGGTTTGGATTCTTCAAAACAATAATACAGAATAAAATATTTCCAAATTGTCTTGGAAACGATCGTATGCCATATAATTCGTTGGTTTTGAATATATATATATATATATATATATATATATATATATATAAATATTTGTTTCATTTTACTTCAGTCGAAGTTCTCAGAAATCAAGGAGCCCCTACTTGGGGCTAACACTTGATCTCTATATGAGATACATAGTAATTCGCCTGTACCAGTAAAGTACTCCTTTCGCTCTCAAGCCTTAAGTTAGTAAAGAAGTTAAGAACATTAATTTTCCTCTTCCTAATTGACCAGTTGATTATGTTATAGTATATCTTTCTTTTGGTCTATTGGTCTTACCGGATTCCAGGACAAGAATTCATCGGGTCTGTTGGAGTATCCAGCTAAGTGCTGTTACTTGAAGTAACATCACGAGGAGAAGGTGCACCTTTCCTCGTATAAGCTGGTGCATAGCCAAACCGAGGAGATCTTATTTGGGCTTTGAATACTATGTTATTTTGAATATTTGGTCAGGGTTTACTTGTAGGGTAAAGTGTCCTCATGTCAGGTTTTCCTGACAACCCCTTTTACCGAGAGACCGAAGACAATCGAGGATTGTGTCTAGTAGGTAATTCAAACTATATATATATATATATATATATATATATATATATGTGTGTGTGTGTGTGTGTGTGTGTGTATGCGTACACAATAAGCAATGTAAATGAAAATTTTGTGTAAATCTCTATATTAATAAAATTGTGTGACCCCTTCTCTAATGTCTGCATATGTGGTTGTGTTTCTCGCCTGTGTGGCTTACACATTCTTATTTTTATTTATTTATTAGTAATCGATCATTTATTGAAATCAGAAATGCAATAGCGTAGGTTACTAAAATGGACTTTTTAAAAATCTCATTTTTTTTTAAATTACGAAATTAAATTCACCAGAATGCATTGTGATTTCTTCGTAGACAAGTCAACCATTTTACTCTTTTGTTAATATTAGAAAAAAAGAATAAATAATTTTGTGAACCTTCGAAATATCAAAGAAATTTTGAAATATTTAAACTGTCAAATAAAAAGTCATTTAAACTGGCTTTAAAATTCTCAGCAAATCCTCATGTATTGAAAAATTGAAAGCTTCGTAAGTTGTTAACATCCAATAATTTTATGAATGGAGATTAAAACAACATTTCTTTAACAAAATTAGTTATAGATTTATAACAATTTGGTTCAATTAATAATTAATGACCAAACGATATCATAATAATTAAATTTAACTTTCAAAATTCTATAAAAACAATATATAATTTGGTAAATCAGCTAAAAGTCAGAGTAAAAAAGAAATTGAAAAATTACTTTCTTATTACTTTATTATTTTATAACGCCTTAAATAACAACAACAATACGCCCCAAAAAACAACAAACAACTCCTGAATACAATCGTGACAATCGAAAGCGTTTGAGATCGACAAAAAAACATCTCTTGGATACATATTCCATAAAGTGACACCAGTGACCTGGAAACTAGCTTGCAGAGTTGAGAAAACGATTATCAAAATAAAGAAAGGAGAACATTCCGTCGTTTAAATCAGACCTAAATTGATAATGCTTTATATATATGATAAAAAATGCAAATAATATTCCAACGTAATGGAAAATGAAAAAAGGAAAACCTAAAATATTATTTATGTATTCATCAACGTTTCGTCTTTATTTCAAGAATTCCTCATGATGATTGGTTTAAAGAAAAATTCTTCAAACCAATCATCTCGAGGAATTCTTGAAATAAAGACGAAACGTTGATGAATACATAAATAATATTTTTAGTTTTCCTTTTTTCATTTACATATATATATATATATATATATATATATATATATATATATATATATATATATATATATATATATATATTATCTACTCATGTGAATTATTCCTAATATATCTTATTAACTATTGGATATTTTGACTGGACATTTATATCATTTATACATATTTTTCCTGACTCTGCCACTAAAATGAAAGATGGTGTATAATCAAGATTAGAAACACATGTTCTCCATTGGAACATTTGTTTTATGCATCCTTCTACAATGTGAGTGTTTGTTTTTTCTGTCTTTTTGCTTCTAGATGTTTCTGAACTCGATTCTTGGACTTCTAAAGAGTTACATGTATGAAAAAATCAGGATATATTATATTATATATATATATATATATATATATATATATATATATATATATATATATACACACACATATATGCACATTTATCTTTTACTTATGATCCTATGAAATTATAAATATCACATATGATATCACCAAAAACCTTTGATGATATTCACATTTAAGCAATTTTTCACAGTTCTCTCTGTTGAGAAAGTGACCAATATCAGGTTGTTTAATACAAATCTACATATAACCCCACCCCACCCCAAGAAATGATAATCTTTAGACTGTTTAATAAAAAGTAATTTCTGGCTTGAATTTAAGGTTCTTTTGTGCTCCTAAACGAAAACAAAAACAGTAATTTTCTCATGCACTCCTGTTGCAAAAAAGAACCCATATTTCAATGAATATATACAGTTTTCCTGGAACAAAATAATCCCGTTGCAAAAGTAAATGTGCACAGAATGATTATTGAACAAATACCTTGCTGGTATCAGTCTCTTTGTTTAACCCCTGTGCTACCATTAAGAACAAAACAAAACAGTTTTTCATTATTGTCAACAAAGGTTTAAAAAAAGAAAGAAGTTTCACTTTGATGACTGCAAAAAAGAGCATTTAATTCAAACCATTTGTGCTTTGATGTGTATTCCCCAAATACTGTGTTGTGAATTTTAGAAGGGAAAAGAAAAGAAAGGAAGGTGTAAAGGGTCAACAAAAACAACATTAGGTCATGTGAACTTGTATATTTATAAAACATTCACCTCTCACAAAACAAACTGCCAAGATGTTCATATCATCAAAATATAAAGGTTTTTTTTTATGTTTATGCTGACATAAATCAAGGGGGTAACACTCCATCAAAGGAATTGCTAAAATTTTGTACATTTCCAGGCGGCCAAAACAATGACAGGGGAGGAGGAAAAGGAAGAGGGGCTATTAGTTGCCACAGTAATAGAACAATGACAGTAAAGGCAATTCTTGTAATTGTGGTAGTATTAACAGATCAGCCAACTTCAGATGAGCAAAAATCTGAAGATTCGTACAAAAATCTGAAGATTTCATGAAATAGAAAATCAAAATAATAAATAAAACACTTTGTTCACTTTTTCAATAAAGTTTCAAGATATCAATTTTCATGAGCATTATTTTAGAATTAAACGTTTTGTTGTGTCTGCACTTTATTGAAGAACAGCAAACATCCGGGTTTTTTTTACTTCGGTGGGTATCTCTCATATCTCTATTTATGTAAAGTTAGGTATGTGTATGTTTACTTATTCGTATCTACAGAATTCACTCTTAAACTAATTAACTATGAATTTTGAAACAGCTGCTAAGCATAAGGGTAGGAGTAATGTGGGATATATTTAGTTTAATTTCGTTTAATACCAAGGGGAAAAAAGGGAATGGAAACTCTTCATAAAAACTTTAACAATAGATATTAAACATCAATTAATAAAAATTAACCAAATTCAGTGGAATATTTTTAAGTGGTTTTATGGGACATAATGTGAACACAACGTCCCATTTGAAAATTCAAACATTTCAGATTTGCATTAAATTTGACCCATAGTCATTAGAGATTTATTAAGCCGGAATTTCAATTTTTAAGACCTTGTTTGACTTCATGGGGAGGTGGACAAATCTATTATAGTAACAAAAAAAGTCTGTATGTTTGTCTTAGAACAATATCATCATTTATCATTAGATCTTTATTAATTTTGACACGTTGGTTCAGATACATCCAAGAATAATGCACAAACAAACTGTGAGTAACATGACTCATAAAAGGATTAAAATGTAAAATCCGAGCCCACATTGTCACCAAGCTTTTAACATGTTGATCAACACTTAGAATAATGTATAAATCCCAACTCCAGAAACCACACCAGCTAAAATTAACTTCACAATTACCGTTTCTGTTTGTCTGTCTAAACCAGGGGCGGGCAACCTCCAGCCCGCGGGCCACATCCGGGCCACGAAGGCTTAACGTCTGGCCAGCCATCCTGCTATGCTTTATTATTGCAATCCGGCCCGCAGACCTCCCAGTAAAACTCATATCATTTTGTGACATTAACGTAAAAGTAGGTTTCAATTAAGATTTACAGTGGGATAAAAATGTATAAATATCAGCGAGCGATGATGCATGTATATTTCATTTTTCTGTAACTATTAATTTCAAATCCTTGGCCTGAGATAAAAATAGAAAAAGAGAAAGAAAGAGGCAAAGAGGAAACGAGGGACGAGGAAAGGGCATGACACAAAGAACCTGTGTGAGGTGTGTCAACACGAATGCTTGATCAACTTGCTACTTCCCCCATCATTATTTTTTATGGTTCCAAAATGGCTCTTCGTCGACGCCTTTTATAACATCACATACAGAAGTCTCTTGAGAAAAAATATCAGATTTGTAGAGTGTTCAATGCAATTTTTGTACAATTTATTCATGTAAACAAAATATATAATTCTGAGATTTCGTTTTTCACTCCGGTCGGCGATCTCCTTCCAAAAGTCTCATGCGGCCCTAACTCTGAAAAGGTTGCCCGCCCCTGGTCTAAACATACTCATTTCTGTTATTCATGCAGTGAAAGCAATATGGTTTTTGAGTTCAAACTTCGACCAAATTCAATAAAGCTGTATTCCTTTTTTAATGCTTTCTATTTCCTACATATTTAAACTTCCTTTATAGAAATTTGGCAGTTTTAATTTTCCTTTCTTCTTTAGGTTTGAGAGGAGTGTTTTCTTTGTTTTATGGTAGATCAACCCTTTTTGATTTTATTTAATGTCAAACCACAATACCTATTGGAAACCATTCATTGAATTTACTATTGCTATTTTACCCATAGCTGGGAATAATTTTGGGTTCATACCTTTCCCAATAGTATTAGTGTGAAATTGAACACGATCGGATTTGAACTCGCCATTGCTGGTTCCATAGTATGCAATGGTATCAATGAGGCCAATCGCATACCACCCTTGAGAAAAGGGATCTATTTACAGATTGTATGTAGGTATGATCATGGAATGGATATTCTGCAAAAAAAATCCTTCTCCTGGTAAAGTTGAATGAGTTCCCCTCCCAAAATAATAAATCTCCATGATGGGGGGGGGGGGGGTTAAATTCAAATTCTGCAATATTCAATTCTATAAATTTGCTACCCAGACAGTGACAGATATTTCAGCTTGTGAAAAAAAAAAAACATGCATGCTTTATTGTGTAGACAGATAAAAAAGATAAAAAGCTTAAATCCTAGTAAAAGTGAAATGTAAAAAAATAACTGAATTCCATGACAAGCATTTTCATCCCAAGAGGTTTAGACTGCATAACTTCCATAAAAAACAACCTCTTATGTTATAACTATGCTGAATTCGGTAGATTTCTCCTACTCCTTTTACTGATACTGCTATTACCACCACCATCACCCCCACCACCAGTAGTAGTAGCAGTAGTAGTAGTAGTAATAATACTATTATTTTATTTCTTATCCTGAGAGACAGTGACGATGACCTTGCTAAATATTTTCTACTATCTGACATCTGTCTCATGATAGATTTTTGGTCTTGAGTGTATTTCAAGTCAACATGCCTTTGGTTGACTTTGTAAGTTATGACCTGCATTTAAGAAGAGGAAATAGATTTTCTCGATTGCTTACAAGTTTCAGTGGCAGCAATCTGGCATTTTATCAGATTGGGCCATCCATTTCTTCAACAGATGAATAAATTAGATAAAAATCATTATTTTTTCACTCATATCCCACCCTTACCAAATATCCATTAAATATATTTCTTAGAATAAAATCCACAATAACCTTGGCAGAAACGGATAAAAAAAAGAAAACATTAAAAAAAAAACAAGTCCAAAATTGCAACCTTTGCAAAGTAAAATCAAACTGCAATAGTTTTAATATCATCTTAATAGATGATATCAAAAAAGAAAACAAAAACTACTTGCATAGACATAGTGGTGACCCACTAAGTCTGTCTAGAAATTCATAAGCATTATTGTATTATTTACTAGTTGTACCTACCAGGCGTTGCCTGGGTGTTAAAGAATAAATGATTGTTGGTGGGTGACGTTAATTTCGTAATCAAATTGTTTTGTGAAATAGGTTTTGTACTTCATACTAATCGATTTATATTAAAGAACAAATAATAATGTATAATTAATGTGTAGGCGAGAAACACACCCACCCACCCACATGCTAGAAAGCACATAATTTAATTAATATATATTTATTATTCAAGAACTCAAAAGAGAGAACTCAGTATAATTGCACACAATAACTTCTCTCTAATCTATTTCAGTGAATAAAGGAAAATGTCTCCACTCTAACAGTTTTCTTAGCAGGAATAAGTATTTTCCGAAAAAATTAAAGTGAAAAAAAATATATCCGTGCTAACATAGTGGAAAGAAAAAACGAAAAAAAAGACTAGTCTGTATCAAGTATCAATACGTCAGATGAATTGCTATTTGTGTCCGTCTTTGAAAATCCAACAAGATAACTTTATATGTTAGATTAAATTATTTTCTTCAAAATAATCTACTAAGGTCTAAATTTTAAGAACTGTATATCAGGGAGCTATCATTTTATTTTGTTACATTTCTGGTTTGATTTAGTTTAGTTTGCCATTTTTATGGCATATCAACTCTTTTGGAGTTACTTAATACCAAATAATGCCTATTGTAAACAATTCATTGAAGATTAATTTTTAATTTTCCCACATTTAGGGGTGTGGGGGTTCATACATGGAATTAGTGCATATTTGAACATAATAGGTCTGATTGGAACCGAACTCAACTTACTGATTCTATAACCCATTTTAGTAACAATTACACCACTAACATCCACTTTGGATCTTTTTTGTTGAGTCAGCACAAAATATTATATAATCGTTAACTGCAACCTCATGTTTGCACACAGACACCAGTTACATATATAAAACCTTTGGTAAACTGAATTTACACAAACATAATATGTGCACTGAACTAACACAACACAAAAATGCCATTCTGTAATCAATATATTAGACATTATTTTGTATCATATATTGTTTCAGCATTTATCATAACTTAATGTTCAATAGATATCTAACATATAAAATTATCTTGTCAAATTTTCAAAGTTAGACCCAAATAGCAATTCATCTGATATATCGATACTTGATTCTGACTAGTCTATGTTATTGACACAAATATATATTTTCTTCTGAAAATACTTATACCAGCTAAGAAAACTGTTAAAATGGACATATTTTCGTTTACTCACCAAAACAAATTAAAGGGAAGTTATCGTGAGCAATGATACCGAGTTGTGTCCCTTGAGGTCTTCAAAAATAAATATATATATATATATACATATTAATATATACATAAAACCTCCAAGTATAATATGTGCACTGAACTAACACAACACTAAAAGACGCATTTCATAATCTGACTTTTATTTTTTATTCCCATGAATCTAATACAATTGTCAGCGCTAATTCAAACAACAAACAACAAAATATAAGTGAATTTCTTGCAATAGTGTAGATTATTCCACATAAATTTTTTGTGCAAATGGTCATGTAAGTCTAATGCAAACCCTAATTCTTGGTTCTTTGCTAAAAGATTAACAAAACCGTCTGTGGCACACAACAAAGTGTGTTCGAGAGTTATCTTTATGAATTCATATGGTGAAAGTGCCTTAAAAAATCATATATTAGACACCATTTTGTATCATAATATTCTTTCAACATTTGCAATAACTAATTTGGTGTTTAATAGATATTATCAATAAACTTATAACTTATGATTTTATTTTGTTTTGCAGTAATATAATATTTAAATGTATGATTTTATCATAATATTCTGTCATATAACAGAAATAGAGTAATAGACAGGTAAAATGAATTCCCAAAACAACACTTTTGCACCACTTTTATGTCCCCTTATTAAGATTAAAATAAAGATATAATGCTACTAAACCTTATGTCTAGAATCCTTATTCCAATTTTGATCAAAATCTATTGCACCATTTTGATTCTAGAAAATGTTTAAAATTTAACGTTTAATCTTAAGGGCTCTTAAGAAGAAATTGAAATTCAGAGAATCTTGCTTAATTCGTGTCTAATGATTATGGATCAAATTTAAAGCAAATCTGAAAAATTGAATTTTCACATGGGAGATTATGCTCCTATTATGCCCCCTAAAACCACTTTAAGATAATCCAAAGAAACTGAAATCTGCGGAATATTTATGAATTGATGTTTAATAACTATTGTTAAAATTTCACAAAAATCGGAGATACCCGTTTTCACAAAAGGCTTCCACCCCCTCTTTGACCTCTTTGCATAAAACTAAATTAAACTAAATATAGCCCACATTTCCCACTATTACGTATTACAGCTGTGTTCCAAAATTCATAGTGATTAATTAATTAGTTTAGAAGTGAATCCTATACATGTAAATATATAAACATATACATATTCTTTTTTAACATAGTTCACCACAAACAAGGCTTAACTTTATATAAATAGAGATAGGACCTCCAACTTTGATATATTTCTTTCAAGACATTTATATCGAGTTCAATCTAAACGAAAAATATGAAGCATAATACATTTTAATATAATAAGGAAAAACATTAAGATAGAAATAAGAATTATAACTGATATTTAGAAAATCAGCTTTCTAATATGATCGATATTTTCCTTCTTTTTTTTTAAATTCTTTAATTCTCTACAAGGAATGACCAGCAGTAAACCATGTCACAAGACGATTTCCATTTTCCATTTCTATTTCTTCGTTGTCTAGTAAGAGGATTTCCAAATTCTGGAATTACCACTGACCAAACTTGTTTTACCACCTCCTTTTCTAATGTTTCTACCAAATGCAGACACAGACGACACAGTTGGACTTCTTTTCTTGCTGATTTTGGTGATAGGGCGTTATTGTGTTTGTTATCTGAATTATCTCATTGACTTCAAGAAAGAAAAGAAATTAGGAAAGAGAAAAGAGGATAAAAATCATTAACTTTGTTATCAAAGCATGTAATGTTCTTTTGCAATGTACAAACAACAGAGCCACTCTCTGCTGTTTCACGTCGCTTTCAGACTACCTAACTACATAAATGTTAACAGCTGCAAATAATTAAACCAATGTAAAACTGTTTGTAAGGAATGTTTTTATCTAATTTCACATTTATTAACTCTTGTTTTTTCTAGCATAAATTGAAATTGAATATTTATTTGGATAAACTGAAGACCAGATAATAATAATAATACACCCCCTCCCCATTGAGTGAAGATTAAATTATGGATAGATAATAACACTGAAGGAACAGACAATTTAAGAAGTCAGTTCACGTGTTTCGTTCTGGTAGGCTTTCACAAACAACATGTCGCAGCTTTTAAGTAGGACGACAAAATTGAAAAACACCACTAAACTAATTAAGTCATTAACTTGAAATAAAAACGTATATAATGTTTTTTAAATTCAAATTTAAAATAATGACACAAAACAAAATGTATTTAATTCAGCATGGACAAATTTGAATTTGATGCAATGAAAAAATTAACAAAATTCAAAACCTAATTCATCAAAAGGGACAAGATAAAATGAAACAAGAATGGTCTGTAATAGGAAATCTGTTTCGATGTTGCTAGAGTGTCACAAATTTAAATAGACAACTCTAGAAGAGTAAGGCGGTTGAAACGTTGTGAATATAACAATCAAAATAAAGAAACTTCACTGATAATGGGCTGTTTTACCATTGCTATAATTTGACACATGAAGTAAGATTTGTTATTTAATTATAAAGATCTCGGCAACAATATCAACCAATGTGGTATGACGTGTCCAGAAGTGGCTAGATGTCAACGGAGTGCACTTTCAGCATCTCTTATAACATGTCAACGGAGTGCACTTTCAGCATCTCTTATAACATGTCAACGGAGTGCACTTTCAGCATCTCTTATAACATGTCAACGGAGTGCACTTTCAGCATCTCTTATAACATGTAGGTAAGTGAAAATACGGCATAATCGGGTTGACACACCGGTTCTCGTTAGATCACCGAAGTTAAGCAATGTGGAGCTTGGCCAGTACCAGATGGGTGACAATTTGGGAATGCTAGATGCTGTATATCATCTTCCCATGATCGCGATACACATGCGGCTGCGGACCACTTGTGAATTTGATATTTATTCCCTGGAGCAATTAGGCATAACAGGGCTAGTATCACACCAGGTTTTACCTGTTGGTTCGATTTCGGTAAGTGAAAAAACATGGTTTAATAGTAATTTCAAAAATCCAGTACTCAATGCCTCATTTTTACTTACATTCTTCGAGTCGACTTGTATTCAGGCTACTATTAAGTGGGCTATGCTGAATTATTGTTCTTTTGCAATTGCTCAGACTGAAACCCTATATCTAGTGACTATGACATATTCAAACATCCGCTGTGGGTTAAATAACTCAATAACTGTTGGATTGTTGTAAAAAAAAAACAAAAAAAACTTTTTCTTTCAAGTTCCTTCTATGCAGCTATTTATTTGGCACAGGGCTTAAGAATTATTTTACTTCTACTCATTACCTACCAAGGCTAGAGTGTTTAATCTATGTTTTGTAGTATTATCAGCTTAGACTCATAAAAAGAATTCCATAAAAGTTTTGTTTGTCTTATTGTTTTTACTTCCATATTCCTTCCTTTTCTTTTCCCATAATATATGAATTGCTTCAATGCCCTATTGTCAAAGAGGATTTTACTATGATTTATTTTCATTTACAAATAAAAATTTTGGTTAAAGAGAAAAAAGTCTATTTGGTGACGGATTCCGGTTTTGAAATCGGAAATTGACAAGCAGTGTTTATCAAAAAAAAACTTACAAATTATATTTTAGGTTGAATGTTATTTGGAGAGCAATTAATAATTTGTTTTCACCATTTAAAAAAATTATTAATACATCAGAAAATCAAACTGTTTTTTTAGAATTGGAATGTTTTTATGAAAAATAATCAAATTAAACATTTTGTTGGGAGATTCTACTTTTTAGACGATTACATGTGGTTTTACGAACTTGCCACTCGGACTTAAGGTTAGTGGTAAAATAAATTTGGTTAACTCTCTTAACGAAATGTTTATAAACTAGTGAAATTAAAACTCCTGCCTACATCTAAGTGGTATAAAATTATAAGGGACCGTTTTTTGATAAGCACCGTTTGTCAATTTCCGATTTTAACAACCGGAAGTCGTCACCAAGTAGACTTTTTCTCTTTAACCCCATTTTTTTTCTAACATATTCTGACGATATATATGGAATACTATTAAGATACAGGTGTGTAAATATATAGGATTAAGAGTGGAATTTTCCTATTAGAATTCGAGTATGGCCACATGTTCCGACAGTGACGTCACAGAGATAGGAAGCCACCAGTCTTACGTGGCAAATGAGTAGGGAAGATATTTCTCTTTTCACTGAACCACCAGAGAGAGCAGTTAGGTTTAGATAGCTGCTTTCTCCCCCACCACCACGGGGGAGAGGGTGGTAGTTATTTTATGTGTATACATGTATGCTATTAAGAATGAATAAAACTCCAAAAAGATTTTAAAAAACAAGAATAAAATCGTGATGTTTCTTTATTAATAACGTTTATGAAAGCTGTTATTGAGAAAGAGAAGAAGACGTCTACAACGATAGAGAGAAAGAGAAGATGGACACTTTGGCCACCACATTACCACGGTGACTAGAGAAATTCGGGTGCTTATTTAGATGAGGACCCAAGCTAACTTTGACCCTGTCGTTAGAGTTAGGGTCATGGTCAGGGTGGAGGTTAGGTTTAGAGTTATGGTTAGAGTTGGAGTCAAAGTTTGCTCGGGTATTAATCTGAGAAAGTACCGAAATTCGCCCAGCTGATTCTGCTGACGAAGTGAAACCCCCAGCTATGTTACATATATATTTCAGAGTGCGAGTAAATTATTAAATCAAATTCACTGAGTTTAATTTTGATGTTAACTTTGTGACATGTCCTAATAAATGACATTTTTCTCTAATGTTGCAGTGTAAAAAGTTACGTTACATTCAGAACTATAAAAGTTCAACAACGTTTTTGTTAATGCTTCTATTGATGCGCATGCTGATATTTCTTTATGTACTTAAATTTAATGAACTGTTCATCGAACTTAAGTAGGTAAAATGAAAAAAAAAACAAGGAAAAAAAAACAACAATGAAAAACAAGATAGAAGGCCAGAGGTCACATCGGCCGAAACGTAGTATGAATATAAATATCAACGTTAATGAGGCCAATAATTCGAAGAAAAACAATGTATTGTTTAATAATTGTCAGTAAATAAGGATGTAGTTTTTATTTCTGAATAGTCCTCTTTCATTGATAAGACTATCATGTTATCAAATATTGTTAGCATTTCAAAAATAACTGTTACAATATATATCTACTTAGAGATGGTTGCCCTTGACCTTTCAAAACATGACGGTCGACTATAATTGAAATAGTCATAATCATTGTTGAGTTGTAATAAAGTTTTTACATTATTGGCATTCAATCTAAAGGAATTACTTACTATCAGTGAAGTGTTTGAACAAAAGAGAAACATTGTGAACTGTAGAAATAAAACCGGGTTTATGTATTCATCTTATAAGATACTTATGTAGAAACCTCAGCATTGACAGTTTGGTGCAATTATTATCACAGATTTCTTAAGTTTTTTTTTTAGCATTTTGTGTCCTATTATGGAGTGTTTTTTTAAATTTCTAATTCCAGCATTTACTTTTCCATAGCGAATAAATGAACAAATTTTCTTAGCCCAGGTCAAATTTACATATCAGCCATAACCTATCTGTCTGCCAAGTTTAGTTGAAATCCAAGGAGTATTTTCTGAGTTTATATAGGACAAACAGACAGACAAATAGACGGTCAGGTCAAGAAATAATGTTACTGAATAACATTACTCATACTCAGAATTATAACAACCTTATCACAAAAGTCTTAAGTAATTCGTAATAATATTACTAGTATCGCCCATACTAAGGATTGAACCTTCAACGTCCCGAAGACTGTCACTTAGAACTGGTTTTACTTAGCACTTTTATCCATTGTGCCACGGGTCCTTAGACCTTCTACTCGGTCATGGCTGATGGAATGAGAGCAAGTTATCCCTGTGGATTAAATAAAGGGTTTCATTCGAAATTCCGTACAGATTCCCGAGTTCGACAAAGATTCTCAAACTTGAGAAGATGCACCTGAAGAAAGTCAATGGGTCCATCGACTGAAATGCTGTGAGAATAACATCCAAGATGAGAACAGTAGTCGAAATAATCCAAATTATCAATACTCATCTAAAAAATCCAGAAACATAATAGGCACATTTCTTTTAGTAAACACTGTGATAGAGACTATAATACAGACAAACAGGGAAAATCCAAAAATTTCGGATCACATTTGTGTAGTTTCATTGAACCTTAATTTAAACAAAAATTAGAAAAAGCATTTTTAAATCCTTCTAATTCTCTTTACAAGAACACAAATTTCCAAATAATTTAAATAATACACTGCTATCATCGTTACTAATAATTATTAAATTAAAATACAAAAAAATCTTATGGGGAAGTATGGTAATTAAATTTAAGAAACATTGCCCTGTGGGTGATTCAAATTAGTTTTAACCAATTAAATATTCCAAACAAGATACACTTGAATAACTCAACAAAACTAATAACAAAATTCCTAAAATTTAAAGCTCAATTAAGAGTTACATTTTTTAATCACGTTGTTCAGCATTTACTCTTAACATTCTTGGAGGGTATTCTGGGTCATCTGAGCATAGCATTATGTTATTAACCAGATATTTTGGGAAGTTTTGTTACCTTGGTGATACCATTGGAGAGTATTCTGGGTCATCTGACCAAAACATTATATTAGTAACCAGATACTTTGGGAAGTTTTGTTACCTTGGTGATACCATTGGAGAGTATTCTGGGTCATCTGACCAAAACGTTATATTAATAACCAGATACTTTGGGAAGTTTGTTTACCTTGGTGATACCATTGGAGGGTATTCTGGGTCATCTGACCAAAACATAATATTAATAACCAGATACTTTGGGAAGTTTTGTTACCTTGGTGATACCATTGGAGAGTATTCTGGGTCATCTGACCAAAACATAATATTAATAACCAGATACTTTGGGAAGTTTGTTTACCTTGGTGATACCATTGGAGGGTATTCTGGGTCATCTGACCAAAACATAATATTAATAACCAGATACTTTAGGAAGTTTTGTTACCTTGGTGATACCATTGGAGAGTATTCTGGGTCATCTGACCAAAACATTATATTAGTAACCAGATACTTTAGGGAGTTTTGTTACCTTGGTGATACCATTGGAGAGTATTCTGGGTCATCTGACCAAGACATTATATTAATAACCAGATACTTTGGGAAGTTTTGTTACCTTGGTGATACCATTGGAGAGTATTCTGGGTCATCTGACCAAAACATTATATTAGTAACCAGATACTTTGGGAAGTTTTGTTACCTTGGTGATACCATTGGAGGGTATTCTGGGTCATCTGACCAAAACATTATATTAGTAACTAGATACTTTAGGAAGTTTTGTTACCTTGGTGATACCATTGGAGAGTATTCTGGGTCATTTGACCAAAACATTATATTAGTAACCAGATACTTTAGGAAGTTTTGTTACCTTGGTGATACCATTGGAGAGTATTCTGGGTCATCTGACCAAAACGTTATATTAATAACCAGATACTTTGGGAAGTTTGTTTACCTTAGTGATACCATTGGAGGGTATTCTGGGTCATCTGACCAAAACGTTATATTAGTAACCAGATACTTTAGGAAGTTTTGTTACCTTGGTGATACCATTGGAGGGTATTCTGGGTCATCTGACCAAAACGTTATATTAATAACCAGATACTTTGGGAAGTTTGTTTACCTTGGTGATACCATTGGAGGGTATTCTGGGTCATCTGACCAAAACATTATATTAGTAACCAGATACTTTAGGAAGTTTTGTTACCTTGGTGATACCATTGGAGAGTATTCTGGGTCATTTGACCAAAACATTATATTAGTAACCAGATACTTTAGGAAGTTTTGTTACCTTGGTGATACCATTGGAGAGTATTCTGGGTCATCTGACCAAAACGTTATATTAGTAACCAGATACTTTGGGAAGTTTGTTTACCTTGGTGATACCATTGGAGGGTATTCTGGGTCATCTGACCAAAACGTTATATTAGTAACCAGATACTTTAGGAAGTTTTGTTACCTTGGTGATACCATTGGAGGGTATTCTGTGTCATTTGACCAAAACATTATATTAATAACCAGATACTTTGGGAAGTTTTGTTACCTTGGTGATACCATTGGAGGGTATTCTGGGTCATCTGACCAAGACATTATATTAATAACCAGATACTTTGGGAAGTTTGTTTACCTTGGTGATACCATTGCAGGGTATTCTGGGTCATCTGACCAAAACATTATATTAGTAACTAGATACTTTAGGAAGTTTTGTTACCTTGGTGATACCATTGGAGGGTATTCTGTGTCATTTGACCAAAACATTATATTAATAACCAGATACTTTGGGAAGTTTTGTTACCTTGGTGATACCATTGGAGGGTATTCTGGGTCATCTGACCAAAACATTATATTAATAACCAGATACTTTGGGAAGTTTTATTACTTTGGTGATACCATTGGAGGGAATTCTGTGTCATCTGACCATAACATTAATCTTGTTCTTAGAGAGAACTATATATACTGTTTCCTACTCTATGTTATTAACCATTTTAGGCATAATAAATAGTCAGTATCATTACATCTCCATGAAACAAAATTCTTATGCCCTATTAGATCTTGTACTTTCTCTGATGATGTAATTTCCTTAATTACCTTTCTCTCTATTTGTTAGTATTCTCACTCTCCATATTTTTGTCTCTTTTTCTTATTATTCTTTGTCGCTTTCTTTCTTCTATATTTTTTTATTCTCTGTCTCTATTTCCTTTTAATTCTATATGTCAATATTTCCTTTATTTTTGAATAATTAAATTCAGTGTTCATTAGTTTTATTGATAAATACATCATCGAATGTCATTATTGGGATAAAATCTATTTTTCACTACTGGTTTCTTTGTTGGTTCTCTGACCAGATGAATTCAACATTCCTTTTTCTTAAATTTGCAAACGGTTCAGTCAGATCCGTATATTTTGAGAAACATCACCTGTAGAAATTTACTAATCCCACCAAAGATTCGAGTTCGTTTTTATTTGTAGGTATAGATAGTTTTAGTATTTTTTCTATTACGGCTTTGTCTAGTGATATACCTTCTTTTGAAATGGAATAACCTAAAAATAGAATAAACTAAAAATGGAATAACCTAAAAATGATATTTTACTACTGTTGTTTACGCATTTTTATTTCATTTATTTTTATTGCAGCGTTTCTTAATTTATTCAAGATAATGTCGGTTTTCTTTCTTAATTCATTTTCATTAATAGCTCTGATGCATATATTGTCTTGGTAACAGACCATATTTTTGTATCTCCTAAATTCTGTTTGATGACCCTTTGAAATATGGTGTTTACTATTTTTATTCCATATGGCATCCTTTTCCATTTTTATTAACCCTATTGGCATATTTATTGTTGTTAGTTCTTTGAAGATAATATTTATTGGTATTTTGTGATATGCCGTTTTCAAATCTATTTTTGTAAAAACGCTAATTCCTGCCATGTTCATGTAATGCAACTTCAACATTAGGTATAGAATACGAATCCGAGCAAACTTTGTGATTTGCACCTATTTTATAATCTCCACATATACGTATGTCTTCACTTGACTTTCTCAAAACTACAATTGGTGATGTCCACTCGCTACCCCATAGATAGAACATGTTCAAGAAGGCCCTGTTCTATTAGTTTTGTAATTTTGCTACAACTAATGGCAACAAATGTACTGGTAATTTTCGTGCCTTATAATAGGATGGGTAACATTTTCTTTTAATTTTCAACAAACATCATAGTTTTTTAACTTTCCGTTTTTTTGTTTTTTTTATCTCATTAATTAATTTGATAGAATTTATGTGAAGTACATCGTTTCCAAGAAGTCCGTGATTGTTTATACACAATGTGACAATTATAGGTATTACTTCAAATTTATTTTCTAACTCCAAGGAACCTTTAAAGTACACTGAAGGTTTTATAACCGACCTATCAAACTGGCGAAGTCGTAAATTGTTCTTTCGTAAAGTTAGCTTTTCAATGCTTCCCCAGAATCTTTTTGGTATAAGTGTAACCGCATTGCCGGTATCAATTTGCATATCCAAACCGACGTTGTTAATTTCAACTTTAAGTATGTCTTTTTTCTTTTGTTAAACTTTCTCCATATTTTTATTTGTTAATGTAAAGACTTTCATATTTTTTTTCTTCTGTTCATTTTTTTCCACATTTTTATTTTTGTTTTTAATGAAAAGACTTCCATAATGGGTTCGTTCTCTTCAACTCTTTCGAGGCTTTTCTTTTTGAATTTTAAACAATTTGTACAAGTCTTTCCAAATGCTGGGCATTTTTCCCTTTTCATTTCGTGTTCATGTCCACAATACAAACATTTTTTAATCTTTTTTAACATGTAAGTATCGGCAAATATTTTTTCATTAGACTGACTTTTATACTGTATCAATTCTTGTTGTATAAAATCAAGGCATGTATTTAAAGATATATTTCCTATTTGTAGTTGCCATTTTATATCGGTGTGATGCATTGCACATACCTTCAATTAAGATTAATTGAATTAAGTCCTCTTCAATTCTGTTCTTCGTGTCGGAGTTTTTCAAATTCGCAATCTTTACTTGCATTTCATAGATGGTGTAGATATTTTAAGATTGGTTTGTCGCTTTCTTGTTTCATCGACATGAACTTCGTTCTTTCTGCCACGACTAACCTTTTTTTGAGTTTCATATTTCTTATGATCTGACTTATTCTTTCGAAAGTCAGGTCAATTAAAGTCAATTAAAATCCTATCGGCGGCGCCATTGTCATGAAGTCAAGTTATGTCTAATCTTGTTCTTAGAGAGAGAATTATATAAATACAGTTTTCTACCCTTATGCTAATTAGGCATAATGAATAGTCAATTATATTATTAACCAGATACTTTGGGAAGTTTTGTTACCTTGGTTATACCATTTGAGCACAGGGTGGAGCAGGTGCTAGTGTGATTGCAAGAGTTAGGAGTGAATAGAGTAAGTTGAAGGAACTTCTGTCTTTACTAACCCGCAGTGTTACAGCTGTTGATCAAGGGAAGAGTCTATCGGGCATGTGTACACAGTGTGATGATGTATTAAAGTGAAATCTGGCCAGTGAAGGTTGAGAACATGCATTGTTTGAAGAGAATGATACGATGGATGTGTAATGTGAGTTTTAAAGACATGACCTCATGGGAGATTAAATCTGGATAGTATAGGGAGATGTGCACAGAACAAGAGACTTCGATGGTATGGCCACATTGAAAAAATAGATGGGAGTTCTTGGATCAGTAGATATGGAACAGTTAAGGTAGTAGGTTCATTTCACAGGGGAAGGTCAAGGAAAACATGGGAGGAAGTGATAAAAATGGTCTTAAGAAACATTAGAAAGAACCAATGTTATCGATAAGTTCAAATTCCCTTTGGGAGAATGTAACTCCTATAATAATAATAATAATAATAATAATAATAATAGTAATAGTAATAATAATAAAGCTAATTGCTACATTGGTTTTACTATCACTACCCTTTCCCGTAGACTCACCATGCACATGGTAAGCTCTAGTTCAATTTCCAAGCATTTAAAAAAATAACTGCCTCCCCCTCTGATGTAAGACAAATTTTAGTTAACACCAAATACTTGAAGCTATCTTTATTAAAACCTAGCAACCTACAATAAATTTAAATTGTAAACGTTCTTCTGAGACTACACCAGTTTGTTGTTTTGACGTTTAACGACTTCACATACGGAATACTCAACTGATTTTTGAAATCTCTTCATTTCTCTAGTTTTTTGTTCATTTGTTTATATCATCTGAAAATGATTCAATGAAGAATCCAAAGTGCTAGTGATATCTATGAAACATTCATTAATTTTGTTGATTTTGACACAAAAAAGATTATTAGAAAAATAAAAAAAATAAAAAAGGTATAATCAAGCTGTAGAATTCTGTTATGTTTAACAATGTTTGCTTAAATTAAAGAATGCTGACTAAACACAATATATATATATATATATATATATATATATATATATATATATATATATATATAGATAAATTTTATTAGACAGACGAACAGCACAGGTAAAGAATTTTTTTTTTTTTGTGTCTTAAATAACTAATATAAGTTAGCAAAACATTTATATGGAACAAAACGTAGATTTAGTATAAGGAACGTTTATGTTTTTGTCTTTTAAGGGAAGTGGGGTCTGATCAACTCTGCTGGGAAGCCATGAAATTAAATACTGTCTTGTTTTTAAATTCCCGAAACAGTTTTTCATGGTAAACAACTGATGATCCCTTAAAATAGTGTTAGAAACTAACTAATATAATAACTGTAAAAAATAAATTGACTTATATGAGTGATTTTCCACTGGAAGACTTGGGACTATAAGTTGTTTTTTTTATTTTATTTATTTTATTTTTTTATAGTTTTAATGGTTGAGAAACTTCCGAGACTATATATATATATATATATATATATATTTCATAATTAATTTTGTATGTATGAACTTTTGATATTCAACCGAGAAAAACATCACTGAATCTTTTTAACTAAAATAAAAGGTGTTTATTTCAACAATGGTGAGAAATATTTAATGAATCTTCAACAACTTTACGTCAGCCATTTTCCTTTTTCTAATTTTTTTAATAAAATGTATATGAAACCTTTATGGGTTTATTTTAATTTTTGACTGTCTTATCAAAAGATATGTAAATAATCCCAACGAGACAAGTTTGGTGAAACTTATAAACTGCCGATAAACTATAGAGAATTAATACAGTGATTTTTTAAACCAGAACAAAAGTTTTTTTTTTGTTTTTTTTTTGTAAATGAATGTAACTATTCGTTCTGCAATTCTTCATCTATTTCTTCTTTGGGTGGGACAGGACTTGTAAAAAAGGATAGAAAAGTCAAAGGAGAACAAAATGAAAGAAAACAAAATAAATAAAGAATTGATTAAATTTCAGCATTGTCCTTGATGGACAAAACGAACACAAAAAAAAAGTACTCCGTTCCTATTTTAAAGACATCATGTCAGAAAATCCGCTCTTTGATTTTCTTCTGATTTCTTTAACAGTATAGACATTCTCAAGCAAAACAGGTTTACATTCTTCCATGCTGTGATGACAATTTAAGATGAAAAGAAGTATGCATACTTTTTTGTGAGAGCTGCAGGAGATGGGCTGTGTCAGTAGCCTTTCTTCACGACACCATTCTAAAACGTGGGGGTGGGGGTCAAATGGTCTACACGTGTAAGCCATTAAGAAAAACGTCCTAACTCAAGACACAGTGCAGCAGTAGCAGCAATAACAAATAGGACAATTCTGTCTTAATTAATGCCCATTCATCTCAAGATCTTACTGATTGGTTTTTCAAATAGAACTTGAAGGAAAACAATTTGGAAAATAATTGAGCTTTGGATGATGTTGGACATCTAAGGAATGTTTAAACTTTTTGCATTTAAATTAAATATTCTTTTAGTAAATAAACGCATCTCATCACTTCAGTATATCTTTTTCTATAGTTCATGTATTTCTTTTTCTAAGTATAGCTACATTGAGTAATTAAGTGTTTATTAAGTGGTTCTAAAAATTAGTAATAATATTGATTCAGATTATCATGAGAATCATTCTCATGATAATCTGAATCTAATTCTTAGAATTTTCTTCATTAGAATTGGTTAATTTTTAATTGTTTCTATTTGTAATGAAAATAACAAATATTCAATTTCTTAGATCTACAAATTTATATTTTCTTCGTTCAGTTTTAGCTTTTACTGGGTCCCTATATACTTGCCTCCCTACAAGGTCGGTTTTTAATGTGGGGAAAATCCAGCTCCCCCAAAAGGGGAACTCTGGATTGGGACAAAAATTGAAATTAATTCAGTCTAGATGGATTTCTCCTTCACTAAATGATGACAGAAAAGATGAAGTGTGGTATCAGAATAGATACAACACTTTTCTCCAAGCCAAAAAACTAAGGAATGAATTCACTGGATCTGCTGAACTGTCATTATGTTCTGTTCAGTGGTAAATTACTGATAGGATACCACTCTTTTCTATGCCTTGGTTGTCAAAATAAACCTTGATCATCTGCCATGGTGTTATTTCAGAATTTTCCTTTTCCTATGTTAGTTGCCCTATCAAAGTTTGAGAGTTTAGTCTACACGACACTTTCCCCATAGTTGAGGAAAGGTGAAATTGATTCATACCTTTCTCGAGGGTATTAGTGACGATGATAAAATTTCCATGACTCACACATGGCATACTGAGCCCATAGTTGGCATTGTACCTCACTGCACCACCTCCATTGAAAAGAGTGAATTAATTCAATTTAACAAATATAAAAGGATTTTTTAAGTTAGGATACTAATTCATAAGAATACAAAATGTATTTTTGGACGATATGATTTCAGGATAATTTTCGTGTCTACTTCCTCCCGTTTCGTCTCCTAATATAGTAAGAAGAAGCTGAAATGTTGGAAAACTCTCTGAATTAATGTCTTATACATATGGTTTAAATTTCATTAAATTATTTGAAGTTTTAAGAGGGTTCTGTCTTGGCCGTTGTAATAATCAGGCCGGTAGTTTGGTTTGGTAGTTTTGTTTTATGGCATATCAACCCTTTTTGGGTTATTTAATGCCGAATCTGGTCATTATAGTGAAAGTTTTTATGCTTCAAGTTCTTTATATCTTCAAATGTTTAATCAGGGTTTTTGGTTTGGTAGTTTTGTTTTATGGCATATCAACCCTTTTTGGGTTATTTAATGCCGAATCTGGTCTTGTTTTCTTCTCTTTTTTGTTTCTTTCCCCTTTTAATATCTGTTTCTATTTAACCCATAGTTGGGACCCTAACAGGTACTACCACTCCGGGTCAGGGTGGACCTGGGAGCAATGGTAATTAAGAGGAGGCTCCACAGTCCCCAAAGTCCGTAAGCCGGATCTCACCATCGGATGTAGTTTAAGGTCATATCCAGGACCGGGAGTAGGGTAGGAAAAATAAAAATAAAAAAGGGGAGGGAGAAAGGGAGAGGGGCTGTTGTTTTTGTTTTTGGTTTTGTAGAACATAATTAAGTTTTACAAACAAAAAAACAAAAAAAAAACAAAAAAAAAACGTCAATGTAGGTGAATTTCGTCTCAGGGAGCCACAGGGCAGCCTGATCTGGTATCACCAGTAATCAGGCCGGTGCACTAGAAAATGACGTCATGCTATAAAGTAGCAAACGATATCTGTCGAACAGTCATACTATGGGCAAAATGAATGGCCGATCTGCAAAATGTCAAAACATTTCAACCCCTCCCTTTACTTAAAAATTCATAAAAATTTAGGAAAGCAATCAATCTTAATGAGATTGTCAGTATTTATTAATTAACCGTCACAGAATATAATTAACCCATTACTTTATTAGAAATCTTAGTGCAACCAAAAAGCACCTTTACTAAAGTTATATCACACGATACAAGTTAGGCATTGTAACTACCCAGCATTTTACTAGAATTTTTGTTTAGCATTTGTAAGCTATTATTTTTTTAATAAAGTAAATTTTTCATGAATATCTATATTCAGAAAGTTAAATTTAATTAATACGGTATAGCTTGATCATTAATGTATAAATCATTTTTCGTTCCGTCACAAAGGAATTGATATCAAACGACAGTTCGAATTCTTTAAATTGACCTGCGAATTCCGAATGTTCACAAATTAAACATGCTGGGTGGTATTGTCAGTATGCATGAAGAATGAGTCTAGTTAAGAATAAGATAGTCAGTGAAAAACCAACAGAGCCCCCCCCCCTGCACTTTAATGGTCGTGCCTAATTTTATGTATTTACAATAAATAATAAAATCACTTATTAAATTTGATTTTTGTCCTTTTTAGATGCATCTTGTTTATGATACTTTTTTGTATTTTTAAAAAGTTATGAATCTCTTATGACTAATTCGTTTCATCAGTAAAATGTTATCAATTATATACAAAGACAACTAAAAACAAAACAAATAAAACTGAAAATACTGACAACTTTGTAATATTAAAGATACTATCACTAATACTACTGAGTTTTCAACAAATTTAATTAGAAGAGAGACTAACATGCAGTATACTTCGATAGAACCAATTATTAAACTCAATGTTTGAGTTTTTTAAAAGTTCAAGTTGAAATCCGCCCCCCCCCCGAACATTTTAGCATTTAATACTCTTTTAAAATGTATCTTCATTTTACTGTGTGTTCACGAGACAGTCTGACAAAAGAGGCTTAAACGATGATGAATATAATATTGATTGAGACTGATGTCAGCGATGACAATTATGTTCACAGTGTTCATGTCAGTGGTGACCACATGTCAGTACCATTCATAGCATTCACTGCAGCCATCTAACATAAGAAAGGTAACATCCATATCAATAAAAAATTTAATGACCATTCATTCAAATTTTTCATTTTATATTCTAATTGAATAACAAGCAATTCATTTCTACATTTCATTTTTGGACCGTATGTGTGTATCATTGTAGTAGTAGTAGTAGTAATCTGTGAGTTCTGGAAACGGATACCATAAAACTAACAGAGATGAAAAAGATGATTAGAACAGAATACCTGAGAAGAATAAGAAAGCTCCTTGAAACTAAATTATATAGTAGAAACCTAATAAAAAAGAAAAATACTTAGTATTCCTAGTAAGATATTCTGGACACTTCATAAACGGGACAAAAGAAGAACTTAGGTACCAGAACTAAGAAAATAATGACCATGAAGAATGCATTGCACCTGAATGGTGGTACTGACCGACTCTATGTAAAAAGGAAAGAAGAAGGAAGAGAACTGGTAAGTATTGATGAATGTGTGGATGATGCAATAAAAGGACAAGTAAAATATATAACACAAAATAAAGAAAAGCTGATTACTGCTGCCGGTAAGGTGAACAATATAAAAAGCAGTGAAATGGGAAACAAAATGGCGAGTAAAGCAAAATTAGAAAAGAAGCAACTACACAGACGATTTATAAGACTGCTCAAAATACTGATGCACAAAAAAAAAAGATCACTGGTAATAACTCATGTGAGAACTCCCACTAAGTAAATAATAATTTTTATAATTATTACCACCACCACCACCACTATGTGATACTTAAATTTTATCATTTTTATTGTTTCCATCAATAAATTGTCTACTCATTAAAATCTATTTTTTATTATTATAATCCCTTAGTCATATTGGCCAAATCCTGTATTTTAAGCTCGTTTTAATTCAAAGCAAATATAACTGTTGAGCTGCTTTCGGCAAAACTAAAGATGGTGGAAAGAAAACTTAATTCAAATCTGTGTTTGTGTTTGTGAAATCTAAGAAATCCAAAGCAGAAGTATAAAAGATGAGAACAGGTTTTATTGCTAAAGTCTAACTAAAAATGAAGCCCTAATGTTTTTGAAAAGGAGCATCTGCCCAAAAAACAATTTATGACAGCAAAACTGGTCAGCTTTTGAACAGCAAGTAAAACAGCCAAGGTAATGAAATAAATTAACATCACACATAAATGATTAAATGTGAAAGTTGGGCCCATTTCTCGTACAAAACACCCTATTTCAAATTGATTCAACTTTACACAATAGACGCACCATCTTTTTTATATACTGCTTATGTATATGCGATCAGTCGCAAGGTTAACTAATTTTCATATGGATTTTGAAAAATGACAATTTATTAATAAACTATTATTTGTTTGTTTTTCTTTTTAATTCAATAATTGTTTTGATTTTAATATAACAAATAGTTCTGTTTCGCTATATTGTTTGATTTCCTGGACAAATATTTAGCATTTGTATTCAAATGCCCCTTTCTTGAGAGGAACATGATTTTCAACAAGTTGCGATCTGTTTCTAAATTGTAAGTGAAAAACCAAATTGATTTCTTCTTTCTTTTACTGTCTTTATGGTAACATTTAAAAGATAAATAAATTTGTATCAAAATTACCAAAATGTTAATGTTCATCTATCTATATGAATAAATTAGAAATATTTTGCTTCGTGTTTACAACAAAGTTACAAATGAAATGTATATTATTTTAAATTAATGTTTCAAGTATTTCAAGTAACGAACTTTGCAAAGCGATAGTGAGCCAGCAAAATCAGCTAGTATGCAAATAAAAAGTTATACATCTCAATGTTCTCAGACCTGAGTCAATTTATTTATTCCGAAAAGAAAAAAGTACATACAGACACGTGCAACAACCATAGAGAAAGGTGGTGGTTCAGACAAATAACTGAGTTTAAAATCAATAAATCAAAATATTGGTATAAAAATATAATTGGCACTTTTCCAATGACTTTTTTGTTTGTTTATTTTTGTGAAAAAAAAGGAGAGAAAAAAAAACCATTGTTGAAAAATGTCCATGTTGCAGATAGTGGAATCAAATGACTTTTTTGACATAAAATCTTTTACCAGATATTTTTTTTAATGTTCAGCTGTCTGGATTAAATAGACTTAAATAAGTCAGAAAACAAAAACACTGACAGTTTTTTGCATACATTAAAGTTTTTAACTTTTAAAATAGACATCTACAAACGGTATGTTCTAACATCTTTCTTTATGAAGTTATTACTTCTGCAACAGACAACTTATTAATTTGAAATTCTTCTGATTTCTGTCAAAGATTAAGTTACAAAGAATCCTCTAATAATTCTACTAGCAAATAAAAGGCAATAAACAAATACAGATACGGATTTACTATTTACTTCTGTTTTTCAAACTTATGCATGTATAGTAATAAAAGTTATTTTCTCAAATGTTTTCTGGCAAGACTGATTTTTGCAAATCTTGATCAAACCAAATTTATATTTTAACTAGCAGGCAGCCCCGGCGTTGCCAGGAAATGAAAGTAGTGTTTATATATTAGAAACTACAAAACATGTAGTATATAAATTGTTCTAAATTTGTTATTTTAAAAGTAAAAAGCATATCCGAAAAATCAAGCACTCAGATTGAATAAGAATTACCACATTATAAAAGTGTATCTAAAAAAGTTGGGCTTAATCTTGTTACAGTGCTTTGTTATGAAAAAAATAAAATAAAATAGAATAAAGTAAAACGTTGTCTTTGTTGTTTATAACGTGAGTGATTATTTTCAAAAGACACTTATTTTTAACTGATTTACTCAGACCTCCTTCCCCTTTAGTCCATTGTGAACCAAAATTAATTCAGAGGAACTTTTGAATTAAATTCCCTGAATTTCTTTTTAGTTTTATTGAAACTAATTTAAATTTTATAACATTTAACATATCGATTTCTATAACAACTAACCAAACAAACTTTCTTTTTTATATAGATAAATTAAAGATTAAATAAGTCAATATTTCTTTTGGAAAATTCTACTTTCGAAGTAAACATTTGGCTACGTGACATATTAAATATGGAAATCCTCTGAACAATCTCTTATAACAGTGGTCTTATGTTGTGCCAAACATAAATATGTAACTAATAATACAAGCTCAACTACACAGTAAACTGTGCCCCCTTCTAAACATTGAACAATTAAGTTTTTCAAAAGGTTTTCTATTAGCTGGTGTTCAATACAATTGATATAGTAATCCAGCCATTAAAAAAATAACTATTTTAAAGTGTAGCAAAGAATTGTTTGTAATAACTATCATTTTACATTACATTTATATAGCACACATACACCTTCCTAAAAAATGAACATAAAAAATGTATGATCTAACAATTTAGCATTTAATCGATAGTAATATGTAGCAGTTACATTTTGATGGACTATTTTCTTTCCATGTATGCTAATGTGAGTGATTGATCCAATGAAAATACTTTGTATGGGATGTACTTTCGTTGGAATACTTATACATTTTTCCCGTGTCTAAATTAGTTGGACATTTTTCTTCTTTCTTTTTTTAACTTAGTTCACATCAAACAAGGCAAGTTGGCACTGTAGACGTAAGGGGCTACTGAGAATTAGGGTGAAAGTTTAGGAGGTCATTCTAAATTGGGAGCTGTGCAGCAAGATGTTTGTTCATCAGAGAAGCAAGATTCGGCAACGCATTTGCTGTTGAGTTTGGAGAGGACAGGGGCCAATTCAGCATAGCATTTCTTTATCACTATTACTGGTATAAGATCAGGCCCACATGCTTTGGAGGTGTCTCGGACATGAGATGGGATGATGGTCAGGTCATCAAGTATGGCGGCTTCAGTCCGCAATAGGAACTTTGGGTGAGAGCTGTTTGTGGAGTCCAAAGTGGAGTTTACGGCAAAATACTGGGCAAATAGTTCAGCCTTATCAGTTGCCATGCAAACGACATCATTGTTGTTGGATAGTGGGTCAATTGTTGATTGTCCATTGTTCACCACACTATTGAAGATTTTCCAGAAATCGCGAGGACCTAGTTTCTGTGACTCAATGCGTTTTCTGGTCATCTCTGTATACCTTCTCTTTGCTTCATCTATTACAGTCTTTCAATGATTTCTTGACGCTATAAGTTTCTGTCTATTTGTAGTTAACTTGTGGCGGTTGAATTGTCGAAATGCTTGCTGCTTCTGAGCAACTAAACTTAAGATGTCAATCTAAGCAGACATGAAGGACACCCCGTCCAACTAACAGCGACACGGAACCCTATTGTAACATTTGACGTAAAATAATTTCTTAACTTCTTTCTTTTGTTTGTTGAACAAAGACTTGAAATAAAGTTGATAAAATATGTTAGAGTGAACTTTGTCATTAATCTACCTTTTGACCAAATATCTCTTTTCTACAAATCCATAGATTGTAGCGCGGGGGGGGGGGGGGGGGGAGAGCAACTTTTGAATTATGGTTATCATCAATTCTTTTATAGAACTATTTAATTTGATTAAATAAATGTGTTCAACAAAAAAGATTCACACTAATATCCCAATTTTCTTTTTCTACGGTCGATGTAAAACGTTTTTCTGTAGTTAAAAATAAGTTTTAAATTATTATTTTCTCGGTAGCTTAATACAGCTTAAAACTAGGAAAAATATACATCCTCCAGTCGCATATATTTGCTAATAAAAATAATTACCGACTCTTTTAAATAATATTCAGAGTTTTGGTTTCAAAGATACAGACACAAAATCTCCATTACAGTAAGGATTTCTAGTTACACAACATACTTTGAAGAGCTATTTACTAAATGTCTATGTACATATACGAGGTCTGTCTGAAAAGTAACAGGATTGAATGTGCTGCATGAACTATGGGCGAAAGAACGATAAACGGATTGTGTTATCATTGACCATGATATTTTGGGAGTATATAAACTGTAATCTTATCTTTCTTAAACCATTGCATTTCTTTCACATGCTTTTGTTTGCACTTCCTCTTTTTCAAGTCGTTCAGCTATGAGCACTGAGGAACGAATGAGAAACATTGAACAACAAATAAAAAGAAAATCACTGTATTGGAACAACCTCCGTTTCCACATGATCTTGCTCCATTTTTTTTATTTTCCCCATTTTGAAGGGATCATCAATGGTATATGTTTTGAATGTGTGAAGGCTATCAAAAGGTGCATAATAGCGGAGCTCAAAGACATCCCAGATTTTTTTTTCCAGTAGTGCATGTGAAAGCATCACAAAGAAGGATAGGGAAAGTGCATTAGATTAAAGTGGGATTACCTTCAAATATTTTTTTGTTACTTTCCCATTACTTTTCAGACAAACTTCGTCTAAGAAAAAATATTTTCAATATTATAGGAATATTATTTGGAATGAAATTAGATAATTTTGAAAGCAGGGATGAAGTGAAATTTTGATAAATGGAAAACAAAAGGAGGGGGTATAGACAAAAAGCTTGAAAACCACTGATTTCAAAGGATCAAATCAAATTTCTTGAGAACAAGAATACCAGGACAGGTAAAATTAATTCCCCAGACAGAATAGTTTTGCACCACTTTTATGTTCCCTTATGAAGATTAAAATCAACATTTAATTCTACTAAACCTTATGTCTAGAATCTTTATTCCAGTTTTTATCAAAATACAGAACATAATTTTAATTCTAGAACATGTTTAAAAAGAAATTGATATTTAGGGACTTTTGCTAATGACTATGGATCAAATTTAATGCAAATCTGAAATTTTTGAATTTTAAAATGAGACGTTGTGCCCATATTATGCCCCCCTAAAACCCTTTAAAATACCCCAAAGAAACTGCAATTTTTATTACTTGATGTATAATACCTATTGCTAAAATTTCATAAAAATCAGAGGTATCTGAATTTTCAAAGTGCTTCCATCCCTTCTTTGCTCCCTTTACATGAAACTAAATTAAGCTAAATATTGTCCACATTTCCCACCCTTACACCTAACGGCTGTGTTTCAAAATTCATAATGATCAGTTAATTAGTTTAAGAATGAATTCCGTAATACAAATATATAAACATATACACATATTCAACTTTATATAAATAGAGATTTTAAGTTTTTATAAACAAAAACGTCAATTGATCTTTTCATCATCATCATCACCATCATTTCTTCTTTTTCTTCGGTCTAACGGCTGTTTTACACGCTGGCATAAAAAGAAAAAAGTCTTAACATACACAATTCATAGATTTCTGGCAATCAAAATCTACTCTATGTCTAATTCTGTTTTGGAGTGAAGATGAAAGAGGATTGGCTGAAGTTTATTATTGGAGTGAATAAGTATGAACACATCCACTAGTACAAAGTGCAATTTGAAAAGTAAACAGCTGTAATTTAGCCTTAATTAAAGGAGTGGACATAAAAGAAGAACGTGTGGGGGTGGGGGTAATAAGAAGCCCAACCCTACCATTTCTCAAGTGAAGGGACCTCACCCCCAAACAAACTACTACACCCCTCCCTTAGACACACCTTTCAAAATGTCATCCACTCATAGTTCTATGTTACTTCATTGGAAAGCTGATTCTTTAACAATATTCAGAGTTTGTTTTTACCAGCTCTCATATTGCAAATGTCTTCTTAAAATTCAGTTTTCATCTCATGAAAGTATCTTTAAATACATTCCATGAAAAATGCCAGTATACTGAAATCATATGCCCTTAATAGGGTTGATGAACATTCATATACACTAAACACTAAATGTACAAAAGCAAAGAAATTCCCAAATTTTTACACTTTTATTGTCATTAAGAGTATGCGAGCACAACAGGGCTATGTATTTTACGGGTAGGAATTTTTCTTATAAAAAATATAAACATTGTTACTATTTTAGCACTGTTAATATAAGCATTGCCAATAAACATTTTAACTGATATTTTACTTACCTTTATAGTATCCTTATCAATCACGCCCGAGTGGAACCATTATTCATACGACACTAGCAGCATTGTTATGTATTAAGGAAAATGAAGGTATTCTTGTTGTATGTAAGCCAATTTTATGTTTCACACTTTAATTTATTAGAATTAACAACTTTCACCATTTTTTTAAATATATAAACGATTTTTACTGTATTTTTTCAACAATACAATACATTTTTTTACAATTCAGATTGAATATCCTCAAACAAGAATTTTAAATCTTATAAATTAAAAATGTGAACTGTAAATCTTGGTATTTTTCATTTCTCTGAAATTTCCGTTTTCTCTGAACTAAAAACAGTATGACAAATATAGGCAATAGAATGGCACTTTATTTCGATTCTCACTTTGTAACCTTGCCTAAGTGTTCAACACGTAGCCTACAGCCAAAGTCTAAGTTCTTACTGGATCGACCTAGGCCCAGTCGATATTAGGTAGCTTCCATAAGAACATCAGATCGATCAGAACGTTTGTCAATAAAAGAAGACGATGAGTTCCAGCCGAATTCCCTTCGGAAAAGCCCAAGAGATTTTGTATAAACGATTAATTCTTGTTCGATGTTTTGCGCTGAAAAAAAATTCCTACCAGTAAAATACATAGCCCTGTTGTGCTCGCATACCCTTAATGACAATAAAAATGTAAACATTTTAGAATTTCTTTGCTTTTGTACATTTAGTGTTTAGTGTATATGAATTTTCATCTTAACCCTATTAAGGGCATATGATTTCAGTATACTGGCATTTTTCATGGAATGTCACTACTTTTGTAAAGGCTATGCCTCAATACAATGGTCGCCCCATTTCACCGCTACTTTCTAATTTTGCCTTTTGTGAAAGCTGTTTCTTCCCCACCATTCCTCCTACATTGACATATTTCTATAAAAAAGTACCACCTCCGTCTGCGCCTTCTATATAGGTACTTATCTCAGCCCCGGTGTTCATACTATATACGTAACTATCGCCACCCCAGTGCAGATAATATATAAGTACCTATCGCTGCCCTGTTCAGAAGCTGAATACGTACCTATCGCCGCTCCTGTGCGAATGCTGAATACATACCTATCGCCACCCCGGTGCGAATGCTAAATACGTACCTATTGCCACCCCGGTGCGAATGCTAACTACGTACCTATCGCCGCCCCGGTGTGAATGCTAAATACGTACCTATCGCCGCCCCGGTGTGAATGCTAAATATGTACCTATTGCCGCCCCGGTGCGAATGCTAAATACGTACCTATTGCCGCCCCGGTGTGCAAACTACATAAGTACCTATCGCTGCCCCAGTGCGAATACTAAATATGCACATATCACCACCCTGGTGCGAATGCTAAATACATACATATCGCTGCCCTGGTGCGAATGCTAAATACGTACCTATCGCCACTCCGGTGCACATGCTAAATACGTACCTTTCTGTCGCCCCGGTGCGCATGCTATATACGTACCTATCGCCGTCCAGGTGCAAATGCTTAATACATACCTATCACCGCCCCGGTACACATGCTATATGTGTACTTATTGCCGCCCATGTGCACATGCTGTATACGTACCTATCGCCACCCCTGAATGCTAATACATACTTATCGCCCCCCGGTGCGAATGCTAAATATGTACCTATTGCCGCCCCGGCGTGCATACTACATAAGTACCTATCGCTGCCCCAGTGCGAATACTAAATATGTACATATTGCCGCCCCGGTGCGAATGCTAAATACGTACCTATAGCCGCCCCAGTGCGAATGCTAAATATGTACCTATCGCCGCTCCGGTTTGAATGCTAAATACGTACCTATCGCTGCCCAGGTGCGAATGCTAAATACGTACCTATCGTCACCCCGGTGCGCGTGCTATATAGTACTGATCACAGCCCTGAAATGTGTGCTATATACGTACTGATCGCCGCCCCAGTTCGCTTGCTATATAGTACTTATTGCCGCCCCTGTGCACATGCTATATACGTACCTATCGCCACCCCTATGCACTACTATATACGTACCTATTGCCACCCCGGTGCACATACTATATATATACCTATCGCCGCTCCGGTGCGCATACTATATACTTACCTATCTCTGCTAGGGTGCACATACTATATATGTACCTATCTCCAGACCAGTTCGCATACCTAAGAACTCATATTAATGTGCCCCTGTTGTGTCAGAAAAACAAAATAGTGTTCATTCATGTAATGTCACTATCATAAATGAAAATATTTTTAGGTTAAAAAAAGAAAAAAAGAAATTTGTTTGCCCCCTCAATTTGTTTTCCACACATAGAAATATTTTTAATAAAAAATTTTTTTTAATTAAAATTTTTTTACCCCCCCAATTTTTTTTTTCGTCCTCCCCCATACATATAAATATTTTTAGTTAAAGAGAAAAGAAAAAAAAAATCGGCCCCCCCCAAATTTTTTTCATCCTCCCCATACATAGAAATATTTTTAATTAAAAAAAAAAAAATTCCGAAGCGCCTCGGTCATATCAAAGCACCATACTGCAGAAGCCTCCGGGTCCTATATTTTAGAAGCACCCCCAGTGCTTGGTCCGTATACTGTAGAAGCACCAGAAGTACCCCCAGTCCGTATACTGCAGAAGCACCCATGGTCCCTATATTGCAGAAGCCTCCGGGTCCTATATTGTAGAAGCACCCCCGGTGCTGGGTCCTATACTGTAGAAGCACCCCTGGTCCCTATACTGCAGAAGCACCCATGGTCCCTATTCTGCAGAAGCCTCCGAGTCCTATATTGTAGAAACACCCCCGGTGCTGGGTCCTATACTGTAGAAGCACCCCTAGCCCCTGTACTGCAGAAACACCCATGGTCCTTATTCTGCAGAAGCCTCCGGGTCTTATATTGTAAAAGCACCAGAAGCACCCCCTTACTGATCCCCCCTCCTTTTCATCTCCTATCTAGAACATTGAGCACTTTTCTCCCGGACAACACCGAATACTTAGAAAATCAAGGAGGCATCCAGAGTACTACTAAAATCACTCTTACTGATTCCTCCTCCTTTTCATCTGCACAATAGTCCGAAAAGAAGCGTAGATGCTGTTAAAATATTATACAGACTTATCACTACAGTAGCTCTATCTAGGACATTGAGCACTTTTCTCCCTGACAACGCTGAGTACTTACAAAATCAAGGAGGCATCCAGAGCACTACTAAAATCACTCTTACTGATTCTCCCTCCTGTTCATCTGCACAATATTCCGAATAGAAGCATAAATGGTGTTAAAATATTATACAAATCTATCACTACAGCAGCTCTATCTAGGATATTGAGCACTTTTCTCCCAGACAACGCCGAGTACTTAGAAAATCAAGGAGGCATCCAGAGCACTACTGAAATCACTCTTACTAATTTCCCCTGATTTCCATGTGCACAATAGTCTGAGGAGAAACGTAGATGGCGTTAAAATATTATACAAACTTCTCACTATAGTAGCTCTATCTAGGATATTGAGCACTTATCTCCTGGACAACGCCGAGTACTTAGAAAATCACGGAGGCATCCAGAGCACTACTGAAATCACTCTTACTGATTTCCCCTCATTTCCATGTGCACAACAGTCTGAAGAGAAATGTAGATGGCATTAAAATATTATACAAACTTATCACTACAGTAGCTCTATCTAGGATATTGAGCACTTTTCTCCTGGACAACGCTGAGTACTTAGGAGGCATCCAGAGAACTGCTAAAATCACTCTTACTGATTGGTCCTCCTTTTCATCTGCACACTCTTAACGTAGCCTTCCTATGATGTTATTGATACATCCGGACAGAAGTTATGGTATGACCTGATGCAACCGGACATAATTTATGGCAAGACCGGGTACATCCGGCAAGGGATTATGGGACGTTTTCAGTGACTCAGCATTTTTAACGGATTAGTACATGAATACGTTGGATAATAAGGTTTTTGGGAATTTTCTGGAAAACTAAGTTATATAGTAAACTGAAATTTAAATGCCATCAACTAGACCCTAGAACCTCTATCTCTGCCAAAAATCAGCTGAATCCATCAAATAGTTGATGAGATACAGGGTGGCACATACGTACGTACGTACACACGGATAACACAAAATCATGCCTGATCTTTCTGGATCTCTGGGTTGCCTTGACTAATGATGCTGAAATTCTACACACTTATAGAACCTATCAAAAAAAATTTTGTGCAAAGTTTTAACTAATTTGGTTCATTGGTTTTTGAGTTATGATTGATCAAAGAAATGAGATTTTTAACATAGGCCGTTTTTGAAGTCTTTTAAGGGATAGAGCGCTATCGCGCCTCCCTTGATTAAAAAAAAAATTTTTTTTAAGGATAACTTTTCAAATTTTCAGAGAGAAAAGATCAATTAATCAGCATCTCGCTAATTCTAAACTATGTACCTCACCAAAGCACACACACCTGCTGATGCAAATATGCACACTCTTTGCTAATGTTATCTAATTTGTCTGCTCATTTGCTGTTGTTTTCAATTTCTATTTACCAGTAATCTTTCTGTAAATTATGGAGTTGGCATGCCACCCCTTTTTGGGGATTATTTAATGCTGTTATATGCCAGGAACGTTCCCATAATTGCAAGTCATCCACTAGTGAAGTTTGTAACTTTTTGTGAACGATGTAAGAAAATGGTCCAGACCATCCAGGTGTTGTGAAAATTCAGCATCTTATCATCGGGTGCCTTCTTCGTTGCAGTGGAAAATCCCAAGAGCCAAAGGTTTGAGTTTTGCTCTCAAAAGCCAATAGAATTCTTTTTCTGAAGCAAAACGTGCCAATTCGACTGCATGGGACAATAGTAGACTTATTTAATGAAATGCTGCTTTGTGCAGAGAATCAAGCGGATAGAAACAGAGCTACTGTAGTAAATCATGAGGTAGACAGGATCAGAAGCTGCTGCTAGTGTTGCGATCAGAATTGCTGCTGCTAGTCGTAGATAGGAACAGAGCTTCTGTAGAAGTAGTAGTAGTAGTAGTAGTAGATGATGATGATGATGATTACTGAAACGGTAGCAATGCAGACGAGATAAAAAGAGATGCCGAAAGAAAGCTTTTAAAAATTCAGTTATTTTTGATTGTCTGTTGTATTTTATGTTCAATATTAGTGTTTTTTTTTTCTTTTTTAGCATTAGTATCCTTAGACAACAAACATGAAGATGAGGAAATGGTAGAACAAACT
Source organism: Sepiola atlantica (assembly GCA_963556195.1). Classification (NCBI taxonomy): domain Eukaryota; kingdom Metazoa; phylum Mollusca; class Cephalopoda; order Sepiida; family Sepiolidae; genus Sepiola; species Sepiola atlantica. The sequence goes on along the minus strand of OY744516.1, from coordinate 32,597,656 downwards.
AGCAAACAATAGAAAAAGATAGCAGTAGAAAGGTTCGACTGACAGGATATGTCGGCTATCTATTGGATATGTGTCGATCAGACTCCTGTTTGACCCCCCCACCCCTCTTTTTGGGGTGCGATTTCACTTCATTGGTCCCAATTCTAACATGGCCACCGTAAGTTAAACACATATTTTTATTATTGTAGAGTTTCAGTGTTGGCAAGCTGATATGTCTAGTTATGCAATCGGCATCTTCCAATTTTATGCTTTGCACACGTTTCTAATCATAGTCATTGTAAAAAATGGCTAATGCCAGCATTAACTATAACAACATTTAAGAGATATGTAAAAACCACACTGATGTATGTAATAAATACACATGATTGGAAGTTTTCCATGAACTCCATTAACCTCAACACTAACCCTAATTCCGAGGCGAAGGTCAAGAAAAAAAACATGTTTTTCATTAACTTCAACATGGTGTAAAAACGTTAGGTAGTACGAAAAACAATGTTATCATAATAATGTTTATTTATGTTTATTTTCGTTTAATAAAGTCTAATTGAATCATTCAAAATATTTTCTTAGTTTTGTGTAGAATTTTGTATGGCGACCATGTTTGAATTGGGACCATTAAACGAAATTGCTGCCTTTGTTTGATCAAGGGAAGGATGATATGTATTTTAAGAGTCAACAAAACTATCCATCTATCTCGGTTTAGGTATATTTAAGATCTTGACTGCTACATTTGAATAACTGCCATCCAAACTTAGGGTTAGTGTTGAAGTTAATGAAAAGCTTGTTTTCATCCTCATCAAATAAACTGAATGAGAAGTGTTCATCGCAGAAGTCACTCAGAATGTTTTTCAAAGAAAAGTGCTGCCCCTTATTAAGAAAGTCTGCCATTTTGTGTTGCTTCACCCCCAAGCAAACTTGTCATTTATATGCTCCCTTTTTGTCTAAAAGCAGGGTTGCACACACTTACGACATTGTCAATTTGTCTGGGACTTATTCTTGCAGAAGCTAATCGACCCTCCGGCATTTTGTAGAATATATGTCAGCTCAGTCCAATTCATTTTTACAATTTTGTTATCGTTTTTCAAATTTTGTTATCGTTGCTTTCTGACCCTTTCTGTAAATCGTTTACCGAAATAGTCAAGCCGCCATTGACCTTGCACTATATTAGTACCGGTAAACTATTAGTTTCTTTTTATATTATTCGATAGAAATGTACATTGCCTCTGTTGAAAATGTATTTTTCATTATATTTTAAGCCAAATGTAATAATGTTACACTCACAATGTATCAATATTTTATATATATTTGAAGAGTATTTTATGTTTCCTATATTTGATATTCTTGGTGAATATTTTTAGTTTTTAGTTTTTTAATAGTGGCAAATATGTATTTTTAGATTGTTTTGTACATCAGATAGTTTTTTTTAATGATTTTTCTTGTTATTTTTAAACTCGGCTTGTTTACCTAAAAGATTACACTTTTATTAGGCGATTATATATATTTTTTAAATATCCACAAAATGGTAAATAAAAAAACATTAATTTTGATTTTTAAGTGAAGATGAACTTTCCTATACAAATTTTACGTTTTCCTGGACAGATAGCGTACGAAAGAATGATTTTCCTCAACATCTTTTTATGGTTTGTATCAGTATTTGTATTTAACTATTGTTATTAACATTTATCTCCCAATCAACAAAATCACATCTATATATCTATATATATCTACTTGGGATTAGTGTTAGGGTCAATGAAGAACATATTTTCGTCCTACTCATCAAGTGAATTCCAGAATAACGTAAAATCACAATCATTTCTATTCATTTGTACGATGTCTGGGTGCCTTTATTCTGGATATTATTGATAATGTACAATCACAACTCCTATACTATATGTTAAGTAAAAAAGATGATGATGTCCCCTTGCCCAAAAACCTCCATTGAAGATGGTTCCCTAAGACCATGAACGTTAGTGATCTCTTCTCTTTCTTACAACCTCCTTTCAACAGAAGAAACGTTGCTAGTCTCTCTCTACTTTATCGTTATTTCCATAGAAGGTGATCGACTGAGCTCTAATCATTGGTTCCTCCTTATAAGATAGTCGCAGCAAGAATTAGTCTTCTTACCACAATGGAAATTTATTCTTCTTTCCTTTCTCCTTCCATGTGCCTAACGTCAGGCGGAATTTCCACGAACAAAGCTTCTTTCCAAGGGTTTCTCACCTGTAAAACACATTACCGCCAGACTGCTTTCCTACTGATTATAACTGGGTCGCCTTAAAATTCAATGTCAACAAATTTTGTCATAAACCACCCCATAAGTAATCAAACACAGTTCATACCATTGATCAATGTTAGTACTCTCATAGTGTTCCTCATCTCTCGGCTAACAATCATTCCGTCTTACTGACTCTTATCCTAGAGTGGCTCTTGGCCTTGATAAGTAGTGACCCAATAATAATTTTAAAAAGTGATTATTTTACTATTTCATTTTTTTTCATTTATTTTTTAGAAAGAAAAGAAAAATTATAAAGATTACTGACCCTCCCACCCCCAAAGTATGCACAAGCTTGACCATACTCACCACGCCCAATAGTTACTCATCTTTCCTTTTGCTCGTCAGGAAGTGGGTGATCATTCTATGTTAAATGTACATAGGAAAGTGAACCTCCATTCTAAAATCAAAGTTAATGTAATTTTTGTTTTAATTACTATTTTGTGCATATTTTACATGTAAAGCAAAAACAAAAAGTAGAATCTCATTTTTATTTTTAGGTGAACTCGTCCGTGTTATAAAGACTCAAAAGTTACTTTTATATGTTTATCTTACACTGAAATTTAGCTTTTCTTATTTACAAAAAATGTTCACATAAGTATAAATGCATTGATTTGAATTTCTTATAAACGTTGAAAGTCGGTGTATTTATGTTTTCGTCAAAATCCCATTTCTCTCCAAGTTCTTTCTGGTCGAATTAATTTCAAAGTAAAATGAAAACGAACGAAAAATATGCTTAATTTGAAATGTAATTTTGTATACAGAACTGTGTTGAATCAAATAACAAGAATTCACAATAAATAAAAGCGTTTCAATAAAGATAATACATAAAATAGGTTCAAAGCATAAAACTCGTTCAACAGAGAAGATATTAATGTTTTACTATTTGATACATATATGATAGTTTTTACGCGCCGACTTTTGCTGTAAAAGGTTAATGCGTCAATTGGTGTGCATATGTTTTTCTTTTGTTTGGTTATTTCTTTTGATGGTGTATATAATTCATTTTCTTTATTATGTTATACAGGTCGGCATTTACCTTTTGACAACATTTTTTAATCATTTCATAGGTCATAGATTCCGTCTGATAAATCTCAGAAGTGCGGCCAGAGGTTAATTTCTTGTTTAAGGTCACTTTTTGTTTGATGTTAGACAAGTCAAGGTTAATGGCTTAAAGTTTTATAAGGTCAATGCTAATTCAAGGCTTTAAAAGAACCGGTTTTACTTCAAGTGTCTTATATGTTGCATATCATTTTAAAACACTTATTTCTGTTATAGTTTGCTATCATACAAGCGATATCAGATTGCCAGGTGCTTATTCAGATCTGCTGGTCACAGCAAACCGTCCATTTTTATATGTTCGTTCCATTCGAGCTTTTTTATCCACGTTGGTCCCGTTGCTTTTCTTATTTCATCCTATCTTAGTACACGTCTTCCCAGTGGCCTCTTCTGCTCATGTCGATACTACTCAACAACTGATCGTCGGTGAGCTGTGGAATAGGTTCAACTTCATTTAATTCACCGTGATCATGTGCTCAATTATTTTAAGTCTGTCCGACATGCGTAAGCAATGTGATGATATATGTAGCTGTCTCACTACGGAGAAGTACTAGGGTAAAACGACCAGTCACCTACTGTCACTTGTGTGATCATACGATCAGGGAAGAATGCGACAATAAAGAAAAACACCTACCGTCCGAGAAGAGAATGTGATGCTTCGCATGTTAGAACTGTACATCCGCCAGTGTGTGTGTGTGTGTGTGTGTATGTGTGTGTGTGTGTATGTGTGTGTGTGTGTGTGTCGGATTCTCTTTGCAGAGGTGGCCTTTTGTAGGCTCAGCTGATTAGCATATGCGGGGATCAGCTGATGTAAATGGGAGAAAATGGAAAGCGGCAGTTAGAGCTGGAAGAGCTAAGAGAGAACATTGAGTTTGAAATTTTGAATTTTTTAGATTGATTGGTCGGTGTTTGTTGTGGTGACGTTGACGAAGAGTACTTTCACCTTTATTACTGGATTACAACTAATCGAACTGTTTTTATTTTTTATTTTCACCCAAACCCTAATCTAACCCTAACCTAATCCTAAACTAAGTTTTAGTTTGCAAAATCGATTTAGTTCTGTTCGTATTGTTTAGAAACCTTGGAGTTTGATTCGGCTGTCTTCATTCGTAGTCGGAACTGCTTATGTCGCGACTGCAAATTTATAGATACCTATTCCTAAAAAGACCAAAACAACAATGTTATGGATTCGCATATTGCATGAATATATCCCGAGTTGGACAAGAACAAATATTCGAAACGCATTATAATCGCCATATTGGATTGACACATACTAAAGGTTGTTAATTTTCACTAAACTTTCTTGTCGATTAAAAAATAAGTAAATTAATTTCGACGTGCCGCTCAAAGTAAATAAATAATAAATAATTAAGTAAACATGTCACCGTGATGGATACAAAAAAAAAATAATTAAAAGTTACATTTGTGTTCGTCCTTCGCCCTATTTCCTACTCAATTTTTTTCCAGGAGTCTGATCTTTTTAGCTAAATCACTTTGGATGCAGCTAGCACTTTATTCGTTGTCTCCTTTAAAGCACAGACCCTCGCTGCTTCCACTATACATATTTTTGTTAGTGCTCTGCATAGATACTGACTCGCAAAGCCCCTGCAACCAACTTCTATAGGGTCATAGTTGATCCTCCATCCATTGTCTCGACATTGTTTGATCAGTTCCTGGTATTTTGTCCTTTTCCTCTCGTTAGCTAATCTGATGGATTCCTCCCATGACACGACAGTTCGCAGATTATGCATTGTTTTGTTCTTTCCAAATGCAATATCAGGTCAGGTCATAGCGTTGTTATTGCAATGTGCCTAGGGAATTTTAGTTGGGTTTTCAGATCCATTATCAAATTCCAATTATCGGCAGAAGATAACTGGCTTGCTCCCTCTCTGTTTCGGTGTTTTGACCCCAGCCAGGAAAAACTTGATCAGGCCCCATGTCTTCCCAGGCTTATGTTTGGAGCCTTTACTTCTTTCGTCACCTTGTTGGCAATTGCTTCTAGGACCTGATCATGTCACCAACAGTACCGAGCATCACCCAAAGCTTTGGGGAAACTGCTTAGGATGTGCTGTAAAGATCCTTTCTTTGCACATAGTTTGCAATTAAGGGTCTCACTCTTCCCTCATATGTGCAGGTTGATTGGGCTCAAAAGGACATCATACACCGACTGAATAAGAAAGTCAACCTCGTTAAAATCTGACCGCCACCATTCTGACCAGGAAATTCTTTTCCTCTCGACGTTCTCCCATTTCGTCCAGGCTCCTTGCTGACCAAGATTGACCATTTTACAGTAACCTGCTTCTTCTGTGCCCACGCACGCATACTTTATTCTGGATGAGATGGGGTCTGTCTTTCCCTTTTGGCATTGTTGATTTGAGGAAGGGGGACGTAACTCAACCTTTAGCTACTGACCCTAATATAGCTTTATGCCTCAGCCTCTCTTCCGCCACTTGGAACTCCCCTCAGCACTCTATTTCCTGACTGATCTTGTCTGAATCCCAGTTGCTGCCACTTTGGGATCCCTGGATTCAGCAGACTGCAGCTTTTCTTTTGTTCTTGTAACTTTAAATTTTTCTGTGAGGCTGCTGAAGGGAAGCTGCAACGCGTTACTGTGACCATATAGAGAGCCGCACTGCTTAAGTATTTTGGTATTCTGAGCCATCTTCTCAGTCGATTACTTATTGTTCTCTCCACCCTTTCACCGGTTGTAATAGGAAAAGCATAGACGAGCAATGGCCACAATATCCGAGGCAACACTGTGTGCTGAAAGTGCCATGCCTTAGAACCCCGTGGCAATTCCGATTTATCTATCTTGGTCAGCCACTCAAGGTTCTTAATAGTCTTCTGGATTGCGGCTGTATCCTTAAAGCTGCTGTTGAAAGTCTTGCTCAAGCTCTCAATAGGCTTTTCACTTAAGCTTGGTATTGTTGCTCCTGCTATCATAAATCGGATTTTCTCTGCAACTTTGTCTTTCTTCAGTACTAGTGACCTCGACTTTGTCGGCTTCAAATTCATTCTTGCCTATGTCATATTCTCTTCAAGCCTCTTCAAAAGCCATCTACCTCCCATGACTGATGTCGTCACAATTAAGTCGTCCATGTAAGCTCTTCCCGGGGGTACATGTGCTCCTGATTTGGATAGGGGACCACTGCATTCCACCTCAGCTACTTTAACCAGCATGTTCATGGCCAATGAGAAGAGGATAGGAGACAATGTACAACCCGTAATGGTACCCTTTTCCAGCTTCTGCCATTTTGACGCTGTTATTCCAGAGACTACTCTCTGCCGGAAATCTTCATATTAGTTGGCTATTAGTTTTCATACTGTTGAAGGTATGTGATGTCTCTTTCGGGCTTCTTCCACCAGTTTGTGTAGTATGGACATGTAGGCATTTGCGAGGTCCAACCATAATACTGTAAGTTCTCCCTTGCTTTCCTTTGCATCTCTCAAGAGTTGTGTTGAACTCCTGTATGGTCCAGGCAACCTGGCATACTGGCGACCCTGCCTTTCTGCATTGATGTATCACTATAGCCATTCTTGAGAATGAAATTGAAAAGGCGCCTTGATAATAATCCGAAAAAGATCTTGTTTTCAGTATTAAGCAAGAAAATAATACAGAATTGGTCCAGCGTCTTTGATGATTCTTCCTTCGGGATCCATACTCCTTCTGCAAATCTCCACTGCTTCACGATCCTGCCTCTCCTCCAGATGCCTCTTAATATTTTCCATAGCCTTTCGAGAATTCCTGTGCACTGTTTGTACATGATGTAAGGTACCCCACTCGGACCGGGTGCTGAAGCAGATCTTGATCCTCTCATAACTTCTTGAGTCTCTCTCCAGGTTGGCAGTCCTCCATCAAATGGATACACTGGTGGCTCCTGACTGAAGGATCAAACGGTTATTTGTACATAATGCATGTTCTTTTTCAGGGTCACTCATGAAGCTACGGAGATAGGTATTGATTTCTCCTTAAAATGCTTCCAATTGCCAACTGTGTTTATTCCCTAACAATTTCCTTGCTGAAGCCAAAAGGGTTGCTAAGAAAATTGGCTTGCTTCTTCGATCTTTCTTTCTCTTTCTATGCTACTCAGCTCGACGGATTGTGTTTTAATTACCCTTTGAGTATTTCCCGGAGCTCTTCAAGTGGTTGACGTTCCTCTATAACTGCATTTTAAAAGAGATTTTTAAGGGATCTTATTTCCTTTCTCAATTCTTTAATTTCATTCGCCCTACGGTTGGCAGTGTAGTGCGCCTTTAGCCGTTATAGTTTGGCATAACCAAATCTTTCTGACGCCATGCTGGTAATTATTGTCATCATGAATTTTAGTTGCTTGTTGACGCCTCTTCGTTGCCACTTGAAGTATCTCGCAAATGTCTAAGTTGAAGTCTTGCCAGGCCTCCTTGTTGTTCACTATTTTCGTGACTCCATGCCCTGAGTAGGGGAAACTGTAGCTTGGAGAGACTTGGCTCTACGGCAGGAGTCCTGGTCCCAGCATCTCCTCCGTTTCACCAAGACTTATGCCTGCACATTGCTCTTGGTTTCCTTGCTTGAGGCACTTCATCCAGCTTTGGCGGATTTTCAAGCCCCTTTGATTTTTGCATGTCTTCCCACATCTGCATCTATTCGTTGTCGATTGGGCAGTTCCGTCTGTTTCCATTAAATCCATCGTATTGGGAATTCCCCCCCCCCCCCGGTGTATGATGCATTTGGGTACTTTGTAGAATTTTTTTTATTCTCCTCATGAAGAATGCAAGGTGGGTAGCTAACCCGCCTTGCCTCTTTTCCTGTCTTTCCGGAATGCCAATTATCTCTCCAATCATCACCATAACATGTAAACCTTAGTTTTTCAGAGAAAAATATTCCATATTTCCTTCAAAACCACTTTTATTTACAAGAGCATATATTTTTATGATATACAAAATATCACCGATGTTCATGAGGAGGGTTAATTAGTATATAAAAATTCCCACGTGAGGCTGGAAAAATTAAAATGCACCCAACATTCATTTAACTTATGTTTGCTTTTCACTCACAAGTTTTTAAAGGAAAACGTAAGGGAAGTGCATATATTTCGCAGACAGAGAGGGAGAAAAATAAAATAAATAACAACAAAAACCGATGCAATGAAACTGAATTTCTTGGTACAATTATTACATTTTTCTCCAGTAAGAGCGTTTGGTATTAAATAGTTGATTGATACCAAAAGGCCATTAGTTCAAGTCTTCATCACCGAAAGAAACAAGGAAATGGTTTGTTTTAACATTTAATGGGTGAAAGTGGAATATTGTTATCCCTTTCATTAAATTATTGTTTTTTAATTTAGTTTTTGTGATTACTTATATGCATTGCCAATTCTCCGGTCGATGTACAGAACATGATATAGTCCAATATCTGCAATCTCGATGCATTTTGGAGATGTGGCTACAGTAAAGTTGCTTTATATATAAATAAGATTTAAGTAATTTTTAAAGATATATAAAATTTAATATTTATGTCAAACTTTTACCTATTGTAGCTTTTTGATGATTTGTTCTTCTAAAATTATAAACTAGACTAAATTCTTCACATCCTGTTAAAACTTGTTTTATGTCTAAAATAAATGTTCAAAGTTTTGCTTTTGTATAATAAAATTTCAAAAAATAGTAAACACATTTACGTACAAGAATAACTAACAGTTGTAATAGAATATCCTATATCCCCTTTTTCCTATGTGGACATAATAATACAGAAGTGTATATAGTGAGCACCGCATTACCCGACGGTCTTGCTTGCAATGAACCTTTCTTCTTTCATTATACTATCGCGTTGTGTTCCTTTCACTCGAGTAACAACCTTGTATATTGTATGTCTTCTCAATGATACAACACAAACGATTAAAGTTAGATTCTCAACACTTAAAAAAATAAATTAGAATTTTATTTCAAGACAAGAAATACAATTTAAGACCATCAATCAACTTTATACAAAATAGGAGCAAAAATCAACCGAAATAGAAGATATTAAACCGCCCTATAGTACACTTGAACTCAAATCATAATTTAAAAGATTAAAACCCATTATTTAACTTTGTTCCGTCTATCATTTTTAAACAGTGAAATGAGCTACAATGAGGCTTTAAACGATATTTCCTTCTCAGCAAAGATTCTTTGATTTATGCAAAGTGATATAGTCTTTCCCAATTTCATAGAATGGTTTATTTCATCTGTGCCAGAAATGAAATCTCCTGAGACCAAACGATTAAACTATGAAAAGAATTATCATCTAGCTTTATTTGCTTGATGTCATCAATTTTTTCACTCGATCAGATTGAGACCATAAAATTCATATAAAAATTCATAGTACTTTTACTTTTTGTTTTTGTGTGAAGCCAGTCAAATTAGAAAGTTTATAAACTTTTACCAAATTAGCTAAAACTGTAATATATATATATATATATATATATATATATATATATATATATATATATATATATATATATATATATAGTCTTGGAAGTTTCTCAACCATTAAAACTATATTAAAAAAAAACTTTTAGTCCCAAGTCTTTCAGTGGAAAATCATTCATGTAAGTCAATTTATTTTTTACAGTTATTATATTAGTTTGTTTCTAACACTATTTTAAGGGATCATCAGTTGTTTACCATGAAAAACTGTTTCGGGAATTTTATATATATGATTTTAAAATAAAATAAAACGATAAAACAAGGTTTTGGTTTTGTATAAAAGCATACGTGACTGAAGTGAATATAAATTCCACGTTTTTACAACAATGAAGAGTGGTTATTTTGATTTCCCTTTGTTTCTGTCAGAATTGATTTTTAAAGCAATGGCTTTTGATTCGGTGAGTGTGTCGGAAATGATGGACAATTTGACACCCAAGCTTAACATTGTCTGGGCGACCAACATTTTGTTATTTAACTTTTTGGGAAAAAATACTATACTTGATTAAATTACAACTTCTCAGATTATGATTATAAAATTTGTAAAAACTTAACTGTTCAATTTTTAGCTATTCAGTCTAGTGTGTCAGTTTAACATAAAATGACCGTCTCCCCTGCTCAAAAAGTCGTTTATCTTTTTTCAAAAGTGTTTTTTACAATCTCAAAATTTGGTTGTTAATAGATAAATTGATGCTTTAACTATTTATGCCTGTCAGCTGCTGATTCTCTAATGTCCATCAACATGCCAATCCGTCAATCAGCTGCAATTATGACATTGTATATTTTCCTAATGTCTCTCCAGGATCAGCACTAATTAAATATTTTTCACACTTTCACACTTAATAGAACATCTAAAAAAAATTTAGTATAAACGGTTTGCTTTTTTTTTTGCTAGTAATATTTCAAAAAAATCTTTGTAAAACGTAAACAATGTTTTCTTTTCAGACTTAAGTCTGAAGAAAAAAAATTAATTTACTTTTTGGGTACACAACTTTTTTCTGAGATATAAGCGAGAAGAAAAAACACTGTAAACAAAATTACAATGAAAAATAAATATACCTTCTCATTGCACTACAGGTTGTGGGACAGATTAATTGCCTGTTGCCTTAGGCGACCTCACTTGTAAGGCAACGTCGAAGTGACTGTTGAAATTGCGTTACTTGACTCTGAGTCTAATAAGGTGCACACACAATAAAACATACATGGTCTGAGATATTTTTGCTCTTTATTGTACTCATTAGTTACCGCTTATCAAGGCCTGAGACGAATCGAGGATAAGGGTTAAAAGGATTGTTGGTTCGAAGATGATTACCGTCACGAGGGGATTGGAAACAGTGGGCGGAATGGGCAGATTATTTAAGAGGACTTGATTTTCGAAGAGGACAGCTCGACAAGTATTTGTCTACATTAGACTTAAAAACGACCATGCTGTAGTCAGTTGGGAAGCAGACTCGTGATATCTTGTTCCACAGATGGGATGTGCTAGGAAAGGAACTTTGTTTATGGAAGTTCCGTTTAGTTTTGGGCACACACAGAGAAAGAAAGGAAAGTTCTTTGTTGTGGTTTGAGCCAAATGAGTTTTTGCTGTGAATGTTTTTCAGGGGGGGGGGAGCAGGGACTGAAGCTCAGTCGAGCACCTACCATGAACATAACGATTCAGTAGAGAGAAGCTAGCAACATTTCTTCTGTTTGAAAGAGGCTGTCAGGACGAGAAGAGATCATCCCCCACCAGATTGCAAAGTCGATTTTGTACTCTGTCAAGATAAGAAAGAGTGCTCCAAGCTGCACCTTTCTAGATATGATAACAGTACTCCATCTTAAGTTAATTTCAATAGGAAGAAAATGAAGATAGTTTGGGAAAGGTTTGTCCATCTATCCTATAATACGAGAGTTCTCACATTAAACCGACCTTGCCTCACAACCACATCTTGTTTTTTTCGTGGTATGTAAATAATAATTTATTTGTTTCACGTCTTGGGTCTATTTTTATTTTTCGTCTTCATGTCTCATCCCCCTCTCTCTTTCTTATGTCGTAGTGAACTTTTCACTTAAATTATTAAATAAAAAATTTGTTTTTGTAAATAAAATTTTTTAAATGTTCGCTTTAGTACTTTATGCTATTATATTTGCACAATTTTATTAATATAGAGAAGTATTGTGAGAGATTCAGTAAGAATTGAAGTTTTTAAAAATCGAGCCGTCAAAGACTAAGGAAATTTGAGACAGAGAATTTTGACTTCCTCGCTCCAGCAGCAGGCTCGTCAGATATTTGCATGACAAAAATAAGTATACATTCACAGTGGTCGTTGTTCCTGAGATAGTGATTGAAAGCAGATGTTCCTTAACTGCCCAAACTCTGTGAATGAAAGATGACATTTTTCGGAAAAGCCATTTACGATCGTTGGTTAACTTGGGCAAGCAATACGAATAACAAAATTTAGATAAGAATAGTCTCTAAAATTCATTTGTCTCGAAAATATTGGGGCAGCGAGTTGCGAGAGCAGATGGAATTGTTATCTGGAAAGATGGAATTAAAATAAAAAGATCAGATTGCATGGAGAGCAGGCGTGAGACGTTGCCTTGTGTCGCCCACTCCAGAGTCTGGGACACTCGCAGCACCTTAAATACCAAAACCGGATGATAATGATTAATATATTACAACATTTCTGACATGCCTTTACATCATGACTCTTAGAAATTTGAAAGTAATTTTGAAGCCTATGAACTGATCAATATAAAGTCATTTCTGGCTTAAATTTAAGTTGTTTGAAAGCATAAATCAAGTATTACGGTTCATTTGTGAAACCAAATGGTTATTGTTAACAGAATTTTTTGAAAAAGTTTATAATAGAAGCCAAAAAAAAAAAAAAACGTAACCAAACGCTTGAAGTTCAAACTTTTGGTGCTTTTGAACTTTTCTGACTGGATCAATTTTGTTTCGGTTATTCTGTTTTGTATTATCTCCTCTTCCCGATGTTAAGCCATTTTTGTACCTGATATTTTTTTTATATTTTGAATCATTTTCATATTGAATGACTGTGTTAGCGACAAAACAGAAGCTCTTCAATTATTTCTCAAAACATTCTTTCTCCAATCAATCTGAGTTGTTTTTTAAGAATTTAGAAAGGAATTGTTTTCGTTCAATTGTTTTCTTAAAACAATTTATTTAACGCAAAGTGTGATTTTTTCTCTTGTTTACGCAGAAGAGAGCAATGTTTTAAAGTGTTTTTTTTACGTTGAAAAATTTTTTTTGTAAAGTTTGGTGTTCTTTTTAAAACATTTTGTTTTGTGCGTGAAAAACACTCGATCTCTGAATATATGCACTTTGGCCATGGCTTTGCCCCCACATTCAAGCACAGCTATAAACGATGCCCGAATGAACCATGAACGCACTAGTTTGCCAATGCAGCAGAAATTAGCTCGTTCCCACCCCCAATTTACTTTGCATATCTTTTATGGGGCATGCCTTTCTACAAAACGAAACCCTCACCAACCCCTAACTTACATTTCTGTATGACCACAAATACAAAAATTTCGACCTGAAAAGTATGTTCGGCACACAAGACATCTGCAAATAAATCAGTCAAAAACTTATGCAAGGTGAAATAATAGCATTTAGATTTAGAAAGTTAAAAAAAAAAAAGAAAAAAAGACATCTTTCTCGTTACGGTCTTGTTTTGTTGTTTTTTTAGGTAAAGAAAATAATACAACACTAGTAATAGGAAATAGAAAACCCCAAATAACCGAAACGAAATTGCTCCAGTCAAGAAAGCTCAAAAGTATCGACATTCCATCATAGAAGCCTGAACAAAAAAATGATAATGTGAGTAAAATCCAGTTCTTCAAAAAAGTAGCACTCTGGATTTGGCTAAAAATTTAAATTGCCTCAGTCGAGAAGGATTTCTCATTCACTGACCGAGGACAGAAAAGATTGTTATGGGGCATTTTTAACGACAGGTAACAGAATGAAAAAGGGTTAAAACAAAAATAAATAGGCAACAAATAAATGTTACGAAAGGCAAGATAAGTTACTCTTCTACTAACCTGGATAAGTTTATTTGTGTTTTGACTTATTTTAAACCGTTTTTTTTTTGTTGTTCAAAACAAACCTGAACGAAAAACAAAATGGCTGTTCATGAGCCCTGAACGGGGTCCATTAATAATCGCTTAAAAATCGAAAAATAAACAAAATAGTGTTAGAAACACATCCAATAAATGTCACCAATCGTGGGAAAATGTAATGTTGTAATAGTATTTTGTTTAATTTTCGTTTTTTGAGCGATTATCGAAACTGTAACTTCAGCCATTTTTTTCCGTTCTAACTGAACAGGTGGACACCAGGTTTGTTTTGAACAACAAAAAACTCTTTAAAATAAGTTAAAACACAAATAAACTTATCTAGGTTAGTAGAAAAGTAACTTCACTTGCCTTTCGTAATATTTTTTGTTTTTTACCTCTTTTTCGTTCTGTTAACTGTCGTTAAAAATGCCCTTGTTTAGTATCAGAACAGATACTACGCTTTGCTCCTAGCCAGAAGGCCGCGCATGATTTTCTTTGCAAGCAATGACAAAGCTCCTGCAAGCCTAAGATATTACAGTTGATTCCCTAACTCTATTCATTATTTTTCGGTAGTGCAACAGAGGGATACAATTGCATCCCAGTTTGGTTGGAATATTCAAGGGATGCTTCCATTCGGACTGCTGTTTCGTCACTTGTCCGAAGAGAACGAAGAAAACGTACATGATATGCAACACACACACACACACACACCAATTAAATACAAGTTAAATGCAACTTTTAGAGAATAACGAAAGTGTTTTCCTGAGAGAGTAGTGAACATAGGTAACAACTACTGCTGCCCGAACAACACATGCTATCATTACTACTACCACCACTTCTCTTCTTAGTAGTAGTAGTCATGGTCTGCGAGATCAGCTTTTTGCGAATTGTAGAGGAATGTTCGTTTATAAAAGGCCGTAACTCTGTCACAAATACATTTTTATGTTTGCATGAGTAGATTTATTGGTGATTTAGTCGATTCGCAGTCAAAATGACGGACAATGACTGTCTGCTAATTTCCGAATTCACAAATGAGTAAATAAACCCAAATAAATTGTTTTGGCCTAATTTCAGATTTACCTTAAATTATTTTAAAGGAAATACAGTTGGGAAATTAGTTTAAAACAATTTATTTGGGTTTACTGTGTAAACAGGTCGGGAAAAAATCGGAAATTAGCATTGTCGTCGTTTTAGCTGCGAAACGACTAAATCGGCGATGTATTTATCTTTAAAATTTGTATGAGTAGAGTAACGTTAGAAAAAAAAACTTGAGAGAGAAATAAAATATCATGGCTCGGTGTACTGCAAAACAAATCATTACGTAGTGTTTTTTTTTTTTGTCAGAAATATAATCCAACTGGAGAAAGTAATTCATAATTTTCAGTTTTTAGTAATTTTACGAAAACTATAAAATGTCGTCATTTTAAATTTTATAACAACAGAAACTTCCCCAAAAGTTTTACTTTTCTAATTTTAATAAATATAAAAATGCTAACGGATCAAGTTTTGAATTATTATTTTTTTAATCTGTTCTATCTCCTTTTTTTTTTTTTTATCTATAAAGAAACTTGTTTTTGATTTTATATACGAAACAACACGTCACCATTATGTTGAATCGAAATGGACTAAACTACAATCTGACAGGAAATGTTTTTATTTTATTTCTAATAGTAAATCGTAAATGTAAATAATTTACATAGTTGTTAATAAATTTATAAACATAAAACTTATACTTTAAGAGTTTTTTTTTTTTTTTTCAAACATGTTTTCACGAGTTGTGTTTTATGATGAAACAGCGACGAACAAAATAAACACGTGACATATCACAACATCCGGTCAGTGTTCCTTTTAAATTCTCTTGTTTTCTTTTCTACTGTAATAATTAAACTAATGAATTATTTAATAACCATTTTATTCATCACTTTTACGTTTTCTAGTGTTAAATAGTAGATAAAATATATAGACGCATGAAATATTTGTGAATACGCGTGAAGCGTTGTTTTAACATCAGATACAAACTGCAATAAAAATAAGATTTCTTTTAATAAATACACCAATTTACAAACATTATTTACTTGAGAAGAATTCTAATCATCTTATCATATCGCTGTAATAATGTTTCATCGTAAAGATGAAGTAGTTAATTAATTGAACGACATTTATCGATCATCTAGAGCGAATGTGTTGCTAGACGAGTTAAGTATATAAAAAAGGCCAACTCGATGAAATTTTATGCCTTAAACTAATGAGTAAGGAAAATAACGAACTAGGGTAATGCCTAGTTCCACAGTTACATCTGTGAAGTATTTTTGAACAGGTATAGGTTGTCCTTGGGAACCCGCCTACTTTCGCGGGACGCCCAAGTTGTAGCGATCTACCTGTAGGGCCCTTGGCTCTAAAATTTAAAACAAAAGAAAGATTTAACGAAAAAAATATAACAAATGAATATTACCAAAGGCAAGATAGGTTACACCTATAAGTTTATTTTTAAAGCGTTTTTTTGTGTTGTTCAAAACAAACTTAGTGTCCACTCTGTTAAGTTAAAGTCCCCCCCCCCCATAAGCCCTGTCCGAGGAGTCCTGATAATTGTTTAGAGATTGAAAATTAAACAAAAGTTCGGTTGAACATTACATTTTGCACGATTGGTGACATTTATTGGATGTATTTCTACCAGTATTTTGTTTAATTTTCAATTTTTGAGCTCTTTGAACAGGATTTATGAGCGCCCATAAGGTTTGTCTTGAACAAAAACAAAACGCTTCAAAATGAGTTAGAACATAAATAAACTTATCCTGCTTTTGGTAACATTTATTTGTTGCCTATTTGTTTTTTACATTCTATTTGATACAGTAAATAACGCCCTGATTTTCTTTATGGTAAAACTTGGAATTACTTCCCATCTTAATTTATTTATATCTCGACCGGTCGTCTTGTTTTGTCCCTCTTTCATGTAGACCAGGGGCGGGCAACCTCCGGCCCGCGAAGGCTTAGCGTCCGGCCCGCCACCCTGCTATACTTTATTATTGCAATCCGGCCCGCGGACCTCCCAGTAAAACTCATATCATTTTGTGACATAGACGTAAAAGTAGGTTTCAATTAAGATTTACAGTGGGATAAAAATGTATGAATAGCAGCGAGCGATGATGCATGTATATTTCATTTTTTTAAAACTATTAATTTCAAATCCTTGGCCTGAGATAAAAATAGAAAAAGAGAAAGAGAGAGGCAAAGAGGAAACGAGAGACGAGGAAAGGGCATGAAACAGAGAACTTATGTGAGGTGTGTCAAAACGAATGCTGGATCAACTTGCTACTTCCCTCGTCATTATTTTTTATGATTCCAAAATGGCTCTTCGTCGGCACCTTTTATAACATCACATACAGAAGTCTCTTGAGAAAAAAATATCAGATTTGTAGAGTGTTCAATGCAATTTTTGTATAATTTATTCATGTAAACAAAATATAGTAATTCTGAGATTTCGTTTTCCACTCCGGCCCGCGATCTCCTTCCAAAAGTCTCATCTGGCCCTCACTCTGAAAGGGTTGACCGCCCCTGATGTAGACTATTAAACTTTTTAATGTTATTTTTTTATATATACTAAAAAGTTGTTTGAGGGCATGAAATTGTTGATGGGGCCGATTAATAGTGTTTGTTTTTACAACTTATTAGACACGAAAGCAATATGCCAATGAACAAAGAAGGATGAAAAACAAGAGTTTAGTTGAATATAAAAATAGTCAGTTTTATTTGTCCAGAAGATGCAATTACGAAGAGTAAAAGACAAAGTCCCATTCTAACATTTATATCAACTTTATTGGGCATCTTCGCTAAACATGTAATAATAATAGACAATGTGTTAGTAATAGAAATCCATAAGTATGGACGAGGAAAAAGGTTTAAAAGTCCATAATAGAAGAATGTTCTTAAAGGTACGTACGTAGGAGTTAGTTTAAAGGCTGGCAGTGTTCATATGTAGTTTGTGAGTAAGTGTATGTTAAAATGGTATTGGGAATAAGTCCATGTGCGTCAGATCACCATCTTGGAGAGTGAAGCCTGCTTGTAGATGCTGATAGCCCATGGCTAACGGCAGGTTGGTTTGCACCCCAAGAGAGAAGTGTTGTGGTTGGGTGAGGTAGGCAGCAAACAATACCGCTGCACTCCCTTAAATAATCTTTGGGAACCAGAGCTCTGCTCGCATAAGAGATGGTTCCTGATTGGTTAAATCTCAATCAAAATTACACATAAACTCCTATCAGTACCCAGTTTACAAGTCAAGCAGCTATTTTAAACATCGTTAGTGGCGGTCGCTTCTGTTATTATAGTAGTGACTACTACAACTACTACTACTACACAGTTACAAGAAGGTTGATGTTGAGTACCTAGTCGGCTTGCTTCTACAATGATGATGGTCGAAGTGTTAACATTACACTACAGTTACAGCTAGTAGGGAATGCCCTCTTCTCTTCCCTACGGCCTCTTTCTCACAGAAGAGACGTTGCTAGTCTTTCTCTACTCTACTTTCATGGTAGGTGCTCGCCTGAGCTCTAATCTATGGTTCCTCCTGCAAAAGATTTACAACAAGAACCTGTCTAGTTACAACAACTACTGATAATAATTTTCCGTTCTCCCTATGTGTACCTAAAACTAAAGGAACTTCCATGAGCAAAGTTTCTTTCCAAGAACTATCCATATGTTAAACACAATACCACAGATGCTTTCCAGCTAACTATAGCATGGTTGTTTTCAAGTCCAATGTTAACAAATTCTTGTTGAGCTGTCCTATTAAATAATTCAATTTCTGGCCAGTATCAACCATTGTTGCCAATCCTCACGTTGTTTTACTGCCCTCCTCATAAACTCATTAACCCTTATCCTTGAGTGGCCTATGGGCCTTGATAAGTGGGGACTCCTTAGTACATAGAAAAGGGGCTACTCGGCAGACTGAAAGTAAAATTGTCCATATGCACTGCAGTTGAAAGCCACTCAGCAGATTGAAGAAGAAATTGTCCTGAAGAGACAGAAGTATCTGCAAATGTCATAGTTAAATGTTGTTCTGAGAAGAACAGAGTGTAGCGTATTCACAAGAGATTGGTTGGTCAATGGCTGGACAAGCGGAGTTAATCAACAGCTGGATGAAGTCAATGGAATATTAGGTAGGAGTGCTTAAGTAGACGTATGAAGAGATTTAGAAAGTAATAATAGTGATAATTTCAATAGCTATTATGATGATGAGAAAGCTAAGTTTACAAAAGATGGACTGATAAAATGTAGATTAAGATCGGAATGTAATTCTGAGTGCGCTTTTGGAATTCAAGACTAAATGTGTTTTAACATATTGTGAGTTATCAGTTGAACGATAACTAAAATGTTAAAGTCGATTTATAAAAATATTACTTAAAATATTACTTACTTTATAATTTATATTAATACATTTTCAAGTGAAAATTATTCTCTCTAAAAGACTTTACCTAAAGGTTGTACATTTTCCAATCTTTTTCAATTAACTTTCATTTGTCAATAAAAATGTTGAAGATCATGATTACTTGGCATAACCAAAATTATGCACGCCTTTTTTTAACCACATCATGATTATTCAATCTAACTTTAAAGCTAGCTCATATATTTTATTTAAATTCAATTTTTAATCATTTCATGTACAAAAATATTTTTTTTGCAAAATCAATGTGTTCATAGTTGTTTGTCATTAATTTTCTTCTCGACTGAGCTCCAATCTTTGGTTCCTCCTTGTAAGACAGTCACAGCAAGAACTCGCCTCTCTACCACAATGGAAACTGATTTTCTTTTCTCCCAACAAGTGTCGAGTGGAATTTCCATAGACAAAGCTTCTTTGCAAGGGCTTCTTGCCTGTGGAACCCATTACTGAGGAACTGCTTCCCTGCTGATTACAATCTGGCCGTCTTCAAATCTAAAGGCAATAAATTCTTTTCATTAATCGCTTCATATATAATCAAACGCAATCCATACCTTCGATCGATGTTAACGTTCCCATATTTCTGCTGACAATAATGCTGTCTTATTAACTCTTATCCTCAAGTGGCTTTTGGCCTTGATAACTGGTGACCAAATAGTAAAATAAATAAAAAATAAAAATTTAATATCATTTGTCTATTTAACTGCCTCTCTACGACTCAAATATATCAATTTTCTTATGCAGTAAGTAAATATGGCGTACATTTGGTTAATAAAATGTAACATTTATTTAGCTTTCATTCAAATATTCTTTTTCATTATATTTCAAGCCAGAGATAATAGATTTTTTCATTACATTTCAGTTGGCTAATAATTAAACTAACGATTTAGCAATATGTGATCTTTATTAAATGAATTTTAACTTTAAACAAAAATTAAAACTGATTTATTTTGTAAAAAAATAATTTTATATAAAAAAAGACAGAAATATTGTTTTTAACAACAAAAAAAAAGACGCATATCTAAAATAAATTTTTCTATGTTATAATTAATTAAATTTATTAATTTTTATGTTTTTGTAAATTCTAGGGTTTTTTTCCTTGGAAAAATGTTAATGATTTTGATTTTCTCAAAAGATTCAACTTTAGGTAACACATGACTTTTATAAAGTCCTAGCTTTCAAATGGCACGTGTCAAAATTGAGCTTAATCAGATTATTAATAGTTTACAAAATTTCAGTTATTTAAGTAAAGTTACTGTTGCAAATTTTCAAAACAATGGATGGAAAAATCTGAATTTCGTGTGTTGATAAAGCATTGTTTTCTGATGGAAAAAAAAACTGTTCAAGCAAAAGAATGGCTTGATAAGTGTTATTCGGTTTCTGTTCTGTCAGAAATAATGGTTAATAGTTGATTGTATTTTACCAAAATGTGAATGACAAGTTCCTGTGTGCCTTTCGTAGGTGTTTTTAGTATCATTATTTTATCGTTTTCACACCAGCAGAAGCAACCGTCGATGGATAATGATGATGATGGTGGCGTCGATTTAAAAGGAACATAGTGTTAAACAATGCCGGCTATTATATCTATTTCAACAAAACAGATTTTATCTTATCTTATGTGATTTATTCATTTTCTATATAGAAAAATATTTATAATGAATGTAGGATTGTTTGACCAGCTCCTTTTTCAAAGGTAGACTTTGGTCAATTTTTTTATTAATTTTTTTTATGTACTAACGAGTTATCGCTTATCAAGGCCCAAAGGCCACCCGAGGATAAGGGTTAATGAGTTTGTTAGGTGGACAGTGAGACAACACCGTGAGGAATGGTAACGATTGTTGAGACTGGGCAGAATTTGACTATTTAAAAACATTACTTCAAATATTACTAACTTTATAATTTATATTAATACATTTTTCTCCAAAAATAAACTTTTAATGTTTTCAAACATTTCAGAAAACGATAAATATGAAATAATTTTCATTCAATTTAAAATTATTCTCTCTAAAAGACTTTACCTAAAGGTTGTACATTTTCCAATCTTTTTCAATTAACTTTCATTTGTCAATAAAAATGTTGAAGATCATGATTACTTGGCATAACCAAAGTTATGCACGCCTTTTTTTAACCACATCATGATTATTCAATCTAATTTTTTATAGATTTTTTCATGTTTTTTGTTTTCAATTAAGCGAGCTCATATATTTTATTTAAATTTAATTTTTAATCATTTCATGTACTGAGAGTTTAATAAAATATTTTTTTTTTGCAAAATCAATGTGTTCATAGTTTATCATTAATTTTCTTCTCGACTGAGCTCCAATTTTTGGTTCCTCCTTGTAAGACAGCAAGAACTCGCCTTGCTACCACAATGGAAACTGATTTTCCTTTCTCCCAACAAGTGCCTAGTGTCCAGTGGAACTTCCATAAATCCACGTGAAAACGGCTAAATATGGTTAATACATAAAATATGTAAAATTAAAAATATGAAATTAATCTAACGTATTTCACTTAAACTTTAAGTGTTCATTTTAAAGCATAAATAATTAAAAATATAACAATTCATTCATTCATTGTTTTAGTAATATCAAGATTGAATAATACAAGTGAAATGAAGCATGAACTGAAACATGTCAATCTTTCAATAAAATCCTTTTAAAGAAAATAATTTTAAATTGAAAATGAAAATTATTTGATCATTTCATCTGTTAGCTAAAATGTTTTACATTTAGATGTATGAGAGTAAGAAGTTAAATGAATTAGTATTAATTAAATTCATTCATTTTTGTTTCTTCATAAATTTTAGGCTTTTTTCTTTTGATAAATTTTAAAATAAATGGTTCTGAATTTCTCATTAAACGCATTGTAGTTAATATTTTGGAAACTCTTTCATAAGTTAAAGATAGACAAAACCCAAGAAAACCGTAAATGTAGACTCAGTGGACAAAGATGAAACGGTAAACTGCATTATAAGGGAATGCAACAAACTAGCTCAAAAGGTATATAAAAACAGATGAATGGGTCGGGAAGATAGTCAATTGTGTAAAGGACTTCACTTTGAACATGTAGAAAATCTTATCGGCACAAACCGTACACAGTAACGGAAAGAATGACATGTAAATACAAACGGACAAATCATGGAACAAGAAGACCGCACGTGAAAATAGCCAATTAAAAGGAAATAAATCTGCCAAATAGTAGATTTCGCCGTCCCATCATTTCACAGGGTGAGGCTGAAGGAGACAGAAAACTAAGCAAATACATGGAGCTTGCCAGAGAACTGTAAGGAAATAATATGGAACATGAAGGAAACTATTGTAATAACAATAATTAGAGTTCCGAAAAACTAGGCCAAAAGACTAAGAAAAATCGGAATGAAAGGGAGGATTGACACCATACAAAAATAGCACTGATAAAATAGGTGAAATTTTAAGAAAAATCCTTGAGTACAGAATCCAACCCACATAGCTAAGTTACACTAACCAATGACAAGTAAGTTGAAATAAAATAACGCTGCATAAAATCAACTAGAAATATAAAAACAACATTGCACACACCCAAGGGAACTTAAACTGCCAGGTTAGATATGTAAGAAAAATCTAATAATCTGCCCTTCCCACAAAAAAACTTGCAGTGGTACCAGCATCAGTTGATGTCACACAAAATGATTATGAAGGCTCTGGAAGGATTGAGAGATGAAGGAGATAGAGCACCATTCAGACCTCCACTGAAAGGACATGGAGAGTACTGAAATATTGAAGAGGCTTACTGCCATTCAAATTTCAGAGAAAACCATTGGCCATTATCAGCAAGAACTCAAATCCAAACGGCTGTTGTGAGACACAGTGATTTACAATGGTGATTGAAAGAATTTGAGAACACTGGAAATCTGGTTAGATTTGTCACTCAAACTCCAGAAATACTACCTGTTTTTTCTAGTGAGCGATCACTGGCAATGACTTGTGTTAACACTTTATAATAATAATAATAATAATAATAATAATAATAGTAATAATAATAGTAATAGCAATAATGATTTGTATTGGTGCATAAATTAAAAAAGATGTCATTGCTCCTTTATTAAAAAAATAAATGAAAAAAAACACCCACATACATATCGAAATAGATATTTTAGGAACTATTCGAGTTAATAAACTAAAATAATTCTTGAATTCTCATGGGTGAGACTCATCTATATACAATTTTTGTAAAAGAATATAGATATTGCTTCATACGTATGACTCTTTTACAAACGTATGAAATAATATCTATATTCATGTGCTTCTTATCATGTACCCTGAATTTTGATAACATTTTAAAATGCTGATGAGAGGAATTCTTTATCTATTGGAAATTGTACAAAAATGTAATTTTGCCAAGACAAAAAGCTGTAATCTCGGAAACGTGCATACATACAAAGAACGTGTTAAAATATTTATTTCCGGAATTTGATTTGAATATTTGAAATTCTAATTAATGTTTTAAAAATATCGAATTGTATTCTATTAATATATCTAAATATATATGTAACTGCATATAATTATGTCTTCTTTATTTATTTTTAATCCAGCAAATGTAAGATTAGCTGATGTTTAATCATTTTTCACTTGTCAAAATTTTCTCTGGACAAACTCAAAGAGTTAAAGAGCGAAGAGACCAAGCCAACAATCGTACTATGAACTCTGATCTTGCCTGACAAATCTGATAAATACAAAAAGAACTTATATTTCTTCATTTTAAGCCTTGTGCAATTTGACTCCATCCATGAACCATTAATTCAAGAATCCGTAATAGGGATACAATGCAGACCAAACTGAAGCTGTCAGAATCCTCTTGGAGGCAATGCTTTCTTTCCATGATTCACATGCATGATTTCAGAATAAAGCCCCAATTTCCATACAAGATACAACCATTTTTGTTAGTTCTATTCGAGATATGAATTCAATCGAACATTAGTTTTTGTTTTTGTTTGTTTTCGAATGTGTCACTTTACATCATATACTTGTATGCTTAGAATGATATATTTCTTAATGGTATCTAACGTTTCAACATGCAATAGAAATATTAGAAGGATTGGCGAAATGGCTAGCAATGGATACCATGAAAGATGAATTTCAAATTTATCAAATACTAGAGAAAGAGTTAAACTAGTAAGCTCAATTGGCAAATAGTTTTCATAGAGAAATAATTATGTCATTCATTATTTTTCGTTTGGTTTCTCTATTTTACAACATATCAATGTTTCCTTATTTACCAGCCCTATTCGAGGTAATTCAGTGATAATGAACTGCCATTTTACCCACAGCTGAAATAAAGTAGAGGATCATACCTTACCCTGGTGGTATTAGTGCATAAATAAACGTTATAGATCCAACAGGATAAGAACTCATATGCCTATAGAAGGAATCATATATCCATTAAGTGCTGAGCAGCAAACACCTCCGACACCGGATCTAGCAAGTTTTTCCTTTGCTTCTCAATCTTAAATTATTAGATTTTCCATAGCAATCTTTATCGCATCATGATATCTGTGAAGTTTATTTATCTACCATTCATATATATCAAATATTTGGTTGGCCAAAAAGTTTGTTCGTTTTTTGAATGTCATCTTTCCGGCCTACTAAAGATCGTTTTATATTCTTATTCTTCAAATCCTGTATTTGATATAGCAAGTATGTTGACGTCAGTGTGCAATAAGCCTCCGAGCAGAGTATTTCAGGGTATGAAATGGAAGATCAAGCAGAGCACTACCGACATCTGATGCTTTTTAACTACAGAAAAGGAAAAAAAAGCTACAGAAATCTGAATAAAGATATGCCATGTGTATCGGGAGAATGCTGTTATAGAATGAGTGTGCCAAAAATGGTTTGCTCGATTCTGAAAAGGAAATTTTTCAGTAAGAGATGTTCCTTGCTCTAGCCGGCTAAAAATGATCGACAGTGACCAAGTTAAAGCCGTAGTTGAACAAGATTGCCGCATGGTAATCAGACAAATCGCAGACATTCTCAAGATTTCCAAATCAAGCATGTAAAAATTGCATAAACCCAGTTATGTTTCTAAACTTGAAGTTTGGGTTCCTTCTTTCTAAAAAAAGAGAACGAAATTTTATTGGCCAACCCAATATATATATATATATATATTTTTCAGTTTTAAGAAGCTTTAAATTAATATTATTTTAATCTGCATGATAATTTCAGAGAGTTTATTTTCTTAAATCCAGATATCTCAAATAATAGTTGTTAAAAGTGGTTGAAATTTTTGTTACGGATTTCAATGAGTGTGAAAACTGACTAGCTTAAATTTGACAACGATTTGTTCAGAACTGGTTGAGTTATTTGAGTTTACCTTATTTACATAATCAGATTGGTTGTATATAGAGATACTAGAAGAATGCCTGTCTCAGGACGAGTAAAATTAATTCGCCAAATAGAACAGTTTTGCATCACGTTGATGTCCCCTCACAAAGTTTAAAATCAAGATATGATAATAATACTAAACCTTATTTCTAGAATCCTTATTCCAATCTATTACATGATTTTTATTCTAGAAAATGTCTTAAATTTAATGCTTAAGTTTAAGGGGTCTTAAGAAGAAACTGAAATTCAGGGAATCTTGCTTAATTCGTGTCTAATGGCTATGGATCAAATTCAATGAAAATCTGAAATATTTGGATGTTCAAATGAGAGGTTGTGCTCATATATCCCCTAAAATCCCATTAAAATACTCTACAGAAATGGAAATTTGGGGAATAGT
This sequence comes from Sepiola atlantica, assembly GCA_963556195.1. Classification (NCBI taxonomy): domain Eukaryota; kingdom Metazoa; phylum Mollusca; class Cephalopoda; order Sepiida; family Sepiolidae; genus Sepiola; species Sepiola atlantica. The sequence goes on along the minus strand of OY744516.1, from coordinate 32,571,641 downwards.
TATTAATTGCTATTTCATACCTTTTGTAAAAATTTCAGACAAATCGGAGGTATCTGAATTTTCACATAGGGCTTCCACCTCATTTTTACCTTCTTTGTATTAAACTAAATATAGCTGACATTACAACCCCTTGCGTCTAGCAGCTGTATTCCAAAATTCATAATGATCGGTTAATTAGTGAATCTGAGTAAGATAAAGAAAGACAATGAGAAAGAGGAATAGCATAACATATTTGTGTGTTTCGAAAATATATTTACTTTTAAAAATTAATATAAAGGTTATATTGTCTAGATAGAAGTTTTAAAGAATTTAATTAAAACTAATACAACTATATAATAAATAGATAAAATCAAACCTATTTCCTTAAATTAACCGTGAAATTTCCACAGGCCCTGTTTGTTCTCATTATATTTAAGCATCAGTAACAATTTTTGAGACAAAATGTTTCGCTGATTTTCCCTGTGATCTTATTTAATAGATTTGATATTATTTATTAAAGTTGTACTTTTATTTAGCGTCGTTAAGTCGAAAAATTTCCTCGATCTTTGTACCACCTCACATAGATTGTTAATGAAGCATTTTGTTTTCAAAGTTTATATAATTCATTTTTCCTTTTGCTAATCGTTTTTCATTAATTGCCATTAATATCTGCCAATGTAAAATACCACTTCTAACCTTGTAAGTGAAGCAATTATGCATGAAGAATTTGCATGATCATTTAAATAAGTTTGTCAGAAAAGGTTCCATTATCTTTACATGCACGTAGTATAATGATATTTTCATTTTGTTTTCTCCTTAATCATTTTTAAAGATAGGATTACGCTTGTTTTCCGCATGAAAGCATAAAAGCACAAGTCAGTATAAAGAGAATGGACGTTTCATAATCATAATTATATAAAAGTCACATTTTTATTTTGTTTCATGTCAAATGAATAAAAGGTTAATAACTTTTATTAATTCCTTTTCCTTTGAATGTGCAAGGTTACTTATTATGTGTAAGTGAGGAATGATGTGAAGTAGATTTTCTTTCTTTAGCATTAATATATTTTTGAGTCGAAGTGGTGTCTGCGTATATATTTATCAATGATGGAGTTTGTATGGGTTTATACACACCAGTTACGAGATTTATACATTTTTACAAGAAGCACTTCAGTAGTTAAATAAATGTTGGCATGTAACAGAGAAAGAGTTTCTAGTTTTATAGATACACAAGATGGATATAAAAGAGAAACTAATTCCTAAGCAAATGTAATTGTAACACCCACATATATATATATATATATATATATATATATATATATATATATATATATATATATATATATATATATTAGGAATGAAAAAAAGAAGAAAGAAAAAAAAACAGGAAAAAGTCTTTCTTGAAAATGATATATTTATCGGAAGTCTTGCCTAAAAATGTTTTTTTAAATGATTTTATTAATTTTATATTGCATCATGTTTTGATTTTCAAATTTTATATTTGTATATATATATATATATATATATGGAAAATTATTTTATGGAATAGTGGATCAATAAGGCAACATACTAGTAGAAATAAGGACACAAACACATCATTAAAGCTGAACCAAGATAAAATCTTTATATGTGTAACGATATAGGAAATTCTGACTACTTTCATTCTTTGTGTTTGCCTTGTGTCATTCTATTTAATAAAGAATGCTTCGAAAAACTTTTAGGAATTCTTACTTCTGAAACTTGATTTAAATATTTTAAATCTATAAACTCTCATATATATGTGCGTGTGTGTGCATATATATATGTATGTAGATCTATGTGTATGTATATACATATATATAGATATATATATACATGATGTTCAATATAAATTTGATAATCTTTTGATATTCTTTCATTTAATAATCATTTTAAGTATTTAATAGCGGTAAAATGTAACAGATAACTGTTGCTGTGTACTAATTGTGGGGTTAAGAACCAGAGAGTTGGAGCTATGAATGACTGAAAAGCAGCGGAATATTGGAAAAGAGTGACCTACATGATGATGGTTTGTGCTGGATTCAAAAATTCGAAAATCTTTACTGCAGCTCAGTGCTCCTTGAATACCTTGAAGGACGTGAGATGTAAGCTGGCGGATTACGATGTGGAAGCAGTGGCTAGCAGGAAGGATCACAGCAGGCGTTCTGACTGTCCGCACAACAAAATTCGTTGAGAATCTGCACAAAAAGGTGTGGCAAGATCCAGATAAGGCAAGGCAATGTGAACCTTGGCGAGAGAGATGTCTGTCGAAGTGACAACTATGAAGAAAGGACTGAACGAGGATTTTCACTACTCCTCATACAAGAATTGAAAGATCCAACTTCTCATCGCCAAGGCCCAAGACAACCGCATTATGAAAGCAAAGAAACTCCTTAATAAGGTCAAACATCAAGTCAAGCCGGAGATGTTCAGTTTTTTTTCTCAGAACCAGTTGCACAACGTGAGAACAATAGGTGGCTAATCTATGATTTGCATACAGTCTCGTGCATCATGAAGACCAATTGATGGCCTTAAGGTGTGTTTCCAGCAAAAGCCACGTCATATCGCCCTAAATTTTCGAAAAGGGACTCAGGCTCTATTCAGATGTCTGTACTAGGTTGCTGTCTACTGTTGTCAAGTGCTGGATGGAGAGGGTGGCAGTGAGAAGGCCATGCATGTGGCAGCAAGACTCAACTCTGTGTTACACACAGAACTTCCACCAGTCCCAACATCTGCCCACCCCCAACTCAGTACTTCCACCTGATTGCAACTCCATAGACTATTATCTATGGGACACAGTTGAGAAAGACACCAATTGTACCAGCTGCAACAAACTGGTGTTTAGGCATCTCCTGAAGGACACTGTGCTCCAGGTTCAGATCCTGCCTAGAGGCCGTGGTGGAGGCTCAAGGAAGCTTCTTTGAGTGAGCTGTATTTGCCAAAAGATTCCCTAAGAGATGCACTTTGAATTTTGACAATACATCAATTATTGGCCAAGATATCACGTTTTTTCTTTTCTTCCTAAAAACTGTCAAATTTGTCTCGAACACCTTGTATGTGTGTTTGGGCACATATATGCATGTGTGTGCATATATGTACGGCATAATCATGAAGACACACCGGTTCCCATTAGATCACTGAAGTTAAGCGATGTTGAGCATGGTCAGTATCCTTACTAGGACAATGAACGCCGTTTCTCTTCCTCTTTATTTGGGCAACTTGGGGAAAGTTTTTTCGCCACTAAGTCTTACATGACCAGTCTGGGTCGCTCTTGTTCCGACAGGTTGAGGGTACAGGTTAGACAGCTTGTCTGGCTGCTGTTTCCGACTGACAGGACAGGAGCCCAACCTCTTGAGTAGCGCTAAGAACGGCTGCTCCATCATCAGTTGCATAATACCGTGGGTAGTTGTATGTGCCATGTCGCGCATGGAAAGAGACCCTGCAGTTCTCTCCGGTGGGCTTTCCCGAGGCCACAACCCCCATGGACCACGTTGCGACTAATGGACTGGTTGTGTGAGCTTATTGGCACCTAACAAGCACCCACCTTGCCCAACCCACTCTATAACAAAACAAACATGTCATTACAAAATAATAAAATCAAACCTAAACCAGATACCCAACAAAACAGACCTTCGCCTCTACCCTTGAGGCTCGCATTCACAAATATCCGGGGACTTAGAACCAACATCAATGACGTAGAAACCTTTCTCCTGACGAACTCCCCGGATATCCTAGCATTAAGTGAAACAAACCTTCAATCCTCAATCTCCTCTCACCACTTTGACATGACTGACTACCTCCCACTCTACCGTACAGGAGTTTATGTTCAGAACGCACTCCCCCTGACTAGAGAACATAGGTTAGAATCCGATGACCCAGACTACATGTGCTTTGCTCCCTGTTTCCCTGACAGTACCGACATGCAGAGGTTTAAAACTAATGTAAACAGACATCTTCTTGCACAGTTCCCAACTTAGAATGACACCCTAAACCTACTCCCTAATTCTCTGTGGCCCCTTACATCTACAGTGGCGTCCTGCCTTGTTTGGGGTGAAATATCTTTAAAAAAAAAAAAAATACCAGGTGCTGTATGTACTCTCCGTTTATCTCAGCATTATTTCCAGTCGTCCTGGATTTCTCCTTCCCACTGGAATCAGGCAGTGCCGATTCAGGAGAAGTGGGGTTTGGATTGTGCAACCCTTGCTTCACAATTACACGCACAGCCACCCTTACAAGGAGTAACATTGTCTCTCGAGACTTAACAGAGGCCATGAGCATATATGTACGAGTTTGTGTATTGTATATATATAATAAATAATAAATAATAAATATTTATTTATAAATATTATATATATATATATATATATATATATATATGTGTGTGTGTGTGTATATATATATAATGAGGGTGTGTGTATATATATGTACATGAGTATGTATGTATATATATATATATATATATATATATATGCATGAGTGTGTTTGTATATACATATGCATGAGATCATGTATATATATATATGCATGACTGTTTTTGTATATACATATGCATGAGAGCATGTATATATATATATATATATATATAAAATAAAATAAAGTCACACAGAATCACCGATGCGATAATTTATTTCGACCCTCCGGCCTTTTCAAGCACCTAAACGAGGAGATTACATATTTTTTTTATTCTTGCTCTGTTACATTGAGCTTTTATACTCGGATTCCCTTCTGGAATTTATTTCACTCTAACACACTATTATATATCTATATATATATATATCTATATATATATATACACATGCATGAGCGTCTCTCTCTCTCTCTCTCTCTCTCTCTCTCTCTCTCTCTCTCTATATATATATATATATATATATATATATATATATATATATATATATATATAGTAAGCTATGAAAATATATTTATGGCAATTAAGCTACACAGAGGCTCCCGCGTTTCATCCCCGGGGGGAATCTTCAGGCTAAAATGCATGGAGTTATTTTGCCGGGTGTTTTTATATACACGGCTAGCTATTTAACCAATCAGATTCTTTGTTGTTCTCTCAACCAATCGTTGGGCTTCCCGCGAACAAAGATCTTGTTGGTGTTACTTCCTATATCCTGTTCTATTGTTCTGTTTTCTATAGATTGGCTTATATCCGGTTTCCTTTGTTGTGTCAATATAATGTCTACTGCTCAACCAACTGCGCTATCAAAGCTGACATTAAAGGAAGTCGCAAAAGGAGATTTATATGATTTTAATCAGGCGAAGATGACGCTAGCCAAGATATTGGAAACAGTATTGTGGGAGTGCGTTATTAACTTTTTATTTTTATGGTAAATTAATTAATTTCTCATCACTTTGCTTTACCCCTTCTTCCCAACAAATAGATGATAGTACTACCGCTACTACTATTTTGCTTTGAAGAATATTCATTAACTGATTTTCTATGCAAGGTGATCACATGCTTTTCTTTTTTCTTTTTCATCATCAGAAACCTTCAGTTTAAATGTAGTAATGGTTTCTTGAAGAAATAAGGCTAACAATTGCTTTATTTAGAAATGATTAACTTAAAGTTTAAAAATGTAAATAAAAAAATATATATATCCGTGTCATGAAAGAGGCAAAAGAATAAATGTTGGGGCCCTGTTAAAGGGACCGAAATGAAGACACGAACACGGTATAAAGTAGAAACAAGTGTATTAAGAAAATAGAGTACAGAGGGAAGAAATATGCGCCTGGTAAGTAGAGTTCGACTATCTTACTGGATTCCGGCATTTATTGAGCAAAGAGGAAGAGTCCATGTTGTACATAGGTAAGTCACCATAACAATAAATAAAAATTGCTAAAGGCTATTCTTAGCGGTTATTCATCACTTAAGAAATGTTACTAATTAATCGATTTTAATTTTCTTTGTCTTTCATCAAATTAGAAAAAATCAGAAAAATGATTTTAATGTTTATGGAATTCTGGATCAAGACTACAATAAGGATCCCAGGTCATTAACACAAGACGCGGAACATGTTCCGGAAATCACCGGCGTCTTCCGGTTAACCTAGCAATACACGTGGTCTCTATTTACAAAACACTTGTAAATAAACCTTTTATTTATTTTAATAAATGCAGTATATTTCGGATTTTTTTTTTTTTAACATGTTAATATTTATTTTAAGGCAGAGGGTCCATAAATAAAACAAATAAAATATTAACATGTTTTCTTTTAAAACATGTTTTTGTGTCACTATTTACTTGCCTCCCCACGAGGGCAGAAATGGGAGGGGGGGTATGAAATATTTATCGCCGTACTTAAGTAATTTTTCGTTTTGTAGGGAAAAATCAAGCTTCCCAAAAAGGGGCACTCTGGATCTTACCTCAGTTTAGAAGGATTTTTCCATACTACACTTTGCTCCTAGCCTGAGGAGGCAAAACGGAAGATTACGCAAGTTATTTTAATAAATAAACGAAATATATACGCTTTTTTTAAAATCGGCTAAGCAACAAATGAAATAAGATTTAACAAATATATAATTTTATTTACAAATCTATTTATAACTTATTTGTTATTAAAAAACAAAACTTCGCTATTTATTCGCCTCCCTACAAGGGCAAAGGTAGACACAAGGTAAGTTAAAATTACCTCGGAATGAAAATTAAAGTTACCTCAGTTTAGAAGGATTTCTCTATCACTGACCGCAGATAGGAATGATGAAGTGTAGTATAAAAAAAATAGATACTACACTTTTGCCTCCCCATGAGGGCGGAGTTAGACTTCAAAAATCAGTTTCCAAACGGAAGCAATTAAAAGTTTATGAAGTTTTTTCCTTTTTTTTCTGTAAGCAACAATTATAAACAAATAAATAAAACTTCGTATTTGTTAAATCTTATTTCATTTGTTGCTTACAGAAAAAAAGGACAAAAACTTCATAAGCTTTAAATTGCTACCGTTTAGAAACTGATTTTTGAAGTCTAACTCCGCCCTCGTGGGGAGGCAAAACGAAAGATTACAAGTCAGCCGATTTTAAAAAATGCGTATATATTTCGCTTATTTATTAAAATAACTTGCGTAATCTTCCGTTTTGCCTCCTCGGGCTAGGAGCAAAGTGTAGTATGGAAAAATCCTTCTAAACTAAGGTAAGATCCAGAGTGCCCCTTTTTGGGAAGCTTGATTTTTCCCTACAAAACGAAAGATTACTTAAGTACGGCGATAAATATTTCATACCCCCCCCCCATTTCTGCCCTCGTGGGAAGGCAAGTAAATAGTGACACAAAAACATGTTTTAAAAGAAAACATGTTAATATTTTATTTGTTTTATTTATGGACCCTCTGCCTTAAAATAAATATTAACATGTTAAAAAAAAAAAAATTCCGAAATATACTGCATTTATTAAAATAAATAAAAGGTTTATTTACAAGTGTTTTGTAAATAGCGACCACGTGTATTGCGAGGTCAACCGGAAGACGCCGGTGATTTCCGGAACATGTGGTGCGTCTTGTGTTAATGACCTGGGATCCTTATTGTAGTCTTGATCCGAAATTCTTTTTCTGGTTGTATTTATAAAAAAAATTTAATTTGTTTTTCAAAATCACCTTTTCCCTGATTCAAATCATCTAATCCTACCAGGTCATGTTTTTCTAGTAGTATTTTACACTGTAAAAGATTTATGTGACCAGAAGAGGATGCCAAAAAAAAAAGGGATAAAAATGAAACACAAATTTAGGTGTTTCATTTTTGTCACTGTTAAAACTCAGTGTTTTGAATCTTTTGTTAAAAAAAATAAGTACCTAGTGAATTTTTGCCATTTGAAAGGAATTTGGAATGATTAGAGGCAAACAGTGTAGGATAAATGTAATTTTCTTAATATTTCATTCTGGTAAAAAGAAAACCAGAAGTAATCATTGTGCAAATGTAATAGAAATTATTATTTGGATTATCCAATCAAAACACAGAATGAAAATGAAACACACATTTCGGTGTTGCCATGAAAATGTCAGTGTTTTGAAACTTTTGCTACTTAAAAATAAAAGTACTTTGCAACCCTGGTCATTTCAAAGGAATTTGGAATACACGGAGGCAAATAGTATTTGATAAACGTAATTCTGTTAATCTTTTATTCTGGTAAGCGTGAAAACCAGAAGCAGGCATTATGCAAATGTAAAAGAAAATATTTGGATTAGCCAATCGAATCGCACATGAGATAAACATGTAGGTAGAGAGCGTATCCCTTGGTTCATTTGAAAATGTAGAGATAGTATATAACGAACATTTGCAAGATTGCAGTATGAGATAATAATGACGGTGCTACAAAATGTATGTGTTTTACAAGGAATTCTTCCCGGTGTATGTGGATGGTAGTCGCAGTAGATTTGATTCTGAGAGTGAAAACTTTTCCGTATGTACAACCAATTTTGTTTTAATATATCGAGCAGGACTAAATATTAAAATAGAAGAAAGTGAGCTAAACTAAAATTTTGTTTTCTAACAACAAATTAATATGTGGCAGAATATGTAACTGAAAAAATTTATGTATATGGCTTGTGTTACTGAAACTATCAAGCACCCATGTAGGGAGAGTAGGACTGACTTTACTTTATATATAAGATATGTAAAAAAAACAAAAAACCTTCAGTTATTCATTTTTCTCAATTTAATTCAGCAAGGAGAAATTTGTTTGATCAAAGAGTTTTCACTTCTGATTATTACAACAGTTGAAATTGATTACAAAAATAACAGTAAAGTCTTTATGATGAGATCTCACACACATAGGTATAGAAGAAGGGGAAACAAATGAATGTGTAGTATAGGCAATAAATACAATTGAATTTAAATTTTCATCATTTTATAGATCATTATTTTATTTAACTATCCCCCCCCCCCCCCACTGGAGGGGGGGGGTACTTAGGGCAATAAAATATCAAATAGAAACGTGGAGAAATTCCAATTTAGTCCATTCTCATAACAAAAAACGCAATTTGGTGGCAATTTTCACATGGATTAGAGTTGAGTTCTACTAGTTAGTGGACAACTCTCACATTTCCAGAGTTTTGGTTTCATGCTCTATTAAATAAAAACAACTTTTAATCATTCAAAACTAGGTTCGGAGGGAACCTGCTAATTCCAAAGTCCCTTCGTTCATGTAAACAGACACACACAAATATCTTTGCTTTGTTTTGTACAGAAATTTGGGGAAAATCATATTTGCGTTTTAAAAATTTACATATAATTTTTACTTTTCATAGCCTGATATGGGATTTTATGTTCATTTTTATCAGATTAAGAATACTAATAATAAAAAAACAAACACTTATATACACTTAATTAATACACTTCCATTCAAATTCACTGCCGTTATTTTTATGTACTCTTTCACCAACTTATAATATGTTTTATTAGAAGTGTCATTCTGAATAATTCCTTTTAGGACAGAAAATAAGTTTATAGATTTTTGTTGTTTTTTATTATTGGGTCACCACTTATCAAGGCCAAAAGCCAATCGAGGATAAGGATTAATAAGATGGAATGATTGTCAACCGAAAGATGAGGAACACTATGGGAGTACTAAAATTGACAATGCAATAAACTAAGTTTGATTACTTATGGGATGGTTTATGACAGTATTTGTTGACACTGGATTTGAAGACGACTATGTTGTAATAAGCAGTCCTGTGGTAATGTTTTCCACAGACGAGAAGTCCTTTCAACAAATTTGATAAATGTATATAGATACAATTAATTACTAAATCTATGAAGTATTGTTAGTTAGTACCGAGTTTTAACAAGTATTTATTTATTTATTTTTTAATTATCTTTTTTATCACAAATCTCAGATCATTGTTTTATGATTGTTTGTAAACAATATGGATATAATCTCTATTTTAATAAAATTGTATAACCACTTCTTGTGTGTCTGCATATGTGTTTCTCGTCTCTACATGATTTAAATAGTATTTTTTTTTAAATTTATTATTAGTCGATTATTTATAGAAATCAAAAATTCACTAGCATAAAATACAAAAATAACTTTTTAAAAAACTATTTTAAGCCTATTAAAAATGATTTAATTACGATATTAAACCCATCACAATGTATTTCGGTTTCTTCGTAAACAAATCAGCCATTTTAATTCTTTGTTAATAGTGAGGAAAAAAAATGAATGATGTCATCACCTTTCGAAATTTAAAATAAAATAGAAAGTAATTTCTGGCCTTAAAATTCTTAGCAAATCCTCATGTATTTGTGGAAGCTGTTTACTAATAATAACAATAATTTTATAAATAGAGATTAAAACAACATTATATTAACAATAATAGTTATAATTTTATAACAATTTGGTTCAATAAATAATTTAATAACAAAAGATACCATAATTATTACGTTTAACTGTCAAAGTTCTATTAAAACAATAATTTGTTAAAAAACAAAAACAAATGGCATAGTTAAAAAAGAACTCTTTGGAGCAAAATGTAGTTTCTCTTCTGATGCTACACTTCATCTTTTCTGTCCTTGATCAGTGAAGGAGACATCCTTCTAGAAGCAATTTTAATTCTTGTTCAAATCCAGAGTGCTCCGTTTTAGGAATCGGATTTTCCTCATATTAAAATCAACCTTGCGTCTAACTCTGCCCTTGTGAGGAGACAAGTAAATAGGGACACCAACTAGGTACAGCTAGTAAATAATAAAATTCTACTCACATTCAAACTTACATCCCTTTTTTCTAGAATCCTACCTGTCAATTAGATTGTTTAATACCGGCTGTTATTATTACAAAATTATTATATATTTTTTGTGTCCCTTCAGTTTATCTTGGTCTATGTATGAACTAAGGCAGAACCGCAAAAGTGGTCATTGAATTCCTATCTGCCTTCTCACTTGAACTTAAAATCTTTTTTTTTGTTATTTTTCTCATGTACTCAGCGACTTTTATGTCTATATCTTATTTTTTTAAAGATAAATCTCATTGTTTTGTGTGTTTGTCTGTCCATGCATTTCCTCAGTAAAACTAATAGTATATTTGGAATCAGCAGTTTCCTACGAATGTTTTTAAATTATTTAAAATGATTAAACGTTATTTGTTCTAATATGAGCACTTCTTGACTTTTGGCTAGGAGCAAAGTGTAGTTTCTCTTCTAATACTAAACTTCATATTTTCTGTCCTTGATCAGTGAAGGAGAAATCCTTCTACTGATGAGTTGTGTGCTAATTAGCAGACAACTCTCATCTGTAGTCTCGAACAAAGAATTCATACATGGTTCTAACTAAAAACTAACAGGGGTTTCCTTAAATCATATTAGAAAAAATAACGTTTAATCATTTAAAATTAGCGGAATTCGATGTTTTATTAAATGATTTATGCAAACATTGTTACCAAATTGCATCTTTTTGCCATAAAAACGGATGAAATTGTCATTTTTCGGGCATTTCTTTCATAGTGGTGGATAATAGTAACGTTTTTCTCTAGTTACAATAATTATTGATGTTTGAATTGCAATAAAAATGAAATCTACTCATTTTCTCCACTTAGACAATCATAAATCATGAATATTCTAGAGAGAATGACCTGTTAAAATTCTTCTATTCTTCTAAACAAAGTAAAAGGAAACCAATTATAAAGAAATTAGGACTGACTTTGTTAAGAGGTGGACACTGGAAAAAATACTTCATTTCACAATTGATTACTGCTGGTAAACCACAGTAATCACAGACAATGACTGAAAGGATTCACGAAAGCAATGGTTAAACAAAAATGTTATTTTCTTTCTTACTTAATATGCAAAAGTGCTTATTTTTTTTATAAATTATTATTATATGTGTATAATATAACAAATGTCATGAAAAAATAAGCCGCGTTTGGATAATAAATATTTTCATGCAGGCTGTTTTTCAGCATACACACTTTTCTAGGTCTCAAATATAAAATATACAGTTCTGAAATTTTTAGTATGACAAAAAATGATCTTTCTTTGTATACATAGTAATAACAACATTGTTTTTTCCTGTTCCATTATTATGCGTTCCATGCATAATAATGGAACAGGAAAAAACGTTACGAGTAGAAAAATAGTTTTAAAATTACATAAATTGCATAAAACAGTTCATGAAAAATAAATATCAACTGAATATCATGTATCAACATTGTTTAGACATAATTGAATTGAATGTGTACAATTCATTACAAGAATGACACAATTAAAACCATTATACTATTTATGCTAAGTACATTTCTATCTTTGCCATTCTGGCAGAGCTTGAGTAGCTGTTGTTCATACCAGTTGAACATCTATCCTTGATAATCAATCCGACAGTGGTTTTGCTGCTGTCAGACTGAGGTGTCGTTCTGTTCAGTCCTAGGATGTCCACCCTTCCAGGCTTTATCTTCTTTCTTTGAGAAGGAGGTTAGTTTATTGCTATTCGCCCAAGGCACCTCTACAAGGGAATGCCTACTGGGTTGCTCAGGCATTTTTTGTAGGCCATAGTGCACTTCACCTACTATGCTGGCTTTTCAAAACCTCACCTGACCTTGTGTTTAACTTTCTGGAGAGGAGGTAAATAAAACATTATTGCTTCATTCCTTTGTTTGATTTATATCAAACATAAATGATTCTCCAGCTATGGGTAAAATAGCAAATTATGTTCAATGAATCGTTTACAATAAGAATTGTTTTTATCATTAAATAATCCAGAAAGGGTTTTTTTGTGCCATAAAACATAACAATCAAACATACGTGGGTGTTTTTTATGCTTTGTTTTTATTTTACTGATCTGATGGTGATTATTAATTTTAATAAAATATTCACGAGAACATCTTTTTTTACTAAATGGGAATAAAATCCCAGAAAAAAATTAAAAGTCACAACTTTTGCTATAAAAAACCCCCAAAAAACATCATTAGTAAAAGTCACTTAAATATTTAAAGACTTAAGTCATTTAAATATCATGAAAATATTTATGATCAGTTATTTATTCCTAATACTTGATGTACACATTGATAAGAACTTGCATTATACATACATTAGAATAACCATTCTTTATTAAATAGCTTACACAAAACTGAATTTAAAAAAAACAACATTTAAATGTGTTTCATTTATTGCTTTAGGCTGCTGCAACTTTTGTCTTACCTTAATCAACACAAAAATGTTTGATATAAACATGAAAAAAGCTATAATCAAATTTGAATCTAAATAATTGTTCAATAAAGATAAAAGGAAATTAAGTCAGATAAACTAATTTTTTTTTTATCTCTGTAACCTAAATTTTAAAAAGATTAACTTAATTCAGCTAAAAGCAATAATATGATTGCTTTAAGCCATTATCATTGTTTTAAATAAACGCAATTTTCAGTTATGTTTACTTCCTCATTTGTTAGACCGACCTGCCTTATTTTCCCTCACAAATATTTATTATAACGTTATATATATATATATATATATATATATATATATATATATATATTTATATATATATATACTTTAGTCAATTATCATAGAAATGTAGTATTGTTACATCACACAAGAAACTGTCAGTTACCATAGAAACATGATAGTTCGATGTCTGTTCTTAGTTATAACATAACTATGTTCATTTTTATTTATACATTTAATTTGTATTTATTTTTCATTTGCATTCAAATTTACTTTATATTTTAATTATTATTATTCAAATCCACAACCGATTTTTGCGCAAAATATTCGCTTATACTTCCGATTAAATGCTGATCTTCTTAAAAATAATACTTATAAAAATTACTTTATTTGCAAATAATTTATAATCCTATTAAATATTACCTTCATTCCAGCGTTTGTGCATAGACACTATTATTTGCAATTCCTCCTCCACTTAAATAAAATTTTAAAACACAAAAAGGATGTTCTTTCTTAGTTATGAAATAATATGAACGTTTAAATGTTTAGTATTATTTATAAATTTAATAATTAAAAAACACCACAAATAATACTTATATATAGTTAAAACTACTTATATCGTCTTCAAAGGTGGGAGCAGGAGTTTCTTGGGGGTTTTCATTTTTCCCAAGCAATGCCTGTTCACGGGTCCTACTAGTTATATATAAAGAGGTCATTGAAATCTATTTAAAACATATTATGTTAATTTTGAAAATTTAAACAAATTTCGACAACATTAACACTCTTCTTATCAGTCCGAAAATTCAGTCCTCTAAGTTCTATTTTCACATAACTTTTTACCATGGCGATATTAAAAAAATTACATCAGTATTAGAATGTTTTAACTAGTGTTGAGACGATTAATCAGAATCGGAATCGAGAATCGGAAAAATCATAACTTTTTGAGGTATCGGAATTGGACAAATTTGAGCCTAATTTCAGATTCCAAAAACGATTCTTTAAATTTTTGTATTATTTTCCATTGCTGGTAGTAATGATAAATATTTATTGATTTTAAACTACAAGTAAAACTAAAAGCTATAGATAATAATAACGAATTAAGGTAAAAATGGCACAGACAAATGGCACAGGTAAAGAGAAAATATGGCACAAGTGAAAAATATAGATGAAAATCTCAGAACGAGTTTATCAAAATCTTGGATAAAATACATAAAGGGAAAACATTAAGAAGTTTGTCAAATTAAAACAAAATTATATCTACATTTAAAAGTAGATGAGGCCCCTCAGATAAATCACTCTCCACCCACCCTCAAAATGAGATTCTACTTTTTTTAGGCGATTACGTGTGAACACCATGAAAAAGCTGAGGTAAGGGAACCCAATTATTTTAGAATTTAGAAGGGGGGGTCATTTTTGCATATAAATTTAACATTAAATGATCACTCGTTTCTGGGCCAGTGTCTCACCAACTAGCGTGTTAAGGGCATATAACCAGCATTTTTCTTTGGTTAAAGGAGATAAATCTTGTGTGTTTTTTTTTTGGGGGGGGGGGGATTAAAAAACGCCCGTAACCCAACCACTAACCCTAAATCCGGATGTCAATAGACCCTCCCCAAAAAACAACTCTAACTTTACCCAACCACTAATCCTAATTCAGTGTGTCCCCCAAAAAATTCACCCTTAACCCTATCCTAACCCTAAGTTCGGGTAGCAACAGCCCTCTCCCCCAAAACAACTCTCTTAACTCTACCACTAACCTTAAGTCCGGATGCCAACAGAATCCCCCAAAATAAAGAGCAAATGCATGGTTACATCTAATATTTAACACAATAACAAAAAAAAACTTATTAAAATGTTTTGGGTTAAATATTTTTTGTGTGTGTGTGGTGGAGGGTATCTCATATTTAAAACTATAGAGTAGGGAATCTAGCGCCTCCAACCCCATAACTTAAACAAATCGATTTTATTTGCTTGAAAACGACAGAGCAAATATTTATTTTTTAAATATGGAGGGGGTAGTCCTACTTACATCTATAAGGGAAGCAACCTATATCCCCTCTCCCCAAAACATAGTAAAATCGATTTTATTTGTATAAAAATAACAAAATAATTTTGAAATATTTATTTTTAAATATTGGGGGGGGGGGGGGGGGAGCTTAAGCCCTAGTTAAAACTACGGGGGAGGGAGCCTAGCTCCTAAAACTTAGATAAATGAATTTTATTTGCCTGAAAACAACAGACTAAATACTTATTATTTGAATTATTCAGACTACTGTTTTCATCTTGGATGTTATGCTTACAGTGTTTCGGTCGATGTAACCTTTAACTTTATTCAAGTGCGTCTTGTCAGACTTAGGAATCTTTATGTCGAACTCGGGAATCTGCACGGAATTTCAAAGAGAACCCTTTATTTATTCCACGGAGGTAACTTGTTTCGTCAGCCATGACCGGGTAGAAAATTTAAATAATTATTCCATTAAAGCACATTTTCAGCCCGAAGTTAATCCATTGAGTGGATTCCTGGTAGATATAATAAACCCACTCACAGGCAAATATCAATTGTATGTCAAGAATTCCGCTCACTTTGTAGAAAAAATCAATAATGCTCCCATTCATCCACGAAAGTACCTACTGACGACACTCTGATGGTGGTACGGAATAAGTTAAATTCAGATACTTCACTGGGGGAACACACCTGTATCCCAATAGATAATCTGAGGGAGATGTTGACTGTCTGTGTAGAAACTACAAACTTTGTGATGGGATCTAACATATACCAACAGGCAGAAGGTCAGACTATGGAATTACCATTGCCCCCAGGACTGGCCAATGTATACATGGAATAATTTGAGGAAATGGCATTAGGATCCACATCACTAAAACCATTAACGTGGTTGCGATATGTGGGGGACATGCTCATACTCTGGCCTACTCAGGAATGTGTTCAAACATTACTAGAGCATGTAAACTCCATCCGACCATCTATACAATTCACCATGGAAAAGGAAAATAATAAAAATCATCCTTCCTAGATGTGTTCATAACTTGCACTGATCAGAAATTCAGGTCCTCCGTATAGTGAAAACCAACTTTCACTGGACAATATCTCAATTTCAACTCCCACCATCCATCAAATGTAATGAAAGAAATCGTCCTAGCCTACAACACCGAGCAAAGGTAATATGTAGTAACACTACTTCATATCAAGAGGAGGTGGACAGCCTAATTATAAACAATAGATGTGAGAATAACATCCAAGATTAGAACAGTTGTCCGAATAATAAAAATAATACAAATTATCAATCCTCATCTACAAAAAAAATTCGAAACATAAGAATAACTACTTATTCAAAAATATTTATTTTAAAATATTGGGTGGGGGGTTTAGTCTCTATTTAAAACTAACTTTTTGTTACCGAATTGTTCTTGCTTTGTGCCATTTTTACCTATTTTTTCATTTGTGCCATTTTTACATGTGCTTTTTTCCCAGTGCTATTTATACTTGTGCTATTTCTATCGTGCATTGTTATTATGATAACATCAAACTGCAATGTAAATTTATTTTATGCGTGTAAAAAAATGAAATTTTTCTTAAATTCGCTAGGTAACTTTTAAAAGAATGTAGTTGCATTTACAAGGTCATAAAGAATATTTAGAAATTAAATAAAACATTTCTGTCAAGAAAAAAATACTGACAAACATCATTGGTAATTAAATTATAAAAAATTAAATATAAATTTTTTTTTTTTGTAATTCATTTATTTTGTCCTTTCCCCCAGCATTGGCAAACCATACAAGAGGTGAGCAAAAGGTGTGAAAAAAATTGAACATTTTGAAAGTCTTGGCGTGGACTTTAAGATGGTATAAATGAATTAGTGAATTTAAAGATTTTCACGTCTATGTGTGAAAAGTCCACACTTTGGCGTCAGTTTTGTTTGATTTTGAGTTTTCATGTCTGAACTAGTTGGAAAAAGAAAATTTCAAAGATATAAAACATATTTGAACTCTTATTACACACAAAGAACGAGGGCTGAGTTAGACATAGAAAATCTAGTTCCCCCAAAAAGGGCACTCTGGATTGGAACAAAAATTTAAATTGCCTCAGTCTATAAGGATTTATCCTTCATGGACGGAGGACAGAAAATATGAAAAGTAATATCAGAACAGGTGTCGATGGATAGGCATAAAAGTTCAATTTTATATACATTCAAAAATATATTAGAATTTTGTATTAGGGCAAACAAAACACTTTATGTTATGCAGACATTTTATTTTATAAAAACAATATTTCGGATTTTAGAGAAAACGAGCAAGTATTTGTTTTTTTATTTAAAATTATCCTAGACATATCTGTGCATCTATTTCGCATTTTAGTCTAAATGAGTTTTTCATAGTTTTTCTTTCAAATCACTAGCAGACTTCCACCTTGAAAACGACATGAACAAAACCACCAGCAAGATTAAATATTTTCAGACAGAAATGACCACTGTCATATGTCCATCATCGAGGCTTCTTGTTTATCTGCTTAGCATAAACCACTGTGACGTCAGTAGAAAAACGAGACTCGAGGGAATGGTCTTCTCTTTACAATTCAAGTATCTATGGTGTATTTTATAAAAAAAAACGGCATATTTCTCGAGAGAATGATGCTCAAACACCTTTTTGTTGTGGACATTTTAACCACTTTACCCAGAATGCCAAAGGAAATATTAGTACAGCTTCCCAGCAAGTGATGTTGAGTATTTTTAGTATTTTAAACGTATGTTCTTTATTAATTTATAACTTAAAATTAGAATAAATTAGAATTGTATGTACAGTTTCACTGTAAATCATTTGCATGGTTCAATTGCGATCCTCCAATTCATAGTTATTGAATTCGTATCTTGTCAAAATTATCGAAATTTCCGGACATCACAAATGTTAAAATTATAAAATATTTTTGAAAAACTACCTGTTTAATATTCATATGAGGAGGAGATGTCAGTTCACTATGTCTGTTTGACGTAAATTAACCCCCAGATGGTATAAGATGACATTTTCTCATGTAGGAGGTCAATTTACATTAAACTAAAATAGCGAACTGGACTCACCCCATCACCCCTCTAAAAATTAAACAGATAAGTTCTTCAAAAAAGTTTTTATAATCTTAAAAGTTGTTGCTGAATCGAGTGTACCGTAAAAATACATGTAATGTGCGCACTTGTGTAATGTGCGTAGATGATTTTCAGCATAATATTTGTTTAAAAAGGCGTCTATCCATGTAAAATTAACACCCTAAACATTTCAAAATTGCCAAGTGGAAGTAAGTGGTTTTGATTTTAGTTGTATTTGGCATAATTTAACTTGTTTACGAACTTATGATTACATTTTTATTAACCCAGTGAATGTAACAGTTCAATTTAATTTTGTGAAACATACATTTAAATATTTTCTTAGAAGGTATGACACCGGATGTGGAAGTTAGATGTGCCGGTAATGTGAACACCACATCATCTCCACAAGTGGTTCGTTAGAAATGAACATCAGACCAGTATATGTTGTAATCTTCGAAGAGAAAAGAAAGGAAAAAAAGGGCAGTTCTCTGTCCCTTTTCTTTTTCTTTCTTTTCTCTTTGCAGTATTTTCATTTCTAAAATAAATTACTTGTCTTTCTTTTTTTATTTTTTTACTAAAAAAGGTATTTGTCGACGATGTTCAATTGTTTATGAAAAAATTCAAATAACATTTTGTCAACTTACCACAAACTACTACAAATCGGCTGTGTTTTAAAAGAGAAATAAATCTTTCGTTGTCTCACTATTTTCAAACAATTACGGGAAAAACATTTGAGAAAAAAATCATTAGAAAAATCTACTCGTGTAATGTACACACCCCACCTACACCCAAGAGTATTTTTTACTTTTGTGGAAAAACACATTATACGGGTTATTGCACCACACATTACACGAGTTTTAACGGTAATCCGAAAATTAAAATAAAACAATAACTCTATGACTAAACATGTAGAAATTTTAAAAGAATCGGAATCGGTAATTGTATCAGAATCACGAAAAATATTGGAATCGTCCCATCACTAGTTTAAACGCTTGCACATATTAATGTGTCAAAACGTGTCCCGTTTTGGAGTGGGCAAATACAAAAGATAAGAAGGAGCTTCTTCAAGAAGAGAGCCATTCATTTCGACTTAGGTAAAACAGGAATCCGAGCGTTGGTGATGAAAAGAGAGAAGCTTGGATTTAGAGATTTTGAAAGTAGCAAGACACTTTTCCCCCCAGCGCACCACATTATCCAAGTCCAAAGAGAAAGAATCAGGGAGATCTTGATTACCAGTGCTCTTTGAAGTGTTGCCATGTTACTAACATAAAAAAATCTTTGTCATAATGAACTGTCTTCCTTCTTAACAAAACCAGAAAAAAATCTTGAAATGGCTATTATTTCTTTTCGATGTATTTATTCCAGCCATAGATTTGTCTATGATAGCCATCGGATGGAATCAAAGAGAAAAACACAGCTGCTCCGTCCTCCAATCATCTCTCAGGATTTGTTTAGTGCTAAGACAATAGACTAATTAGCAATAGACAGATTTTTTAGGAGGTATGTGCAAAAGTTTAAATTTTTTTTAGAAAACTGTTTTGTTTTTCTTTGTTTTCAACAACAAAAACAAGTTTTCTAGCATGTATCCAATCTTTATTTATTTGCTTGAAGATCATAGCAGGAACTTGTGTACACATATCTAGTTGTAAAAAGCATTAGGCCCTTACCAACCACAAATAAAATTCTGATTTTAATTTAGAACAAAAATGTTATACCTTTTATATTAATGCTTCTCAATAGTTCAAAAGCTCATTCTTCATTACCGATTAAAAAGAATTGCAAGGCTCTAAAGGTGCATTCAAAATATACATTTATAATATTGAAAAACTCTTTTTCTTTATTACTTGGATCATTATTATTGAATTTTTATACAATTTCAAAAACAATATACAATATTGATGGATTTAAAAGAAAATATATTAACAAATGCCAAGAGGTAAAAAAAAGTCACACATACACTCACGCACACAAAAAGAAGACAATCTTAGCGGTGTTTGTGAATCTTTATTTAATAGAAAGTTTAACTGCCGAATTCTCACTTTTGTTAAAGATTAATACTAAGTATGAACAAAGACCAAAACCGATATTATTACCAGTTACTATAAATTAATTATGACCTTTTCTCTGTGCCTTTTTTTTTCAAGCCCAAATTAAGACGTTTTTCTGGGATTTTTATATGTGACGCTATCAGCTATCAAGCTTGTTAGATAATAAAACAGACTAAACTGATCAAGTAAATTGCGATTACCTTTTTTTTTTAAGAAAGAAAGAAAACAAAGACAAAGCAATTGATTTTCTAAATACAAAAAAAAAAAGGAAAAAAGAATGTTTGGTGTCAAAGAGACAGACTGCTGCATTTCTGGAGTTGTTGGTGTTGCTACTGGAACTAAATCATAGTTAGTCCCCCATATTTATTTAAACAATTAACTAAGGAGGAACTTCCTGCAATCATAAAGGATAAATAGCATTCATAATTATTTACTATTATGACTTTGACTCTCTCCTTAGCCCCCCCTCTCTCTCTCTCTCTCCTTAGCTCCCTCCCTCCCTGGGACAGTCACCAACTTGGCCCTTTCCAACCGTGATAAACAATGGTTTTGGTTAGTATCTTCCCCCTGTTCAATAACTTATAATTTAGCTCACATTTTTTCACTAATGTCTATACTAAAGAAACAGACAGCAGAAGTGAACGGCGTTCAAGTCACTTTCTTAAAGCTTTCATCTGCCAACAAAGTCAAGTGACAAAATCATTTGTGCACTCAGTGCCCACCTACAGCCCAGACATCAAATAAGAGTCTGTTTGTCATCACGCCCACACTTTTATGACAGTGATATATCCATTGTTTTATGAAAGCCGAAAGTTCTCGTGTCCTACCGATAAAGATACTTAACTGGTTAACAATTTAGTTGTCTAGTTGACTACTAGTTTAAATATTGTACTTAGGAATATAATGATTAAGATCTCAAGCGGCTTTGAGTTTTTCAGTGGTAATATTTAATGAAACACGTTCTGAAAGTACATTTTTGTTTGTTAGCTGATGTATATAAATCATTGATGAAAAGCGTTATTAAATCTGTCTTCTATATTTGTAAAAATCAGTGTTTGTTTGTTTGTGTGTTATAGAAATCGATATGTTAACAGTTAGAACATTCAAATAAGTTTCAATAAGGGTTACAGCTTTCAATGAATGTCAAGACACCATTGAAATATTCCTTCGGTTATATCTGGGGTCACTAGGAGCAATTATCGGTTAGGTCCATAAAATAACTGAAATATATTAGAACGTAAAGAAACGAAATTCATTTTCTTCGTTTCAGAAAAAAAATCAAATTAAACAAAAAATATCTCAGTGAAGAATGTATTTAAAAAGGTTTAAATATTTAAATAATTGATTTTATTGGTAAGATTTGCTTCTTTTTTTTAATAATTCGAATTCGTTTTGATTCGTTAAAACCATTTGCTGTTTTACAACTGTCTGTAAGAAACATAGTTTTTTAGTAACACCACCACGCTAACAATATTTTTATTACTTGACCTCATAATGCAAATGTTATTTTAAACTTTTCTTTCAATGCAAAAATTGGAAAACTGACTATATTTGAAATGATCTTTTCCAAAAATCTTCTGACCAGCAATATATCTTCACACAAGCAACGCCGGGTGAATACCGTTAGTGTTCAATAAAAATGAAGAGCTGCAAAAGATAATGGTTATTTGAATAAATATATTATTGAAAATGCACTTTGAATGACTATGTCTGAATGTATACAGGTACATATACCTGTGGCGTGCGGGGAGCATTAGTGGTGCAATGCATACGGCACAGACTAGAATCAACTAAGCTGAGTTCAAATCTGATCCGATCTATTGCACTCACTTAAACTGTAATACCATTGGAAATTGGTATGAGCTCCACCCTAGCTATGGGTAAAATATCAAATTTGTGTTCAATGAACCAATTTATTCTAACTCAAATGGTGCGGAAAAAGAAATTACCTACTTTCATTGCCAACAGACAGACATAAACCTTTGAACGAACATATGGTTGATACATACACGCTCTACTTTATATAAGAAATATATATTTTACTGTGAAAAACACTTCAATAAAGTTAATTTCTCTAATTTGTCTATTTCTTTTTGATTGGTTGAAATACTTCTTCAGAGTACATAATAGCAACAGCAGCAGTAGTTAAAGGCAAAACAAAAAGCATTTTTCCATTAGGTTCTTCATGATTTTAATTTAATTAGCATGCTATTTCAATGGGCTTATGTAATTAGAATGGAATCATGAATTCTATAGCTATTAAAGCCTTGGATCCTTGGGGAAATGGCAGATTATTGTTCTGCTACCAACATGTTCTTGTACTTATTTGATGTTAGGGATCATAAAAAATGTTTTAATTGTATACATAACTAATGTCCCGTGCCATAAAAATCACTGCATACTTTTTCATTGCTTCCCAAGTTACCTACAACCTTTATAATTAAAGTCAATACAAACAATAGTAATGTTTAAGTCAGCTGCTGCTCATTGATGCTAACATTTGTTTAAATATATTGAATTACCTCCCTTACAGGCAAATGGAATAGCTATTAATATAGATAGATATGGAAACAGTGACATAATGTGTGTTATTATAATAGAAACTAGCAAAAATATTTACTCATATTAAATTATTTTCAATATGCAGTAAAGAATAATGTGTAAATATAAAGTAATATATTTGAGAACTATAACATATTTTTCTTATAGACAGACAATACCATTACTACTAATATTACTAATAGTAGTATCAGTAATAATAATAATAATAATAATAATAATAATAATAATACAAGATAAATCCAGAAAGATAGACAAAACAGATAAAGTAGGTAGAAAAAGAGAGTGCAAAAAAGCCTCGGTTTCTATGGGGATTCGAGCCTCGTGGTTGGTGCGTTGGTTGGATAAAGCCACACTGATGAATCTTCAAAAAAGAAACACGTATCTGTGGCTGCTAATATTCAGAAAATGCATTGGCTTCCCCAGAGGAGAGCATTTTGATATAGGAAAATGATGGTTTCTACCAAAGCTAATATGCGAGATTCTTCCCTCTAATGAAATTGAATCCTCTACTTCAGTAGATTAGCTTAAATAAATATGGTAAAATTTCTCCTACATTATTGTATTTGTATTAAATAAAAACTCTATTAAAATGTCCTACTCCACAATGCCCAATATAGCACAAACCATCATCACATCTAATAACAAAAAAATTAAATCTGCCCAACAACCAGCACCTACTATACACCCTACTAACAATTGCAACTGCCAGAAATCTAGACGATGCCCATTAAATGGCAATTGCATACAAAGTAACGTTATCTATGCTTGCACAGTTAAGCAATTCCCCCAAAACACCATTATGCAAACTAACACCAACATACAAATTCTCCCCTCACCCTATAGCTCTCCCCATCCACAACTCCCTGCATCAAACGACACCCTAAATAACACCTCTCACATTAACCAACAACCCCCGCTAACTAACAATAATCTTGATCTCACCCCTCAAATTATCTCATCTTCTCCACCTAATAATTCAAACTTAACTTTGGCCCAGAACTTGAACATACAAACCCAAAAACATTCCCGATACTATAAATAACACGAATACTATAACAACAACCCCATACAAAATACACACTTATATTGGAGCAAGTGCCTTCCCCATCAAGACCCGAATCTCAAACCATATCTACTCTTTCAAACACAATAATAACAATGCCACTAGCACCTCTCTATTCAATCTAATAAAAAGTCTTAACAGTAAAAACACTCCTCACTCCCTACATTGGGCTATATTAAAAAGGTATGATTCCTACACTCCAGGGTCCGCTTTCTGCCAACTATGTACACTAGAAACATTGATGATAGCTACAGCAACTAAAAGCAAAAATATTATTAACTCTAAAAATGAACTCATCTCAAATTGCAGGCATAAGCGAAAATTTAAATACATAAATTTCATTACTCCTTCTGACACCCCTCCTCCCAGCCAACAACCCCCTTTCTAACATTAGACTAATTTTTAAATGTTTAAATTCTATAATTTGTTAATTTTTAATTCTTAACTTTTCTAACTTTACAAATAACCATCCCAATAACATAACGTACACCTAATAACTATATTAACCCATAGCACTTAATGTAAATTGAGAACTAACATTATTCTCCTCCACCCCATGAATCCTTAACCGCATTTACTTCAACATTATAATTCCTATTCAAAATTATAATTCCTATTCCCCTTTTTTCATTTTTTTCATTTATTTACCAACCTTTGCACACACTCATCCATTGCTTTTTATCTCCCTTGTATTCATTCCATCGACTCTGTATATACTTCGCTCTACCGACAATATCTTTCTCATAGATTCCATTTCTCTCACCTTTAAACTACGCTCCCTGGTTACTCATTAAATGGTCCATTTGCTCCCCCTAAAAATCTATTTATAATTTCAACGCACTAGTGATTCACTTTAGTTTACATAACTCAACCCAACCCTACTCCATAATACTTGTAATAGAAATCAATTGTTGCAAGCAGACTAACGTTGTTCCCAATCCTAATTTCAGTTATACATTAATTTTTTTATTTAGTCATACCCTTAATATTTAACCAACTAGGAATTCTTTAAAATCTTTATACATCTAACTCTGAAACACTAGTTATCACATATTTAACACGTAAATTCAAGATTCCCATTCACTTGAACCCTAACTTCCCAACTGAAACCCTTTTAAATTTTCGGAATTAAATATATCTTCGTTCAAAATCCGTTTTAATTACGGGACCCGCCCCCCGGGACCCGCCCCCCGGGACCCGCCCCCCCCCTTTTTCAGAAATATTATATTCACTCAATGACCTGAATTTCACATCTGTCCCACCCCGACTCGCAGCGGCTTTAATGCTTACCAGCAATAAACACTATACCAAACAATCCCCCCCCTTCCCAGCATCAGCCATAGCTCATTCAACTAACCACATCACCCTCTTTCCTTTATGCTTTTTCTTTATCCCTTCCCACTCCTCTTCCTCATTTGGCCTCGTTTTCAACTAAAGGATTTCGTCTTTCTTAGAATTGCTTAAATATCTCACTGCCAACGTTTAATGTACACAGTTCAACTTCAATTCCTCTTTCGGTTCACGGAAGTATTTTCAATATGGCCCGAATTCTCAAAATTAATTTCGAATAAGTATGCTCCACCTACGACTGAACTCATCATCTCTCTATTGGATTTACTTCATTCTTGAACTCTTTTCCATGCTGCCTTCACGAAAACCCTTCTTTTCCATCTGTAAATCTCCTTTTATTGGACACCTCATCAACGGACATTTACCAACTGAAGAGACCTCATATCTTTTTTTACACGAACATTTTTCTCTCCATTACTTAATATTTTTTCAAATTTTGAATTTTGGCTTTTCCACTGCCAACTTATCTATCTATGTGATTCCGCTGATGATAAGATTTTAATCTTTGAAAAGCCTTGGCTTAAGGAAAGAATAATACACATAATTTTATTACCGAGTATACCTTGCATTGAACAATCGAAGTTGAAATAAATTTGTCATTCGTACATGTTTATCCCTCTTCTTTCATCTATCTTTATAATTGCTCTATCTCGTATATTGAGCTTTAACCATTTCACTACAGGTTCTATCTACTAAAACTATACTTTTAGTTTCATATTTTATTTCATATATATATATATATATATATATATATATATATATATATATATATATGGGGATAGAGCAATTATATAGATAAATGAAAAAAAGAAATAAAAAATGTAAGAATGACAAATCTATTTCATCTTAAGTTGTTCAATGCAAGGTGTATTCAATAAAAGCATATTTTTTTTCAATACACCTTGCATTGAATAACTGAAGATAAAATAGATTTGTCATTCTTACATTTTTTATTTCTCTTCTTTTTTTTTTATTTCTCTCTCTATTTCTCTCTCATTCTCAAAATTTCCAAGGTAAATTTAATTATTACAGTATTGTTTAGTCATTAAATTATTAACTGAACAACATTGACATAGCTATAACTATTTTTGTTACAGTAATGTTGTTTTAATCTCTATTTATAAAATTACAGAATGAAAATAGCTTCCAAAATTTTCAATCTTTTAATTAAATGAGGATTTTATAAGAATTTTAAAGCCAGAAATGACTTTCTATTCAACAGTTTAAATGCTTCTAAATTCCTTCAAATTCTGAGTGCTTACAAAGTAATTCATTCTATTAAACAACAAATAGAAGATTAAAATGGCACTGTTTATGTAGAAACGGGAATGCATTCTAGTGGATTTAATTTCGTAATAAAATTATCTTTTTACAGGAGTTTTTAAATTTCGTAAACAATACTTGTAAATTTTTTTTTTCATACGTATTTCATGCGACATTTAGTAATAAAACACAACTTATTTTTTTGTTATTAAATTAGAACAATACTTACAAATATAATATGAGAATGATACTGTATGTGTACTATTTGAACATATCAAAAATGATCACAATAACATTTTTGAAATTGTTATTTCATAATCTAGAGTATATGTATATCGTGTGAGGACTTAATATTTTAGATGTTCATATGAGATTGAGATTTTTATTAATTTTAAAGTCTCATTCATGACAGGATATGCTATATATGGGGAAATTTAATATAAAAACAATCTAGGACCATTTTCTGTTTGGAAAGATATGGTTAACAATGTTCTTGTTAACCATAATAATTCCCAAGAAATACTGTCCTCAGACATTCGTGCTTTTCATGGCATAATTTGACAAGGCGGCTAATAGGAATGGTAAACCCCTAAAACTACTGATGTTATTTTCGAGTCTTTCTTCTCTTTAGTTGCATTAACAAGACTCGAGTCTAGTCTATTCCACTATTAAACCCATAGCTGGAGGGAGGACAGATCGATTCATACCTTCCCCAATTGTAACTGTTAAGGTGATGCAATAGCTTAGCAGAACTCAAGCGTGGCATACAAAGTCTGCACCGATAACCACTGCATCGCAACCACTTTCACATCCAGAGAATATATAGGAGTGTATGAATATTCACACACACACACACACACACACACACACACACACACACACACAGACACACACACACACACACACACACA
Organism: Sepiola atlantica; assembly: GCA_963556195.1. NCBI lineage: Eukaryota > Metazoa > Mollusca > Cephalopoda > Sepiida > Sepiolidae > Sepiola > Sepiola atlantica. The sequence continues at coordinate 32,543,997 of OY744516.1, read as the reverse complement.
CACACAGGGATAGATTGATTAAAAGGACTAAGAATATATCTAATTTAAGAAACAAAATTGTTAAGTGAGGTAAGGTTTTTAAGTTTTGTAAATATATTACATAAGCTTCAATGTGATTTGATTAAAAGCGAAATTCAGTTTGTTTGTGACAAGGTCAGTTTTATGTAAACTACTTTTGGCTCAATTCCAGTTCAAACCATTAGATTTTTAGTAAAAGTTGGGAAAGCAGTTAATGCTATGCATTGAAAATCCTTTCATAAAAAGCAAGTATTTTACATTCCTTAGAAAGAGTCTAATGGCACACAATGTAATTAATAGTACTTAAGAAAAGTAATTATTAACTCTGAAGAAGAAAAAAAAAATGCTGTGAAAGCTGACAGAAAACCTCAGTGAATAGAAAATTTACTGTTAATTATTTATAATTCTAGTTTTCCTGTGTTGTAAAGAAAAATAACAGGATTATTTGTGTAATTTTGCAGTTACGCTTTCTGCTTAAAAACATATTTAAGAACAGAAAAAGAAGCTTTGTGTCGCCATGCGTTTTCTTATATTTAATAATTCCTGAATATTAGAGAAAAGTAAAGGTAAAATTAAATAAAGATAACAATTGATTCTCTGCTTTGGTCTCTATGCATTGATCTGCGAGCCAAAAAATAATCTGGAAGCTTTCGCTAATTTAATACAGGAATAAATTACGACGTTTTATCTGTCGAATTGAAAATAACAGAAAATTGGAAAAGTCTGTTCACATAAAATAGCATCATTAGAAAGAAACAATTCTTAGAAAAAATGAAATAGAAAAAGGTCACATAAAAAGATATACATGTGTGTGTGTGTATTATATGCATATATGTATATATATATATATATATATATATTTAAGTTATTATAATTATATACATCTTACAGAATCAGTTCCACTTGAGCATTGCAAGTCGCATAAAACGGTTTTTGTGAGTTGGAATATTCTCTCTCTCTCTCTCTCTCTCTCTCTCTCTCTATATATATATATATATATATATATATATATATATAATGGAGTTTATATGTCTGTCTGTCTGTCTGTCTGAAGCCATAACTATACTATTTAAGACTATTGTACTTATTATGAAATAGTATAGTATATACTATTTCAGACTAATGTACTATCTTTTAATGCTCAATTCAGGGGCATAGTGTAGTGTAGTATATGTTCTGTTATCATGATACCATCCTCCCAGGCATTTTCTCCTTTTTTGAGAGGTGTGGAGGTAGTGTAGTATCTGTTCTGTTTTCATCATACCATCCTCCCAGGCATTACCTCCTCCTTTTTTGAGAGGTGTGGAGGTAGTGTAGTATATGTTCTGTTGTCATGATACCATCCTCCCAGGGATTACCTCCCCCTTTTTTGAGAGGTGTGGAGGTAGGGTAGTATCTGTTCTGTTTTCATGATACCATCCTCCCAGACATTACCTTCTTCTTTTTTGAGAGGTGTGGAGTTAGTGTTGTATCTGTTCTGTTGTCATGATACCATCTTCCCAGGCATGCCATCCTCCTTTTTTGAGAGGTGTGGAGGTAGTGTAGTATCTTTTCTGTTGTTTCACATTATCATTCTTTATTTTCATTACGTTGTAAAGACAAGGTGTTTTGTTGTAAATTGGAGTTAAGCAAGGTATATGTCGGCCATTAGTAAATGGGTGACCATTTTGGAAAAATAAACTGTTTTTTTTCTTTTAAACTAAAAATATTCTTATGTATGGGGGAGGGTAAAATTTTTTTTGGGGGGGGGGTAAAAAAATGTTTTTCTTTTTTTTCTTTCTTTAACTAAAAATATTTCTGTGTATGGGGAGGGTAAAATAAATTGGGGGGGGGGCAATTTTTTTTTTTTAACTAAAAATATTTCTATTTATGGTAAAAAAAAAATTGGGGTGAGGTCGAAATTTTTTTTCCCTTATTTTTAACTAAAAATATTCTTGGACGGAAACAAAGAAAATCAATGTCTAACCACACAAGAAATATGACTGGGGCTCCATCGGTTTACGGGTGAGCGTTCATTTCTGACGCGGCAGCCTAGCAAAAATATGCGACCGGAGGGAGCATATATTTGATAGTATATATAATATAACAAAGTAATATACTATATTACGTATATATATTTTCAACAGCTTGTTTGCTATAAATATATTTTTATACTACTATTATATATATATATATATATATATATATATATATATATATAAATATATATATATATATATATACTATGAATATTTTTTTTATTAAATATTAAAGTGTATTTACCTACAGACAACGTTGTTTCGGACTTACGCCTCATCAGTGCAGAAAGTGTTGGTTTCAATTAACATCCATTGAGCTTTAACCTTGTAAGTTTGACTATTAATAATATATATATATATATATATATATATATATATATAGAGAGAGAGAGAGAGAGAGAGAGAGTAGAGGGTAATGCAGCATCAGTGCAGTTCCAACGAGAGAAAAATGTATATTTAAAGAAGTGAGGCTACCAACATTTGTAAAAAACTTTTTAAAACCATTGTTTGTTATTTTATTATTTTATCATTTTATAATCTTGTGATTTTATAACGCGTTTCGAGCTTTTCTTGCTTGCTCTCTTCTAAATATATATTCCATTTGAAAAAATGTTTTATTTTCAACAGTCTGATGTTTCTGAGCATGTGTGTGTGCATGGGTGTATGTGTGTTTCATAGTTTTTGCTTCTTTGTTTCTTTTTAGTATGTGTGATTTTGACTTTTATCTTTCCGGTCATCTTCGTGTGCGGTGGTTGAATACACTTTGTTCAGAATGCTAAAAATTGGTCGTCAAATTTTATGACTTTGTCAGCACTCTGTCTGTCTGCGTGTGTGTGTGGCTAGCTATGGTCCGCGGCCCACGCGTACACATGTGTGTCTGCATACATACATACATACATACACACACGCACATATATATATGTATGTATATACATATATATATATATATATATATATATATATATATATATATATACACATATATATTTAGAGAGAGAGAGAGAGTGGAAATAAAGGTCAGGGGGAAGAGTCCTGTATATATGTAGAATTCAATTGGACACAAATAGAGGGATAGATAGATAAGTAGGTAGGTAGATAGATAGATAGACAGATAGATAGATAGATAGACAGAATAGAATTGGTAGGTGTAGGGATCGATACATAGATAGATAGATAGATAGATAGATGGGTAAATATATAGATAGATAGATAGATAGATAGATAGAATAGGATTGATAGGTGTATGGATCGATAGATAGACAGATAAGTATATAGATAGATAGGTAGAAGAGTGGATAGATAGATAGATAGATAGATAAATAGGTAAGTAGATAGGTAGATGAATGGATAGACAGATGGTAGATATATGGATGGATGGATAGATGGATAGATAGATGGATAAATAGATAAATGATGAATGGACAGACAAATTGATAGACAGACACACACACACACACACACACACACACCCATCAACTTCTGTATGTATGTATGTATGTGCATGCACACACACACGCATGCATGCCACCCATCCGTTCTATGTATGTGGATACGCACATACACATGTGTGTGCATGCATATGGGTTCCTGTCTATAATTGTACGCACCTTCATTCTTATATGTATGTAGATGTGTGTGGTCCGCATGTTGTCTGATTTGTTTTATGATTTGTTTAATGCTGGGTTGAATTTAGATATAAAGTTTTTTTCTTGTATTAGAAGATATGAGTAGTTTTGTGTTTGGAAGATGGGCATTATTTTGAATTTACCTCCGCTGCACGAGTGTACATGTTGAGAGACAAACAACCTTCTATTTTCTTTGATTTTTATGTTGCTTTTATGTATATATATATATATATATATATATATATATATATATATATATATATATATATAATTAACTTGTTACAAATATCCAGGGGGTATGAATCCGAAGGAAGTTGAAACCGGGTTTATGAGAGTGCTCAATGAAAATTCATAGCAAAATATATATTTTTTGATTTTATTCCATTAGTTGCGACAAAACAGGTTTTGTTTCATTGGTGCGAATAGCTACCAACTCATCGGGCCGGCGAAAGGAATTCAAACCCGATGAGTTGGTAGCTATTCGCACCAATGAAACAAAACCTGTTTTGTCGCAACTAATGGAATAAAATCAAAAAATATATATATATATATATATATATATTCTTAATAGTCAAATTTTCAAGGTTAAAGCTCCATGGATGTTAATTTTTTAATTTTTAACACGAGAGCATATATCAATAAACAATAGAATGCTAAATTCTAAAGACCATTTCTTTATTCACGTTTCAAAAAATCTATACATTTGACGATAGAAGAGTTGCGCGCATAAAAACTCCAGGATATATATCTAAATATGTGGTTGTTCACATGTAGACGAAATGGATCGTCAAGTGTATAGATTTTTTTTAACCTCCATAACACATTTGAATATCCTGGGCACTAGAGAACATGGCAGATCGAAGAAAACGTTGTTCGAGTGCTATATAACTGCATGTAACTTAGCCTATGTCAACTTATTGAACCGGACTGCATAGATAGCAGGCGTCAAACGTTGCCTCATGTTATCTATCCTGGAGTCCAGGACAATTGCAGCATCCTAAATACCAAACCTGGTTGAGAAGGGGTATTTATGTCTATATGAATATATACACATATATAATATAATCCTAGTTCATTCAAAAAACATATATATAATATATATATATATATATATATATATATATATATATATATATATATATATGCTTATGTATATATTTGTATATGTGTATATACATTTAATTTTCTTAAATAAAAATCTATATAAGAATTTAAGAATGCTTTAGACAAAACGCTTTAAAATATGTATATCTCTTAGCAATTAAAAACATCTATGAAATGGAAAAAAATAAAAGAGTATTGATTAACTCCTCTCCAGGAGTTAGGCACAAGGCCAGTTTTTATCTTACTCCCACAAGTAAGATGTGACCCAAGGTTGGGTCGGGAAAGTGGGGTTTAAAAATTGCCTGGGCAGCCCCGTCGGCATTCCCCGGTAGGGGCGCCTCAGGCAGTAAGCAATAAACTTACTCCTCCCCAAAGAGGGGAGGCAAAGCCTGGGAAAGTGGACCTCCTAGAACTGCACAGGACAGACTCATTGACCGGCGTAAATCAAGACCCGAAAGCCAGTACAACACCAGTATGGGGTGCAGTATCCATCGGAACAGATACTACACTTTGATCTTAGCCAAAAGGCCAAAAAATAAAAGAGTATCTAAGAGTTGATTTCTTCATGAGTACTTTATACTCTGCAATCAATGTTCAGACCAAAGTAATCAAAGTTTTCGTTTAAAGGACACTAACACGCAAATTCCTGTTACGGACACAGACTAATCGGATTGATGCTTATTAATCTTATGAAAATGTCTTAATAGTAGTATATGAAAATAGAACTTTCTCTGATTTGAACATATAGACATTTAAAATGAAAGGAATAAAATGTCCACAATCTGAGCACACAGTTGATTTTGTGATTTTTAAAAATAGATGTTACACAAATGGTTGTATTTAACTACAGGTCTTATCTATTCCAACTATAATTTACTTAGCTTCAGCCACAGTGGGTGGTACATGATAATCGCCTACCTTAATCAATCTAGAGTGCATTCTTATTGTAAATTCCTCATGTCATTTCAGCTATCCGTTAGTATGAAATTATTTCTGCAATGCACCACGGAAGATCTGATCTTAAAATATTCTCTTGTTGGTTCCATAGTAAAGATGTTAAATTGTGCTACAAATTTTTTCGATTTATTTTTTATACCCAATCAAACATTTTTTCAATTATCAATTTTTTATACCCAATCAAACATTTTTTCAATTATCAATTTTTTATACTTTTTTATTTTACAGAAATGAGAAAAATATTCTTATGTATTCAAAAACTTATTAGAAAATTAATATCCATGTGGAAAAATATGTCTTAACACAAACATTTATTTATGTATGTCTCTATGGGCATCTCGGTAAAAACACTACATCAATATAACTTCAGATTATTTTAAACATCTCATCTAAAAGATGTCAATACTGACATACAATCCATTCTTTATACTGGCAATATTTTTGCTAGTATATATGACGAACGAATATATATTACATTTCTCCCCCTCTAGACGAGAAGGCAATGCCTGGGAGAATAGTATCATGATGAACGAACACATACTACACTACCCAAAGAATGAGATAATGCCTGGAAGGATCATCTCATGACAACAGTACATATACTACATTACCCCCCAAATAAGGAGGTAAACATGGGAGGATGGTCTCCTGACAACATAACACATATTAGACCTAACAATTACGTCTTTCTTTGGGGGGGGGCCAAAGAAAGACGTAATTGTTAGGTCAACCTAACAAATCAAAATCGAGGTATTTCCCTGGAAGCAAAGTAAGAGTGTGCGCCTCTGAGATTGAAGGAGTCGTCTGTCGAACAGTGAAAAGTAAACAGAACGGTCTCACAATCAAACAAGCATCTTGCATTCAGCGGTTTTTCTACATTCTAATTTTATCAGTGTGTTTGTTAAATAAATCTGTTAAAGGTTCTACTTCGTACTTCCTTCATTTTTCTGAGTTGTAATTAAACCGAAACGTATACACATCAAGACATAACAGTAATGCCTGGGAAGATGGTATCATGATAACAAAACAAATACTACACTACCCTCCCCCCCCCCCAAAAAAAGGAAGAAGTAATGCCTGGGAGGGTGGTATCATGAAAACAGATACTACACTATTAGTAATAGATTATAATCACAAAATTGGTTAATATTATTTAAAAACCTATTTGCACTGGATACATACGTGACAAGCTCTGGCTATTTGTAAAATAATACAAATGCAAATTTAAGGAAGTGATCAAATTGTTTCTTCTCTTAAAATATATTGTTTTAAATTGTCCATAGTTATACACGTTTAAAATTTTAAATGATTCAATTAGATCACAGCAGATCCTGCATTCTAAAGGTGTGTGATACCCAGTTTTACAATCTCTCTATATAACTCAAATTCCCATACCCTCAAAAGTCTTTGTGGACTTTTTCTGTAACCCTTCTATATCATATTACCATGTCCTGCTTTAATTGACAACACAATTCAAGCTGATGTCCTATTTGTACCTTATAAACCGTTATCATGACATATGAGCCATGCCAAAAACAAACCCCACACTTTTCTAACTTTAGAGTCAGTGAGTACACATCTTCAAATAATGTGTATCACTTTACTTATTTGATTTGGGCATATTTAAAGAAAATTAGATTTTTCTTCCAAAAGTTTATTTGGAGGGGGGGGGGTACTAAAAATCTGTGTTTTCGAGAGATGAAAGAAGATCACTACTGACTTTTGGATCTTAAGCATAGTTCGGGTCGTGCTAAAGTTTGTCTCAATAACAAAACAAAGTTGTGTAAAATGAACAGTATTCAGGTAATCTTGCCAGAACAGTGTTATTTCAGAAGAAATGAAATTTGGAATAGCAATAGCATTGAGGATGTTCACAAAGATTATGTCTACACTGGTGGGATTTCTGAGGTTCTGACAAATACATATTTCCATGTCCTTAGATGACTGGATTGTCATAAATCAGGATCAGCACATTCTAAGACAACAAGTAATTTTGAGATAGGATCTCCAAATGTTGGGATTATTCATAATCATGCAGAAATCTTGTCTGCCACCATCACAAGAGAGATTGCACCTGGGGGCTCGCTTCAATTTAGAGGTAGGAATATCCAGCAGAGAAGAGAATCCAGAAACTTGTACATCAGATAACTCTCATTTTGGAATCAAATTTCGGCAGAGCTCACATGTTGCTCAGGATTCTGGTTTAATAGTTGTGTGTATAGATATGATTGCATAAATAGCCAATCAAATTTTATCTCCGGTTTTCTTTGATCCCTCAAAAAGTTAATCCTCATCAACAACATATTAAAAAAATGGTTGGATCATTTTACCGCTTCAAAATGTATCTCACGCCTGACACAATCCTCTACCTGTATAATAGTCAAATATGTCATAAGATAGAGTACTGTTGTCACATCTGGAGAGGTGCCATTCAGAGTACTCTTTTCTACCTTGACAGAGTACAGAATTGACTTTGAAATCTCTCCTTTCCCTGCAGCCACTTTCTCACAGAAGAGATGTTGCTAGTCTTTCTCTGCTGTATCATTATTTTCATGGTAATTGCTCGACTGAGCTCAAATCTATGGTTCTCCCTATAAAACATTCACAACAAAAACTCGTCTAGCTACAACAACTGTCAGAAATTTCTCTTTCTCCCTCTGTGTACTTAAAAATAAACAGAGCTTCCATGAGCAAAGTTTTTTTCCTAGAACTACCTGTCTATGGAACACAATACCACGGGATGCTTCCCAGTTGACTACAACATGGTCGTGTTCAAGTCCAATGTAAACAAATTCTTTTTGAGCCGTCCTCTTAAATAACATTCTGCCCAGTTTCAACCATTGTTACCAATCATCACGTTGTTGTCTCACTTACCTGACAAACTTATTAACCTTTATCCTCAAGTGGTCTCTTGGCTTTGATAAGCTGTAACTTCATAGTAAAAAATAAAAAAAACTATATAAATTGGTTAGAGCTAAAAGCTGTCCATCTTGCACTTGTATGGCTTTTCGTTAGGTCAGAGAGTTCTTCTCAAGTATGAAAAGTCTACATAATCAAAGACGGGGGCACAAAATCCTGTCATCTTTGTCAGTTAACATGGAAAGTATTCCACTGGGCATTAGATTACATAATTTTCTTTTGTGCATCCCACATTCTAAGAAACAAAAATGTTATGTTAGACTGTCTATCAAGAGGCTAAGCTAGAGCTCAATTTACAGAATGGAACTTGAACCCAAGATAATGGACTTGATTTTTCCGAGATTCGAGTATTCAAACACAGACCTTGTCGCTTCTTCCAGAGAACAAGAAGTCAGAAGTGTTTTGCTTCTCTTACCCAGTGGAGACTGAATATGCTTTAAAGGCTCTGAGCATAAATTAGATCGGGATGTATGCCTATAACCCCAATATTGATCATCGGGTTCTTTCTAAAAGTATTCTTCTTCTGGTAGCATTGTATATTTGTATGTTCCACATCAATCATAGTTTCTCATCCTCCTAAAGCTGCTAATAGACATTCCAAGAGAATTACTTACAACATCAAAGATGCTATCTAAGAAGCAGGGTCAACTAATTCATTCAGATTCAGCAAATCTAAAGCTGATAGCATGGAAATTATCCAGCCTAACCACTAAAAAGAAGCTCTCTCTAGAAAAGCTCAAGTTTATAACGAGAGTAGCAAAAGACTATCCACTAGAAGAGTGTATGAAGCAAGACAGCAAATATATAGACGCTGGATTTTCTGATATATTTGCACGAGGTTAGCAATTGCAGAGCTTCAAGTATTGCAGGATATAGAATGGTGTTAGCAGCTGTTCACACAGTTTGGGGTAAAATTCTGAGGCGTTTTCATTGGATTGGTTTAAAGGCATTTTTAATTCTAATCGCTCACGGACACCACTTCTCCCGAGCTGAGACGTACCTTTTATTCTAAGAGCTTTCACTAAACATCCCTTTGAACTGTTATATTTGGTGGAAGGTCTTGTCTTGGGAAACTGTCTTAGTGGTCTTAGCCTCTGCTGCCAGAATAAATGAACTAAATGCTTTATCCATCAAGGAGTCAAATGTTAGGCAGGAAGATGCTGGGATTCGAGTTTTACCGAACTTGAAATTTCTTGCTAAGATTCGGTGTTTGAAGAAATCTTGGTCATTTTGGTTTATTTCAAACTTTAACAAATTTACAGATAACTCTGAGGACCTTCTTCTATATCCATACCATTGTTTTAAAGCCTACACTAAGAGAACAGAACAGTCGTGGAAGCATTTATTACCTATCAAATGAATCAATATAGACCTGTAGTGATTAATATAATTTCAAAAAGGATTGTGTTTACTATTAAAAATATATATGAGACGTCAGATCAACTGAGTTCAAATAATATTAGGGTTCATGATACTCGGCACTTAGTTTCATCTTGCATTTCTTTTAATGAAGCTTCACTGATGGATATTCTCCAAGCAGTTCATTGATCTTCAGAAAACATATTTGCATTTTTTTATTTAAGAAATGTTGCTTGGAACGAAAGGAATTTTGCAAAAGCAGCCATCTTAAGGAGAGCTGGAATTGCAAAAGAATAAGTGAAAATGTTCTTTTATTCTATTTTGCCGCCACAAAGAATTCTGCGACAATTTTCATTTATTTCATTGGTTTTACATGTAATTATAGATAATGATTATAAACTGAGGGTTTTTAGAGTAAAACCTCTGTTTATAAGATATCTATACGTACCCGTATACTTCTCTCCTACCTCCCCTCTTTAAAGGTCTAGGTTGTTAAGGGTGCTTCAGAGCTCCTCCGATAAAAAGTCACATGTTGCGATAAAGAGTGCTAGGAAACAAGGGAGATACTTTTAAAATAGTTATCGACAGTAAAACTTGGTTTCAATATAAATTGCATTGGTTATATAGCTAATTATAGATATCAGATAGATAGACAGGTGTTTGTACTCTAAATACCCTCATTTTCATTTGATTTACTCAACATTACACACACACACACACACAAACACACACACACACATATATATATATATATATATATATATATATATATATATATATATATATATATATATATATATATATATATATATATATATATACATGGAAAATTAAATAAGGAAAACCAAAATACGACAGATTCCCACCCACGGCCCACACCATTTAATTCAGTACCAAGGCAGTATAACAAATACAAAATACATTACCGTAACAACATTAGTTATAGTTTTATAACAATTTGATTTAATTAATAAGTTAATAACCAAACCGTAATAATTCAATTTAGCTTTCAAAATTGTATACAAAATGAAATAAAATTAAAAAAAACAAAAAACGACATAGTTAAAATATTTTTTTTAAAAAGCGAAACAAAAATGAAAGTAAACAGACTCCCGAGCAACGCCGGGAAGGTACAGCAAGTTATTTATAAATTTAAGATAAAAAAGAAAACAAAAAATATCGAAAGTATTTATGGAATTTAAATGTCAACATTTCATAAGGTGTCCTATCTATTTTATCGCAAAACCGATTTTTTTAATGATATATATCTATTTATTTACTTATCTTTATGAAAATGTAAATATTTTCTTAGAATAAAAAGACCCCCTGGCAACGCCTGGTAGATACAACTACTAATTTATGTACATAAATGATTGCGTTATTATAAACGAATAATTTCGGTTGCTCTAATGAATTTTTGATCAAGTAATAATGAGAAATGAAATTGGAAAATTGCACTTTAGCTTGATTTCTTTAAGATATTTTGTTTAATGATCTCTGTGGTTAATTTATATAAAAAAGTTTTCAAATAAAAATTATAAATTAAAAAATCAAAAAAAACAATCGCAATTTTGTAATTCCTTCTTGACTGAAGAGATAAATTGAAAGTAAGACCATCCAAAGCAATGCCATCTTGAAATGTTCTTTTCTTTTGATTTATTAAGGCGAACATTAATCTAAATGCTTCATGATGTTTTCATTTTATATTTCTTTCTTTTTTATCAAATGTAATTCTCACATGGTTAAAAGTCTCTGCCAACCTCTTCTTATTTTGTTAATAATTATTTTCTAGTTTCAAAAGACAATGAAGCAAATTGCTGTTTGTTTTATTACTGGATTATAATGCTATTGGGGCTGGGTGGGCTGGTGAATATAAATATATATATACAAATAGTAAGGAATGACTTTGTTTTGAACAAAAAGGATCAAAATCTTTTGTAGCATTATTATCAGTATAATTAGGATCAACAGCAGATTTGTCTTCCTTTTAAGTCTATTACTAAAATAATTATCATCATGACGATGTTGCTATTTTGTTTAAGCATATTTGTCTCGTCATTATAATCAGCATTGGCATACCGGTTCTGTTGGATAACCCAAGTTGAGCGACGTTGAACCTGGTCAGTACTAACTGGGTGACAATTTTGGAATACCAGGCCCCCCCCCCTCCAATTAAAAATACTTGAACCTATCTTCATTAAAAATCCAGCAACCCACAATAAATAACATTACATCCAGAACAAGTAACAATATTTTAAAATGTTTAAGGTAAATACAATTTATCCTGTGACATTAATTCTGGCATCGCGGAATTTAAATTGTAAAACGCTTTTCTGGAACTACACCGGTTTGTTGGCCTCACATACAGCGTTCTTGGCTGTTTTATAAAAATTCTCTTCTTTTCTCCAGCTTTTTGTTCATTGCTTTTTGTCACATGAAGATGACTGGACAAAGAATCGAAAGTGCTTGTGATACTAATGGAACATTCATTAATCATTTTGATTTTGACACAAAAAAGATTATTAGGAAAATCGAAAAAATAAAAAAGGTATAATCTTGCAGTAGAATTCTGTTATGTTTAACAATGTTTGCTTTTATATATATATATATATATATATATATATATATATATATATATATACTTAGGCAGCAAGTCATTATCTAAGCAAGCGTTGTTGAACATCACAAAACTTTCACATTTGTATATCTTCCTCGTGAGGTTCTCGAACCGTCGAGCCATCTTTCTGGTTTCAGGTGGCAATCCGTATAGTACTACAGAAATCGAAAGCGCTCGAAAAAATGGCCGAATTAAGAACTATCGGAGAAGTACTATACGGATTGCTACCTGAAATCAGAAAGATGGCTCGACGGTTTGAGAACCTCACGAGGAAGATATACAAACATGAAAGTTCCATGATGTTCAACAACGCTTGCTTAGATATATATATATATATATATATATATATATATATATATATATATATATATATATATATATAAATTGAAATAATTTCTGACAAAAACAAGATCTCATATCAAGTAAATTTGATTTTAATTTAAAAAGTATATCTGTTTCTTCATAGCTATACAATCAGATGATTGGTAATTGCAAAGTCTGAATCTCATAGACAAAATGAATCTTCAGATATACAGAACAAAACCGACTTACGATTAAACAATTTCACTAAAACATCCGTTTTTCTTCGATACACATGGCGACTAAACTTCCACAATCCAGTATTTTAGAGGCAGCCTCATGAGTGGAAATAGGAATTAAATTGTGATTTTTTAGTTTAAAATATGTAACCATAAAAATTCTCATGTATTAAAAGATTAAAAGTTTTGAAAGTCATTCATATCCAATAATTTTCTAAATAGAGATTAAAACAATATTACATTAACAATGCTGCCTTATGACCTATTTTCTTCTGCACGCTATTTGCATAATTCTGTAAATTCAGCCGTGAATAAGTGTTCAAATTCTAAATTTCATTGTTTTTATTAAATATAAATTATTATATTATTTATTAATACAAAATAAAATAATGTATTTTATCGTTGTAAAATACAAAATGTATTTTGATATTATTATTTCCAGTTACTGTGGAGGTCAAATAACAGTGCATAGCCAAAAAATGACTGTTACTAAGAATAAAAAAATGTGGAAGTTGATTAAATATGTTTTTGATAAAATTTATTGTATATATATATATATATATATATATATATATATATATATATATATGTATATGAGAGAGAGAGAGATAGATAGAGAGAGAGACAGAGAGAGAGAGAAGAGGATACCCCTCACAACTAATACACAAAGGTATAGAACTAGCATAAAAATACCATTAGAACAACTAAGAAACCTCAAAAAACGAAACAAAGAATAGATATTAGCATGTCTCTACACACAACAAAAACAACCCAAAACTATTCACAGACATAACAAGAAACCTAGCCCTACTAGACAAAAACAACAAACTAAGCAACATACTAAAAACAACTAAAATAATAAAAAGCAAATGCTAACCAAAAAACTTTAAATGCATTTTAATGTCATCCAAAATCAACCAACACATAATACAAGGGGTCACAAAATGCAACAAAGAAAGATGTGGAGTTTTTGACATAATAATAGAGGGAAACTCACACATTCAAAAACCCAACACAAACATTAAAAAAAGACTTAAACTGCACCTCCAAAAATCTGGCCTATATACTAGAATGCACAACATGCAACAAATCCTACATAGGCGCCACCAAAACACTTAACAATAGAAGTGCTTTGCATAAAAGTAACATAAAAATCCCAGAAAACAGAAATTTATTTGTTTCACAGCATATTCATTCATGCAGCAGAGGTAAATTCAAGGTCATACCTATCTTTTAAACTCAAAATTATTCCTATCTCCTTACATAAGAAAAAATCTTGATATCTAAATTCACCCTAGCATTGAACAGATCATAATGCCACTCACACAACATACAGATTAAACACATCTACATACATATAAAAACGAATGTGTGTTCATGTATATAGATGTGTGTATAGACAAGATCTCATGTACACATATGCATATATGCACCCACGTACATAGAACAGATACATAACACACACATGTGTGTGTGTGTATATATATATATATATATATATATATATATATATATATATATATAAATGATGTCAGTGCGCGTGTGTGTGTATAAAAAACGTATATATGTGCGTGCACACCTGCGTACATAAACCAGAACTAACGCACTTACCTAAATACACATACACTCCACACACAGACATACACAGACACATGGAAGACGGGGACCATAATAAAATAGACAACACTCATAAATTTCAAGGGCACTCCTATCCTTCATCGGAAAAATTGACTAAAATGAACTCAAACAACCCACACGAAGATGACCCACAGAGATAAAGGTCAAAAACGCGCACTCATGCTTAAAAAAGACACAGCTTTGACCCAGAAAAGTAAAGGATATGAACACACACGCATGCACAGAAATGCCAAACTGTTAAAAACAAACCACTTCTTTTCAAACGAAAAGAATATCTGAAGAGAGCCAAGATGCTCGAAATGCATTATAAAATAATAAACAATTAAAAAAAAAGTTTTTAAGGATTTATAAATATTGGTAGCCCCTCTTCTTTAAATATATATATATATATATATATATATATATATATATATATATATATATTAATTTATTTTTTATGTAATTGTTTTCATTGGTTCTATTTATCTTCCTCCCACAAGGTAAAATGTGACACAAGGCCGGGAAAGTGGGAAAGAACCAGCGCTTGAGAATTTGAGCACTCTGTCTGTTTAAAAATTGCCTGGGCAGCCCCGTCGGCATTCCCCGGTAGGTAGGGGCGCCTCAGACAGTAAGCAATATACTTTCTCCTCCCCAAAGAGGGGAGGCAAAGCCTGGGAGGGTGCAGCTCCTAGAACTGCACAGGACCGACAACCAATAGACCGGCGTAAATCCAGACCCGTAGGCCCGGACGATACCGGTTTAATAAACAAACTGGAAAAAAGTTTGTTTATTTATTTTTGTTTTTGTGTTTTTTGATGAAAAAAAAAAATGACACAATACTGGTCAACTCTGATGATGAAATTTTATTCCGAAATTAATAAGATTAAAGTAAAAAAAAAAATGTTAATCTTGCATTGATAAAGGCTTCTATTTTCAATTTTATAATACTGACCCAGCAATGCTTTGAAATGAACGACCCATTTTATATATATATATATATATATATATATATATATATATATATATATATATATATATACACACTATCTGTCCCTATCGAAGTTATGCAGAAGTGAGAAAAACAGATACACATATATTTGTAAGACTTTAAAACAATTAATTGAACATTGCAGTTGTGATTATGATTATGTTTTTCGGAAGGGAGAGCTTAAATAACATTTAAAATAAATTGCTATGCAGGTTGGAAGAGGGGAGAACTTAAATAATACTTTAAATAACTCCCATGACCTGGTAGAAGTCTTAAAGTAATTCACAATTGTATTCTTAGTATTGTCCTCATTGCAGGCGATACTAATGATACAATTGCGAATTACTTAAGACTTCTACACGGTCATGGCTGATGGAACGAGAGCATGCTACCCTCGTGGATTAAATAAAAAGTTCCTTTCGAAATTCCGTACAGATTCCTGAGTTCAACAGAAAGATTCCCGAGTTCGACAAGATACACCCGAAGAAGTTCAGAGGTTACATCGGCCGAAACATTGCGAGAATAACACTCAAGATGAGAACAGTAGTCCGATTAATCCAAATGATCCAAATAACCTATCTCTGGCAAAGTCTTTATTTATTCTACCTCTCAAGTCTATTTTTATCACTTCCTCTGTTAACTGGACCTGCTACCTTAACTGTTCTACATCTACTGAGACAATGCCATATGTTACTATTTTATTTGTCTAAGCCAATATATACATATGTAATTCCCATTAAGTGATTAGTTTTAAAATGACAAGGCTTTCCTATAGCCTATTATAAGTTTTCAATTTCATAGTAATTTCTCCTTTTGGAGAAATATAACTCTATTTTCTTATGTTATAAACTACATATAATCCAACTCTTTTGCACACATTTCTGTAGTCAAATAACAAAAATTCGCTGTCATTTGTTTGTACTTGTCTTCTAGTTTTTTTAAATAGAATTTGTTCAAAAAGCAAATGTCCACGATTTTCTGGGAAGGGTCATAATAAAATTGAGACAGAATCAATGAATGTCTCTTACTATCCAGCAAATGAAAGAGGAAATATATAATTTGCATTTAAATACCTCAATTCATGAAGAAATAAAAAGAGAAACTGGGTATTAAATATATTTTATTAACATAATCTTTGGAATATCCTGATTCAATTTTGCTTCCTTTTTTTTGTTGCTATTGCTTCAGTGAATCCAATTCCAAAGATTGAATTGCATTTGCAGAGTCCCTGATGAAATTGAGATTTCCTTACTTGTCAGCATCCTTTCTGCTTCTGAGGCAAGAAATTCAAGCTCAAATGCTAATTTACATTTTCCAATTACTCAAACTTCTATAATGGCTCATAAATGGCAAAAGTTCCTCATTTAGGGACCAAGAAGACTTAAATGATACCCACAGCTATAATTTATCGTGATTGGCTCAATCCAGGAATCTATAACTATAATATTGTTGATCAGAAACCAATGCATTTGAAAAGGGATTAAGTACAAAAAAATAAAAATAAAAACAAGAAAGATTACTTAAAAAATAAAAATAAAAATAAATAAATAAAAGACTCATAAAATCTGTTAGGTTTAAACAATATTAGTTCAACAGAATATTTTTGGTGACAATACATTTAATCTTTAGATGAATTAAACAAAATAGAAAGGCGACATTCCCAAATGTATTTAGCTGTTGGAATTTTAAAATGATTACTGGAAATGGCTGCATGGAGACAAATGAATTAGTTTCAAATGAGATACACTCTAATTTGGACATAAAACAAAAATTTGATTTAAAATTTCCTCTAGTTATTCTGGCTAATTTTCATTTTAGAACTGACCGTTTCTTTTTTTTTTTCTTCGCTCTTTATTCTGATTAGCTATTATCTTTTTCACCTCTTTCTTTATAATACTCTGTTTTTATTTATGTGTTTTCTACGTCTGTTCTTATTTTATGTGCCTTTCTCTAAATCTTTTTACTCATCCTCTCTTCTTTATGCTACTCCCTTTATCACTTTATCCTTTACCCTTCTCTTCTCTATCTCTTTCTTTCTCTTATCTTCTATACACGTTTCTCCTTATCTCTACAATGACAATTGTTAGTTTCATACAGTTGTTTCCACAGTATACTTAACGAAAATAACCCTTCCTGAAGTGATCTCTCTCTTTCTCTCTCTCTGGAGCTTTCTATTTTTATTCTTCAAATAACTGTATTCTTTTTTCCCTGTCCACAACACATTTATATATAATTCAGCCAAACATAGTCATTAACTTTGCTACTTACTTATCCCAAGCAGAAGACAATTCAAGAAGAGAAAGACAAAATTGTTTGTCTTTCAATCAATGAATAATTAATTGTCCAGTCGCAGCATATTTTGCTTTTATAAATTTACTTACAGTGTTTGAGTTGACTGAACATTGAGATTAAATCTAAAGTACCAGGTTAGTTTGGTTTGGCTGCTTTACAACATACCAACTCTTTGGGCTTTTTAATACCAGAACACAATACTTATTATATAAGATACATTGAAAGCAAATTTATACTTTACTGATAATTGAAAGGATTTAGTGCATATATTTAGGGAGATCAATTTTCTATGATCATAAATGGAATCGTGCAATCGTAAGAGGATTTGTCTTTTTATGTAATTTTTTAATATTTTTAGAAAATTCTTTCAAAATTCAATAAATACGAACATAACATAGTTATTTTCTTTCTACGCACTTTACGTCTCTTTAGATACCGCTACACACGAATTCATATGTGCATCATCTTCCCCGTTGTAAAAACAATATATGAAAAATATCCTTTAATAACATTAACTATTAATATCCTTAAACTACTTTTCATATTTAAAAAAATGTTATTCAAGATATCTGCTAATTCTTTAATATGTAATATAAACTTTGAATTTTGTCTTTGTTTTCAGTTATAATAATAACTAGCTGTGCCTACCCGGCGTTTCCCGGGTGGATAATTTAAAATATAATAAAAGTCAGTCATCCTCACTACCATTCTCTGTATACGCCATTCGGTAATTTTAAGTTAGTTTCTTTGCTTGGAAAGATGCAAAGTAACTGTCCTAAAGTTCCGTTCTACCAAATCTGATTCTGGAAAGGCAATAAAATAATCTCCACCATGTTCCATAATACTGGATAGAACTCAGATTATATGTTGTAACCAAAAATCTTTCTTGAACTTTGGCCATAGCTCAATACTGTTTTGAATTGGAACTAATACTTCCTCTTCCTCCCCTGTTTCCTCATTGTTGACATCTAAGAATGGATCGATTACCCAATCTCATATCTTAAGATTAAAGATCCTAAAATCTTTCAGACATATCTCTTCTGCAACTCTTTCATGTGATCACAATATACTTGAGAGTTATCATCTAATATGCTTTTCTCTTTATCCAATTCAGTGAGGTTTAGAAAATAGTAGAGTTCATGACTGGCTAAGTTTCATAATAACTTACTCTTAGAGAGGAAGGTGGAGAGAGTATATTTGACTTTGATAAGGTTGGCATAATTTTTCTGCAACTGAAAATTAATTTTATTGAACGTTCTGAATACATCTAACAAAAATTAATGATATCCCTGATGTTTTTAAGATCATCACAGAGCCCAGAGTTAGTCTTAGAAAATATTCTACAACTATATCAAGCAGTTTCAGAAAGTTTCCGTTTGACAGACATCTAACTTCTGTGTGTAGCAATAAACGTTCAAACTCTTCATCATCATCAATACAAAGCTGTTGAAACTGTCTGGAATTGAGAGGATGTGCTTGGATTTTATTTACTGCTGTGATAACAGTATTCATTGATTTGTGAAGTCGACCACTTAGATTTATTGCTACCAGATGCTGCCTGTGGATTACACAGTGCACCATAAACACACCGAGTACAATTTTTGTTT
Organism: Sepiola atlantica; assembly: GCA_963556195.1. Classification (NCBI taxonomy): domain Eukaryota; kingdom Metazoa; phylum Mollusca; class Cephalopoda; order Sepiida; family Sepiolidae; genus Sepiola; species Sepiola atlantica. The sequence continues at coordinate 32,524,337 of OY744516.1, read as the reverse complement.
TAAGAAACCGATGAAGCAACAATGGTGTTCCATCTCTTGCGTAAGAAAATATGTTAGAAAATGGGATGTTTTTCTCTTTGAAAAATTCTTGACATCATTAAAAGTTATCTTGCAAAGAACAGCTCTTGAACCAATTTTTCATCTTTGATACATAATATAACATAAGCAAGAAGCAACGATTTATATCCTGCTAGAGTAGATTCATCTAACTCAGGGGTGGGCAAACTACGGCCCACGGGCAGCATGCCGCCCACCAAAGGAATTTATGCGGCCCTCCAAAGTATTGAATATTAAACAGAGTTACTTTTCTTTTTTTTCAAATAAATGTTTTATTTTTCAAATGCGTTTTATGTGAATCCTCTAGAGTACTTTAAAATGCTAATAAATGAAAAATGATTGCATTTTCGCTTTAGAATCCATATATTTCGGCTATTTCAGATATCAATTATATTTGAAAATATACTATGCGGCCCAGTAAAATTTGATTTCTTTTTAATGTGGCCCTTGCTCTGAAAAGTTTGCCCACCCCTGATCTAACTGAAAGCTACATTCTGTTGTGGCAAGAATGCTGCACAATATGTTTTCAATATTTGTATCTATTTCATCTATTCCTCTTTGAACCGAGTTATCACTGAGAGGGATAGCTTTTATAGCTTGGACAGGTGATTTATGTACAACTGTGTGCAGAACCTCTATTACTCTATTATTGCAGGGAAAATATATTCCTTTCCAATCGTATGAGGCTTACCAGGTCTAGCAATCAGCAAATATATGTTTTATCAAGCACACAAACTGTCAGTTGATTGTTATGATTGTTTTTGGTGTTTCTGGAACTTTTCTCCAAGTAACTGAAAATATTCTATATTGTTGTCTGCTTTATCAAATTGCATTTTTGTCAAATGTTCCAAAAGTCTAAAAAGTTCCATGGCTTTTTTTTTTAAACATGTTTATTATCTATAAATTGCGTATGAGTTCTTCTACACTAGTGGCTGAGTCTATGACATATTTTTTCATTCAAATTTTGTAAAAAAAGACAGAAACAAGCTATTTATTGTTTAAATGCTCTTAATACTACACTGTATTCCCCTGACTGCCCCCTTTTGCGTCACTCGATATCAGAGCATCGGCTCAGGGGAGGGGGTACGGCCCACTTTGGGAAATAATGATTTAAAATAAGTTAATTTAGTATCAGAAATATTATTTTATGTTTTAAAATTTAATTGTGAAAGTTAAATGTAACTATTACAGTATTGTTTGATTATTAAATTATTAATTCAAGCAAACTCCTATAAAACTATAATTATTTGTAGTTTTTAAGGTAATGTTGTTTTAATCTGAATTTATAAAATTTCTCTATGTGAATAGCTTCATATAATTTCAATATTTTAATATATGAGGATCTGCTAAGAATTTTAAAGCTAGTTAAAATGACTTTGTATTCAACAGGTTAAATGTTTCCGAATTGATTTAAATTTCCGAAAGGATCTAAAACAAATTCAGTATTTTCTTTTTTAACTACTAATAAACTATTATAATAGCTGACTCGTTTATGATATTGTATTTTTGATTTAAATAAGTAATGTATCACGATTAAATAATAGATATTCTACAATAAAGAAAAAAAGTGCACACCGAGAAAATTGGACCTTTAGATCTTTGATCTGTTGCACTTCTAACTGAGCTATTCGGATTGGCTCTATGTCTTCTAACTCTAAGTATTTCATATTTGCTAAGGCTCTGCTGCTTCTGCTATCTAGTTCAGAAAATTCCCATCTGAAATTTGTTCTTAGGCAGATGAAATATTTGATGAAAGAAATCGAATCGAAATGCATTATTTTCTTGTTAAAACATTTACAAAAGTTCTGCATAAGAAAATGATTAATGAGAATAAAACAGAAAGAAAGCTATTAATGACATTGATTTGGGAAACAACTTACTGTACTTTATTATATAGATATATAGATTATAACATATTTATTGCCATTTTCTCATGAAATATTAAAATAGAAAAAACGGAAATAGATCAAACAGTAATCCTTATGTTTATCTAGGTGGTTAATCCAGAAATTGGGTATCTTATATAATGAAGAAGAGATATAATAAAGTGTTCAAATGGCTGATTCAAAGTTGCCGTGCGATTGTGGGGTTGTTCATTTTCGAGTGAAGATATTGGGGACGAGGGGGTGTTTTGGCAGGGTGGGCGGTTTGTTTGGGGTGGTCTTTTATGTCAGTGTTTGTTCTTCCTCCTTAAAATATAAGATGGTTTCTACTCTAGAAAACGGCATGTCCATACCGATTAAAACCCGGTACACCAAACAGACACTGTACTGTATAGTTTTTAAATTAAATACTTTATATTAGCTGTTGTAGAATCGACGATCGAACACTTTATTGTTTCTTATGAACGACCTATCTTTCTAAACTACCAGCGTGCCAATGCGTCTTCGTTTGACAACCAGAATTTGAATTCATAACCACCAAGAACATCACCGCGGATAACACTCATTACAAGGACATTATATCAAAAAACAAAAAAAAGTTTATTTATTTTTATTTAAAAAAAAAAAATGACACAATACTGGTCAACTCTGATGATGGAATATTATTCCGAAATAAATAAGATTAAAGAAAAAAAATTAATTTATCTTGCATTGATAAAGGCTTCTATTTTCAATTTTAATAATTCTGACCCACCAATGCTTTTAAATGAACGACCTATCTTTATATATATATATATATATATATATATATATATATATATATATATATATATATATATATATATAACACTAGTTGTTTTTGTTTTTTGTCTGTTTGCCCAACCAGGTTTCACAATTTATTTTTTTAATTATTTATGGAACCTTGATAAAGAAAATCAAGTTCTTGCAGCATTTTTTTGGAAGTTACGCATTGATAAATAATGGATGCAAAAAAATATTTCAGGAAACTGTAAAAAACAGATCTTGCTCTCTCCTCAAAATCTTTCAAGTTAATTAATTTTATTAGTAACACATATAAAACACTAAATTACTATTATTTGAAGTTATAATCTCAAACCAAAGCAGCATTGTTCAATATCTATTATACAGACAGTGGAGGTTTCAGATTATAATTATAACCTCTTACCCAGTACTGGCAGGTATTTCAATTGAGTGTTTCTTTATTAGGATTTACTTTTTTAAAATCAAAATTGAAAGTTATAAAAAGCTTTTTAGTTCCTGACAATATTTGGAAAAATAGAGATTTAATTGATTAGAGCACTTTGACACATAATTCACATGAATTCAAAGATGTGTATGTAAGCTTAAGCATGTAATTTATGTAAATTTGTAACCAGACATTGAAGATAATTGCACAACAATACATTGTCTTGTTAATATATGCACCCAAATTCCGTTTAATAATAATTTATTTAGTTTAAAATTTTAACTTTTGATATTTTTTTATTAATCATAATTAATTTCTCTTTTTGTTATGGAACATAGATTATAGTACAAATATATTAAGACGAGAGAGAAAGAGAGGGGAGGGGGGGGGAGATAGAATGCAGTTAGACCTAATTTTTTTTTAATATGTACCAACATGTAACAAACTTTGTAAGATATATCGTTTAATTGTAATTATTGCCTTAAACTTTTTCCTCTTCTATATATATATATAAAATAGAGTTGTTTTTTCCCCTGAGGCAGGTATAATAATCCTTTCTTAACACTGTGTACGAACGAGGAGGGCAACAAAGTGTAAAAAACAAAAAACAAATGAGATTTGTTTGGTGCAGTTTCTTTTTTTTTTTTTTGACAGTTCCTTTTTTACTGTCCCTGTTTACTTTCTTCCCCACGAGGGCAGAGTTAGACACAAGGCCGGTTACAAATGTGGGGAAAATCCAGCTCAATAAATATGGTCACCGGATTTACACTGAAATGAACATTGCAACAATCTACATCGACAAAATAGATGAAGCGTCGAGCACAATAACTAAAAACATTTATTTCAGATTAGGCAGAAATACATTTTCATTTACATTTTCTTCAAAATAAAGTGGCCCAAAATGTGTGCTTATCGAACTTAACTCAAGAAAAACAGGGCTTCTACATTTTTTGAACAAGAAAAAACCAAAACAGATCAAAACAAAACAACCAGTGCTTCTGCAGAATTTGAACAGACACCATGAGATAACCAGATGTTCTGCAACAACTGCACTTATCACATCAGGGAGTAGAAAAAAACCGGCTGCGGGCCAGAACTGTTGTTTACTGGGTAGGAATAAATAAGGACATTGAGGACATGGTTGCAAGATGCCCCACATGTCAGAAGTATCAACCAAGTTTCCCATCAAAAACATTGCTTCAGCATGAAACCCCTTCTTACCCATGGCAGTATATCAGCACAGATCTCTTCACAATGGAAGGAAGTAAGTACCTTTTAGTGGTAGACCAATATAGCCGCAGTCCATTTGTACGGCGCCTGCAGTCAACAACATCTGCTGCAGTGATCAGGCAGATGAAACAAATATTTGAGGAACAAGGTGTTCCTGAAGTGATCTATAGTGACGATGGGCCTAAGTGCACAAGTATGGAATTTGCCAGCTTTGCAGAGAAGTTCAGCTTTAAGCACACAACATCATCACCACATTACCCTCAATCCAATGGGTTTGCAGAAAAAATGGTTGGCGTATGCAATCAACTACTTCTGAAGGCCCGAGAAACTGGCAATGATTGCCATTTGTCGATAATGTTATATAGAGCCACACGGCTTTCAACCAACCTTAAATCCCCAGCAGAACTCCTCAATGGGAGGCCCATCAGAACACCACTTGTCTCTAAGCAACAGTTTGGAGATGAGCAAACCAGAGACATAATGCAATGGAGCAAAGACAAGACAAATAACCGGTATAACCAACGGAATAGTCACCACCATCCACCATTGCATGCAGGTCAGCAAGCCCGTATCCAAGATAAGAAAACCAAGTTGTGGGTACCTGGAACAGTTACACAAACAACTGCAGAGCTAAAGTCATACCTTGTAGAATCTGCAGATAGCAGTATTCCTCGAAGGAACAGACAGTTCCTCAAGCCCGCAAGAGCAGAGTTGACTGAAAGTCTATATAACAACAGACACAACCAGTTGATACCAATGCACCACACATTAGTGATGGAATGCATGTATACCCGAGCAACCATGGTGCGATCTCTCCATCCAGCCAACACTGTACGAGCAGCCAATAGGCACCTACAAGAGTCACTCGAGGATAAGGGTAAATAGAATTGCCAGTTGAATGATCAATAATAACAAGCGAGGATTGGAAACGATGGGTGGAATAGGCAGAATATCATGACTGAAGAGGACAGCTTGACAAGAATTATGATATTATAAAATAATATAACATATTACGTATATATATATATATATATATATATATATATATATATATATATATATATATATATATATAGTCTAAAGAAGCTTTGAGTCATTAAGAAAAAGAAAAAAAAATGTAAAATGCAGTTTAAATCCCCAGACAAACTAACTAAATCCAAGATAGTGCAGACTTAACATTCGTATATATATATATATATATATATATATATATATATATATATATATATATATATATAATTGTTTTGATATGCCAGGAGTTTATATCTGTAACACTCTTTCCTTGACCAGAGAACTTAGTCCAGAATCTGAAAACCAAGCCTACATGTGCTTTAGATTAAGAAAACAACATAGCACTAGTTTTTAAAAGGTTTTTTTTTAACTTAGTTCACCCCAAACAAGGCAAGTTGCCACTGTAGATGCAAGAGGCTACTGAGAATTAAGGTCAAAGTTTAGGGGGGGTCATCCTAAATTGGGAGCTGTGCAGCAAGATGCTTGTTCACATTAGTTTTAAATGTCTGCATGTCGATACAGTCGGGGAAACAGGGAGCAGGGAGGAAGTTCCAAAGACCGGCATCTCAAGGAAAGAAGCTGTTGGAGTGGAAGGCTCTCCAGCATCTGGGGACCTCCACAGTGAATGGATGGGATTTAGCTGATTGTCGGTTTGGTCTAGTGTATTTTTGTCGAGGGGGGAACCAAAGCAGCAAGTTCATCGGAGCACATTCCATTGAAGTGCTTGTAAAACAAGCACAAGGATTCAACATTGCAGCGATGGGACAGGGGTTGGAGCTTGGTGGATAGTGAGGGACCTATTAGATTAGAGACTCTTTTTTGGATTTTGTCTAAGATGGAGAGACTAGTGGATAGTGCACCAGCCCAGATGTGACAGTAATACTCCATGCATGGGCGGATGATGACTTTGTAGAGATATAGGATACTGTCAGGTGTGAGAAAGTTTCTATCACCGTAGAGGGAGCCCACTTTCTTTGCAGCAGAATTGGCAATGTCTTCTATGTATTTCTATGTATTCATGTTACCTGTCAATGTTAGGCTGAGGAGTTTGAATGTTGGACTCTCAGGTAGGGTGTTATTTGCCATGGCAATCGGTGGTTGAAGAGATTTCTTGTAGTTGTTGAAGAAAATAAGCTTTTTCTTAGCAGCATTAAATGTTACCATCCATTTATGACCCCGTTCCACTACAGACTGGAGGTCACTTTCTAAGGATTCAGCCATTGCCTCAGATATGTGCACATCTGTTTTACCCACATAACTAGAGTAGAGCATGGTGTCGTAAGCAAATATACCCATCTCAGACACAATGTTATCAGGGAGGTCATTGATGAAAATCAGGAACAATAAATGTCCAAGGATCGATCCTTGGGGTACACCTGCATTTATGTCATGTTGTTTGGAATAACAGCCATCGAGGACAACCTGGATCTTTCTGTTGGATAAGAAGGATCTAATTATATTAAATATTCGTCCAGTAATACCATATGAATTAATTTTTATGAGAATACTTTTATTCTAGACCTTGTCAAAAGCTTTGAATATATCAAGCGCTACCACCTTAACTTCACCTGCCTTGTCCAGTGTATTGTATTAGCATTCAAAGATGATTGTTAGGATATCTGCAGTAGACCATGCTTGCCTAAATCCATGCTGATGGTCAGAGAGAAGTTTAGCATTACGAGGTGACAGACTATTACTAGATTGATTAAGAATTCAAAGATTTTAGTGAACAGTGGCAGTAATTGTGAGAGTCAGTTCTACCTGCAGAATTCTTGAAGACTGGTACCACAGAGGCAATTTTCCAGCTATCAGGGAAACAAGATTTGGCAAAGCATTTGTTGTAAGGTTTGGAGAGAACAGGGTCCAGTTCAGCAGAGCATTTCTTTATTACTATTACTGATATAAGATCAGGCCCACATGCTTTGAAGGTGTCAAAGTTTTTTATGATGTCCCGAACATGAGATGGGGTGATGGTCTGATCATCAAGTGTGGCTTCAGTCCGCAATGGGAAATTTGGGAGAGAGTGGTTTGTGGAGTTCAAAGTGGAGTTTGAGGCAAAATGCTGGGCAAGTAGTTCAGCCTTGTCAGTTGCCGTGCAAACGACATCATTGTTGTTGGATAGCGGGGGAATTGTTGATTTCCCATTATTAACCACACTATTGAAGATGTTACTCAATGCGTTTTCTGGTCATCTCTATATACCTTCTTTTTGCTTCATCTATCACAGTCTGACGATGATTAGTTACCTATATTTCTTCTACCGTTCTCGACACAGGACTGTGCCCTACTCGACTACATCTCCAATAATAGATGAACTTTCCTTGGATCCAAGCGACCAAATCCATGTATTTGGGGATGTAATGCCCACCACAGAGATTGGCTTGATTTCCTGAGCTACATAGACCCATTTGTAACAGCATGCATAGTTTTTCAATTGCACATTCCCTCCCACAAACTATCACTTTCCCGACCTGCTTTCCAGATCATGAGGACCAGCTAGCTTCTCTTGTCAACATATTCTTGACAACATAGCCCCAATGTAGAAATTTTATAGTAAGCCCTACTACCCTCCAATAGCTGACTTCGACCTGTGCAGCTGTTATCGTGCATAGGCAGTAAGCATTCCACTGTTTTAACCGCTATAAGTCAGCTACAAATAGTCAAAAATTTGTAGCATCAAGAAACCACTAAGAGTAGGTATACTGAGATGACCAGAAAACACATTGAGTCACAGAAGTTAGGAACTCGTGATTTCTGTAAAATTTATAATACAGGGTGTTCCAAAAGTCTTGGGCACATTTCAAGTCCTCATATCTGCTGGACTATGAATGGTAGTAAGATGAAACTGGTACCATTTTAAAGTTTTTTTGTAATGCTAATGATTTTTGTCATATCTTTTCAGGCCCAGTAATGACGTTCACTCAACCAGAAAAGGCGTTTTGCATCCTTGAATTTTCAAAAACTGTCCAATGTACATTTCGCACAAAATTCCATAAAAAGGCAATGTCCAAGAAAGCTGTCTACAGACCATTCTTCTTTGAAAGAGCAACAAAAGAACAAAAGATGATTAACACAAAGACAGGAGATGCACAAAAAAAAATCGCAGGGTGTGAGATCTGGAGACCTGGGAGGCCAGAGCATGAGAACGCGATCATCTCGTCCAGACTGTCCAATCCATCTGTTTGACAGTGTTGTGTTTAGATACTGTCTAAACCTGAGGCTCCAGTGCGGTGGCACCCCATCCTGTTAGAAAATGAAATGGTCAGACTCTTCCTCACTCAACTTATCCATTAACCAGTTTTCCAGCATGTCGAGGTACATGTCACCATTGACTTAATAAATTTAGCTTTAAAATGGTACCATTTTCATCTTACTACCATTCATAGTCCAGCAGATATGAGGGCTTGAAATGTGGCCAAGACTTTTGGAACACCCTGTAGTGTGATGAACAATGGACAGTCAAGAATTCCCCTATCATCCAAGCACCACAATATCGCTTGAACAGCAATGCATAAGGCTGAACTGCTTGCCGATCGGTTCACCTTGAACTACACAAACCACTCTCACCCAAATTTCCCACCACGGATGGAAACAGCAGTAGAAGATCTGAATCACCCCTTCCTATGTCCAAGATATAAAAATCTTGACACCTCTAAAGCATGTGGATCACATCTTATCATAGCTATAGTAATAAAGAAATGCTCTGCTGAGCTGGCCCCTGTTCTCTCCAAACTCTATAACGAATGCCTTACCGAATCTTGCTTTCATGATAGCTGAAAAGTTGCCTCTGTGGTATCAGTTTTCAATAATGCTGATGATAGTACTGACCCAATTAATTATCGCCTCATAAGTCTCCTCTTTGCTAAAATCTTTGAATCATTAATCAATCTTGCGATGGTCCACCTTCTCGAAAATGCTAAACTTCTTTCTGACCAACAGTATTGATTTAGGCAATCTCATTCAACCGCGGATATGCTAACTGTCAGCTCTGAATGCATATACCATACACTGGATAAGGCAGGTGAAGCAAGGACAGTAGCACTTGATATATCCAAGGCCTTTAACAAGGTCTAGCATGAAGCTCTTCTAAGGAAAATTTATTTGTACAGTATTACTAGACATATATTTAATATAATTAGATTCTTATTAACTAAAAGAAAGATTCAGGTTGTTCTTGATGTCCGTACATCAAAACATCACATTACTGCGGGTTTGTCCCAGAGGGTTGATACTTGGACAATTATTATTCCTGATCTTTATAAACGACCTCCCTGATGCAATCGTGTCTGAGATGGGTATATTTGCTGATGACAACACACTCTATTCTTGACAAGTGAGCAAATCGAACACACACATATCCAAGGAAATAGTTGAATTCTTAGAAAATGACCTCCAGTCTGTAGTTAAATGGGGCCATGAATGGATGGTCACATTAAATGCTACCAAGACAATGCTCCTTTCCTTTAACAATTATAAGAAACTTTTCCAAACACTGATTGCCATGGCTGATAGGACTCTTACTTAGAACCCGGCATTTACACCCCACGACCTAACATTCACAGACAACATGAGTTGGAATAAATACATAGAAGATACTGCCAAGTCTGCTGCAAAGAAAGTGGACTCCTTCTAACGAGCTAGAAAACTTCTCACACCTGACAGTATCCTATATCTCTATAAAGTCACTATTTGCTCATGCATGATGTATTGTTGCTGGTGCTCCAATCAGGGTACAAAAAATAGTTTCTAACCTAATAGATCCTGCACTCTCTACCAAGCTCCAGCCCTTGTCCCATTGCTGCAATGTGGTATCCCTGTGCTTATTTTACAAGTACTTCCATGGAATGTGCTCCAATGAACTTACTGCACTTAACGTAAATATCCCAGATCAACCAGACCAGCAGCAAGATCCCACTCTTTCACTGTAGAAGTCTCCAGACCGCGGAAAACTTTCTACTCTAATAGCATCTTTTTTCGGACTGCTTCCCTTTGGAATTTCCTTCCCTGCTCCCTGTTACCCCGACTGTACCAATATGCAGAATTTTAAATGTAATGTGAACAAATATCTTGCTACACAACTCACCGCCTAGGGATGCCGCCTATAAATTTGGCTCCTAATTACAGTAGCCACTTACGTCTCAGTAGCAATATGCCTTGTTTGGGGTGAACAAAAGTAAATATATATAGAGAGAGGAATTCTTGTTTTTTTTTATACAACAACGAGGAGTGTCTTTAATTTTGTAATTTTTAAATCATCGATATCGGAGGGCGTTGCTTTCATTCGTGCTCTTCTACTGCAATCAACTAAGAGGAATTCTTGTTTTTTATTTAATACAAAAACGAGGAGTGTCGTTATTTTCGTCAATTTTAAAATTATCATCGATATCGAAGGGCATTGCTCTCGCTTGTGCCCTTCTAACTGGAATCACTCAAGAGAATATATAAATATAGGTATATATACATATTATTAGCGGGGGTATAAAAATACCTGGTATAGTAACCAGGCACGATGCTACCCTACTCGGCAAGATGGACCTGTAAACAAGACATATTTTGCCAAATTTCATGTGATTTAGGTACTATTTTTTTTATTCAATCAACCTTTTATAGAATGTTATTATTGAATAAAAAGAATTTTCTTTAGTCATTTTCAGAATTCTTTGAAAAATGAAAAAAAAAATGAATTCACAATGCTATATAAATGAGTTTTCAAAACAGGTATTTTTTTTTTCTTCCACCCTATTTATAATATTCCTTGTAATATTAGACTATATAGAAATAACTTATGTGGTGCTTGTTCATAAATATATATAAGCAATAATAAAAAGTAATGCTCAAAAGTAACTGAACAGACAACATTTTAATTTCATTGATACTTTTGCAAAACTATCATAGAAACATAATGTAAGTTTAAAAGTGACATATAAAGGAAAGTGCTGCTCTTTTCTATCCTAACTTTAACTTATCTAGTATCGTTTAATAATCTCACAATTCTTTGTTATCGCTTTGTTTATTCTAAACTTTCTTATTGTAACAATCATTAAAAACCGAAAAGAAAATGTTAACTAATTTATTTCAGATTCCTTCATTTAAGGTATTTTCTGATAGTCTTGCATGTATACTTTGTGGATATTACATTGGGGCATGCTATAAAAGCAGTGTAAATAAATTGGTAGCCTTTTCTTTATAATAGTTTATGTAATACTTGTTATAAAAATAAATGTTATACACAATAATTCTAATTTCAAAAGTAGGCTTAAACATCTACTTATTTCAATTAAGTTTTTATGTCTATATTAAATGATTTTTTTAACTGTTTTTTTTAATTTGTTTTTTTGTTTATTATATTTGGTTAATATCATTAATCCATTACACCACACACACACACACACATATATATATATATATATATAAGTTGTGAAAATATATTTATGGCAATTAAGCTACACAGGGGCTTCTGCGTTTCATCCCCATAGGGAATCGTCAAGCTAAAATGAAATAATATATATATATATATATATATATATATATATATATATATATATATATATATATATGATTATCCTTCTACTTCATAAATGAGACAGAAAAACATCCACATAGTATATTTTCCAGGTAATTTTAAATTTCCAAACTTATAGACACATACTTCTCCTGAAAGTCAAGCAAAACACACCTATGCACACACACACACACAAACACAAACACACACATTTACCAACTAATAAATAATACATGTATACATATTCATGCATATCCTAACATAAATGTAGCATGCACACACTCTCAATGATTTATATTTATTACTGATTACTTGCCCCCCCCCCCCACCTTCCCAAAAAAAACATTTGCTTGAATTGTCTTGTGGTTTGTCCTAATTCAATTTCCTTCTCTTTCTGCTGTGTGTCCTTGTCTTGGTTGGCTGATTAGATGACATTTTCAAAAGTCTGAATTAGAGATAGTCAGCCAACCAATCTTAGGCTTAACCAGTACACATTTTCTGCTGTGTTAGATTAAGTAAATAGACGCTTCCGAATTGCTTATTTTTGGCTCAAAGATTTCCGAAGGATTAATGTCTGTGTTTATTCAGCTGACTCTAAAGATCAAAACCTCTACCAAAAATGGTTTGGGGAATCAAAATGAGCGGATCTAAAGCATTATTAATCTATCCAGTTTATCATTTTCTGATGTGAAACTAAATGGCATGTCTTGTTAGTCAAAGGATGCTGGTTTCTTTATTCAATTTGTATGCATGAATATTTTTGCCTTCTAAGAATTTATGTAGACTAGCTTGTTTAGTCTGAGCTACTGATTTCACTGCATATGTGCAGGCAATTTCGTAACATCATCTTATAGGATATTTTATTTTTATTTTCATTTTTATTTTACTGAACAGTCATTTTTATAATTCAGACCGATTTGATAACAGAGTTTAACATAACCATTGAATTAAAATCTTTCTAGCCAGATTCATTTCTGACCAAATCCAATTGATCTAATCCAAGGTTTTTATAAAACACATGCACACAGGAACACATCAATGCACACACACATGCACACCGGAGCACACACACATAATGCAGTAAAGTACCCAAGGTCAACATTTATTTGTTTTTTATGAATCACATTTTTTAAAGCAAATACTCACATTTATTTTTCCTGTTGTTTATCATCAGAAAAATGATATATTCAAATCATTAAGAAATGATGATTTTTAAATCAGTTGGAATATATGTATTTTAAATGCAGGTTAACAAAACACTAAAATAATAATAATAAATAAGTTTAAATACTAATATATAGATTATATATAATATTATTTATATAATATCAAATATATTGTTATAAACGGGCGTGATGTGTCGCACAAGGTGACATAAACAATAATTTTCAGGATTCAAATAGAAATAAGAAATACATATATAAAAGTGGTAATCCATTCATGTTTTGTTTCGCAGAAAATTTCAATAGATACAACACGCTGAAGAAACAATAATGACACAGAAGATTGTATGAAATCTATTATTTATAAACAGGGATATCAGTTAAACTAATATGTAAAAAGCAAGGGAGAATAAGATATTAAAGTGGAAAAGAAAGAATATTCTTTCTTGGAATAAATAAAGTGTTTAAGAATGAAATGAATTCAAAATATTCTTATCTTTTCAAGAGCTAATTGTACGCTACTGAGAACCCAATATTTCTGCAATCAGGGAAAAGGAAATGTTCAATTACAGAGTTCGAAGTTTGAAGAACAATATCTTTGTTTATATGTATGTCTGGAATTCCAATTCGATATGGTTTTCAGAGGTGAGACTACAATGTTTTCTCAGATAAAAATCGAATTTCTAATAAAGTTCAGAAATGTAATAATTGATTGCAATACATTGAACAAAACCTTTTTAAAAGCTGACTTCAATTCCGGGTTTGGCCGTTTGATATGATTATGTAGAACAAAATAGAAACTATCCTTCAAAGGTTACCCTTGCAGATGGAAAAGTTTACTCTTTGATAGCAACATGAAGAACTTTTTTTATAGGGGAAACAGTCGGCATCTACAATGAATCTGTACCCAGCAGGATCATTAATTGTATTAATTTCTCATTTTGTTTTTCTTGCATTGATCTAAATGAGGAAAAACTAGGATCGCTTTCATTTGAGAAGTGTTTGCCGCTTCTCCTGTGAAGCCCTAGACCACACAATGCCTCTTGACTTTACACATTAATACTGAGATTGAAAATCGAAGAAGAGAGTTTAATATCAGATCAGATGTCCAAAAGTTTTCAGATTCGCATAAAAATGTGAAGAGAACTATATTTCACACATAGATGATAAAATACAAAGAAGTGTTGAAGAAATTTTGGTTTCAAGCAAGGCCAATTAGTCTTTCAATAAAATAAAAAGAGATGTAAAGTCCAACATATGTGACAATATATATACATATATATATATATATATATATATATATATATATATATATATATATATATATATATATATATATATCCGACACTTGACAAAAAGTAACCAAAATACCAGGAGGTGCTGAGGAGCATGGTGACGGCCTGGATGGATGAGATCGCTGCCCATGCCTCAATGTCTTCGAGCAAGACTCTGCTCCTGCACAGAAGGCCAAGACGACCAAGGCCTGATTGCTCAACAATGTTTCTCACCACTGGTCGTCGGATTTATGGTCACACTCCTTACCCGACTGCAATCCCCTTGACTATTTCTTCTGAGGTGTGATCGAAGCCAAGACAAACAAGCACGTCCACAGCATGGTCGACTCTCTGAAGGCTGCCATCGTCAAGACGTCCCTTTCTTTAGACAAGGGCATGGTCGCCAAAGCTTATGACTCATTTCACGCCCACCTTGAGATGATCGTCTTTGCCGCTGGTGGATACATTGAAAAATAATGTGGTATGTAACTCTAAATAAACTGTCTGGTCTCTGCATATACGACTTTTGTTTTTATTTTCTATTTCGTTTTTTTTTGTCAAGTGTCAGATTTTGCTGCAGCACCCATATATATATATATAATAATATTTTATAAATAAATATTAACTATTTATTATCTACAGACATCGATGTTTCATGCTTACGCAATCTTCAGTGCACAAAGCTAATTCCGACGGTCGGTGAGCGCAAACTCTGATCACAAATGCCCACTGATTCACATTCAAGAGACTTACCCGTTGGCCACCACAAAGTAGCTTGGAATTTAGGAGGAATTTAATTTTGTAAATGCCAAGTCGGCGGGTATTCACAGCAAGCAGTGAAGAGTGATCAACAACAACATATATATATATATATATATATAAATATATATATTATTTGCAGGATCCTTTAGAGAAAGACCTTTTAGATAAAGATTTTTTCAAAGAAGCTTTTTGTTAGGAATCTTAGGTTCAAATTTGCAAGAAATGCCCTTCATAAAATAAACAGAGGTAAATATATATTTAAAGATATCTTTTTTAGCTATTTTCTAAAGAAATTCATAGTAAAAGTCCTTTTACAATTGTTTCAAAGCAAATTTATTCCAGAATACATATTATAAACAAAGCATGATGCTTATTTATCACCTTTTCTTATTTAATACAAATGTCTAAACAATAAAATAAATTGAAAACATCTTATCAGAAATTTATGAAAATTATTTCCAATAGGATATAGACAAATTATCAATTGTCACATTATACCTTAAAAAAATATTTAAAGAAATATTTTACCATCAAAATCTTCATGATCGATCACTGTTACAAGCCAAGAAACTATATCATTAATGTTTTTTCAAAAGGTGTGTTTATTTATATTTTCATTAGAGAGTTACAATAATTAAAGAGAGTTAATTATATATATTTTTTTCAATTGTTCGAAATTTAGTAGATCAACTGGAGATAACTATCAATTTCTTAGAAGTGAATTATTTCCTTTGTATTATAACAGTTAAATTAATTGGGTGTTAATCATAAGAATAAAGTTTGTTTTAAGTGATATTTATTATTCCTGAAAATATTTTCAGCTTCATCTATTGAAAAGTAAATTTAGATTTAATATTAACTTTTATAATAATACTGTTATATTAATATCATGGCATCCATCTGTAAAATATTCCTAGTTGGATTAAGTATTTTCCGAAAGAAATTAAATCGAATTACATTTTATTGTTCTGATTTATATTTTATTATTATAAAAGTTAACATTACATATAAACTAAATTTTCAATAGATAAAGCATAAAAATATTTTTTTTTTGGGGGGGGGGGGAATAATAAATATTACTTGAGATAAATAGAATTTTTTGTTGGATTAACATTCAATTAATGATAATTGTATGATGTTATAAATATATAAATATATTATGTTCGTACTAATGTAGTTGACCACACTACTTATTTCTTCATGCACATTATAATATATATATATATATATATATATATATATATATATATATATATATATATATATATATACAGGGTGGGCAAAAATAAGGGTCCTATTTTTAAAAATTCATAACTTCAATTTATTGATTTTAAAAAAAAATTTTTTTTAGAATAAGTAAAGGACCCCTTCCGAAGCAAGCATGAGCCGTATTAGCCCTAAGGAACGTACCCTCATTTAGAAAACATTATTTTTGCTTAAAAAACTCAAAACAGTGTAAAAAACAATACTTTAGTTTTTGTAAGTTTTAAGAAGTGCTTTTCGGCTAAAATTTGTTTTGTTTATTTCAAAAAATCTCGGAAGGGTCAGTCTACACACACATAAAGTTTGGTGAGTTTAACTTTTATTTTGTGGAAGTTATTCAAATTCAAGTTATTCAAATTTAAAGATAGGACCCTTATTTTGGCCCACCCTGTATATATATATATATATATATATATATATATATATATATATATATATATATATATATATATATATATATATATATAAATAAGGGAGGACTTGAATGCCTACTAGACACCACCCTCGGGTGTCTTTGGTCTCTCTGTACAGGGGTTTGTCAGAGACTCTGACATGAGGATACTTTTTATTTGAAGTAAACCCTGACCAAATATTCACAAAAATGGTGTGCTGTCTCCTCAAGCCATCCAGCACGTCTCCCAAATTGCGGACGAGGGTACCCCCTCTATTAATAAAGGGCAGCTTTGAATAATGAATTAGAAGCCGTTGACAATGAGGAAATGAATGATAAAAAATATGATTAACAACGAAAATAAATACTGGCAGGCTGGCACCCAGGATAAAAAGGTCCCATCAACCCGTTCATACACCAGGTGGAAAGATGTAAGCAATGGTGTGAACCTTCTTGCCTCTGGAAATGGTGCTCCAGCCAATACAGAGGTCAACCAGGGTCAGCCATCAGACCTTAAGACAAAAGGTCCTGGCCCCCATATCTGCACCAAATAAAAAAAAAGAAACATAAGAGACTTAAAAGCCCAACCATGGACTGTTGCACAAAAGAAGGTGCTATTGTTTTGCTACCACTACTCTTGTCTTTTTCTTCTTCCTTTTCATAGCTCACAGTGCATACACTGATGATGATGGGTTACTACCAGCAACAGTTTACTCTTCGGCTGACAGGAACTCTGGTCGATTTGCCAACTCGCTTTTTATATCTTTGTTGATATGTGTGGGCGGGGAGGGTGTGTTGAAAGTTTCTTTGAGTTAGCAGGCGACTATAGTTTGCACTGTTTTGAGGTTACGGCATATGTGAACGTTAAGAAATGAGACCAAACGTTTGCCCGACGTTTGACTTCTCTTCGTCTAAGGGTTCAGCATGGGGAGAGGGTGTTGCTAACAGGAAATAAGAGTTAAAAGGCGACGATACTTGCCTTTTGATGTGAGGTAAATACGTTCGTAAATGTTTTAAGAGCTGACAGTTGACCGACTGTGTCATCTGACTTCCACTTGACTATGGTTCAGAACGGGGCGGGGTGTCACTAATTGGACGCAAGATTCGATTCTTTTAAATGCAAGGATAGGGTGGGTTGACGACGTTTATTCAACTGGAATAACATTTCTTCTTTATAACTTGTTTGGGTTCAAAGGACAAATTTGAAAGACACAGTATAAAATAGATTTTGCTCTTCTCGGTTTAATGTTTATGAAATACATTTTATTTCTCTGATAATTTCCATTCAACTATCTGTCATTTTAACAATATATATATATATATATATATACATACATATAATATAGTCATCCACTGACATCTGTTTCGTCGTTCATAACTCATCAGTGTGGCTAGACATAGTGAGTGTATTCCTGTCGAGATTTGAAAGATTGCACCTCAATGCGATTAGCAGTCAAGCAACACATTCATTGTGATAACAAACAAGTTACTAAAAAGAGAACATTATAGCGCTATATATTACTTTTTTATATTTCTGATTTTTTTAGATGAGGATTGATAATTCCTGAGTTCGAAGAGATACACCTGAAGAAGGCCAGAGGTTACAGCAGCCGAAACGTTGTGATGATAGCAGTCAAGATGAGAAATGTAGTCCAAATAACCAAAATTATTAGACTACATTTCTCATCTTTAGTGCTATCATCACAACGTTTCGGCTGCTGTAACCTCTGGCCTTCTTCAGGTGTATCTCTTCGAACTCAGGAATCTAGACGGAATTTCGAACGGAACCATTTATTTAATCCACGGAGTAGCATGCCGGTGTTCCGTCAGCCATGACTGGGAGAAGTGTTCAGTAATTCACAATTCTTTGTATTGCCCGCACTGAGGATATGGTACTAAGTTAAATTCAGTTCCAAGTGATAGTCATCTGAAGGTTGAAAGTTCAATCCTCGGTGCGGGTGATGCGAAGAATTGCGAATTACTGAAGATTTCTCCCAGTCATGGCTGACGGAACAAGAGCATGCTACCCTTGTGGATTAAATAAAGAGTTCTGTTCGAAATTCCATCCAGATTCCCGAGCTCAATAGAAATATTCCCGAGTTCGAAAAGATACACCTGAAGAAGGCTGGAGATTATAGTGGCCGAAATGTTGTGATGATAACACTCATAATAAGAAATGTAGTCCGAATAACCAAAATTTTGCAAATTACTTTTTTTGTTTATATATATTATTTTTATAACACTACAAGTAACCGAGAGAAATCTATTCTTTACAAAAGATTATTGCTTCACGCTAGGTGGAAATTGTTATTTCGTCTACACCTCTCTCTCACTCGCTCTCTCTCATATATATATATATATATATATATATATATATATATATATATATATATATATGTATGTATGAATAAAATGCATATAAATATATATACATGAATGTATGCGTATTCCTAATTTGTCTGCAAACAGACTCAAATACACACCTTGTGCTATTAATTTTTTTTTTATCCTGATGCTAAAATATGAAATCCAAAAGCAATTGATGCTGCTCCTATGGGATGATTAATGCCTTTCTATCTGTTTGGCTGTCAGCCTGATAAGGGTCATTTTTCAAAGAGCAACTAAACAAATGGTGGGGATGGATAGAGACAAATCTCATGTTACAGGCACAAAAACAACGATGCCATTAATCCTCTGAACAAATAATGTCAATTGTCATCAATTTTTAAAGAATTTATCATCCATAGTTTGATTGGAATAGAAATTCCAGCCGTGTTCCTACAAAAGACATTCACTGTGAAATTGTAGAGAATGGAAGTGCCACTTACAGATAGACTTATTTTCGTGTAGCAATAGAACTTATCACTTAAAAACATCATTGTGTTTTTGATTGCATAGATGTAAGGAAATACTCATAAATTATTTCATAGATGTTTTAAAAGTAATTGTTTTAAAGTGATAAACAATAAACATATGCAGTGATGAAATAAGTTAGAAATTACTACTTTGAACCTTTGTAAATAACTACAGACAACTTATTAATTTTGATAGCCGTGAACCATTTTCATTAATAACTGGGAGGAAGAGCACTAGAGGCCTGCTGGATAATGATGCCGTATGATATTGGCTAAGCTGAGTTCAAATTGTATCAGATCTATTGCGTTCATTTATACTGCAATAACAGTTATGGATAAAATAGCAACTTGTATTTAATGCATAGTTTACATTTGCTATTGTTTCGTTAGTAAATAACTTTTAAAAGGATTAATATGCCATAAAACAGACACATCAAACATTAGAAACCTTACTTAAAACATTGTAAATGAAAATTACCTATTAAAATGTTTTTTAAACTCCTTCATTAGTAAATACTTTTCAATTAGAAATTTTATTCATTACCACACTCCCCTCCACACACACAGCCTCTGCTGACATCACACAAAATGGTTGTAACGGGTCAATGGGGGATTGAATGATCGGGGAGGGAGAACACCACCCAGACCTCTACTGGAAGGGTGTGGTGATTACTGTAATCTTGGAGAGGTTTATTGCCATTCAAATTCTAGAGAAAACCAACGGTCGTTATCAGCAAGAAATCAATGGTAAACGGTTGTTGTGATAACATAAATGATTTGCAACGGTTATCGAAAGAAGCAGAGACTGTTGGCAATCTGGAGAGACTTGTTGCCACTTAGACTCCAGAGAACACCACTTTTTATTACTAATGAGCAATTACTTATAATGACTTGTGTGTAAACTCTTAGTGAGTTATTCATTCTAAATTCACGGGTAGAAACCGGACATAATATAAGAATTGAAACTGTAGAAAACACTGATAACCAAAACATAGAAATCACTGAGGAAGAAGCAGCAGAAGTTGAAAGTATGAAAGAAATTATAAAAGAGGCCGAAACGAAACTGCCATCTCTTATGAACGAAAACTGAAAAACAAAAATAAAAAAATAAAATCAGAAATGAAAAATTTTAACAGAATCCGTTCATCCCCCACCCACCCCCACACACAATATTACAGATATAAACGACCTAATTTATGCTGTGGCCACATTTGTAATCAAGAGATTCAATATAGAAAACAAAACCTCACCAAGAATATGGAACAACAAAAACTAGACTTGAATTCCAAATCAGTAAATTAAAAAATAAGAAGTTAAAGCTGTGAATAAGGTTAAAGAGATCAGAAAACGATGGAAGAAGAAAAATACAACTGACAAAGAAGAAGAAAGGTTAATCAAGAAACACAAAGAACTAGAAAAGGTACTAAGGATGAAAAACTGAAAAGAAACAGATAAAAATATTAACAGTACAAATAAAACAGGACTTGTGCAAACAATGAAAGACAATTTTATAAAAATATAAATGGAAGAAGGGCAAAAACAGAGCAACCGGACTCATCAGAAACAACACTTTCGGAGCAAGAAAAAAAACAACAAAAAACAACAAAAGAAAAAACAAGATCACAACAGAAATGCCAAGTGATAGAAAAAATGAGGAAAGATCTTCAGGAATTTGAAGGAACTGAAACCGAAATTAATGAAGAAACCTTCAAAATGAACTTAAAAAATGGCAAACTGAGAACTATCTGGTCACAATGGAATACATAGATTCTTGTTTAAGAAATTCATGACCCCATATGAAAGACTAGCACAAAACTTAAAGAGAGGTACCATACCAGAGTGAAAAAGAGGATTGACATTAAGAGAAGGGAATGATCCCAATCAACTACAGATCGATAACATTCCGATGAAGCATGTGGAAAATCTTAATGATACAACTTAGCGACAATATTTACCCCTCTCTTAATAGCTGCAGACTATTCGCTAAAGAACAGAAAAGATTCCAGAAAGCGACAAGAAGGAAAAATGATTGCTATACATTGACTAAAGGATGCTAAAGGAAGTAAAAAAAACAGAAAGAAGAGCATAGTCATGGTATGAAAGCATACAACACAATCCTCCAAGCATAGATAATTGAATGCTTAAAGATGTACAAAATATTTGAAAAAAATATATAGATTTTATAGAGAAAGCAATTGAAACATGGAAAATGGAACTGATATAGATAATAATACAGAGGCATTTTCCAGAAAGACTTTATATCTCCACTACTTTTTGTCATAGCCATGATGCCACTCAGCAACGTACTAAAAAGCTGTAATGGCAGATACAAATTTACAAACACAAAGGAAAAAAATAAACCACCTCATGTATATGAATGATCGTAAACTAAAAAAGGATTTAGAAACACAAATAAACTCAACTAGAATATTTACTCAGAACATGAGACATAAAAACGGTCAAGTAGGGGAAAAGGTACCACAAAGCTGTTTGTTGCATATAAGCTGTCTATATAATCATACATACTATTTCAAAAGTACCAGTGATTCTGAAAGGATCTTTTTAAGTAATTACCCATTTTATATTTTTCTCACCTAGGTAAAAACTGTTTTGCTGTCTCCATTTAATCATATTCTAAGAATAAAGTATTAATACTTCATGTCTTATCACTTCGATATAATGAAGTAATACCACTTCATGTAATTATAAATGATGTTTTCGTCAGGTCACAGTCTTTTATCTTGTCACAGTACAGGAAAATGTTGAAAAAAAAAATAAAACATTGTTTATTATGCTTCGGTTTCATTCAAATTTTGTGAATCGAGGGCTTCTTTATAAAAAAAACACTTTATTATGAGGGGATAAATTTTCTCTCAAAAACTTATCTCATGACCTGGGCATATATAAAAAGTAATTTCATTGCGCCCTATCCACAGTTGTCATTTTCATTTATATAAAACTGCTGTGATGGGATACCGGACTCCCCTCAGTCACTAAATAACTGAACTAGTCTGGACAATAAATACGACTATGAACAGTAGTATTGACGATTCGATTGTATTCTGTTAAATCCTATTGGATTACCATAGGTACTATTGTTTGTACAAGATATGTACGTTGGAATAAACCATACTATTTTAAGACCTTTTCACTCTGAGTTATTTTGTTATTTATAACTACTTATTAAGTTATATCAAAAACATAACCCAACCCTCTAAAAACTGTGATTGTCTTAATTACACTACAAGTAATGTTGTCAGATTTTTGGCTATTAATGTTTGGATTATAGTTTTCTTTTGGATCACATTTTAATAAACCAATAATTTATAGGTACTGAAGACAATATCGGACAGAAAAGTTTTAAATGTACATCAATTAACCCTTTAACATTGGTGTTGTAAGTACATGTAAGATGGTTCAATATACAGAAATAATTAAGATACGGATACTGCGGTGAAATTTTGTTCATATCACCCAAAAGCCTTACTTAATCCCTCCCAAAGTAAGAGTAATGTTTTACCTTTATTTACACATGGATGCTTTTTTCTATTTGCAGTTTTATGATGGAGTGTTGTAGTTTATGTGATGAATATGAAATTACCAATAGTCTTAACAAGTAAAGGCCAGAGATCACTAGTTTCAGCCAACGAAGAACGATGTGATGGAAAATCAGAAATGTTTGATTCGTTGTCCGTTCTAAAAGTTCATGCTGAATGCATAAAGGATTACACACGCTCAAGCTCTATTTAGAAACAGAAATGACTGAATAAGAATCCTTACAGATGGAACTGCAAACAAACAGTTAAAACTAAGATCTGATGAAGCTTTCAAGAAAGACTGTGTCTCTTGTGGTGAGAATGCTACATATAA
Source organism: Sepiola atlantica (assembly GCA_963556195.1). Lineage (NCBI taxonomy): Eukaryota > Metazoa > Mollusca > Cephalopoda > Sepiida > Sepiolidae > Sepiola > Sepiola atlantica. Next base: position 32,500,869 of record OY744516.1, on the reverse strand, counting down.
AAACAAACTACCAATCGAGCGTTGAAAGAACATCCATGAAGTCAAGACGCTAGATTTCATTGAATCACTTAAAATTTGCAGCAAAGAATGTGATGATTTCTGGAGAGAACAAGTGCTTTCTCTGATTGAGCATGCCTATGATGTGGTAGCTACTGAAGCTAGATAGTGTAACTCTTGTTGGGCAATTTCTTAAATAAAGCCACCCAATTTAGCCACAGAAGACCCATTGATGATGAAACCGCTTATGCATTTAATGTCCTGCGTGAATATATATAGGCCAATGAAGAGTGTCATTATTCCCTGTATAAGCTCGTTAATCGTATGAATGAGGCAATGGGTGAGAAGTGTATATACACTGCAAAGTACCTGAATAAATAACTTGAGTCAAGATTTGGCAATAGAGTAATCACTACATGTCTTAAAGGCCCTTCCAACAAAGTAATATTTAAGGATTCTGCTGATAAAATAGTTCAAGAATCATGGTATACAAACAATAACTCTGACCCTGTATTAGAACGGGTATGCATAGTTCAAAAGGCCTCATCAATTATTCAGGAGGACATCAGAAGTAAAGTGTATGATTGTGATGAATATCCTATTTCTGCTTGTGTTTTGAATAGTACTGATCTTATACCTTCAACACTTGATTCTTTCCTGAAATCTGTGGGCGAAAAGAAGCAAGATATTGAAATGACATGTTCTGTAATAGCACAGTCAATAATAGGCTCCTGTCATACCCATTTGTTTATTGCGACAGTATTGTTGTCAATAGCAGCCTAGAAAGAGGTACAGCTATGTTAATGAAAGATTCTGACTACCATCTGGAACGTTTTGTACAATTTGTGTGTTGACAGTGCGGATAGCAACATATGAACACTAGGTGACATGAAATAACACGTTTCATTTAATGGGAGGTATTGGCTGTGTCACACCAAGAGGTTGGATCAGTGAAAAATTTATATCACGTGTGAAAGGAGGAACTGAAGCAGAAAAAGGGGGTTCATGTTAGTTATTCAGTATCATCCATCGCGTGCTAAGCTAGGGCTTGATTCTGTTCGTCAGACTTCAATAAACTGTGTAATTCTTTATATGAATTGAAGCCTTCATCTTTGGAATCACTCTATTTAATCAGTAGTGTTATGAAGTAGCTGCTTTACTATCATGGGCTGGCTTTATGAAAATTTGTTATCAAAATGAAACATCCAATTAGACCCGTATTGAAATTCTACTATTCATAAACTTGAATCCATCTGATTTGAGCACAATCTATACAGCCCTCAAATTAGTATCTATATTTATTTTGGTATCTTTACCTTTATTTTTTCTGTGATGGTAGTTTTCACTTCGATGTTGTTCAAGTAGCGGCAGATTTCGTAGCAGTGTGATGAAAATGAGCAACATCCTTTTTTTTAAAATAAAGATAAAGGTATTACCTTTAATTTGATTCATACTCTCCTTTCTCTGAAGAAGGATGTGCTATCATCCGAAATTAATAAGAAAAAAAATCATGAAAACATTTTTTTTTATGATTTTTAATAAAAATATTGTGTCTCCAAAGGCATTTGTTTGTCTGTTTTCAAGATTTCTAAATTTCTTAAAAATGCTTCCTAGAACTTTTATCAAATTTTATTTAATTTTGGATATTTTGGCATTTTCAATAAACCATGCAAGTCTGTTGCAATGTAATCCATATTTGCATGCTTTATTGAGATTGTTCATGAGCATCATTGGTTGTATATATAATAATTGGTGTAATGTTGAAATATTAACACACCTTTTATAATATTACTCAGTGGCCCTGCTAGTTGCATGGGCAATTTTAAACAAAGTTCGTCATTCAGTTTTGATTTGATAACATTTTCCTTTGCAATGAATAAAATATTCTACAATGAGATGGATGAGAATTCAATGAATATACTAATATGTAAAACAGGGTGAAAAAAACAACTACATAAAAATATCATTTAGCCAAAATTCTTTTGAAATTCTCTATCAAATAAAAATGCATTTAAAAAAGCTCTAGTAGGATTTGAGGCAATTTTTATATGATGTCAGGGACATATAGATATCATATGCAAAAAAAATCAGCTTTATGGTATTTTTCCCTCATGGGATTCTGACTGGAAAAGTGTACACTACTTGAAATGAAAAAGGGAAAACTCAAAACAATAGAGGGCATAAAACTGTCCAATTGAAAGATCATGAGGGCACTTAGTGAACATGTTAACTTCAAATATCTAGACATTCTGGAAGTCGACACCATCAAATCAACAAAGATGAAGGATGATTAGAAAAGAATACATGAGAAGAACAAAAAAAAAAGGTTCCTGAAACAAAATTATATAGTAGAAACATAATAAAAGGAATAAATAATTGGGAAGGATCCCTAGTAAGATACTCTGGACACTTCATGAACTGGACAAAAGAAGAACTCTGGTGCATGGATCAAAGAACTAGAAACTACTCCTGAAACATGATACTGACAGACTATGTTAATAGGAATGAAAGGGAAGAGGACTTGTAAGTATTGAACATTGCGTGAACGATGCGATAAAAAGAATTACAAAAATATATAAAACAAAATACAGAGAGGCTGATTATTACTGTTAAAAGATGCACCGAAAATGGAAACAAAAAAGTTAAAAGCAACAAAATGGGAGTAGAAAAAGCTACGTGGACTATTTATAAGACTGATGGAAAGACTGAGAAGGGTAAGCACCATCCAGACCTCCACTAAAAGGGCACAGAGTGTACTGTAATCCTGAGAAAGCTTATTGTCACTCAAATTCCAGAGAAAGCCAACAGTTGTTATCAGCGATGAATCAATAGAAAACGACTGTTTTGAGAATGCAACACTGATTTGAAATGGTGATTGTAAAGCTGAGAGTACTGGAAAGAGTAAGCCAACGGTCATTATGAGCGAGAAATTAATCAACGGTTGTTGTGATAACACAAAGTATTTGCAACGGTTATCAAAAGAAGCAGAGAATGCTAGAAATCTGGGGAGACTTGTTGTCAGTCATTTAGACTCCAGGGAACATCACCTGTTTTTGTCAGTGAGCGATCACTGACAATTACTCGTGTAAGAACTGATCATGAGTAAATAATATTTTTAGAGACATTGATGCCCCCGAATCTTAGTGATTGACAGTTTTAATGCTGTTAGTTACCCATTTTCTTACCTTGATATCTATTTGAATGCAGTAAAACTACAGAGAGATTTCATGGATAATGAAAATCATAAATCTTATTCAATTGAATATGATGGCAATTCCATAATAATGTCGTAGATGCGTTAGTCACAAAAATACAGACAAGCCAACAAATAGATTAAAAAGAAAAAGGAGAAAATAATTTCACAAAGGTTGGATTTAATCAAAATCAAAATTCACTGACCATATCATTCAAGGCTTTTTCAACCAAATCCTAAAGAAAAAAGTGGTTGGATATTCAATCTGAATTCACTGCCTGGAGAAGTGCATTTGTTTAGAATTGTCTCATCCAAAAAAGAATAAACTTATGATTCATATTATTGTTACGTACAGCATCTTTACAAAATTGATGAATAAAAAGATAAATATAATTTCTTTAACACATGATTGATTGCCTTTTACTTTCATTTCGTTTCCTTATACAAGGTGAGGTTTAGATTACAAACAAATCAGGATAACTAAGTCTGTTTGTACAGTAAGAATTAAAAGGATAAAAAATGAAATTACAAATGATATTCTTTTGTAAAGAAACCGTTCAATAGGGCTTGAATCATTACCTTTTATTGAGTGATTAGATTTATCAAAGATATGTACTAAAGAGACAGTTGAATTTAATATGAATTTAGCCTAATACACCACAACTGTTTTCACTGAAGCTAAACTTAATTTCAATAAAAATATATATATATATATATATATTTACCATACACCTGGTAAACTCTAGTTCAATTTCTCAGCATTTAAAAAAACATAACTGCCCTCCCCTCTGATTTAAGACAAATTTTAGTTAACAACACGAAAATATTACATTACGAAACTAACTTTTAAAAATTAAAAATACTTTAAGCTATCTTTATTAAAACTCAGCAACCTACAATAAATAACATTAAATACAAAACCAGTTTAAACATATGTTAAAATGTTTGACATAAATACAATTATCCTGAAACGCTAATTCTGTCGTCCCAGAATATAAATTGTTAAGAGTTTTTGTGGAACTATACCGGTTTGGTGTTTCTTCTTCTTCTTCTTCTTCTTCTTCTTCTTCTTCTTCTTCTTCTTCTTCTTTCGTTTGCTTCACAGCATCTCACTGTTAGATCACCAGCTCGGTTGAGAAAATCAATGCTAATGTTTTGTCGGCTAGCGTAGCTATGCCGGCTTTGCCGTTGGGTGGTCGATGTTTAAGGCATGACTCGATGATGTGGTCTACTGTCTGTTCAGAGTGACCACAGTCGCAGACAGCCGAGTCCCTGAGTCCCCATCCTTTCATGGTCGCGGCAAAACGGCCGACACCTGTCCTGAGGCGGTTGAGCATTGTTCACTGCCGGCGAGGGAGGTCCATGCCTGGTAGGTTATCCGGGTCCTCCACAAATCTGTGCAACCTTGATTTATCTGCTGCCTGCCATTCCTCCGTCCAGCAACGTTTCAGCCAGATTCGTTTTGTGACGTCACCAGGTGTTGAAAGCAGGAGCTGGTGGGCATGCTCCGAGAATGGGCGTCGTGACTTCAGGCGAGCTCATGGAGGGGTCTCTGTGGCGAGCTTGTGGAGAAGGTGGTCCTCATCGATAGGAGATAAAGTCAGCCTTTTCGTGGCCTCCTCCATAAGTACCTGCTCACAGCAGCGAAACTAATGACTTTAGACCGCTTCCAGCGACCCCAGCGGTTTGTGCTGTTTGATGTTTAACGACCTCACATACAGCGTTCTTGTTTTTATTTTTAAATTCTCTTGCTTTTCTCCAGCTTTTTGTTCATTATTTTTTGTCACTTGAAGATGATTCGACAAAGAATCGGAAGTACTCATGATACATATGGAACATTCATGAATTTTTTTGTTTTTGAAACTAAAAAGATTATTAGGAAAATCGAAAAATTAAAAAAATATATAATCAAGCAGATGAATTCTGTTTTTTATTTTTAACAATATTTGCTTAAATGAAAGAATGCTGCCAAAATACACACAATATTAAAATATTTATTATTAAAATAATTATATATATATATGCAAACATTGTTAAAAATAACAGAATTCGTCGGTTTAATTATACCTTTTATATTTTTTCAATTTTTCTCATGGTCTTTTTTGTATTAAAATCAAAAAAATTAATAAATGTCCCATAGATGTGACGAACGTTCGATTCTTCGTCGAATTATCCTCAGATGTCAAAAGCAAACGAACAAAAAAACTGGAGAAAGAAGAGAATTTTTAAAAAGACGGAGGAGAAACGCGCAGAGAACGTTTTCACATTGTTCCAGGAAAGACGTTGACAATTTAAATTTAGCGACGCCGGAGTGGCATCACAGAATAAAATCGCATTACGTTAAGCATTTTAAAATGTTGGCAATAACATTTTCAATATGAGGTCAAGTAATAATTAAAAAAACTGTCAGCATGCTGGAGTTCTTAAAAGAAACTGGTAAGGGTCTAGTTTAGAGTTTTCTAATAAAAAAATTATGTATAGGCGGTGTAAATGGTTTTATGTTGTTATTTTTTAAAAATAATATTAAATGAGGAACAATTTTGAGTAAAAAATCTACTTATTATTACCCATATAATCGGAAAAACATGTTTAAAATGTGTAAATATGCTACAAAATAGCATAGAAATGCTACAAAATTAATGCGATCAGACCGAAAAACGGAATGGAAATACGAAACAATACGAAACGAAACCAACACTTTTATTATCTCAGAATTTCAATAATTCCCAGAATAGTATCTATGAGAAAAAAGAGGTGAAAGACATTTTAATTTTTGTATTTTTATTGAGTTGTGAAATCAAGAAATTTCTTACATAAATTATTTTTATAATTTACTACAGGAGTTCATATCAGTACTGCATGCTTCACAATCCACGTTTTCGTATGCTTCATTTCGAGATTGTGTGTTTTAGACGAAAAATGTATTAAAACGTCTTAAAAATAGATTATAATAATAAGTAGATTTTTATTCAAAATGGTTCCTCATTTAATATTATTTTAAAAAACAATATAAAACCATTTTCATCGCCTATACATCATTTTTTACTAACAAAACTGCAAACTAGACCCTTACCAAAAAACTACTTGTTGATGCTGTATTTCTTTGCGTTTCTGAAAATTGCACCAATTGAAACCAATTCTTTTTTTCTTTAATTATTTTAAATCTAAAAAATACCAATGAAAATAATTTTTAAATGTTTAAACTTTTTTTTAAATACATTTTTCACTGAGGTATTTTTTGTTTAATTTTATTTTTGTTTTATGAAATGAAGAAAATCTATTTAAAAAATCAATTTCGTTTCTTTATGTTTTAATATATTACAGTTATTTTATGGAGCTAACCGATAATTGTTCCCATTGACCCCAGCATGAACATGTTCAAAGTCTTAATTTGAAAAAGAAATTTCTTCGCAAGTTAAGCATTACTTAAAAAATTTAAACAAAAAATACCTCAGTGAAAATTTAATTTTAGTTTGATTATTTTAAATCTTAAAAATACATAAAAATAATTATTTATATGTTTAAACATTTTTTTAAATACATTCTTCACTTAGATATTCTTTTTCAATTTTTTTTTTGTTTTATGAAATGAAGAAAATCTACTTAAAAAATTGAATTTTGCTTTTTTACATTCTAATATATTTCAGCTATTTTATGAACCTAACCGATAATTGCCCCTATTGACGCCAGATGGAACCGAAGGAACATTTCAATGATGCCTTTAGATTTCCTGAAAGCTTTATCCCTTATTGAAAATTATTTGAATGTTCTAACTGTTAACATATCGCTTTCTATAACACACAGGCATTGAATTTTATAAATATAGAAGATAGATAAATTAATGTTAGACCTTATCAATTATGTAATTTCGTTTATTCGTATTTCTTACAATTGTTTAGTCTTGAGAAAGTGGTTTAATAGATTATTTTCCATTCTATCTATCTCAGACAGGATCTTCAGAGAGAATGAATTATTTTGATGTAGTAGACTCTTATATATATATATATATATATATATATATATATATATATATATATATATATATATATATATATATTCCATGATAAATGCCAGTATACTGAAATCATATGCCCTTAAGGGTATGCGAGCACAACAGGGCTATGTATTTTACTGGTAGGAATTTTTCTTCAGCGCACCTCACACACTTCATCCACTCATGCATAGAGATTTATACTGTAGTGATGTGATAATGAAATGGCTTGTCATACCCTTAATGACAATTAAAGTGTAAAAATTTGGGAATTTCCTTGCTTTTGTACATTCAGTGTATATGAATTTCCATCTTAACCCTATTAAGGGCATATGATTTCAGTATACTGGCATTTATCATGGAATGTCACTACTTTTGTAAAGGCTATGCCTCAAAACAATGGTCATTTTTAAGGTTTTTGGAATTTTCTGGAAAACTAAGGTATATGGTAAACTGACATTAAAATGCCATCAACTAGACCCTAGAACCTCTATCTCTGCCAAAAATCAGCTGAATCCATCAAATAGTTGATGAGATACAGGGTGGCCCACACGTACGTACGTACACACGGATAACACAAAATCACTCCTGACCTTTCTGGATCTCTGGGTTGCCTTGACTAATGATGCTGAAATTCTACACACTTATAGAACCTATCAAATGAAAATTTTGTGCAAAGTTTTAAATAATTTGGTTTATTGGTTTTTGAGTTATGACTGATCAAAGAAATGAGATTTCTAGCATAGGTCGTTTTTGAAGTCTATTAAGGGATAAAGCACTATCGCGCCTCCCTGATATATATATATATATATATATATATATATATATATATATATATATATATATACTAGAAAAATGTGATCTGTTGGGTCACTAATTTAGCTCGAGTTAGATTGTTTGAATTAGGAAAAATGAGTTTGCAAAGCCAGTTAGATATAAAAAATAAAACGGCAAAATCCCAAATTAGTCGCTTCCTGCTCGCTATATCTCCTTATCTCTTTCTCTTTCCCTCTCGACTATAGTTTAAATAGTTTTACTACTCTGGTGTTTTTACTATATGGCCTATTCTAATGTTTTTATTCTTACCTTTCAATTGTTAATAAACAGAGAGAGAGAGAGAGAGAGAGAGAGAGAGAGAGAGAGAAGGAGAAAAGCGACAGTGATAGAAACGGTATAAAATAAGAACGGGAGGGGGGCGAATAAGATACAGCGAGAAAGGAAGAGAGTGATAGATAGGATCTTAGTAAGAGATGGGTCACTTGGTGAGTTAATTGGATATTAAAGCTAATTAGAACACTTAAAATGGATTTTTTTTAATTTCAAACATAACTCAATCTCAAGGAATAGTTTAGTATAATTTGGTGTGATTAAAATATATAGGAAAAAAGTCTTAGAGAAACAAACGTTCATTAAGTTAGTTTATATATATATATATAATAAATATTTGTTTTGTTTATTATCTATGTACGTATACGTTTCGTCCTTTTTTTTCCTATGCAAGTTTAGTGGGAGAGAACCCCAGCAGAGTGCTCGATTATTAAGAAAAATTGAAAAATAAGAGCGTAATATTTATTTATATATGTATTACAGAAGATCAGAACAACATCGGTACCGTCGGTTTCAAATCCTAACCAAGGGGACCTATAGTTGGTCTTCTATGCCGGATTCTCTTCAACCTCTGTTTATGTCTGTCTCCCCGGAAAATGGCGGGTCGTGTGCTGCGTGACTTCTCTATGATATTTCAATCCACACGCTACCTAGATTCACAGATCAAAGAAAAAAAGCCCACGAAGTATGTATCGCAAAATTTGCTGAATTAGTAAAAAAAAAATAACAAAAATAAAAATAAAGTTGGGATTTTTCATTTGCTTTTGACACCTGAGGGTGATTCGACGAAGAATCGAGGGCGTTTGTGGAACCTGTGGAACATTTATTAATATTTTTGATTTTAATACTAAAAAGGCCATCGGAGGAATTGAAAAAGTAGGGAAAGGTATAATTAAACAGACGAATTCTGTTATTTTTAACAATGTTTGCATAAATGGGGAAATGCTGCCTAAATACACACAATTACATTATATATATATATATATATATATATATATATATATATATATATATATATATATATATATATTATATATATATTCCTTCTTCTTTTTCATCAATCTTCTATCATTCTTCTTTTCCTTGTCTCTCTTTCAGCTGTCATATTTTGTAAAATATCACCCTCTGAGTAAAGTTAATTGTATTTCTTTTTTGTCTAAATGTGAGTTAATTAACGTTTGTTTCACTAATTTCCTATATACTTTTATCACACAAAATACATGTTAAAATATACCTTAGTTCTGGGATTGAGATAATATTACTAAACAAGAGATTATTTCCAACCCCACGAACTAAATAATCGCTTGTTTAGTAATATTATCTGTGCAAGCAATAGCATCAACAAAAGAAAAAGGCATAACATACTGTCTACTGTCAAAAATAAATTTCCAATATTAAAAACATAAAAACGTTCCTCGCTGTTTTAAAATAAGTCACTTGTAATTTAAGTGGGTGGAATTTGGTTTATCAGATGATATACAATCTACTAAAAATATTTAAGAACAATAGTAAGAATAGTAGATATCATAGATGTATTTACATTATTGTATTCTTTGTACTGTAAGATTGACCTTTTTGCTTTTAAAAATCAACTTGCCAGTTCCTCTCATGGTAATACTAAATTCGTGGGAATTCTCAATGTAATTTCGGTAATTCAAACCCTTTTTCAATTATATATATATATATATATATATATATATATATATATATATATATATATATATATATATATATATATATATATATATATATATACTAGCAAAAACTACCAGCCGTTTGGGCGGCAATTACTGACGCTGTAATCTTCTTTACAGAAACCAAATAAGAATTTTTTATTTGACATTTTTGTAATTTAGAGGAATTTTTTAAAATGATGATTGTCGTAGTGTTATTTGATATATTCCATTGTGAGGGAAATATACTGTGGATGAACATCGTCAAATTTTGCTTTTAGGAAAAAAAAAAAAAAAGGTTCATTGATATGGTATTTATGATATTCAACGTCGGTAAATTTTATTTTGTTTCAGCATAAAAATGAAAATGAATTCCTCATTAAAACTGGTTATATAATGAAATGAATACACATATGAGTGGAACGTCGATTGGTCAAAGAAAACGATTTTATATTACTGAGTAATTCAAAATGGGTACTTTGTACTTTTCACCTTTATTATAAAAGACAGAAAAATATTTAATAATTAATATTAAAGAATATTAAAGAAAAATACTTTTTTTTGTAATTTAGAAAGATTAGAGGAAGTTTATTTCTTTTCTATGACAAATCTTTAATTTATCATCATCAGCATCATCATCATCACTACCAACATGTTAACTCTTTGACCTTTTGGCTAGGAGCAGAATGTAGTATCTGTATTGAATCTGCACTTAGTTTTTATGTTCTCAGTTAGTGAAAGAAGAATCTTTCTAGACCGAGACAATTGAAATTTTTGTTCCAATTCAGAGTGCCAATTTTAGGGGAGCTGGATTCTTCCCACGTTAAATATTGACATTGTGTCTAACTCTTCTCTCGTGGGAGGTAATAAATAGGTACAGCAACAAGAGCAACATCGACAAATTTATTAAAAAAATGATAAACGCATGTATTTAATTAACATTAGAAAATATTAATTCATTAGAAACTTAAAAATAAATAAATATGCAAATGAGAGGCTGAGAGGATGATATCATGATGAACAAACTACATACATTGACCCCCCCCCTCCCCAGGAAGGGTTGATGCCTGGGAGGATGATATCATGACAGCAGAAACTGGTAATCTTGAGGAAATGGTATTGTGAGAAACAAATGTATACTGTACGCCCCCCCCCCCGAAGAGGAGGTAATGCCTGGGAGGAATGTATCATGACGAACGAAAATATACTACAAAGAATTAAATAAGTATAAACCGTTTTAATGTCAATATAGTCAGAATAGGTGGAAAAAACTTTTGTATTTATTTATTTAGATAACATTAGAAACCATAGCAAATTTAATTGTCCACGTGAAACGCCTAAATGTAAATTGTCTGGAAAAATATAGTCGCCATCTTTATAAACAAAGATGAATATGCTGGCTAAGGAAGAACAATAACTTTCAAAATTTTCTAGTTAAAAAAGACATGTTTATTATAAACGTGAGTTATCGTTCTTCTTTAGCTAGTATTATGGTGAACGTCTGAACGAACATATACTACACTGACCCCCACCCCTTGACAGATGATAATATCATGATGAACGATCACTACTTCCATCCACCCAAAAAGGAGGAAGTCTTTCTTGCGTGGACGGTCTTATGAAAACAGAACTAATACTACACTACCCCCCCCCCCCCCCCTTAAAAGATATTCTGACTAAATCGAGTCTTGTTTTTTTTTCATTCTGGGATGATTTCCCCCCCCCCCCCCCCCCCCACACACACACACCTTTAAAAACGGAGGAGATAATTCCTGGGAAGACAGTCTTATGACAACAGAACCGATACTACACCGTTCATTAAAAAATATTCCAATTTAATCAATTTTTTTGTTTGTTTTTTTTAAATTTAAAAATACCTACTCACAAAAAAATATTTGTTATGGTTTCTTGGCCTTTTGGCTAAGATCAAAGTGTAGTATCTGTTCTGGACATCTCAGCGATATTTGACACTAAATAAATATGCAAATAAGCAAAATCGAGATTTGTTTGAGTGAGTTGGAGATGCCTATATATAGGGTATTTCAATATATTATTATATCATAAGAATTACATAAGTCTAACGTGTTTTGATGTTAATATAGCTTTTGCATTTATTCATTTATATATATATATATATATATATATATATATATATATATATATATATATATATCACCTTTTTTATATAAGAGGCACCCCTATTTCGAATCAATTTTTCAAAATTAAATCTTACGTATGGTACTTGGCAAAAAAGACATGAACTCCAAAAGTCATAATGAACTTAATTTTACAATAAAACTAGACGTTGACTGAACAACCAGTCTTCTGATTTCATCATGATTTTTAACGGAAACAAATATTTATTAATAAAATTTGATTTAATTTCCGGTTTATTTTAACATTCTTTTAATAATGGTCACATATTTATAAATAGTTAAATCATTATCCAATTGAAACATAATACAAAAAAAATGTCTTTGACTTAAATTTATAATGAGAAATAATATTCCAAAGATCTATGTCAGATATATGTCAATTTTTACTGACTTGAACTGTATATATATATATTTTTAAAGGTGTTGTATAATCACCAAATTATATTTCGCATAAAGGAATGTAAATAAACAAATTAATGGCAGAAGGAAACATTTTATTGTAAAAACATAAAATGATTAAAAATTAACTTTAAATTAAAAATACAAATAAACTGACGGTGCTTCTTGAGTTTTGCTCCGACATGTAATACTTCTCTGAAAAAATTACACAAATTTATCAAATATTTTTTAAATTAAAAAAAAAACATGATTTTATCTTTCGGACGCCATTTGTCACCAGCGAATTCTGCTTCGACACAGAAATAACTTAATCATTTTTTTATTTTTTTTCACTAATTGCAGAAAAACAAGTTATAAGTACGATACAAGGTAAAACCAAAAATTTTAGTTCTTTCCCTTGTCGAAGCAGAACCCACTGGTGACAAATAGCGTCCGAGATATACAATCATATTTTTTTAATTAAAAAAATACTTGATGCATTTGCGTCATTTTTGGTGTACACAGTATATTATTTGAGTAAATTAAAAAAGACAGTCACTCTTTTAATTAGATAATTTTACATACATTAAAAATGGGAAGAGGGCGTGACAAATGAGAAAACCTTCTTTTTTTTTTTTTCTTTAGATAATTTTCTGTTTTTTTTTGGTATATACAGGTCAGATTTTTTTATAATAAGTCTGTAAAAATTAATAAAATGGACTAATTACTTGATTTTTAATATAATTTTAAAATTTGGCTTTATTTTGCTTTTCCATAATAATAACATTCTGGTGCATTTTCATTTTTTAGCACCAAAATGTTTTACACAATTCAACATTTTAAAATAGATTAAAAGGAATAATTTTCATACGAGTATTTTTTTGAGCCATTCTTCTTGATAATACAGACAAAATTACATTTAATTATTTTTATTTTATGAGTTTACTTTATTTTTTGTCAGAAGGTTTTTAAAAAGCGGAAAATATTGGTCATAGCTACTAAAAGTGAATTTTTGAACAACTTTTTAGCTAGTATCAATGAAGTAAAAAAATAATCAATGACTTTCCATATCTATAAAAATGTGATGACAAACAATAATAAAACTATATTAATATAATTAAAATCCTATAAAATTCAGTGATCCTACTCGATACAACCAAACCAACGAACCTGTATAAATATCAATAATAATAGATCGGAAAGGATTGTCCATGTCTTTATTCTCAAGCTAAAAGTAATACTTTTTTTCAATGTTAAAATCAAATAAAAATTGTATGTATCAATTTCAATGGTTGAGAAGAAATAGGGATTTTCTATTTAATTTGATGCAGAAAACAAATAGAATAAATTATAATTCTTTTATTTTCAATCTATTTTTTTTATTTACGGAAAAGTTAAATATTAGAAAGAAAAAAAAGTAATCCTTTTTTATTCCAAGATATTCAAAAAAATTTAAACTTCTAAACAGATTATTTAAAATCTTTAATTTTTTCTTAGATTTACAAACATTTTTCTTCTTTTGAAACATGAAATTGCAACTTTTTTATGCAATATTATATTTTAAAATTCAGTGTCAGCATGTCTTTTAAAATCTACCATAGAAACTTCCAATGATATTGTTTGATAAAATGTTAATAGTTTAAACTTTTTCATAAACTGTTCATATTTTTAATATGACAATATGCAAGACACATATGAAGTATAAGTTCCTTATTTGATTGCCTCCCCACGAGGTTAAAGTTAGACACAAGGTCGTTTTTTATGTGAAGGATATCGAGCACTCTGAAAAGGGGCAATCTGGATGGAACAAAATTAAAAATTGTTCCAGTCAAGAAAGACCCCCTCCTCTCTCGCCCAAGGACAGAACAGATACTACACCCCGATCCCAGCTCACATGTATGTGAAGTGTAAGTCAATATTTTGTAAATGTGGATTCCATTCTTATTTCACAGTTTAGTAGTAGTCGCTAGTCTTGTTTACTGGTTTCTGATCTTGTCCTTGCTACTTGAATACTTAAGTAGTCGTCATGCTAATTAGTCAATTTACATATCACTAAAATTATATTCTTGCTTGGTTGATTGTTTGGACACAAAATGTATGGAATATAAGGAGGGGGAGTAAATGAGACGAGAAGTGGTAGGAAGGGGAGGAATGTATTAAACACAAAAGGTTCATAATCTAAAAGCTGTGAGTTCATTTTATCTTCAATCAGGTTAAAAAAATAAATGTTAGTATGATATAGATTGAGTCAAGTGAGGAAGGAAATTATTATAGTTTTTGTTAATGATGAGAAACATGCAAAGATTATTGCTAATAAAAGATTTTTGTAAATAGTTATACAATGTCTTTAAATCTAATACATGTTTCATAAAATACCAATAAATGTACTTTTAAAATATCTACATACCTTCACAATCGGTTATGGGCACTAAACGTATTACTAATATACAATGGTCAATGTTGACCCAACGGGTCACAGGGCGTCTAGTATTTAATAAAATTTAAGAGAATTAACATAAAAACGTAATAAAAAAAATGATTACAAGATATTTATTAAACCAATATAATGTGTATTAGTTGTTGAGATTATATTTTCGAATGAAAAGTAAATTATTTGAACTACTAAAAGAAGCCAGTGCCAAATATTTTCTTCATTACTAAACTAAATAGAAATCTAAGAAAGTTCTTAGGGTAAATTTTAAGGCAGAGAATTATTAAAAAGAAAAATGGCTTAAAGCCAATAGGAACTTTCAAAAATGAATGATCATTCAGTGCAAGTTTATAATCCAAGAAATTTAACATAAAAAAAGAAAATTCAAAACATTAATGAAAAAAAAACATTATGCTTGTCTCCTTAAGGAATTTAATACACCATAAAAAATAATTTAAAAAATTAGAATATATTAGTATATAGAGATAAGTAGGGATTTTTTTCATTCTGAATTTTATTTTTGTTTTTATCATTTAAGCTAAAGATTTTTTTTACATAAATAGCAACCAGACATTATTAGAAAGGTGGGATTTTAGTTTGCCAGAAATGTATTCATATCTGAGAAGAAAATCATTTTCAATTTTTTTTTTTATTAAAAATTGTTTTATTAATGATTTGCTAATTACATTAAATGTTTCAAAAAATTCGTTTGAGAAATAATTGTTTTTAGTATTTTTATTTTTTGATTTACCCTCCCCACACACACACACTTTAAATGAATTTGAATCCTCAACATTTAATTTGTTTTCTGAATAATTTTATACATAAGAGTAACGAATCCACAAATTAAGATGGCTTTCAAGACTATCATACTTGCACTAGTTTTATATTTATTCACTTTTAAGAAATCGGTTCCTATTTATTTGTCTCCCCATGAGGGAAGAGTAAGATTCAATTTCGCTTTTTAATGGGGAGAAAATCCAGCTCTCCAAAAAGGGGCACTTTGGATTTGGACAAAAATTTAAATTCAGTCTAGAAGAATTTCTCCTTAACTGACCGAGGACAGAAAAGATGAAGTGTAGTATCAGAACAGATACTACACTTTGTTTCTAGCAAAAGAAAATAGTTATTTCACCATGAAAGTACACATACATCATTTCGGAAATTAGGTATGCAATTTCTTCTTTTTAGGCCATTTAAGTTTTTCAACACAAAGGTATGTTTGCATTATTTATATTTTAAGCCATTTTCATTTTTATATATTCACATTTCGGTAACTGCACCTTCGGGGTGTCTTCAGGTGTCTGTCAAATTGGTTACATTCTGAGAACTTCAAAACAGATCTCCTATTCAATCTACAGAAGTGGCGCAAGATCGAATAGGAGGATTGTACAATCTGTGGCATTCAAGTAGAGAGTGTGTAAAAGGTTTTTACACATATGGATCAACACAAAACATCGAGTGGAAATAAGAAAGATAAAATGGTTGTATTTTGAGATCAATCAAAAGCATCCCCACTGAGATGCAAAGTTCTATTCTCGGGAGCCGATTTCAATACCATAGTATAAAAGACACAGGAATTATTCAGTAGGGATTTTGACAGCTATGATGCCCGGTGCACCTAGCTGTACCTGTCATGATGTTTCAAAGAACTTTCGTCATCACCACTTCTTAATTAACCAAGGAACATCAAGTATCAATGTCTGTCTTTTCTTTCTTTTAATCACTTCCTAAAATAAATGTACCTTCTTATGCAGTTCCAGGGAGATGAATATTTACCAGTCCATTCAACATTTTTTTTACATATCCATTCTGTTACACACACACACACACCTTTTCTTAGACTTTTGAACAATCAGCACGAACCCAAAATACATGAACAAACTCTCACCTTCAATTCACTTTGATAAACGTGTACATCTTCTCTTTCGCTCCTCACACTAAATAAATATTATTTAGTTAATGTTAATCATGCTTCATCTTTTCCTTTTACCATACATTCACTTTCCTTTCGTGCTTCAGAAGATTCTCTCCTTTTCAGTCTTTCTCTCCTCTCTCTCTAAAAACCTCTAATAATACATCATCCGAATTCAACCAAAGTAGTAAGATAGCCATCTTTTCTCTCCCCACAACGTGGGCAGATAAACAACGAATTTATACTCCCAAAGAGACTCCCAGACAATTTCAACAGGAACCTGCATTCAGCTTAAGGATAAAGGCAAAATGTTGTACAGATAAAAACAAACTGAGAACACTAGTCTGAATGTAAATATTGCAAATAACATTTTATCATTTCAACATTTCTGACACAGACTAAAGCATAGTGTCTGTTTTTTTCTCTTTCAACAAATATTAAAATAGGATTTACATATTGGAATATTGTATCAAACTTATCTATTTCAAATATTATGTTCCAATGTTAACTTTAAAATGTTAAATGGGAAAAGAAATTTAGTAATCTTATATATAAAGTAAAATGAGATTTCCCCTATTTGCTCGACCGGTATAGCTACATAAACAGAAACTGCATATAGAATTCTGTTTTGTATACACTTTAGTCTGATCATTAGTATGTATTCACATAAAAAATGTATTTTTTTTTAATTTACCGATTTTTATATTTTATCTGCTCAGCCATTTTCTTTTTGCTGACTAATTTCAGGGCGGTTGTAGAGGTGACTACCCCCCTCTCCCCGGTAATAAGTCCTCATCCTTCGACCCAAAACAACACAAAAGAAATATGGTAGAAATATACTTAAGGTCATTTTTTTGTATCTGTCCACTCACTTCATATTAATCACTATGCCTATCAGCAATTACACGTCTAATAAAAAGACTTTCCAAAGCTACATTTTCAGATTATAAATAATACACAAACATCCACAATCTTCTTTCCCATTGCGTTCTTAGAATATACATAACAAAATGTCCCCTACAATTCTTTGTTTTAAACTCATTCTTAATAAAAATTACACATCATTTTCACTTTCGTTTGTTATGCATGTGTGTTTCAGCTGAAGGAGTTTGGTGTATTTCTGTTCTTGCCTTCATTGTGTTATTAGTGAGGGAATCTATCATAAACTTGGCCTTACACCATACTTACTTGTACGTAAAGAAATAAAATTGAAAAGTTTTAGTTTCATATCAAATTAGTGTAGTTTAAATTGTTTTGAACAAAATGTTATTTGAAAGTAGAGAATTTCTTTTCCTAATTCAGTATAAATATCTACTCAAGTTTCTGACAAAAGTTTCTTGCACATGTTTAGACGATATGTCATTTATTTAATAGTCAATTAATATGTAAAGTAGATATTAGTTTCTAATTATGGCTAATGAGTTTTCTTTTTTTTCTTTTTCGAAGTTAGAGAAATTTACTATATAATATTTACTATTAGAACAATGATAGAATTCTGTGCGCAATTTATACTTATTTGCTCAGTAAATTAATTTTAACCAAGATAGAACTGTGAAATAATTAATAGAAGAAAATAAAAATGTCTCATTTTTATTTTTTTTAATGTTAGTTCATTTTTCTTGATGTTTTAAATAAATATCTTTTCGTTCAGCACTCCTAGCATTTCACAACACAAGCCAATCTATTCTAATTGTCAATCTTTGATATATAAGTCTGCTCGCACTTTTAAAAAAAGAAACACACAACTTCTTCGATTTCTCAAACGGAAAAACGGTGCTATTTACTCTACAACTAAGGAAGCTAGCAAACACCCTGTAATTCCGGGCATAATTTTTTTTTATTTTCATTTGCTGAAAGAAAGAAAAATTGAATAAAAGACAAGAAACTTTATTATTTTTGTAATTTTATCTATCAAAGAAATTTGTGGTGGAGGAGAAGAGGAGGATGAGAGAAGTATAATATAACAATTCTAAAAAAAAACAATTGGAATTTTTTTTTTTTTTTTTACCTGCTCTAAAAGACACTCTCACAAAATTATGCCCTCATCCCCCCCTTCTCCACCTATCAAGTTTAAGACTGAACTGATTCCTAATTTTCAATAACAGTTATTTTGTTCAGCAAAAGCCTTCAATCATTCAATATTTAGAAAATTGCTTTCACAAGAATCGCATTCGTTTTAAGAAATGATTCTTTGTGCCTTTTGTCATGATTACAACAGACAGAAAGAGTTTAACGCACTAAAAATGCTGTAAGGAAGTCTTTTTGCACTGTGTTGCACATGCTCCAGAGTGTAAGAATAGAGAGTGCTGCAAAAGCAGACGAGTGGTGGCAGCAGTCTCTGTGGAATGCACATAGCTGCATATATAAAATAAAAAATGTGAAATTATCATTTGCACTCATTAAGTTTAGTAAATTTATTTTTATATTCAAATTATATATATATATATATATATATATATATATATATATATATATATATATATATATACTAGAAGAATACTTGTCTTGGGATGGTTAAATTTATTCCTCGAACAGAACAGTTTTGCACCACTTTTATGTTCCCTTACGAAGATTAAAATGAAGATATAATGTTTAGAATCCTTATTCTAAGTTTGATCAAAATCCATTACATGATTTTGATTCTAGAAAATTTCTAAAATGTATGGCTTAAGCTTAAGGGGTCTTAAGAAATTAAAATTCTGGGAATTTTGCCTAATTGGTGTCTACTGACTATGTATCAAATTCAATGCAAATCTGATGTATTTGAATTTTCAAAAAAGAGGTTGTGTCCATATTATGACCCCTAAAAATCCTTCAAAATACTCCAAAGAAACTGAACTTTGCAGAAGAATTTATTAATTAATGTCTACTATTGTTAAGATTTCACAAAAATTGGAGGTATCTGAATTTTCACAAAAGGTTTGCACCCACTTCTTACTCTCCTCGCATGAAACTAAATTAAACTAAATATGCCCCACATTTGGACCCTTTAAGCCTAGCAGCTGTGTTCCGAAATTCATAATGATCGGTTAATTAGTTTAGGAGTGAATCCTGTACATAGTAATATATAAACTTATCTAACTTTATAGCACAGTTTTTTGTTTTGTTTTTTGAAGCATTTTTTTTTCTTCAATTTTACGTCCATTTGATATTGCGGTCAAATTGGTGTATATAAGTTCCGAGGGTTTCTTGTTACATATTTTCATGAGTACTTTCGATTTGATTCACCAAATCATTATTGGGTCGGGGGGGGGGGGGGTGTAGTCTTGGTGTGTTTACATCTATTTTCTTTTACTTTTTAATGACTAGTATTTAGCAATTGCAAAACGAGTATCTATATAGGTTGCATGTGAACATGATAATGTGAAATGCACATACAGGATTCAAAATGATAACGTCTAACAACTGAGAATTTGTTAGTTTTAATTACTATGCTAGACACTTTTGAGTTTAGGACTAGTTTCATAATTAATGTTATTAATTGTGAGGTGTCAAGTTTTAATGTAGATGGCTTCAAGGATTTTTAATATTTTTATGTTGGTATCATAGTGTATTGTTTTTGCATTATTGACTAAAACGTGTCAATATTGAGAAGGAGGCAGTTATGTTTTTTAGGTGTTGGGAAATTGAGCTAGTGTCATAGAAATGTGGGGTAAGTCTACGGGAAAGTGATATTGTAGTATAACAGATGTAACAATTACTTTAAAAAAAAAATATTATTGTCGGAGATAAATTCTCCCAAAACGCATTGAAACTGATATATAAAATTGTTTTTTTTTCTACTGCTTTAGGGTCTGAAAGAGTTACTGTTAACCGTTTAAATTTTTTAATAATAAATAATGAATCTTATTTAATTATCATGGTTAATGTGGTATATATATATATCTATATATTGTATTTTTCAGAGCTTTTTCATCCAATTTAAAATTCAGATGCATTCATTCGTTACAATAGAATAAATTACTATAGTGGGAAATATTAAGTTTGATTATTATTAGTATGTCTAAGTTTCTAGTCATTAATTTAATTTGTTCATCGGCAATATAATTAGAAAATTGCTTAATATTATTTAATTCGTTAAAAAATATTTTTCTGGTTGAAGAGATTAGTTTTGCACAGTTTAATCAAATCAAAAGTACTTACAAAAATATAGAACAAGAAACCCACAGAATTTATATACACCAATTTGACTACAATACCAAATGGTCTATTCAGAAAATTGAATTTCTTTTTAAAGCCTCATAAAACAAAAAAACTGTGTCATTTAATAACATTTCCCTTAATGAAAACACACACACATATATGCATATATATATATATATATATATATATATATATATATATATATATATATATATATATATATATATATATATATTCATATTCAAAATATATATACATATATTCAAATATATATATCTTTATATTCAAATATATGATGTACATATTCAGACATATAGTTATATATTTATTAGAGATGGGCAGTTTTACTGAAAAATAGCGTTTTTTCGGTTTCACTTGTACAACGAAAACCATACTGAAATGTTTTCAAAACACGAAATCGTTCAGTCAATTGCTATTACTACCAAACGGCCATATCCAAAGAAACACAGTGAAAAAAGTCGTTTAAATGTTAATAAAATTACATTTTTTTAACATTTGGACTATTCGTAAGACGAAAGATTGAACAAAAATATAATATAAACATTGAATGACTATATAGTAAATAATAATTTGCGAAACTGTATTAATTTACATTTTATTATAATGAAAAAGAGCAAATATGAAATTACATTGTAGAAAGTGTATTGGTTTAATTCAATTAATAATTGTAAAAGAATTTTGTTAAGATATTTCAGCTTGAGCCCAATGCAAATATATTTTTTTAAAAAGTAAATGAAAGTAATTTCTCTCTTTAAATACACAGTTAAACGAAGTAAAAAAAACTCCCAGGCAACGCCAGATTGAGACAGCTAGTATATATATATAAAATATAATTATCCACAGATATTTGTTTCGTCGTCTCTACTACTCATCAGTGTGGCTAGACGTAGCAAGATCTGAAACCAGGACCCTGGTAGTTGACATTCATTGCTCTACTGATCGAGGAAACGAAACTGATAGTGCTGTGAGATAAATTATATCGTATGTAAACGAACTTATTTATTTATATTTTTTACGATACTAATAACCAAAAGTACTCAATTATTTTTATGGAAGAGTATTGCTTTTATGCTAAGTGGAAACCATAATTTTATCATACGAAGTGCTCAAACCATAGGGGAGCGTACATATACATATAAATAAACTGAGTTGAGACCAACAAAATTAGAACATTATCTATATCAGTTCCAAGAATTCAAACACAACGATTATTTGGCGTACGATCGTTTCCAATACAATTTGAATATTTTTTTTCATTTCGTATTATATATATATATATATATATATATATATATGTGTGTGTGTGTGTGCAAAAAGAGAGAGATAGAGAGAGAGAAGTACTTATATCAATATATATATATATATATATATATATATATATATATATATATGTGTGTGTGTGTGTACTTATATCAAGATATAAATATACAAATATATATACTTATATGGATATATATATATATATGTGTGTGTGTACTTATATCAAGATATAAATATACAAATATATATACTTATATGGATATATATATATATATATATGTGTGTGTGTGTACTTATATCAAGATATAAATATACAAATATATATACTTATATGGATATATATATATATATATATATATATATATATATATATGTATTTATATTAAAATATATATACTTATATCAAGATAGATATATTCTGATATCAAGAGAAACAATTTTTTAAAATTTAAAAATATTTCTTTATTAAAATAATATATATATATGTGACCTGGAAGGGCTGACAATCAATAAGATATCACGATGGTCTATTTACAAGAGTGTGTATTTACAGAAGTACACAATAGTATGTTACAGAAAGACTACAAATGTTTGACCGAAAAGATTAAATTCACTAGACATGAATTGCATTCTGTTGTCTGATACAATACAGTCAATGACCCCAAACTAGGCGAATAATGTATGTAAAAAAAAATAATGGTTACTTCTGTGGTTGGTTTTCTTACATTTTAATATGTCCGACTATTTTGAGAAAATGTCCACCTCTATTAGGTAATAGAAACCATCCAGTAGGCTAGCAAAATCTATGTGGTTCTTAAACCACATCAGTTTTCGGCCAGGGTCTTAACTTATAGGAGGTTATTGGCTGCCAAAGCAAAACCTTTGCATAGTTTCACCGCATTTTCAATGTCTATGTCCATACTTCTCATGAGACTTTTCATTCTCAAAATGCCTGGGTGACTGACATGACATTCTGTTAGTATTCTTTTTTGTAATGCTGCAGAAATAACAACTTGATTTCCGTATATAACTAGTTCATCACAGATTGCAATGCACCTCCGAGAGTTGTCTGTATTTTACTTTTTTTTTTTTTTTAAAATCGTTGTTTAACGCAGTCTCTTTTATTTCTTCCAGTGTAACCAGAAGCTCCCTAATAGCGTTACACAAGGTATTTTTTACTTCTACCTCAGATTGTAGGGAGCCAATCACTATATCTTCAAAGGGGTTCAGTATATTTTGGGATAAGTTTAGATAAGCCGTCAGCATGACTAATTTTTGACGATGGGAGAAACTACATTCTATAATTACAAATGAGGAGAATGGTCCCCCATCTTTGCAGTCTGTTTGCAGTCTACATTAGTAATCCTGTTTTTTACCCATAAATTGTTAACGATGGCTTATGGTCGGTTTGCAACCAAAATGTCTTCTGTGAACGAAACGATGAAATTTGGTGACTGCAAAAATAATACCCACAGCTAAAACTTATCATGTGGGCGATAGGTTTTAGCAATCCGTCTTCCATTTTGTGGAATATGCAGGCTCCGATGCCATACGAGCTAACATCAGTAACTACAATGATTTCGAAATCTGGATTGTAGTGCATCAAATGTAATTCTGATGTGTGGATATTTTTTCTTTTTTCAAATGCCTCCTGGCATTCTGTCATCCACACCCAATCTTTTTCTTTTTTAATAGCTCATTAAGAGGCGTTGGCAAATTGTGCATGTTTGGAATAAACACATTATATTAATTTGCTAATCCAAGAAATCCTTGTAGTGATGATACGTTTTCTGACGCCAGCATTTTTTTATAACACTAGCTGCCTCTGGATCTGGTCTTCTACCATCTTTGTCTATAATTTGACCAAGATATTTTATTTTTTTCCATGAAAAAATCGCATTTTCCCTCCTTCAATTTAAATCCATAGTTCTGGAATATCTTAAATACTTTGTGAACATATAATTTGTGTTGTTCGGTGCTATTACTTATCAGTAAAATGTCATCTAGGTAGGTTGTCGCAAATTCCAGTCCGTTAAGTAATGTATCCATTACTTGTTGAAAAATGGCTTGTGCAACCTTAACCCCAAATAGTAACTGTTCGAATTTGTACAAACCCCTAACTTTGAGCACTTCTCGTCCACAGGTATTTGTAGATAAGCATCACTTAAATCAACCTTTGAAAAATATTTTCCTCCGTTGAGTTTGGCGAATATCTTTACTGGACTAGGCAGAGGTAGTGGTAATCCTTTCGTGCATGGTCCAATCCTGTGGAGAAATCTGCACAAACATGGATCTTTTTACTTTTTTTTACGTAGACTGTAGGCGAATCCCATTCACTGTACTCTACTTTCGATAATACTCCCATTTTTATGAGTCTATTTAATTCCTTGCCAATCTGATTTAATAATGCGAATGGAACATTTCTTTTCTTAAAAAAAAAACTGGTTGAATATTTGGTTTTGATTAAAACTTGGCAGTCACTTTTTTACATCTTCCCAGTACAACAGAGAAAACTTCCGAAAAGGTTTCTTTTAATTCTTTCTTTAGTCTCTCTGCGCTGGCATTTAAAGTTCCAATATTTTGACAGAAAAACTTTATAGCCATATTCCATAATTGAAATTTCTCCATCCAGTCCGTACGTAGCAGATTGCTTGAGTTGTTCACTGTGGACATTCTTACTTTCAAAGTCTACCTTTTTAATGTAACGTTAGAGATAAGCTCGCCTTCAAATTTTATTTGTGTACCAGTGACGCTTTTAGCTATTTTTCTCGTTCACATCAAAGTTGGGTTTCCAATTTTTTTTCATGTTTGAAGATTTATTATTGATAGTTCTGAGCCGGAATCAAGCTGTAACTTAATATTTTTATTTAACATTTTTATCTGCACAAACTTCCTGATATTTTCAGCTTCGTTACTTTTAGCAATTTTAATAAAGATTTTTTTTACTTTATTTTTAACTCTGCAGTGTTTACTTTTGTGTACCATCCGACTGCAAAGAAAACACTTTTTCACTTTATATGAACAATCTTTGTACCAAAACAATTGGCCACAACCAAAACACGATTTAGGAGGCAAATTATTTTCCTTTGGTTGATCAAATTTAGCTGGTGAATTAATTTTCTTTTTGTTATGGATTCTTCTAATATGTGACACTCTGCTTTGCTTAATGTCTCTTGAATCTTGGTGAAAGTAGTGTAGTCTTTCTCTTCTTTCCTTGTGGGATTTATACATTTCCACCTTTTGTGAAAAAGAGACGTTTTAGGGCTAAGCAATTTAGTTAATAATTGTACCACTTCAACAAATGAAGATTTCTGATTTTTTGTGGCAACATATAATTGACGAATTTGGTATGTTCAACCGTACCCAACTTTCATAATAGCAAACAAACCTTTTTAAAATCGGTCCAATTCACACAGTCCATATTATAAAGATCTTCATATCGTCTAAAATATGAAGCAAACGTAATTTTGTTTTCAGGGTCATAAGTAAAATTATCAATAACGCTCGAAATAGTGTTTTGTGAAAGATAAAAGTATAACTTTTATCTTTGATATTTTAACCCCTATTCGATAATTCGTATTTTTTTTTCTGTTCTTGTTGGGTATGAAAAAAAATTTCCTCAAATCTTTTCATTTGCTCCAATTGTTTTTCTTGAAATTTATCTTCTTTTTTGTTGAAATTGCTCTTCAAAACGAAGCTTTTCTATTTCCATTTTTTTCTGATATCCCATTCGTTTTATTTGTTTTTCTCGACATTTCTCTTCTAGTCGAAGTGGTTGTTCTTGTTGGTGTTTAATGTTATCAACATGGGACTTTTAAATTCCTCTATTTTTGTCCTTTGAAATAAATAGGTTACTGACTTTTTCGTTTATTTTTTTTATATACGGACGTAACTTTTCCCACTGGAAGATAAATTCTTCACTTCTTAGCAAGCGACGAAAAAAGTAAGCTTGTTCAAACTTATTTATGTGTTCCTGATTAAACAATAAGCAACCAAAGAAAAATTGACAGCCTGTTTGTTATTTTTTATCTTTCCTGGTTGAACAATTTAGATTTCAAAACCACATATTGGGAAATGACTTGGAATCCTTTTCAAGAACGAAACACTTTTTAAATCCTATTTTCTGACGTTGGAGACTTTCCTTCCGCAGATATGGCTTTTAACTTCTCACTGTTACTGTTGTAATTAACAATTTTTCGGAGCACACCACATACGTCTTTTTCGAAAATCCAACATCGCCAGTTGTAGTAATGGTTATGTTGTATCTGGCATAAGTCCAAGTTCTCATTGCCAGTGTTGCGTGCAGCATAAGTCCAGGTTATATTGTGTCTGAATAAGTCTCTCACCAGTGTTGTGACCATAAAGAACCGACAATACATAAGATAACACAGTGGTCTATTTACAAGAGTGTGTATTTACAGGAGTACAGAATAGTATGTTACACAAAGACTGCTCCATTATTTGTCGTAGGCTCCCCTATACATAGTGCCTAGAAAAGTCCATATAGTCACAAAATAGGGTACATCACCATAACATATATATACTGATATCAAGATATATATATAAATGAATAAATGTGAAAGTTTTTCCCATCTATCCTAGATACATTAACATCAAAACACATTAGACTTATCTAATTCTAATGATATAAGAAAATATTGAAATACCCTTTATATAGGCATCTCCTACTTACTCAAACAAATCTCGATTTTGCTGTTTTGTATATTTATTTATTTTTAAGTTTTTAATAAATTAATATTCTGTAATATATCTTTCTACTTTGTAGTGTCAAATTTTCATCTACATACGCAATCGTTTTATCAATAGTACTATTATTATAATTATAAATGAAATAAGATAAACAGAATTTATAAAAAAAAGTGATAGCGTTTAAAAACTTATTTAGAATTTCATTTTCAAGGGAGATAATTTACTTCCGGCTTTAGTAAAGTGTCAGATATTGCTGTGATGTCGAACAGATACTACACTTTGATCTTAGCCAAAAAACCCACGGAACCATAAAAAATATTTTTTTGTGACTAGGCATTTTTGAATGAAAAAAAAAATTGATTAAATTGGAATATTTTTAATGGGCGATGTAGTGTAGTATCGATTCTGTTCTCATAAGACCGTCCACGCAAGAATGACTTTCTCCTTTTTGGGTGGAGGGAAGTCGTGTTCGTTCATCATGACATTATCGTCTGTGGGGGGGGGGGGGGCAGTGTAGTATATGTTTGTTCAGCATAATACTAGCTAAGGAAGAACGATAAGCCAGCATATTCATTTTTGTTTATAAAAATGGCGACTATATTTTTCCAGACAATTTTCATTTAGCCGTTTCACGTGGACAATGAAACTTGCCATGGTTTTTAATGTTATCTAAATAAATAAATACAAAAGTTTTTTCCACCTATTCTTACTATATTGACATTAAAACGGGTTATGCTTATTTAATTCTCTGTAGTATATTTTCATTCGTCATGATACATTCCTCCCAGGCATTACTTCCTCTTCGGGGGGGGGGGGGGAGGTCGTACAGTATACATTCGTTCCTCACGATACCATTTCCTCAGGATTACCAGTTTTGTGTGTGTGTGGAGAGTTAGTGTACTATCTATTCTGTTGTCATGATATCATCCTCCCAGGCATTAACCCTTCCTGGGAGGGTCAGTGTATGTAGTTGGTTCATCATGATATCATCCTCTCATTTGCATATTTATTTATTTTTAAGTTTCTAATGAATTAATATTTTGTAATCTGTTGATAATTAAATACATGCGTTTATTATTTTAATAAATTTGTTGCTGTTGTTGTTGCTGCTGTTCCTATTCCTATTTACTTCCTCCCACGAGAGCAGAGTTAGGCACAATGTCAATATTTAACGTGGGGAGAATCCAGCTCCCCCAAAATGGGTACTCTGAATTGGAACAAAAATTTAAATTGCCTCGATCTAGAAGCATTTCTCTTTCACTGACAGTAATCATAAAAACTAAGTGCAGATTCAGTTCAGATACTACAAAAGGCCAAGGAGTTAACATGTTGGTAGTGGTGATGATGATGATGATGATGATGATGATGATGATTTGTCATAGAAAAGAAATAAACCTCCTCTAATCTTTCTAAATTACCATAAAAAGTATTTTTCTTTAATATTCTTTACATATTTTTTTTTCTTTTATAATAAAGGTGAAAAGTACAAAGTACTCATTTCGAATTATTCAGTAATATAAAAATTGAATATTTGACTAATCGACGTTCCACCCGTATGTTTATTCATTTCATTAAATAATCAGTTTTAATGGGGAATTCATTTTAATTTCTATACTGAAACAAAATAAAATTTATCGACGTTGAATATCTTAAATACCATATCAATTGAGCTTTTTGTTGTTTCTTCCTAAAAAACAAAATTTGACGATATCCATGCACAGTATATTTCCCCATATTGAAATATATCAAATAATACTACGACAATCATCATTTTTTAAAACTTTCTCTAAATTACCAAAATGTCAAATGAAAATTATTTCTTTGGTTTCTGTAAAGAAGACTACAGCGTCGGTAATTGCCGCCCGGAGCTCGGGTAGAATTTGGTAGTATATATATATATATATATATATATATAATGTTTATAATAGCTGTTGTTTGTACAGCAGCATTGCTCTCAACAAAGCCTCCATCAGATGATAACTCTGGGTTCTGACATAGATTAGGGGCCCGAAGCATCATTACCACTAGCCCAGAGTGTCCAGTAGTATCTCACCATACTACCAGACTGGGATTGCCATATCCACGCTGATGCAGATAGAGTGTTGTCTTGTATCATCTTTATATATTTCCTCTTATCTGATGGGAAAGACCAAGATTAGTCTAGAATGAGGAGGTTGACTTGGCAATAAAACTTCAGCAACCGACCTCGATAAGAAATACAATCGTTTTCCAGCAATTTCTAAATATTGTTCTCGTAGATCTTCATATTTTTCCAAATTGCGCTGGTGTGCCCAGCAAAATTTTCCTCAAATAGAACCGTTAATTTAATGATGAAAACTTTCTTCAAATTAATGGACCAAATGACAATATCCAGACGCTGATCCATTAACGTTATGTTGAGGCCCGGAATTTCTTGATTAAAACAAAAACAACAAATCCGTGACAATTCTAAATTACCACAAAAAAATGGATTTTCTCACCTGGAACCGGGGGAAAAACACACGCACACACACACACACTTATTTTAGAATTTACAGTGGGGGATTACTTTTGCATATACCTTTAACGTAACATGTTGCTGTTTTTTTATTAACTTAATTACAAAGTATTCCAGAATACATAAATATATAAATACTAACAATACCCGTAATTCGCTTCCTAATCATATTTTTCGTGTTTTTTTTTCCTCCTTATTATAGAATGACTCCCGTAGTTCAATGTTGGGGCCAGAATTTCTTGATTAAATATACTTTCTCGAGCAATGCCGGGACATGGAGTTCGTTAATATATTATCTATTGTTTGTTGATTTCTTGGAACACAAATTGATCGTGTAAAGGTGGTTATATATATACAGGGATTTACGGAGCCCTCCAAAAAGGAGCGCGCTCCAAGAGCACGCTCCTTTTTGCTGGAACGAAGGACAGGAAAGCTCATTTTATATTCAGCGGGAGTTGAGCGGGAGCAACTCCATTTGGGACTAAAGAACGGTGGTTTTATCGCTCCGCGCTCCAAAATTATTTGATTTTTTTTTAAACATTAGTTTTTTATTCATCAATATAAAGGAAAAGTAAAGAAAGTCTCAGAGTTTACTCTGAATTATTTTTTTAAATTATATCTCTGGTGGAGAGAGGGAGGGGGCTCAGGCGGAAGACGATTTAATTGTAATGTTTTTAACAATCTTTTTTTTATTGTTTTATTATTCGTTACCCCCCCCCCACCCCCACCCCATCGACTTGCTATCAAGCGATGAGACAGATCAAAGGCGTCATTAAAGTTTTTATTGCAGTCAGTGACTTGAGCGTTCTATTTCTTTGGAAAGATTAAAGAAAGTTGAAATACATTTGAGTTAGGGGTCAAACCATTTTGACACCATCTGAGTGCAGGTCGGGAGGGGGGCGAGAGAGAGAATTCAAAATGTTTACTAGCTGACCTGAGATAATTACTAAGGCCCCTTTAAATAGTACACTGCTATCTTTCTGTTGAATAAAAACTCCGAAAATTAGCACTCTAGATAGGGGAGGTAAGTTGCCCAATGAAGGTTTCAGAGTACAGTCTACCCTACTATTTAATTCATATAACTTTGGGGAAGATATATGTGGATTCATACCGTTCCTAAGTGTATTAGTGAAAGTTATGTTGTTTTTCTTCTCTTAGACTAGATAGTCTGCTTGACTGGATAGAAGTATGTATGTATAATACACAATTTAGGAAAACTCGTCAAAGGAAAACTTGTCAATGGAAAATTCGGCAACGGAAAACTCGGCAATTTTGGCCAAGTAGGACAATTCGGCAATTATCGAATAAATATCGATTGAAAATAGATTTTAGAACCGTTTTTACAGGAGATATACTTGTAAATACGGGGCTACCCCCTCCCTAGTGAATAATTTTTTTTATATTATTTTTTTGGTACTTGTGCTGTTTACGAACCGGGCTATTTTTTAGATAAGATTTTCAAGTTAAATTAAATTTTTACGATATCTTTTGTTTATTAAATTGTTAGGTGAAAGTACAGAATAGTTAACAAAGCCCCCCTCACTCCATGTTAAGGCTTTCTAAATAATGTTATTTCAATCCGGTTCGTAATTACGCTACAAAATTTAAGGTTTGGACCGGGTTATTTTTTACATAAAATTTTCAAGTTAAATTCAATTTTTACGATATCTTCTGTTTATTAAATTGTTACGTGAAAGTACAGGATAATTAACAAAGCACATATTCCCCCATGTAAAAAATCGTTGTCTAAATAATGCTATTATTTCAAGCCGGTTCGTAATCAAGTTACGAGATTAAATCCATCATAATTCATTTAGATTTCTTCGTAAACAAGACAGCCATTTTAATTGACAAAACATCAATTACTTCGTGTGTGTGCAAAACTTGAAAGGAATTTATAAACTATCGAGTAGAAAGTCATTTAAACTGGCTTTAAATTCTTAGAAAATTTCCATGTATTTAAAAAAGCAAAATTGTTTTCTTGTTCTCAGGAAACGAAAATTTATGTATGATCCTATACTTCGTCCGACATGTTCTCCTATGACTCTCAAAATATTAGCGAGATTTTGTCAAATATTATCTTACGGTCTTACACTTAAAGTGACATCTCAACCCATATTGACGAGATCCTTTGACGCCCACCCCTATCCTTCGACCACTCATTGGCAGAATAGAACGTTTATGAAAGAAGGTATATTTTTATAATGGAGCGCTGAAAAAGAGCCGCTCCTTTTTTATAGGAGTTGGAGCAGGAGCGGCTCCTTTTTGAAAATGGGGAACGTGAGAGGAGCGAGCTCCAATTTTGGGCGTTGGAGCAGGAGCGGGAGCAGCTCCAAAAGTAGTGGAGCGCGTAAAGCCCTGTATATATATATTAGTTTGGTATTCCACACATGCTTCTAGAGATATATTCTGATAATGATGAATGGGTAGTGGCTGAAGCATAAAACGATGTTGTTATTTTTTTTATTAGTTTTTTTTTATTATTATGATTCAATATTTCAAATGCTCTTCATTCTCCATCGGGAGCGAATGGCTAAAGAAAAGGAAAAGTATCATAATCAAATATGAACATATATATATATATATATATATATATATATATATATATATATATATATATATATATATATATATATATATTTACTTATATCGATATATATATATATATATATATTTACTTATATCGATATATATATATATATATATATATATATATATATATATATTTACTTATATCGATATATATATATATATATATATATATATATATATATATATATATATATATATACTTATATCAAGATATGGTACTCTTATAGCTGACACATCATGTTTCCGTGACTTGGCGTCGTAAACGTTCGGCAGGTTACAGAAGCGTCCGAGATTTGACGAGCCGAAAACTGCCAAACGCTAAATTGAAGACTGGCAGTCGATAAATTAGGACGAAGAAAATCAAACTAAAATACATATATGCAAATAAAGAACAAACAAACCATAGCTAAACAAGTGTTAGTAATTAGATGTTTATTTTTGTTCTTTTTTTGTCAAAGGAACCATTGTTAATCGAATGTTTTTAAATAAAATGTTTTTTTGTTTGTGAACCGGAAAGTTTCAAATGATGATTTTGTTTGATTTGTTAAGCAAATGTTATTGTTTTTGTTTTTTTAAAATTTTCAATGTTTTTTTATTTTACATTTTTTGTCAATTTTTTTCTTGTTAACACCACAACAACTGTAGTTAAGCAAACAAATTTTGTTTTGCTTTCTTACTTTAACGAAAACAAACTGTTTATAAGGAAATGTTTCTTGGTTTCGTCAACTATCGGGCGCTTCCGAGCCATGCCCGAACGTTGACGACGTAAAGTCACGGAAACATGGTGCGTCAGCTATAAGAGTACCCAAGATTATATATATATATATATATATATATATATATAGTCATCCACATACAGTCTGTTTCGCTGTTTCATATATATATATATATATATATATATATATATATATAGGAACACTCCGTAATATGAAGATTCCCATACACATATAGCTACACTAGTGTTAGTTTACCAAGCCTGATTAGAAGAAGAGAATTATGTACTGTGCAAACAAACCAGCCACATGATATGTATATGGAAAGGCTAATGACAAAAAAGAAAGGGTAAAAATATTTGCCCATGCTCTGATGAAGACCAGGAAAAATAATGGCGAAGTAAAAGAAAATAGAAAATAATACCTATTATGAAAATTAAAAAAAATATAATAACCCAAACGAAATAAATATGTAAGCATGTAATATTCACTTCTTTCTTTTTTTCCCCTAATTTTTCTTTTCACTATTTTTTTCCGCGATTAAGTGTCTTCTAGGATTATATCAAAGTTGCCCTAAATTTTGTCCATTTTGAGTATTTACAGATTTTACATGGAAAAGGAAAAGCATGAATGAGATGCACAGATTCTTGATTTTTCTTTTTTCTAAATCCTTCCATTTTCTTTTTTTTTCTTTTTTGATCTTGTCTCTATTCTATCTTATTTCTTGTTCTAGTTTAGTGGCTTTTCTTCATTGCCTATATGATAGCAGCAGCAGCAGAAATGGTTGATTTATACATAACAAGAATAGATATTATTATTATGATACGTCCATTCAATCTACATGATTAGCACTTAAAATAAACTTAAGCCTGACAGACCAACCAATGAACAAAGCTTCTCATAGAGATGCTTGGATGTATTTAAAATAAAATTCATCCATTCAATCTTTGTGTCTAATGATGAAAATGTTATTTCAAACAGAAGTGTGACAGACCAACGGAGAAAGCCTCTTATAGTTTCTTGGACACATCTAACATTATGTGATGACAAACTTATTTTGTGATCATTCTGAAATTGAAGCTGAGTCAAATGAGTCTATTTTCAGATTTGATAGATTCTTAAGCTTCCCAATAGGAATAAGAACTTGTTGCCAGTTATCTAAATGAATAAATGCGAAAGTTGGGCACATTTCTTGAACTAACAATAAAGTCAAAAACGCTCTATTTCAAGTTAATTCAACTTTACACAATAAACGCACCATCTTTTTTTATATACTGCTTATGTATATGCGATATCAATCGCAAGGTTAACTAATTTGCATATCGGTTTTGACAAAGGACATTTTATTAATCAATTATTATTTGTTATTGTATTTTAAGTCAATGATTGTTTTCATTTCAATATATCAAATACTTTTGTTTGACAATAAATATTATTTTATTTTATTGACAAATATTTTGTGAAAAAGCAAATTGATTTCCTTCTTTTCCCTTTCTTTACGGTCACATTTAAAAGATAAATTTGTATCGAAATTACCAAAATCAATAAATGAGAACGATTTTGTTTCATGTTTACCACAAAGTTATGAATGAAATATTTATGTTTAAAGTATTTCAAGTAGCAAACTTTGTGGAACGATAGCGAACTAACAAAGTCAGCTAGTACTATATAACACAAACTTTATACTCACATACTGGTTCATAAATGCTCATATTTACAATACACATTCATCAATAAACGAACAGAAAACTTAATGATAATAAAAAATTAAGTAAGATTATCAAAAATGAATATATCTATAAAAATATCCATATATCTGTCCGTTTGTCAGTTTACTAACTATTTTTAGGGTATTAGACCTAGGAGCATGAAAGTTAGTTGGAATTATACCCTAACTATGATGATCATCATAATGGCTTTATATTTATCTTTTTTCTTATAAATGGGTTCTTGGGAGACTATGAAAAATTTTAACATCTGATTTAAATGTGATTTAAACCAGAAATGACATACAATAATACAGCTTCTCAAAATCTGAGCAAATTTTGTCATTTTTAAATTTTCTAATGGAGCTCAACTGCATAAAAGTAACACCTTTTGAAGCCTATGATTTCAGTCATGTAAATTCCATTTTCAAAGTCCTCACTACAGAGGTGGGGTTTTTGATTGCTTTGAAATATTCTGGGGTCTGACCGTCTAACATTTATTAAAGTGTCCAAAAGTGTCTCAGTATAATGAATCTGCCCTGGGATTGACATTTAAACTAGTATATACATACAATCAATAAAAGCAGGTTAATTTTAGTGAATTGTCTCTTCAGCTCTTCTTTCAACTAACATTCATCAGCAGAGTATCGTTAGAGTTTAAATGCAATTGAACATGACAGTAATGCAAAGATTTAAAAGAGCAAACAAATTACTTCTGTCAACATAACGAATGTAAATCCCTCTAAAACTTTGGAATAGAAAGGTGACCGAACATGCCCAAAATATATTTAAATTCCATGATAAATGCCAGTATACTGAAATCATATGCTCTTAATAGGGTTAAGATGAAAATTCATATACACTAAATGTACAAAAGCAAGGAAATTCCCAAATTTTTACACTTTTATTGTTATTAATTAAGGGTATGACTACATAACAACCAAACCATTTCATTATCACATCACTACAGTGGATGAAGTGTGTGAGGTGCGCTGAAGAAAAATTCCTACCAGTAAAATATATAGCCCTGTTGTGCTCGCATACCCTTAATAACAATAAAAGTGTAAAAATTTGGGAATTTCCATGCTTTTGTACATTTAATGTATGAATTTTCATCTTAACCCTATTAAGGGCATATGATTTCAGTATACTGGCATTTATCATGGAATGTCACTACTTTTGTAAAGGCTATACCTAAATACAATGGTCATTTTTAAGGTTTTTTGGAATTTTCTGGAAAACTAAGGTATATGGTAAACTGAAATTAAAATGCCATCAACTAGACCCTAGAACCTCTATCTCTGCCAAAAATCAGCTGAATCCATCAAATAGTTGATGAGATACAGGGTGGTACATATGTACGTACGTACACACGGATAACACAAAATCATGCCTGACTTTTCTGGATCTCTGGGTTGTCTTGACTAATGATGCTGAAATTCTACACACTTATAGAACCTATCAAAAAAAAAATTTTGTGCAAAGTTTTAACTAATTTGGTTTATTGGTTTTTGAGTTATGATTGATCAAAGAAATGAGATTTCTAGCATAGGCCGTTTTTGAAGTCTATTAAGGGATAGAGCGCTCTCGCGCCTCCCTTGATTCCAACAATACTCCTCCAATGAATGTTGGTTGAAAGAAGATCTTAGAAAACAATTTAATCATTTTACACAACATTTATACACACAGCAAATGAGAAAGCGTACTGGTAAGGATTTCTGACTGCTGTCCAAACGATTAGGTTTCGAATCTTAGCTTGAAACACTCCCCATACCTAGTCGCATTGAAGAGCCTTGATACGGCGAAACAGTTGTATGTGGAGGACTAATATATATATATATCATTAACTAAAGTATAACACTACCCTGTACTGTTAACTATTATTGTTTAGATCTTGCTGAAACAGGGAACTTTAAATTCAGAGGGCCCTTAAAATAGAAATTAAATTGTATAGCAAAAAAAATAAATAAATAAATAAAATGAGTGATTTTGGAAAATATATAAGTTAACTTTCAAAGCAAAGACTCATCTGATTTTATTTTTCTCACTTTTGTCGATTGTAAAACTCAATTCAATTTTATAAACCCTGATATTCTAATAAAAGTTAATGATTTAAGTCAAGATGTTAGAATTGTGTATGTTCGACTTTGCTCATGATCATTGCTTTGGGTGTGGTGGGACATGCTAAGAATCAAATTGTCGCAGTAGTTTGAAAATATTTCATTTGTCCGCATTTCTTTAATTGCTTCAGCATATGAAGGTTGCTTTTCCACAACTTTTTTCTTGACTATTACTCTTAAAGTTTCTATAGGATTCAAATCTGGGTCATTAAATGGTGTCACTTTGTTTTGGGACAAAAATTCTGCACAACCTTTCAGTGGTATCATGGGACCAGAGTTGTTGTTTTTTGTTATTGATTAAAAACATTTATTTGTAAATTAATTAAAAAAAATTAATCTTATTATTTTGATTTGTGTTCATAAATACAAGCACAAAAAGAGCAAAACTACAATTAACAGCTTGAGATTATCAAAGGAAGAACAAGATCAAAGCTGCATTTGAATAACTTGAGAGCTTTGCATAAGGATACTTGAAGGTTACCAAATTAAAAATGTTTGACTACATCTAGTTGTATTTTTCTCAAGAACAATCTACATTTTTTTATGATATTGTGTGCATCAACATTCAACCTAGTCTTTTTAGTTGCATAAACTTATCTGAAAACAAAAACAAAACAATAACAACAATTTTATTCTTGCAGCATTTAAAAATAATTGAACAAATTAACGACATGATCAGCTATACATGACAATGTGCCCATTTTTTTTTAAACTTAGGACTATGTTTTTCAATTCTTGCATATTGCTGCTGTTTTTAAAACTGAAATTGAATGACATCTCTGCTTTCCATGCATTAGTTTCTCATTTTATTTATTACTTAAATATATAGAATGTTAAATGTTTAAAATCGAAAGTATGTCCATCAGAAAGAAAATAACACATGGAAAATTGTTCATCAAAGCATAATTTCCTTATCATATAGTTTTCAGAAAAAAATTTTGTTAAAATTTTTGCAACAAATTCCAATCTTGACTAAACTGGGCCAAAAATTCAAATAATAATAGTAATTATTTCATGGAAAAATTGTTTTCTTCTCATGAAAGATTTGTGATAGGTACTTTTTCTGTGTAGCACTAGCTTTTCATGGTTGCCAGGTTTCTGGATTACACTAAATGTTAATTTAAAATGAAAAACGGAATTAAACATTTAAGCAACATTACCTTATGTTTTTAACCCAAATTACTGTAAACACATATATCAATAAATAAGCTGAAATGTTCATTACTTACAAGTTGAAAACACTCAAGAATAAAATTAAATTTTATTTATATTGTTTGTTTTTTAATATGATGTAAAAAGACTTTAATGAGTTGGAGGTTTTAATATCTATTTTGAAAAGTAATCTAGAAAATAGATCATGAAAAAGAAATAATATTTAACCTCGGCCATTATTTCCATCATCATTTCTATTGCAGGTATCTTCCAAAGCTTTTGTGAAAAAGATGATACATGACAAAAAGAAAAAAAAAACGCTCAAAACTTGTGTTATAATCATTTTCCTGCGCAAAATATTTATCTCATTCGTAAGAAATATGAATGAAGAATTTAAGAATTCTTTAATTAAAAATTCATTAATTTCCTACTTTTTATAACTCGAGATTAGTATTTGAAAAAGTGGTTTACAATGAAAGCAATGAGACCTAATTAGCACATGAAACTTTATATGCGCAGATTTTAACAATCTACTATGAACTGAATATTGAAATTTTTGGTGAGAAAATTTTGTTTAAAGTGATTTAAATCAGCGAGTTTTTTATCATAAAAATCATTTGATTTGAACCAAACCTTGCATAGGACACCATCATGCATGAAAATGGGAGACAGATGAATATACATTTATATTTCTAGTTTCCCTTGTATAAATTCTAAATCTTTAGAACCATTCATTGTTGTTCCAGGAGGCAAGGAATATAGTCCAGCAGTCATGGATGCTTAATGGTCAGAATTGTATACTTCTTATCAAATCTCTTGCCAGAAGGCTTTCTGCTGTTTCTTTTATGTACTACAAATTGTTTCAGTATAAAGTAATCTGAAAAAAAAAACCAAAACAAAATAAAAAACAAACAAAAAAACAAAAACAACAAAAAAACTTTTATATAAGCTCTGAGAATCCATGCTTCATGGATTTTAACAAATGCTTGGATTTCATAGCAGTTGTAAGTGATAGTTTGCAATCTGGATAAACTGATTGCAGACCATAGTTTAAGTTTAGATGGTGTAAAATTGGCATACTACTAACATTTGTACCGTTGTGAAAACAGAGCTGTGTGTATCTTGTAAGAACTTGTCTGTGAAAGTGCAATCAAATAGTTGTCTCTAGCAGTGGTTTTCTTCCTAGTGTTTGTCTTTAATTCACAATGGCCGTGTAAACATTAGTTTGGTTACAGCATAATTTTACAGAAATCAGATATTCAATTGTTTAGGGCTTCAATTTGAGTACTTTTTTTAACCTTTTACATATTTTGCAAACTTCATTCACTACATATAAATCATCAATGCGTTTTAATTTAATAATCATTTTAAAAAATTAAAACTTTAAACCATACATTAAAATGGGTGATACACCAGCAAGAATTCATTAAATCATATAATCTGTGTAGATGTAACCTCTTCAAAATATGAAATACCTCAGTCCATTCTTAATGAAAATATGAAAAACACTAGACAACTAGGTGTTTATCCTAACTTTTCGAATTGCAAAATTCTTTATGAACTTTTTAACATAATGTGAGTCTGTATATACCAAAATTGGCCACTTTGTAGGTCTGTACACCTCACATTACGTCACTGCATGCAATATCCATTAATAGGTACAGTTTCATAAATTAACGCTGGTGATTTGCAGAGTGAAGTTTAGTATTCAGATAGAAATGCATATATTTTATAACTGTTTAATGAATTGTATATTTTTTATCTGTACTTAAAAGTAAAAATTGTAGCTTAAAAAAAACTTTCTAAAACTTTCTGAATTTGAGAATTCTAAAGAATAATTATATATATATATATATATATATATATATATATGGTAAAATGAAAAAGGAAAACCAAAAACTGGATGTTTTTTATGTGTACATCAACGTTTCGTCTTTATTTGTAAGACTTCATCAGGATGATGATATAGGGAAAAGATATCATGCAAGCACAGATACATGTAGGGTAGACATGTTGGGAAGAAAAATAAAATAAAATGAAAAATAATGGCAGCGTCTTGCTGGACGTCCGTACTTGTTAGAGAATGAAAATGAGTGGGAGAAAAAAGGGGAAGGGTGGAGGGAGCAAGGACTACTGTGGCTGGCGATGAGAGAAAGAGGTGGGGGATGAGCAGGGGTAAAATGGATGGCAGAGAGAGATTGGAGGAAGAGGGGGAGGGGGTGTTTGACCAGATGGCTGTGGTCGAGATTGAAGGGGAAGAGTGAGTTGGAATGTTTGTGTGTGGGGGGTGTATGCAGGGAAAATGGGGATGGGTAGAGAGGGAGGGGGGGGGGCTGTGATTTTGGTGGATGGGCGAAAGTTATGGTCTTAGAGAGCGTTTGGAGAAAATGAGGGAATTTAAGAAGAGGTATGGGAGAAAATAGATGAGAGGGGGGAAGAGGGAGGATTTGTCGTGATAGGGTGTGAAATATTTCAAATATTTCACACCCTATCACGACAAATCCTCCCTCTTCCCCCCTCTCATCTATTTTCTCCCATACCTCTTCTTAAATTCCCTCATTTTCTCCAAACGCTCTCTAAGACCATAACTTTCGCCCATCCACCAAAATCACAGCCCCCCTCCCTCTCTACCCATCCCCATTTTCCCTGCATACACCCCCCACACACAAACATTCCAACTCACTCTTCCCCTTCAATCTCGACCACAGCCATCTGGTCAAACACCCCCTCCCCTCTTCCTCCAATCTCTCTCTGCCATCCATTTTACCCCTGCTCATCCCCCACCTCTTTCTCTCATCGCCAGCCACAGTAGTCCTTGCTCCCTCCACCCTTCCCCTTTTTTCTCCCACTCATTTTCATTCTCTAACAAGTACGGACGTCCAGCAAGACGCTGCCATTATTTTTCATTTTATTTTATTTTTCTTCCCAACATGTCTACCCTACATGTATCTGTGCTTGCATGATATATTTTCCCTATATCATCATCCTGATGAAGTCTTATAAATAAAGACGAAACGTTGATGTACACATAAAAAACATCCAGTTTTTGGTTTTCCTTTTTCATTTTACCATCACGTCGGATTACCTTCATCCTTCTCTTCCCATATATATATATATATATATATATATTAGTAATAAGTTCCACTGTATAAAATGCATTTAAATTTTGTAATTTGAAACGGTTTTTTAAACCAGTAAAATGCAGAGGCTTTTTTTAGATAAAAATATTATTTATTTAAATTCAAATTTTCGATTCACACAGGACTCTTCATCAGGATAATAGACAATTTTTTTTCTTCCTTTTTTTTTAAACGACATGGTGTTGCTTGATCTCGTGTTTCAGTTGTTAACGAAGTTCGTTGTGTAATAATGTCCACAAGTGGTGTGTGCTCTGGTCGCACGTTATAAGTATTAGTAAAATGTTTCCACTGTATAGAATGCATTTAAATTTTGTAATTTGAAACGGTTTTTGAAACCAGTAAAATGCAGAGGCCTTTTTTGAATAAACATATTATTTATTTAAATTCAAATTTTCGATTCATACAGGAATCTTCATCAGAATAGACATTTTTTTATTTTTTTATTTTTTATATATATATATTCCCGAAACAGTTTTTCATGGTAAACAACTGATGATCCCTTAAAATAGTGTTAGAAACAAACTAATATAATAACTGTAAAAAATAAATTGACTTACATGAGTGATTTTCCACTGAAAGACTTGGGACTATAATTTTTTTATTTTTTAAATTTTTTTTAAAAATATAGTTTTAATGGTTGAGAAACTTCCGAGACTATATATATATATATATATATATATATATATATATATATATATATATATATATATATATATATATATATATAATAACAAAATCTATGCCAACTATTCTCAATGCAATGTGACTAGATAACTGTTTTAAAAATAACTGGGGCGAATTGCAATGAGTGGTAGTTTACTAACTACACTTGATAACGCTACATCTCATTGGTAAGTAGGATGTATTAGAATAGTAGGTGAATTATCTGTCTGTGACAGGATACTCAAATCGCCATCTTAAACATATTTTAACAAAACAATTAGAAATGACACTTTCAATCATTAAGCGTTTTATCAGAATAAAAACGATTTAAAGATTTTAAAGCAAAAATTTAAGACACACACACAAAAGATGTTATTTTACTCACACTAGACATATTATTATCGGCAATAGATAGTGCATATTTGTCTATTTTTAAAATTTTACTTAAACCTTTCTTCACTATAAAATTGAACCGTAAAATAAATTTAGAAATTTTAAGTATTTGCTCAATAAAAAAGAAAAACTTTATTTCTTGTTTAGAGTTTAAAAAGAGAGAATTATCTATCTTACTCACGATTGGTCCTAAAGTCAGTATCCAGGGTTTAGATGGAAAATCGACCAATGTAAACCAGGAAGCATGTAAATCCAAATTATATTTAGCTATAAACAATGCTCATGGATGGAGGAAATAGTAAACAGAAAATATTGTTTGTCTTTTAAATATATATATATATATATATATATATATATATATATATATATATATATATATATGAGAGAGATAGTGATAGAAAGAGAAGATGATATATTAGAAACGAGACAAATGTCTTCATATCTGTACATTTAAATAAGTAAAAATAATAAAATATATAATAATAAATACATAAGAGTAATCAAATTTAAGCCTATTTTCTTCAGTTAAATGTTTTTTTATAGGAAGGAATAATAACATTTCTTTTATTTGAAACCCCTTGTTTTGAACAATTGGTGACTTAATAGATATTGTATTTTATACAATTTTTATTCTCATCCTTTATATAATTGCTCTATCTCGTATATCGAGCATCAATTTTTCATGATAGGTTCTACTTTAAAGATAAAAATATTTTTATTCTCTTTTTCCTTATATATATATATATATATATATATATATATATATATATATATATA
Source organism: Sepiola atlantica (assembly GCA_963556195.1). Classification (NCBI taxonomy): domain Eukaryota; kingdom Metazoa; phylum Mollusca; class Cephalopoda; order Sepiida; family Sepiolidae; genus Sepiola; species Sepiola atlantica. The sequence goes on along the minus strand of OY744516.1, from coordinate 32,458,141 downwards.
TGTATATATATATATGTATATATATATATATATATATATGTATATATATATATATATGTATATATATATATATATATATATATGTATATATATATGTATATATATATATATATATATATATGAGATTAAAAATGGAAAAGCGGAAGACCTTTTCGCTCAACGTTTCGCCCAAATTTCACGTGGGCTTTGTCAAGAGCGGACGAAGAATACAAAAATGACAAAAGACGAGAAAGTCTGTAAAGTATGGGGAATATATATAGTGGTTGGGTTCATGTTGAGATGAAGGGTATGCAAAAAAAAAAAAAAAAAAAAAAAAATAGAAATAAATATATATATATATATATATATATATATATATGCACATAAATGTGAGCGAAACATATATATAACATATATACATACATATATATCAAATATACATAGAAGTAGCATTGGAAAAGAAGAGGAGAAAATAAAGAGCAGAAAGGGGTCCAAAGGATATTTAATTTAAAGCTCAGGGAATCATCCGGTGTCTAGAATTATCTTGTTTTCACTAATGATTGCTTTTGATAGGTTGGGGGAGATATTGTAGAAGCCCATTCTTTGTTTAATTTTATTTGTGGAAAGGGCTATGAGGGCAGATTCAATTATTCGACGTGTTGACTTGTTGTGTATTATTTTGATTAAAGTGGATTTCTCAAAGTCAAAGTAATGACCATATTCCATAGTATGAGCACATAAGGCGTTAAGTGTGTTGTTAGTTTTAATCGCTCTTTTATGCTCATAAATCCGCTTGTCCAGATTACGCTGCGTCTCTCCAATGTAGACCTTATTACAGTCTAGACAAGGAATGGAGTATATGCCAGCTTTGACATTGGGTGTCGTGTTCAGTTTAGATGTTTTGATTAAATTTATAATACTTGCAGAAGTTATTTGGGATATGTTTATGCCTAGTTTATTAAGTTCTGTGTAAATCGGGTTATTGTTGGAATTGGTTGGTAAAGCTATATATCTATTTATTATAGGGCTGGTGGATAAGTTTTTCTGTTTGGAATTTGAGTAAATCTGTAGAGCTTTTCTTTTAGAATTTTGTATAAAATACTTTGGGTACTGTAATGTATTGAGAGAGTGTTCAATGTATTTAAATTCGTCATCTAAATATTCATTGCTGCATATCCTAAGTGCTCTTAGGTAAAAACCAATTATGATGCCAGATTTTATTTTATTATTGTGGTGCGAATAAAAATGAACATAATCGTTCTTATTGGTTTGTTTGCAGTAGACTTTATAAGATAAATTATTATTTTTATTTATTAGCAGAATATCAAGAAAAGGAATGGAGTTATCTGTTTCTTTTTCGAAAGTAAATTTAATGGTCGGTTCTATTTTGTTCAATTTAAATACATTGAACACTCTCTCAATACATTACAGTACCCAAAGTATATATTCCCCATACTTTACAGACTTTCTCGTCTTTTGTCATTTTTGTATTCTTCGTCCGCTCTTGACAAAGCCCACGTGAAATTTGGGCGAAACGTTGAGCGAAAAGGTCTTCCGCTTTTCCATTTTTAATCTCATACCGTCGGATTATTTTTATCCTTTCATATACTCATATATATATATATATATATATATATATATATATATATATTAGTGTATGTATATATATATTTAGAAACAAAATGAAATTCTAATGATTGGGGATGTTTTAGATAGGGTAAATTTAATAGAGTAAATGTGGTATTGTGGTGACTGCTGAAGTAAAAGTGATAGACAAACGGTGAAAGAGAGAAAGGGACAGTGTTTGAACGAATGGGTTAGAATGCGTCTGGTTAAGACTAATATAGACAGAGGATGACCACCGACTTTTCCACTACCCACACTTTGTTAAAATTGTATAACTATTCTTTAGCAAATTAACAATCCAAACTGTAGTATCTGTTCTGTCCTTCTCAACTGTGACAATTTTAATTTGTATCTCACCCAGAGTGTCCATTAAAAACTAACCTATGGGGAGACAAATAAATAGGGATTTAAACATGTTTGTATTAAAATAGTGCAGGCATGTAAATATTTAAATCAATAAATATTGTATATAATAGGATATTATATAAAAAAAATGACAGCATTATTTACATATAGGTCATCAGTTCTGTCAAAGAGCAGTGTATTTGGACACTGTTTAGGATCAGTGGAATGAAATATATTGTTAGTGAAGGAGAAATCCTTGTAGACTGAGACAATTTTATTTTTGTACCAATCCAGAGTACCTCTTTTTGGGAAGCTGGATTTCGCAACATTAAAGAACAAACCTTGTGTCTAACTCCGTCCTCGTCAGGAGGCAAGTAAATAGGGATAAACAAGGCTTACGGTAGAGAAAGTAAAATTTGAATGGTAATAATGAAACAATTGACTGTTTATATATATGTAAATTCAAACACCTGAATGTATGTTATGGCCGAACATCTGCTTATAAATATACTAACTTTAGCTATAAACAATGCTCATGGATGGAGGAAATAGTAAACAGAAAATATTAAATTTAGTAGAGTAATGTTTCCATAATTGTATATGTAACACTACAAAAAAATAATCAAAATATGTATAATGAAGTTTTACTTATTCTGTCAGCTTTTTCAAAAGTTTTATATGTTAAAATTAATATTGTCTTCGTTTATTTTAATAATAATTAATAATTTATTTTTATTCTAAGAGGAAAAATATATTTTTATATAAAATTAACTAAAGTAACAATCATTTTAGTCTAAAATATATTTTCAAAATCAATGTTTATCTTTCTAAATTGTAAATATCACACAATATTTAGGATCATTAAAGAAAACAAAACTCGGAATATTACACCCAAAACATGGTGTTAAACAACCTTGGTTATAAAATATATTGATATCAATTTTCAGGATAAGTATTAATATTTATTAGACTCAATATTCTGCTGTCCAACATTTGGACTTTATTTTATTTGCTTATCATTAATTTTTTTCACTAATTTATTAATTTTCTTAAATATATAAAAGTAAGCATGAAAATAAATCAATATTAATTTAAGGATCGTAATTCGTATTTTTTATCACTATTTCAGAAGTTAAACAAACATTTTGTAAAATAATAGTTCTTTTCAACTTTAAAAAATAAAACAAATCTACATTTGAAAAATTAGAAAACATTAACGATTACTAAATGTAATTATATTGATTATTTTTAAAAATTTCTTAGGAAATTCGTTATAAGGGAAACTGTTCTATTAAAATAAAAATAAATATGACTTTTAAAATAAGTTTAACAAAATGCAGATAGTGGTATTCAACTGGTCATCTAGTTAGAAAAGTTTGCAGAACCAGTTCCTGAATTGTTTTTAAATTCAATTTTCTCTTGGACAATATATACTTTTGTGTACAAAAATTTGAAATTAGTTCATGTTCCTATAAATTTATGATTAAAAAGTTCAATTTTATACTAAAGTCTATTTTAAAATTGAAAAAGAAAAATACAAGCTTTTACATGTTTTTAAAACATTTACCTTGATTAAATGAAATTCTGAGTCACTACAGCTTACTTGTTAGAAACCCAACTTGGATTTCAAAAGAACAAACTTAACTTTTTTACAATTAGTAACTGTATATTTCTTTTTAGAAATTCCACAAAAAGAGTAAGCTATAATAGAACCTCAGTTGAAAAAAATGTAAATTCTACCAATGAATAACTATTCTAAACATTTATATAGCACTGTAGGTTATAATTAGACTTAAGAAATACTACAATTGCAGATTTAATAAATAATTGTATTATTATTTATTCAGCCTTTACACATACCTTAGAGGATATTTTTAAAGCTTAACAGATCTACCTTTAAAGGTTCTTAGCTATTTCTGCAGATTGGGGTTTTACAATCTCACCGGGCTTATGCTGAAAATATTTTAGTGTCCATTTAAAGTTGATAAACTTTTTTTTAAAGATAATATGAAGGGAGAGAAGATTGTTATCATTGCCAAAATTCATAAATCTGGTTTTCATTTTCTTACTGTGAGGGTAACAGGATTATAGAGATTGTTAGATTTGTAAAATAACCTAAAAAAGAATTGAAAAATTCAAGTTGCTGCATTTTTTTCTTGCGAGTTTTAATCCCTGATTAGGGGCCACACAAGGGATTACTTGAAAGCAAAAAAGCAAAAATAAGAGAAAGATTTTGTAATTTTCTTGCTGTTTCTTATTTCAGATGAGTTTTGGCAGGATTTACAGTTTGATAAATGCCTGCTCTTCTTCGTCTTCATATTTAAATGTTTCAGGTTTTCTCTCTCAGTATTCTACACAAGAAATCACAGTGTCTGGAACAAATCAGAAGCTATTACCTGTCTCAGTATTTTTACAACACGAAAACTGCTTTTTTATGAGATTTATATATGTTTATGCGCAAATTATTTTTAATCGCTAAGTACATTAAAATATACAATTTAAAAAATTTAACCTAACCTAAAATGATTAAGTATAATTGTTAACTCAGATTACTTCTAAGATTTGGTTTGAGGGTTCCTAAAAATATGCATAAATTATTTAAAGAGCATGTGTATGTGATCACACATACATACATATCTTATATTTATACATAAACAGGCATTCAAGCACATGCAACTTGGCAAGCAATAATTTGTATCTGTATTTTATATTATAGAAATAACTTTATTTCTAACTAGAATATAACATTTTAAACTATTAACAAGGAAAGCATTACTAAAATTATTTTGATTACAAAATCTGTTAAGTGACATAAACTAAAAAGTTAAGAAACCTTATTACAGTTTCTGAATAATTAATAATATTTAAGAATTAATGTGTGTAGAACAGAAAAAAAAACTTTAAAATGCTAAATATCCTCCACTATATAATAAAAAGCAATGTGTATTTATTTGTAAATATATATCCATCCCGTCACACAAAAGTCTGCCCAACAAATAAGGTAAACGAGAACACAAATCTATTTCCATAATGAGACTTTCTTTCTTTTCTTCCTTTCTGCACCGATTTATACGTTTTTCTTTCCTTTGTTCCTTTTTAAAACTTTCCAGTTGACTTCCATTAACGTCTTTGATGTTAAAATCTCCAGTGACATTTTTAATGTCTACCCCCCTCCCAATAATCCAAAGGAGACAATTAAAAAAATAAAAATAAAAAACGGAGTCAATGGTTGGTGTACTTTTCTTCTTTAGGTCATCAGAAATGATTTGCATTTTTCTTTCAACTTGCGATAGCTCAGTCCCTAATTATCCTATTGAAATAAAAAAAAAGGCATTAAAATGACTTATATTGGATAGCAAATAGCAAGTCAGACAATCCCCACCGTCTGAAATGAATTTGGAAAGAAATCCTTAACTCTAAAGAAGTAGGTTTTTTTTTCTTTAGGTAATCAGAAATGATAATAATTATTTATATATGAAAAATTAAATTACTGACGTAATTTTATGATTTTATATGAATATTAGTGCAAACTTTTGAACGCATAATTTTTTTTCGTCATTTTTGACGGAGGATTCACACTAGTTTAATATCATATCAGAGAGAGAATATTGTTAAATGATATGGGAGAAAAATACAAGTATAGTATTTCAAGAGAATAAAAAGATATAAAATTTTATTAGCAAATAAAAAGTACTCATTTGAAAGACTACTTGAAATTATATTATGTTGCAACCCTCAAAAATAATACTTATTGTTATATATATCATTTTCTAAAATTAATCTGTGACATACAATAAAAAAAAACTAAAACTTCTAAATGAGAGATAGAAAAATTCAGCTATGATCTCAAATATAATTTAAAGTGTAGATATATAAAGATATTTGCATAAGTATTGTTGTTTCTTTTTTAATTGTTATATTGTCTGGAATGCGTCTCGAAATATCATTTTTTTCTTTAACACTACAGATATATCTAGATATGTAAAAGTGAAGGAATAATTTATTTTTCTTCATTAATAGATATAAAGCTTAACTGATCATCTCCTTGATTAGACCTGATTAGGAGTTAATTAGTTAACCTTTGAAAGACCGCAGGCTAGTATCTAGATGTTCAAGATAGCAATTTCACTAACACTTTTAAGACTGGAATGTAATTGCTGACAACTTTCTTTAGTTCAGTTATCATCTTTCTCATTTTTTTCCTTCCCTTTTTAAATCCAGGAATAACTTTCAATTTTATTTACAATTTCTGGGATGTCTAAGAATGCTTACAATTTCAAGCAGCTTTTGAATCAATAGAAATTATGAAAGGGTAAATTAAAAAAAAGTTTTAATTAAATATAATTGATCTCTGTTTTTTTTTTGTGTAAGTACAGGAAGAATAATGTGATATAATGATATTAAAGAAATATATTAATATATATTTACGTACTTAAAATGGCAAATAATTTTATTCAACAATGAAGAATACCTTTGTATGGAATAATTAACAATAGAGTGATTTACGAAATGTTATCAGAAAGCATCGAAATGAAAAACAAAACAAAAAAAAAACATCCTAAAGACAATTACAAAATTTTTGGATTTTTAATTATGTTTCCTTTACTCGGATATTTTTGTTTGGATTAGAAATTGTTTCTGGGAATAAAGCCTTTTTCGTCAGACAATGAAGGGGCACTTTCGAAACAATGCCTCAAACGTAGAACAGGAAAATATACAATTTAAAGTGAAATTATACTTGAAAATATACCAGAAGTAAGAAAAAGGAAATAAAAAATATTCCCTGTATAGATTTATTTTAATGAACTGATTTATTCAGAGTATTCAAAATGGCTTACTGTCTCAAGAGTATCAGAAAATGGAATTACCAAAAAGGTTTTAATGTTAGTTACTAAACATTAGTTTATTTCCCAAGGGAAAACATTGAAACTGAAAACTGTTTCTCCAAACAAAACAGAATTTGTTATGATAATAAAGATCAGAAAAGGCAGAAACATTTCCTAGCTGTATTGAAAAGCTCAAAGGGGCCACATAGAAAGAGTAGGGCTGACTGATGATATTAAAACAAATATCCCATGAAGACTTAAGAAATTGAGTAAAGTGGCAGCTTAGATGTATTGGATTTTATAAGCCAGTGATTGATTTTATTAAAATGTTGCTGTAGACGTTACTTATTTAATCAATAAAAGTTTTCTTATATTTTGGATTTAATTGATAATATTACAAAATAATAAAACAATTTAGTTTTTTTTTCTGCATAATTATAAAACATTTTATTTATTTCATGTCTTATCTTAGGTATAAATTTCAGCCTATTTGTTGCCTAAATTTCAGCTTATTCTATATTTTTTTGTATCAATTTTGGACTATTATATGTTTTTATAAATCTCGGCCATTTCTAGTTTTTAAAAAAAATATATATGTTAGCCCATTCAATGTTTGTATACATTTCAGTCTTTACTCATTTTTGTATAGGAAACGATGAAGCATGTTTAACAATGACAAAATATTTATTTAGTGTGAGCTATGGAAAAGAAAATGTACATGTGTATAAGATGAGAATTTAAGGTACTTGTAAGGAATGGGAATCCAGTGGAGTTCAGTACTTACGTAGTCAGTCCCGAGTATCGAAGGAGAATCCCGAGTGTGTTTCAGAAATGACCGAAGCAATTCATGATTTAAAAGCCATGAAAAAAAATGTAAAAAGGCAGACGACATTAAGTATGCAAAGGATTAGGTTAGGGCTAAAAAAGTTGAATAAAACTTCCTTAAAATAAAAAAAAAAGAAGGTGGCTTTCAAATCGTAAACTGATTCGGCCATTTCCAGATTTGACTCGGAACTCTCCGTCGATACTCGGAACTGACTCATTAAGTACTGAAATCCTCTGGATACTCATTCCTTACAAGTTCCAAATTTAATATGAGAGTTTGTACATATTTCTGTTTTGTAGTGCAATGACAAAGAAAATGAGTAAATCTCAATCTCCCTGGAACGAGTGTATTCTCACATCTTGTCAGGTTTTTAGAAACCTGTGAAAATAGACTAAAAGATTAATGTGACAAAATAAGGATGCCAAAAAAAAAAAAAGAAAAACACAATTTCCGTGTAGTCAAGCCCAAACAATCTAACTCGTGTCTTTCTGTAACTGCATTTATTTTTTAAAAAGTTAAACAGTTTCGCCTTGGTTTACTTCCTCTTTCTCCTTCTCTGCAAATAGATAATATTGTTACTATTAAAATGGCTTTGCTTCCTCCTACTTAGTGAATAGATAATATTACTGCTATTACTAACGCCTGTAAATATTTAAAAAGGAAACAATAATTTTCATTACACATGAAAAGACACTGGAAAGTTGCAGTCATCCTTCCCCACAAAAAAGCACTGGAATCCTACCACTAAATCCAGGTGGCAACTGCCCCCCAAAAGGTCGAAAGAATATAAAAAAAAAACAATTTATCAACCACCGACCTCCATTTAGCCCCCTCCCAAATAAAAAAAAAAAAAAAAAAAGAAATAGTTATAAACATTGCCCTATTCTGGGCAGTCAAGAAAAAAAAAACAATTGTTTGCAAAAAAAAAAGAAGTTTGTTCAGTTCGCCGATCGTTCGGGTAGCTACATACATTACAACTCAGAAATCTCCATAAGTACTGAAATTCTTAGATAGTTATTCTGCACAAACACACTTGTTTTTTCTTCGACCAGCAATTTCTTCTAGCATTTTCATAAGTATTTTCTTACAGTAGGTTTGATCACAAATGAAAACTCAAAACACAAAGAATTTCATGTTGCTTACATGTATTGCTGGTGTATGTCAACATTGTCTCACTCCCATACTCATTTCTTTATGTACCGTAGGTACCCCACTGGGCTCCACCAGGGGATTAAGCACAGGACGTCCTTGCAACTCAGTGACAATCTTTGTCCTGACGTTTCTGATAGTATTTATCCAAATTGATTTTTTTCACGCATACCTTCTTTAAATGAGAAATGTTTATTTTTCAATTTAACTCTTTACTCACGAGCTGTCAAAATAACACCTGAATTCCAAAAGTGCATTCAAAATTCCGATCTTAACCTATATTTTATCAGCCCAAAATTACAAAAGGTGTCATCGCAGCTCTCGTCATCGTAATAGGTATTACGAATTATCATTATTCTTATAATTACCATAGTTAGCAGAATTATTACTTTTTCTAATCCCTCAGAGGTTATATCGTTAGAAACGGTTAAAAGTCATTTTTTCTTTTATTACCCGTAAGTAGTTCGTAATTAAATCTTTAACCATAAAGAAAATAAGGATGCTATCTTTTAAAAACATAAAAAAGGCGAATATAATCATCAGTCAGAGTTGTCGTCTGCAAGCTAGGGCGACATATTATCTCCAGCAGTGAACACTGATCGTCAGCCAATAATGTTTGTCATCAACTGATTTTCTATGCAAGATGATCGTATGTATTTTCTTTTTTTTTCCTTGGTATATTGTTTTAATAAATTGTTGTTTTTATTTTTCATCGGTTTAGTGGTTATTGAATATTTTGTTACAAGAAAATAAAATTAAGTACTTCATGACCCCTTGTAATTTGAAATGAATTTGGAAACATTCGAATTGTTGTAAAGAAAATTATTTATGGTTTTAAAATGATAAAGTGAAACCGATTAGTATATTTGCTTGAAAAGACGACACATCTCTCTCCCTCCCTCTCTCTCTCTTTCTCTCAAAAGAAAATGTAATTTTTGTTAGTCTTCAAAAGAATTACGAAAATGTAGACGACGTAAATAAAATCAGGCTTTTAAAGCATTGTTGCTATGTGCTGTAAGGGCGGAAGGTAAGTGCCAGTTGATGAAGAACCCTGAAATTGTGTTCGATAATAGTAATTCTGTTATTCTGCTATTAGAGACAAACAAACGGACAGATAATAGTAGAATCACTGAATCATCGAGCATAATACCATAATAAGTTTGTTTTTTAATGTATAAGTTACATCTATATGAAAACGAAATGGTGTACATGATGTTCGAATTTGGTAAAGAGCAAATTTGTTTACAATGACCATAGGTCAATAGTGGTCGGCAAATGTAATTTTCTTAATTCTTCATACTGGTAAGCAAGAATGGATAAGTCAAGCAAAATGTGAATGTATTCAGAATGACCAGAGGCCAAAGAGTGTTCGCAAATTTAATTCTTTTTATTCCGGTAAGCAATTAACGAATCAAAAAGCGTCTGGGGAATAGAAAGTGTAGATAGAGTCAATGTCCCGTGTTTCCTTTGAAAATTTATAACATATAATGGATAAATGAAAGAGTGAATTATGAAATAATAACTGCGTTACAAAGGCATGTGTCTTGCAAAAAAGTCTTCCGATGTATGTAGATGGCAGTCGATTTTAGTGTTAGAGTGAAAACTCGACCTTCTGTATGCCTGACTAAGTATAAAAATATATCGAACAGGCCTAAATATCAAAAGCGATGAAAGTGATTGAAAAAAATCTGTTTTTTTAACACTGATCAATAAGAAGCCCAAGGGACCAACAAGTTTTTTTTATCTACTTCTATCACTAAAGCTATCTTGGTCAAATAGGAGAATTTCTGACTTTATTTCATATATAACATTCGGGTTTTGAATTAAATGAATCATTAATTATTTAGAAGTAAACATACAACTTCTTTTTCTTAGATAATATTAAAATTGGACATATTTATGTATAGATTTATCTTTAATATTTTTTTGCTTAAAATAAAATGCACACAATTTTATTTTTATTTTTTATATAAATTTTTATTTTTTGTACAATTGTTTTGTTTGTAATTGTTGAATCCCAAATTAATCAATTGTTCCCGTAAAACGTGTTATAAACAATAGTGATCATAAAATACTGAAAAAGTTGCTGCGTTATTTCAAATATGAAGGGAAAATGAATTTGTACTTCATTGCTATACAATGTGTAATGAAATTAAATTTAAACATATAATTGGTTAGTAGTTTATTTCACAAAAAAAGACAATTATTTTTCAAATCACGTAAAAACTATTTTCTACATGGGTAATCTTAAAAGTGGCAATTTTGATTCAAAGATTATTTCTAAATTTCACTTTAATAATTTTCACTGGTAATATTTTATAAAATGATAAACTTTAATAAAATGTTTTGTTGGATCTCATTATTGTTACAACTCCAATAATAATGTGTAATCATATATTTTGAATGAAATGACGTCTGCTTTTTTTGTTTGCAATGTTTTTATTGTTTTCGTTATTTAATCTTACTTTTTGTATTAATATCTTTTTAAAGAAAAAATGAAATGCTTATTTAAATTCTTCAATTTTTTTCTATATAATTGTCAAACTTTAAAATTATTTTAATTCTGATTAAACGATAGAAAACATAAAGAAACACAGGTGTTCATACTGTAGAACCTGTTTTGTGTGTATGTAAATTTAATTTCATTCGGAGAGTAAAAATTTAATCTTTTTTTCTTGTTTATTTTCAGAAACCAAAAATTTATCAAATTCCATCCATATGTGAATTATAGAATTTAATATTTTTATTAAAAAAATAATTATTTTAAGTTAGAATTTCTAATTAAAAAGGTCCCTTTTACAGTCTGTACTATTTGAATAAATTAATCTTAAAATAAGTTGATAAACGAATGTTTACATTTTATTTCAATTATTGTGAAATCAATAAAAATGTTGTTTAACGATTTTACTTTATAATCCTTTAATCTAATATTTTTTGTGTAAAATATGTTATTATATTTATTCACTATTAAAAAGCATTATTACTGTTTTAAACTAAAATTATTACTTTTAAAATATAGATTTGCTTAGAAAAAAATCTATTTACCGTTGTCGTAAGTGTAATAATTCAAAATAAAACAGAAAAAGTACTCTTTACGTTTCCGAAGTAAATATTAAAATTTAAATTCTTTTGATATTTTAGAAATAATTTATGTATTAACATTTTTCTTATGATGAACTGAGTTAGAAAATATATGGTTTTGGAAGAAGTGGACAAATTCATAATGCAATGGTAGCATTATCAGGGTGATTTCTCTTGAACCATATCCCAGTTATGTACATTGAATCATTACTAGCTAATGAGAGGATGAACTCTTCTATTTTCGGAATTGATCAATATATATATATATATATATATATATATATAGAAAAGAGGGTAGTGCAGTATTAGTGCAGTTCCAACGAGAGAAAAGTATATATGTAAAGGAGTAAGGCTACCAACATTTGTAGAATGTTTTTTTCAACATTTATTTATTATTTTGTTGTTTTTTTCAACATTTATTTATTATTTTGTTGTTTTTTTCAACATTTATTTATTATTTTACCATTTTATGGTTTTATATATAACGCGTTTCAAGCGGTGGCCCGCTTTCATCAGATATGAAAATCCATTTTCATATCTGATGAAAGCGGGCCACCGCTTGAAACGCGTTATATATAAAACCATAAAATGGTAAAATAATAAATAAATGTTGAAAAAAACAACAAAATAATAAATAAATGTTGAAAAAAACATTCTACAAATGTTGGTAGCCTTACTCCTTTACATATATATATATATATATATATATATATATATATATATATATATATATATGTGTGTGTGTGATTTTATGAAGGCTTACCAAAGCATTCCTTTTAATTTCCCTGATGATCTGCCAAGCAAGTAACTGCTTGGTAGTGAAACACGTGTAGGAAAAAACATTTAATTTGAATAAATAATATTTGTAAGAAAAAATATTTTTAATGGTGATCATTGGTGTCCTGAAAGGAATGCTTTGGTAAGCCTTCATAAAATCACATATAAATGCTCTGTACTCTGTAATCGAGTATCATCGAGCTTGTTTTTATTGGAACAACGCCGGTCTTCACTGAATGATCTATTTTATAAGTGAAAAATCTAAATATATATATATATATATATATATATATATATATATATGGGAGGGGGACAGGCCATAACATAATGTAAAATGGAAATCCAATAAAATTGTAAAATTATAAAGAGCAGACGCTTATTTTTATTTTTTAAAATTTAATGTAAAGAAAAAATAAAATCAGCGAGTCCCTCTCTCACCCACTCTTTTTTTCACATAGTTAACATGCTTCTTACCCTAGTTTTTGCTTATACTTCGCATACAATTATGATCATCTGCATTTCAGTTTATTTTTATTAGTTAAAATGTTATTATACTTGTAAGATGATAACCTAAACGTTGATCTGAAAAAAAATAAAAATTATTATTCTTTAAGCAAATAATTACCAATTAAAACAAACTTTTTTTTTTATTAATTAACATATGGTGGATAAAAAAAATCAATTCACAATTTTTAAAACCTGTTTAAAAATCTCTTGAAAGATAAATATCACTTTTCTGTAAATATTTCAATGATAATTAGTAAATCAAAGTGTTAATATGTATATTTATGAAAATATTACTTACTTTATATTAAAACTAGTATTTCCTCCCAAAATAAACTTTTCTTAAAGAAATTTTCTTCTAATTTTTATGCTCACTTCTTAGAAAGATCTGATGTGCCAAAAATTCAATAAATTATTTTTTTAAAATGCGTATTCATATGTTTCTGACATTAATAATCCCCACGAGGACTGAATATGACACAAAAATCATGTCTGTTATGGAATACCATAAGTTTGTTGTTGGTACTGAGTATGAATATGTAAACATTTCTTCAAAGCTTCATGAAAAAGCTATTATTCATTATATTTACAGCTAAAAGGTTATTTTTTCTAAAAATCTATAATCATGGCTGACAGCATCTGCACACGCATAGTTTCCTCCATTTTTTTCTCCAAATTGTTCTTTTTCTTTTTGCTTAAAAAAGAAAACTGAAAAAAAAAAAAAAAGATCCTCACCCCGAACGAGTTTATTTTAGATTTTTGTTTTGCACAATAAAAAATAAAAAAATGTCCTTCTTTAACCCCGATGTCCGGATTGGTAATACGAAGAAAAAATCTATACTATATTAGTTCTAAAAAAACATGCAAAAACCCCAACACTAACTGGAAAAAAAAAAAAGAAATCAAAACTATACTTCAGGAAAACTATTTTTTTTTTCCCAGTTTTTGGACACCCCATATTATTTTTATTACTATATTTCATCTAATTAATAAATTAATTTAAATATGTTAAGAATTTAAAATTAAACCAAGATTGAAAACTAATTTTTATTATTTGCAAAAAAGATGTCGAGAAGTTAATGCTAAAGTTGTGTATCCAAAATGGATTTTTTTTTTACTAATCAGTCAACGCTTATCAAGTCTCAGAGGCTACTTGAGGATAAGGGTAAATGAGTTTGTCAGGTGGAGGGTGAAACAACAACGCGAGGATTAGTAACAATGGCAGAATTCTATTTAAAATGATGGGTCAATAAGAATTTGTTTACATTGGACTTGAACACTACCATGTTTAGTCAGCTGGGATGCAAGCCCGCGGTATTGTGTTCCACAGACGGGTCTTTCTAGGAAAGAAACTTTGCTCATGGAAGTTCCGTTTAGTTTTAGGTACACTAGAGACTTCCAAAACATAACATAGAATCGCTGACGTCACCGGTTTTGCGTTCTTTAAGAAATCCAATCATCTGCATTACTTTTATTGTGTTTTTAAATCTCTTTAAAATAAAGCTATACTTATAGGAAGTTGTTTTAAAGTAAAATAGCTTATTTAAAGATTAAATTATCGAACTTGGAAAAAACACATTCTTTATCTTGAGATACAAGTATTAACTCCACTTTTTTCTCTGGCGGGGCTATTGTTTACACAAAAAATGAGATTAATATGTAAAATGTTAAATATATATGGATAAGCAAAAGGAAAACAAATTATTTACATTATGTTGTTGTAGACAAAATTAACGATTTTTTAAAGAATTTTTTATCCCTTTTTAAAAATATTTTATTTAGTTACTTATTTTTTTGACTGAAAAAGAATTATTGGTTTAACATTTTTTAAAGCGTTTTCATAGTAACCAGTTAGTTAGTTCTTCAATACATTTTGAAAGTAATTATTTGTTATAACATAATTATCAATAATACTGGAATCATTTTCAACTAAATTGATTTTCTTGAAAATAATTTCCGACACTAAAATTACATCTTAACAATTTTGCTTGCAAAGAATTCCTTCATGCAATAATAAATAATTGTATTATTGAAAATGTAATACTACACTTATAATAACTAAAAATATATAACTGAAGTGAACACTTTTAAGGAAAAAAGTTTTTAATTTCATCAAAATAAATATAAAAAATAGTTTGAAACGACTAATGAAAGTAACGATTTTTGCTATTATTTTGTTTTGTTAGCGTTTGGCTTAAATTTTATATATAATAAAAACTAAACTAAAACTAAAAATTGAAAAAGTATTGTGGTTTGTTAATGATTTAAAAATATTATTTGTCAATTAAAAATAAATGAAACCTTTTTGAAGTAAAAATAAGTTTTAAGTCAGGTCGCATTTTCGCCGAATAAAATTAAAATTTGAAAGAATTTTGAATGGATAAGTATTTAAATTTGAAAAAAGAAAAATAATAAAAAGTATATTTACTTTTGTCATACAAAGACAGAGTTTTTTTTTCAGCTTAAAGAATGTAAGCAAAAAAAAAAACTCGTAAACAGAAAATAAAAATTTACACACGTGCATTTGCAAAAGTGACTACTTTCTCTTTACGAGTTGACACGTTAATAAAGTCTATTCAGTCTTCCATAGTTTGACAGCTACAGAGGAATTTGATTAAAGGTTTGCTTACTTCGAACAAATGAAAATTCTATAAATAGCACAAATTATTAGATAGAAGTCGATGTCTGTCTTTTACGATTAATAAAAGTAAGGTTTATATTATATTCAAATATTTTGAAAAATTGGGAAACCGTATTTTCAAAATAGATGTTTAAACTTTAAAATGTCTAAATGATGAAGTCATTTAAATGAATTAAATCTTTGAAAAGTGAATTATTATTTAGAACATTTTTATCTTGGCAATTCAACAGATCACAGTTTATATTAATGGAAAAATTAAGTAAAAATTTTCAAAACATAATAATATCGTATTTATTTTCACATGAATTCACAGATACTTTACTAAAAAACGGCACCAATAAAAAAAGGTAAATCTAAAGTGTTTCTTAAGATTCTTTCGCTTTATATAACATTAAAATGTTGATCGACCTGCATATATTTGGTTCAGATTTCATAAAATGAAATAAAGAGGGTGGGGGTCAAATAGAAAAAGATTTCCCCTCTTATATTTTACGAAAACAGCATTTTAAAGATAAATGAGTCCAATACTGAATTATTATCGAAAATTTCACAAAAATCTGACCATTATTTGATTTTTGCTAGATTTATTAAACATGTGTCTATCAAAGCGCATAAAATCGCCACTACAAAGGAACGTTGTTTTAAGGCGTCAATAATGTAAACACATTTTTAGTTTCTCATTTTCATTATTTTTGGTACACTCAACAAAATTGCCAAAATATCATCAGCAGTTTATTTTATGTTTCTTCTTTTGACTGGTAAAAAGTTATGATAATAATATTAACCTATATTAAAGTTACATATAGGGGTAAATTCTATGGTTAGCTTTGGAGGTTCCTAAGGTACACAGAGGGAGAAAAGGGAAATTTTTGACAGTTGTAGCTAGACGAATTTTTGTTGTGAATGTTTTACAGATGGGGAACCATAGATTAGAGCTCAATTTACCATCTACTATAAAAATAATGATACAACAGAGAAAGACTAGCAACTTCTCTTCTGTGAGAAAGTAGCTGCAAGGAAAAAAAAAGGGCATTCCCCACTAGATTTCGAAGTCTGTTTTGTACTCTGTCAATGCAAGAAAGAGTGCTCTGAGCGGCACCTCCCTATATGTGGCAACAGTACTTTATTTTAGGACGTATTTGACTCTTATACTGGTAGAGGATTGCGTCAAGCGTATGATACTTTCTGGAACAGTAGAATGATCAAACCATTTTTCCAGCGACAGTAGCAACGGATTTGATGTAAGTGCTCTGTTTCACATCTGAAGTGAGGGTAAGTCTCAGAAGCTTATCAAAACAGTGGGCTTCATCAAGGAGAGAGTCATTTATTTCAATTAGTGAGGATTCAAGCATTGGTGGTGAAAGAAGTGAAGCTTGGTTTTAGATGCATTAAAAGATCCCAGCCACCTTTATTCCCATTGCACCATGTTTCATGTTATTTTAATTTTAGAAATATTTTTAAATATAAAATTTAAAATATAATAAAATTTATTTTCATAAATTTTAGGGCTTCTTCTTTAGAGAAAATGTTAAAATAATTGTAAACGCATGTTTTTTTTTTTATTTCTCAGAAAACGTTCAGCATATATGTATTTTCATCAAATGTTGGGCCATACCTACAAATGTATCAAACGTAGCATAGATTATTGGAGCTGAATTCATAGCAGTGATCTGGAATTTTCTGTTTTCGTTTATGGATGCCATAGCATAATATTTAAAAAAAATATTTTTGATGTTTTAAAATATTTTCTGTAAACTCAATTGACAAAAAATGTGTTAAATTATTTTTTTTTTCCCAAAGAAATCTTTAAAATTTGAAAGAACATAATAAATGGAAATAATTTACTTTTCAATATAAATGATTAAATTTCCTTAACATATTTTTAATGAATAAATATTTTATTGTTATCTGATCAAACCTCAAGAGATCAGAAAATAATACAATTCAAAAGACTTAACTTGAAAGCCAATATAAAAAAAGCCCTGAGGCAGTTTTAACAAGTGACCAACACTTCCTACCGGATTTGTTTTAAAAGAAGCAGTCGGACTCCACACTAATCTGGGTATATCTGTTTTGGTGATGTTGTATTCTACTTGACCTGTTTGCTCGCAGCTAATTGGACAATGGACAAAGTCAGCAGGTACTGATAATGAGTACTTTTTAACCTACCCACAATAAAACATTCTGCACTGAGTGACATCTTGTTGATTGTAGACATAAGAATTCATCCTCATTAACTTTTAAGAGGTTTCTGAGAAGCAATAAAAAATATTCAAGCCAGTCAGGTTGTTCTAAAAATCAGTGAACCTTCTTTTAGGAAGAATAATACAACTTTTAAACAGAATACTGGAATGAAAAAAAGTTCAATTTATTTTGAAAAATACATCAGTGAATACCAGTAAATTCACTTGATTGTTCTCTTTCACTCACAAACGCTCTTTATCTGTTCTTCACTCTCTCTATATCTCTGTCTCTCCCACTCTCTCTGTCTCTCTCTCTCTATATGTGTGTGTGTATCTCTGTCTCTCCCCCTCTCTCTGTCTCTCTCTATGTGTGTGTGTGTGTGTGTGTGTGTGTGTGTGTGTGCGTGCGTATCTCTGTCTCTCTCTTTATGTATCTCTATCTCTTCATCGTTCTATGTATGTATCCCTGTCGTTTTTCTTTCTATGTATATATCTCTTTCTCTCCCCCCCTCTCTCTCTCTCTCTCTCTATGTATCCCTATCTCCCTCTTCTCTTTCTCCCTACCTCTCTCATATAAAGTTAGGTAAGTGTATATTATTTATAATAAGGTATTAAGAAGGCTGAAGGCAATGCAGAGAGCCGGATTGATGAGAAGCTGGAAAGAACAAAAATAAACAATCAGAGGTGAGATCTTACAATTATCTATTTATTTTCAATCTTACATAATAAACGTGCCCGGATGATTGGAAATAATTTGATATTTCGGGAGACGCCTCCCCTTGTCAAAAATAGACACAAAAGAAAAGTTCCACGGTCGGGAATTCGGCAAGATGAATACCCACATTCTCGACAATGCCCCCCCCCCCCGTAAGAAAAACCATTAAAATTAAAAACTAATGCTATATTTATTGCTTATACCCGCCATGGGGCGGGTATTCTACTAGTATATATATATATATATATATATATATATATATATATATATATATATAGAGAGAGAGAGAGAGAGAGAGAGAGAGAGCGAAAGCTTGAAACGCTGGCGTATGTAGGTAAAAATAATTTAATATTATTTATTTAAAATTAATATATATATATATATATATATATATATATATATATATATATATATATATATATATATTTCTATTTCAAGATAACGGACTTCTGAGGGTCGCACATGAGTTCAAAGTTTTCTTTTTGAACGTTTTTGTCTATCATGTCACAATCCGTTGTATAATTTTTTTCAAATTAAGAACTTTTTATGTATTTTTCTGACGAGCTTAAGGTGAACAGATTCAATATTGACACAATAATATTGTTTGGTTCACTTTAAGCGAAACCATTCGTAAAATAATTTGCACTGAAATGTATCTGTTTTGAAAAACGCTTTGTAAGAAAAATCAAAAAAAATCTTGGCTTTTGGAATGTAAATGAACTTTGTTTACTTATATATATATATATACTAGTAAAATTAATTCCCCTGAACAGAACAGTTTTGCACCACTTTTATGTCCCGTTACGAAGATTAAAATCAATAATGTTCTAAACCTTATGTCTAGAATCCTTATTCCAATTTTGATCAAAATTCATTACATGATTTTGATTCTAGAAAAATGTCTAAAATTTAAGGCTTAATTTAAGGGGTTTTAATAAGAAATTGAAATTCAGGGAATCTTGCTTAATTGGTGTCTAATGGCTATGGATCAAATTCAATGCAAATCTGAAATATTTGAATTTCCAAATAGAGGTTGTGTCCATATTATAGCCCTTAAAATCACTAAGTGGAAATCATTATTTCCTTCACCAGAGTGATCCACCTTTATATATGCTCCAACAAATGTTGGTGTAATTTTGACCCGTTTAAGTATTGTCTAGGTGACCCTTTTTTGTCCAATTTTAAGTTTGTAACTTGAACTTAAGATATCTAAGCTTTCATTAGGTCCCCGTTTTATTTTGTTCTTACCCTTCCCGTTTTTCTTTGTTTTAGTTTTTACTCCAATTTTTTCTTTTGATAATTCTATTATTCCTCCCCCATATAATCTTAGAACGAAATCAATTTTTGCAGCGATGTTATAGACGGTCCTTGTGAGTATATCTTAGGAATGATGGTAATCATTACTATTACTGACATAAATTATTATAAAGGAAATACCATTGGGAAATTAGTCAAAAACAATTTATTTTGCTTACTTTCTCATTTAAGACCTATTTGCGTTAAAAAATATATTTAATAGAAGTTACAAGCCTTTAAAGTTCCATAATTATCAGATCTGAAGAAAGTAGCCATTTTTGCTAACGTTACTGACTAAACAAAAATGGCTGCTTTCCTCAGATCCGATATTTACGGAACTTAAAGGCTAATAATTTCTATTAAATATTTATGTTTTTATTGCAAATAGGTCACAAAAGAGTAGGTAAAGCAAAATAAATATTTTTTTGACTAATTTCCCAATGGTATTTCCTTTACAATAATTTATGTCAGTAATAGTAATGATTACCGGAATGATATATTTGGTCTTTGTCACGGAAGAAATAAACAGAGTAGTGGATTTTTATTTCTATTTAATTTATTTTCAATTTTTCTTGTTGAATTGTTTACATAAAATGGTATGATTCATTATTGTACACATAAATAAATTGTCATCAAACTTTTATTAACTCTGATTTTGTAGTGGTTTTAATCACTTCAATTTATAAAAGTTTTAGTTTTAAAGAGAAAATCAACGTTTACTCTATCTCTCTCTTCGGAATTTCCTTTCTCTCTCTATGTCTCAGTTATTTTCTTTTTCTCTCCACTCTCTCTGTCTACCTCGGTACTGATTGTTTTCTTCTTTTTTGTTACTAACGGATAATGGGAAAAGATAGGTAACACGAATTGAACAGTTAAAAAATTCACTGATAATCTACAAATGTATTTATTTCACCATGAAGTGATACATGTTATGATCTTTTTGGTGCAAATGCATGACAGGATCAGGCAGAACAGATGCTAGTAAAAGACACTAAACCATCATGCATCGATGTGAATTTCATATTATTTCATTTGTCAACTATTTATGGAAAAATTCTACCCCTAACCTACAACTAACCCTAAAAAATAAACAACATAGTTTTCACATCAAACAATCGGTAAAACAAAAATTACATCAAGCCCTCTCAACATTACCACTGTTCTCTTTTCTTTGTTTTAAGAAAATTCAGTTTGTCGGGGGGGGGGGGGGGTGTACATAGGAATCTTTGAAAATAAAAAAGTTTTCTGTAGAGGTGGGTCAACGATTAATATTAATGTGAAATGCAAAATTGGATATTTATAAAAAGAGGTAGTCTTCCTCTCAATTATTCTTTAGAGTTCGTTGTCACCATGTTATTTGGACCCCCCCCCCCAAGACCTGAGCGTTGACAATTTTCCTCAGTATTAAAACTCTCATTAATATACTAGTCCAAAAATATGAAAAAAAAAGGAAAATTATTTTATTCTATATATAAACTTATATCTGCCGACGAATTATTTCTTGAAAGAGAATTAAGTTGGTTGTTGGTTTTGTTTTACGGCATGTCAACTCTTTTCAAGTTATATAATGCCAAGTCCAGTCATTTTGGTAAAAAAATGTTATGCTTCAACAAGTGTTCGTTATATGTTTAAGTATTTATTCATGGTGTTTGGTTTGATTGTTTTCTAAGGGAAAATTGTTGTTTTTGGCTTTGCAGAACATGATTGAGTTTTGCAAAGGGAAAGGAAAAAACAATAACATCAATGTTTGGTGCATTTTTCATCAGGAAGCCAGTATCTTCAGAAATACTCATCGTGTAGCAGCAGGAGAATTAAGTAATTGTGAATCTAAATAGATCATTTAATGTCAAAGTAGTTCTTATGAAAACAGTTCTCAGTGCATACAAATTTATTAAAAAAAACAAAACTTTCTTCTGATTTAACAGAATATATTATATATTTGCAAAAAGAAAACACCAACTATCAATAAATGACTACTAGATTATGGTAAAGCAAAAAATTATACTATTGACAAGATTGAAAAGAAACTTAAAATAGGATGTATGGAAATGACCAAATGTTGATCATGTTATGCAACTGAGAAAAACCAGAGCATTCCCGGTTCAAAATAATGTTTGATCTTGTTGAGGAATTTTTGACTTTTGTAAGATGGTTCTCTTGGGCTTTGGTGATGAGTAGTTGGTCCTTGTGACTTTTGCATGCGAAGATCCTTGTTCAGCACTTTCTTTATAGTTGTCACTCCGACGCTTAACTCTCTCGCCAAGATTTGCATTATTGGATCTTGCTGCACCTTTTTTCTTTTTTCAGATTCTGAACACCAGGAAGACAGAATATTTAACCACCAATAAAAACGAATATCGCACCATCAAAGTTGACGGACAGGATCTTTCAAGAATGCACGCCTTTAAATATCTTGGTTCAACACTCAGCAATGACGGCAACATCCTTGGCAAAGCTGCTGCACACATCAATGTGATATGCCTCAAGTTGCGCACTACCACCGTCAGCCTCTGTGACCGCAAAATCAGCAATTGTCTAAAGTTAAAGATCTACCAGACTGTTGTGAGACCTATCGCTTTGTACAGCTCCGAGTGCTTACCGACAACGAGGAAAGTGGAGCAAAGATTCTCTATTATCGATCACATCTGCCATGAAGACATCTGAAGACGCTACGACATCGCATCAATCGAGGGCAAGATGAGGGAATGGCGGCTCAAATGGTTTGGACACGTGCTGAGAGCCAACAAAAACACTATCGTGAAACTTTCTTTTGCATTAGAAGTTGACAGGAAGCAATCAAGGTTGATGATGAGATGGGCAGCCGCCTTGCACAAAGATCTCTGTAAAACCAGTCTTCATCCAGACCAAGCCTGTGATTGTGACAAGTGGAAACAAAAAAATCATTATTGTGGACTCTGCCATGGCTTGGGATTAACGGTGAAGAAAAATAAATTATATTTGGTTTAGAATAAAATCAACATTTTATAAAAATTAGTAGAGCTATACTTATGATAACGCTGTATACTTGTTACTATATATTTAATCAAATTGTTTCCATATATTTTTTATTTATTCAAGGAATTAAAAAAGTTCTACTGGAGTGATAAAACATAGGTTGGAAATGTTTATAGAAATGGGTAACAGTATTTCAACACTTTTCAACAACTTTTCATAATTGTATTAAAATACTCTGGAAAAGCATTTGAAATACTTTCCCATATAAAATCTAGCGGCCATAGATTTTTATACATAACATTTCTATCAAAAATAAATGAAGAAATGTCTTCTCAATAGTCTATCATTATATTCATCTTTTTCAGTTTTTCTTTATAAACTATTATGGTTTAATCTCAAACTGTCATCAAACGTACATTCCATACAGTTTTTGAATCAAAATATGATTTAATTCAAAACAAGAGTTTTTGTTGCAAACTAAAAAGTCATGGCAAAGAAGAAAGATTTTAAAACCATTACTTTTTAGAAAAAAAGCACAATAAAATGCTAATTGAAAGAAAACTATTTAATGTTTTGTTTTTTTCATCTTATAACCTATTAAGCAAAAGGTGATGTGGGATTGGTGTAAGGGATTCCACTGTGAACTATGGAATCAGCTATGTTGAGTTCAAATCCTATTGTAACTATTTTGTTCAATTACTCACTAGTACAATTGGGAAAGGTATGAACCCTCCATTTCCCCCAGCTATGGGTTAAATAGAAACTTGTGCTCAAATAATCGTTTACAATAGGTATTGTGTTTCAGCATAAAATAATAGAAGATAGGGGTCGGTATGCCAAACTGAAAAGTCAGAATTAAGAATAACAAGCCGTGCATGTGTGGTCCCCCTCTGTATGTGACGAGTGTAAAATGCAATAAATTTGGGCAATTTGGGGCATTTTTGATCCCCCCTTTGACCCCCTGGGGGAACGAACCAGAATTTTTCTGAGGTCAAGGATGCTCATTTTATATCCAAAACAATTGTCTTTACATTTTGGCCAAGTTTCAGAAAAATTGAATGGATGGATCAAACGTTATGAGAGAAAAGGGTCATTTTTTGCCATTTTGGGGGCTTTTGACCCCCTGAGGGCGCGAACCAGATTTTTTCCAAGGTCAGTGATACTTATTTTCTATTAGGAACAATTGCCTCCACATTTTGGCCAAGTTTCAGAGAAATTAAATGGATGGATGAAAAGTTATGGGGCAAAAAATGTAATTTGCTATTTCGGGCCTTTTTGATCCCCTGGGGGGCTAACCAGATGTTTTTCAAAAATCGGAGAATGTCACTTTCTAACCTGATCAAAGTTACAACTTCATGCAAAATTTCAGAGGAATTCAATGGATGGTTACGGAGAAAAATTCGGACAAACGGACGGACGGACATGCCTCAAAACATAAGTCCCCGATTTTATAAATCGGGGGACCAATAATTACTGTAATGAAGAAAGAACTAAAATGTGTCCTGATAGTTTTTACCTATATTTTCTCAAACCGATTTTTTACCTGCTTACATTCTATTTTATGATTTAAAATTTATTTTATTATTAGCTGAAACACAACAGATTATGACTATACTCTGAAAAATGTTATTCCTTAAATCTTTTTAGTGCTTTAACTTTTATTAACTTTTATTATTAAGGACTGGAGTACCCGTTAGAAGACAGGTGCAAAATAGTGAAACAACCTGGGACCATTTAATAAGTGTAAAAGCAATCAAAAACATACAACTATGGTTAAAACTGTGAAATATACATGTTACATAACATAACTGAAGTTATGGGCTTAGAAAAGATTTTGTGGAGTTGTGCCTCCCATTATGGGATATAAAAATGATAGAAAGTTATGCAAATTCTGGGAATCTGTAGAATTTGATATCATGTGTGTAGAGTTTAAATTATTTAACAATTCCTGGTAAAAAACAACTTTTTCAATGGAGTGTTTATGAACAGCTTTATAAGAAATAAGCTAAACAGAGATAGCCTAGTTTACTAATACTGATATATAACATACTTGTTCCAAATTCCATAGGAATTAGTTAATGCAGTTATAATATGGACATGTACATACATAATATATCTTTTCTTTATTAAATAGATAAAAAAACAATAAAAGTAAAAAATAAATTTAAATTCTAATGGTCATTTAACAATATATTGGACAAAATACAAATGAATCCAATATCAGAAAAAAAAATACTAGTGATTCAAAAGTTTTGCAACATTTTGCACAATTCAGAAGTTCCAGATGCTTTTGTCAAGGTTGTGAAGGTGATTAACCAAACTAGACTGAGATGACGAGCTAGCCTTATTAAATTAAACACACACACACACACATATATATATATATATATATATATATATATATATATATATAAATTAAAATAAAAAGAAACCTCTGCTAAATGGTGGTTGTATGAAAATTAAGTATTCAATGGTTATTTAAAAAAAATAAATATGTATCTTTTTATGACATTACAATGTCACAGAATATTGATTGCACTTTCCGGCTTTTAGGCTGGGATCAAACTGTAGTATCTGTTCTCGGTCTGATCAATTAAAAATTTTTCTGACTGGGGCTATTTTTATTTTGATCCCATCCAGACTGCCACTTTTGGGGAGCTGGATACCCTTCGCATTGTCCAATTTTTTTTCCTCGCAAGTAAATAGGGACTGCAATCAAAATTTATAATGCAGTTTTTACCGTTACTTTTAATTTAAAATCTGTACAATTATTGCATATTTATTTTTTATAAGATCCCAAATCCTATTAAAAATATTCTTTCATCCTATATTACCTCATGAAAATGAATTAATTTTCAAGTTCATTTGAACAGCATTTCTATAATTATTTTTTCTTTTTTTTGTACTGTCACTTGTAGACTCATTAGCTGATGAGTGAAATAAAGAAAACCACTGATTGCATTTTATTCAAAAGTATATTTAAAAGAAAATTCCTTGAAGAGAGCACTGTTGGGGATGGAGACGTTGAAGAATTTTCTTTAACTAAGAGAAGCTTGTGCATGATATATTCATTTATTATTGCCCACCAATGCCATATCTTTGAAAACCGTTTTGTGGGCAGGTCTGTTTGTTTATGTTGTGACTGGGTTTATGATTCTTGGATTCAGCCTTCCACTTGTAAGGAAGAAGGCAAGCTGAAAACAGATGGGCGTTCACACAACGCCTACTGCTGCGGGGTGTTATTCTTCCTGACATTGATCAACTACCCACACCAGCATCACCAGCAATATGATGGTGACAGCAAAATACATAAAATAAATAAAAACACAGAGAGAGAGAGAGAGAGAGAGGAGAGAGAGAAATCAGAAAAGGTGAACATTTTTTACACTTGAATTGAGGAATAATGTCAGTAATTTCTCACAGCCACCACAACTCCCATCGTTTTATGAGCCAAAGTGAAGACTGTTTCCCCAAAATGTACAGAGATCAAGTTAATTTATAAAAACTGAAAAATCCAGAGGTGAACGAAAATCTCCCCTCCTCCTTTTTTTTTTTTTTTTACACTCAAATAACTACCATGTTAATGGCACCTACATTGTTACGGGGTTGGGTTTGGGAAAGTTGCTGAAGAAGAGGGAGTAAAACTTCTAAAGACATTAAAAAAAGAACCCTCAAACAAAATAGTGGAAAAGATGAAAATGGAACTTGGAATATCAAGACAATGTCTGCCTTAATTGAATGGGCAGACATCTTGTGGTGATATGAAATATATCTGCTAAATATTTAATCAAACATTGGTGGCAGACTAAGCAGCTGTCTATGTTTTGTTGTAGCATATTGATCGGCGTTCATCAAGCAGTTAATTAGGTCCTATGAGGATTTCTTTTCGAAATGGTTATGGGCATATTATAAAAGAAGAGAGAGGATGAGAGCAAGAAAAAAATAACAATAAACAAATTTGTCCTTGGAGGAATGTATTTTATTTACTTGCTAGGGAAAATTTTTGCAAACTTCATAAATATATAATGCCTATAATGGCATTTATATCATTTTTTTTCTTTCTAATTTACTGCATCTGTTTTTGATATCTGCATCTCTTTATATCTTCTTTTTATATGCCCTTCGTTTTATTCTCCTATTAACATTCCGCTATCGTAATCTTTAATAACTCTTGTTATACACCCTGACAAAATTTTTAGAAACCTGGTTTTAGCTTGATCAATAAAGTCGAGTATAGTTTAGCCTGATTAATATTGAATTGGTGAACAAATGAAAATTCCAAGGACTGTAAATAGTATCTCTTGAGATGTGACTTTATTTCTTATCGATAAAATTTCAGTTGTAAAATGGAATTGTGCCACATTCTAATACTGAAGACATTAATGTGTTTTATAAACCGATATATTGTTTCAGATGTTGTTTGCTTATAAACATATGATTATATATACTAGCAAAGAATGTATATTTTTAAAATGAATACTGAAAACAATTGAATACATGATAGAGGTCCTTAAAGGCATGTACGAAAGAAAGAATTATTAAACAAATATAAATAATCTTCAGTTGATTTGCAAACATAAAAATAAAGCATCAGATCTTTGAAAAACTTTGAAAATAGGCAACTGAAGGAATTCTATATCAAATCTTTAATATATATATATATATATATATATATATATATATATATATATATATATATATACACAATAGTACCTTATTGATATGCATGTAAAATATTTGCTTGAGAGTTTGTTTCTCATCAGGTGTCCTAGTTAAGTAAATTACTTTCAACATATAATAGTAGGTAAAATAATGTTGTCATCAATACGTTCCTTCCTACAAAATCAATATGTCTTGCTGAATAGCCAGTCAATTACAGTATTATCAGTTTGTGTTCTTTACACAAAAAAATAAAATTCCAATCGAGTTCATTGATCACATATTCTATCTGGCCCGATAATTCTTTCAGTAGACAACACATCTCGAGATTCAGCATTCATTTTCATTGGGAAATCAACAGATATGAAATCGCTTAGTTTGGTTTAAATTCAAAATTGCAAATGGCATCCTAAGTCTTTGATATCATTTCATTAACATAGATATTAAGCATTTCCTTCAAATTACTAAAATTAAAATACACGATAAACAAAACTCTATATTTCAGATACTTGTTTAATTTTTCATTTATGTGTCACACCAATTACTATTTCCTTTCAACTATATTCATTTGAATTACTACTTTAGTGCCCCTCTTCCCCCAAAATGTTTTTCATCACCGTTCAGTGCTCGGTAAAATAATATCAATATACATTTCTTCTTTCTATTCATAACACATAATAATATAACATACATAATACTTTTAGCAATATAATTAAATTTCATCCGTAATCATCAAAGTGAGAAATAGGTTCACAAAAAAAGAGCTAACTTATAGTAGCCTTTTTGGTTTTTTCACTTGCACTCATTCAAATACCTTTTTTCATTATATATGCCGATTTTTTTCCTCATTGTAATTCATTAGCATTGTTAATACAGGTTAGATCTTTCACTGTCTTAAACAAACTTTTCTATTTGCTTATCCCTCGTCTCTGACTACACAAACAAAGGAAAGAAAGAAAAAAAAGATAAAAAGGAAAACAAAATCGTTTTTCGATCCTTTGTTAAAAAAAACTAAAACTAAACAATTACAAATATCAAATAGACTTCCAACCCCAAAAGTAGGCATAAAATAAAATACTTTTCTTTCTGTAAACCATGCTTTAATAATAAAAAAAAAAATTAAAAAAGAAAGAAAAATAGTCCTGGTTTGTTTATTTAAGAATCAACAGGAAGTGGCCTCACCTATGGGTTTTCTCTTTTTTCTTTTCAATGGCAGCATCACTTTCAGTTTGGTTTCATCACGATGGCTTCACAACAGAATTATTATTTTTCTATTCAATGACTAAATTATCATAATCACGTTGACGCACCAATTCTCATTAGATCACTGAAGTTAAGCGACATTAAGCTTGGTCAGTACCAGATGAATACCATTTGGGATTACTAGGTGCTGTATGTAAGAGGACGTCGACACCTGCCTGCAAAAACCTAATGCTGTCATCTTCTCTGACCGGGATATACATGCGACTGGGGACCGCTTGTTAATTTAATATTCCCTAGAAACTTCTTCATTGACTCCCTAGAAACTTCTTCCTCTGGTGAATGCTGTTTCATTTCGTTTCAATGACTAAATTGATAAGAAAAAATGCACCAACTGATTTTTTTTTTCCATGAACAAGAATATCACAATATAAAGCAGATTGTTCTGTTTAACTTTTTTTCTGTAATCTACGTATTTTAAGGTAATTAGGACCTGAAACAATGCTGGGTAGCCTTGCTAGTATATATATATATATATATATATATATATATATATATATATATATATATATATATATATATATAAATACACATATACACTATACATAAAAAGACACATATATACACTATTATGCTATGGCCTCGTTAGGGCATGATGAGACATTCATGAGACAAAATAATTTTTATAAAAGGTTTTAAGTTTCATGGGTTCAAGTAAAATAAAAAAATTAATAATCAGACACGAGAGGAATGGGACTTTATCTCAAGACACCGGTAAAATAAGAACAGACAGAGAATAAGCACATTGTGGAGATGCAGAAGTTAAGGTTTAAAATATAACAGAATTTATTTACATAAAATACTGAAATGTTGAAACAAAATAAACAAGATTAACATGGACAAAGGTCTTAGAGGATATTTCTAAGCAATGACAAACGAGGAATGCACACAATCAAATCATCAGTTTGTGAGAAAATTACAGTTCTTTTCGCAAATGTAGATGGTGAGATAAGATCCGTGTCATTTTCAAAGTTTACACAAATGTTCAGATCGGCGTTTACAGCAACAATGTCCTAGGTTTTCATTTGTAGCATAATCGATATATGATCTTCCCGGGTAAATATATGGGTAATAATTCTGATTTCTTCAGCTTTAGACATCATGTAAATATTTCCAATATATGGAGTGACTTCTATTAGTTCCAATACAGTACCATTATATTTGGTATTTCAAATTCAATATCGATTACATGATCACTTCACAAGATATATTTATCCTAAGTCCTTTTCGATCTGTGAAGGGTGGGTTTCTTTTCCTTCCTTCTTCGTTTTGCAAGAGATGAAATTTCACGTCTTAACTTGCTTGCAACTGGCTGTGGTCTGTATCTAGATATTCAATTTTGGTGGTAAGATGTTTGATAGTCAAGTCTGATTTTGCATGGACCAATGTTTTGCCTCAGCGAGTAAGGGAGCGGGTTACATGAACTCTTAGCCAGGTCATTATGAAATGTCACTTTCGGGTAAAAGGGAACAAATAATCCAGATATTCTCACAACATTGTATTTTACAGCAAGAAAGATGTGAAATATAGGAGTGAGAGGATGAAATCACATTTTGCCTCGCTGACCATTGTTTGAATTAAAGTTTCTCTCTCACAAACTGAAAGATGGGAATAAAATAGAAAAATACATTTTCGTTCAATGATACTTTTTATTTTCTTACATGCTTATAAAATCTGGGATTCTAATTTTGATATTATGTTACATTTCTCCACAAAAAAAATATAAAGAAATGAAAAAGGATTGCAAGCAATGCTTTTTCAGTAAAAGAGGAAATGGAATTTATCATATAAAGTTCTCATGTTAATTATTATTGCTGTTATTAGATTTTACCATGCATGGGATAGCACAACCATACAAACGTCATGAGCACCTTGGATATGCTGGATGTCTCAATTATATTCTTGTAAAATCAAACTCCAACTTAGTAATCTTATTTTTATTTTTCATTCGATGTAGAAAAGTGAGTGGGTTGTGATCTGTATACACAAGCGTTGGCTAATATGAGGAAGATATGTATATGTTGTAAGCTTAACACTAATTTTTCTGATGTAAATTAAATTTTTGTGAAAATTTGCTAACATGGTGTTAGAATCAGTTTGAAACAAAAGAGAACTGATGCCATAGTCGCTGGCGTCAATGCTTAAATGGAAGGGTTATGAAGACTCAAAGACTTTCAAAACTGGGTTAGAGCATAATAAAGACTTAATTTAAAGACTTAAGTTGTTTGACTTCTGACAATAGGATGGCCAAGTAAATTTAGATTTTTTGGTTAGTAATTGGGTGAGGGCTAAAGTTACATCAAAGATTTCACCAGTACTTCCTATTGTAATCGGTCATGCTGAGGAATCGCCTTAAGTAGATGGACAGATAAGGATTGTAAAACAAGCACCTTATTTCCAACTTCAATTTTTCTAGAGACTGTTTGTTTAGACCAGCACTAGCCACCATTCATGGGTTTGTGCAGCTTCCATTTTCGAATTGGTTGTTAGATTTATATAGATATACATGGCTCAGCAGCCTCAATTTACATGTCCAAGCCTTACTTCAGATATGACATACAAAACTATTGGCTTTGTTTGTAGCTATATTCTATTCCTGTTTTACATTGGAGTTGGTCACCATCGTGTGGCTTATTAGACCAGCTCTTGACAGACAGGCTCTGCCACATAAACCACACACATGATCGTGCTGAAGTGTAAGATGTTTGACTAACTACTTTTAGAAAGAACGTTTCATGATGGAGTATTCAGGATGTATACGCTTACATGAAATCCATTTTCTCCCAGTCCTCCACATATACATATTTATTTACTTACTTTAATTTAGATCTATTATTTTTTGATAATAACAATTTTTTAGACAGTTAAATTCTCAATAAAATAGCTCAATAGTTTCTTTATATCGTTCAAATTAATTTGTAATATAAAAATGTCAACGATATATATATATATATATATATATATATATATATATATTTATATATATATAAACACATACATATAAGCAGAGAGTTTTGAAAATCGATTGCATAATTTTAGGATTGTGTTCTATATGTGTAAAAGAGTTTTTTGTTAGGGTTGCCTTTGTAATAGCACTCCATTACTAGTCTAATTTCCTTTGTGGTTCATTTCTTCTTCTGTGTCATCTTTGGTTCGTTCTAATCATATTTATTGACCTGTATTTGGTATGTTGGATTCTTTTACCTGAAATAAAAAGGATGCTAACTGGGTCTCCCATGTTTGCTAGCCCCTGCCGATTATGACACTAAGATTTTCTTCTGAGCTCAACGTCTTTTATATTTGATTCTTTTTTTCATGGTTTTGTTGGTGTATGTGGTAAAAGCAGACACAGGGTATTTTACATGTGTCACTGTCATAGGAATAGTGTTTATCTATCTCATATGTAGAAATAACAGTACACCATCACACACACATTGTACATATAAGATGTTTACAATAAAGAATAGCGATCAGTATTTGTTTCAATGGCCTATAAGCAACCATTTCCGGCCTTATATACACATAATTCCATCGATTTTCATAACAACCTGTATATACAACATAACATTGACACACCGGTTCCCTTGTTGATCATCAAAGTCAAGCAATGTTGAGTCTGATCAGTACTCGATGGCATTATTTTAGGATTATGTTCTATATGTAAAAAGGAGCCTCTTTGTGTTTTTGTACATATATATATATATATATATATATATATATATATACACACACAAACATATATAAATACACATATACACACATATATATAAGCAAAAAACTACTCAACATCCGGCAGCTATAAATATAGCTGAATATTCTTTTTAAATCCATAACTCACATTACAATAGATTTATATTAAAGGTATGTACTTTTAAAAACTTATAGTTTTCATTTAAATTACCTCCTTTGAAAATGAATGAACAAAATATTTTAGAAAGACTTTGGTAATTTATCCATTTTTATGAAATAATTTTAATTAATTACTATTAATATCAACGAAACTATTGCATATATATATATATATAAATAAAATTTTCAGAATAACCTGTATATACAGAAAAATACAATTACGATTTAAATTCCATATTATTGCATGTGTTCTTCAGAGTTATGTGATCTATTCCATGCTTCCTTTGTTCCAGCTCGTTTGTCTAGTGGTATCCATCAATTTGCTGTTTTGATACCTCATTGTAATACAGCTTCATATTCCAGTAGCTTCTTTCCAAGAACTGCAGTCTTGTGGAACTCTCTTTCTGCTGATTGTTTCCTCCTACCTATAGCCTTGGTAAATACCAAGACTAAGGCCAATAGGCATCTCCTGTCTTTGCGATAATCATATTTCATTCTTGTTAGCTCCTTACATCAAGTGACTTCATGGTTTGTCTGGAGTGATTTCCATAAAAAAAAGACTATGTTGTAGTATTGAATTAAATAATAGTGAGCTTTTTTGATAGTAATATAGGTGTGATAAATAAAAAAAAAACTGCATTTAGTCATTTAGACACATATATATCCTATATGAGTCTCATTTTTCATTTTGTGGTATTTTTTGTTTATGTACAGCCCCACGAACTATATAAATAATTTGTTTAATAATATTACTCATACAAACAATAGCATAAAAAGTAGCTTCCTGCATAACACACTGTCAGAAATATATTTCCAATATTAAAAACACACATGCATATACATATATATGTTGCAATACCCGTTCCTTCGGTGACCCGGTAGCATCAAACAAGAAACAATGATAGAGACAAGGACGTGCTCGAGAAACTCTGTTTCTTTATTCTTCACCACCAGCTGGTGTAAGTTGGGTATACACATATATATAATTAAATATTTATTTGTTAGCAAAAGTCCTTTGGCATTATTGTTCTTTCTTTTGTCTTACGAAGAAACCTCTTTCTTTACCTTGACGGCGGTTGATTTTCGACTCTACTCAACATAGGTTATTTTCCCGAAAACCAGGCAGAGTAATTTACCTTGCAACCTAGAGGGAAACATGACAATATGTTCTGTAGCAGTCTGCTCCTGGAATCTAAGGAAGGCTTGTGATCCCCACGTCAGTTGTTTACGGCATTTCGGCCGTAGTGGAGGTACCTCTCTTCGGGCTGACTCACGACAAGTTTTTCTCTATATCCTTCCAACTCGATCTCTGCTACGTAAGCGCTCCTTCTTCCTTCATTTAAAACCGCCGTTTTAATTTCTGACTTTGCACTTTGGGTGCCTTCTTCTTCTGGCCTCATGGACCTGACTCTTTTAAAGGTTACCGAGCCGGGTTTTTTTTACAACGTCATACTCTGAAATGAACTCATCGCCCTCACACACCTGGGCTTGTTCAAAGGTCACCGATTCATTTCCGTTGTTCTTTTAGCCGAATTGACAATCTATCTAGTCTCTGGCTTTTCTTCATTATTGCGGGGTCATGCCCTTAGCCTCCCCGTGACGTCTTATGCGTTATTACTCAACATGTCCGAATCATTATTTTATATATATATATATATATATATATATATATATATATATATATATATACACACAAATATACATATAGATATATGCACACACACATATAGAATAGGCAAAAGTTGTCAGCACCCTTTCTAAAAGCACAGTAGAAAATCAGTTTTTAATGAAATAGAAACTTTCAAATCCAATAAAATTTCCAAGTAATGCACACACATCCATATATTTATTTGTGTATGAGAGAGGTGGAGAAAAAGAGCAAATGCTAAGTAAAATGTCACCAACAAAAGTGTATTTTGATTCTTTGTCTTGTCAATCAATTCTTTCTTTTTTTGTTTTTGTTAATGGTGCTAAAAATCCCCTACCAATGTGAGCCCTTTATCTAGATAAAGGTTTCTGCAGGACTCCTGTCGCTAAAGTCACTTCAATATTGATATGTCCACAGCAACTCTGCAGTAGCCAAGATACTAATTGAACCACAGTTTGTCTCTTTCGATGTTGGAAATAAAGCTTCAGCTGTGAAGACCATTGCTTTCTATTACAGAAGCTTTTACTGTAGAGAGCTCAAACTAAAAAATTTATGCACCCTTTTAGGTTTACATTTTATAACATTGGAAATATATTTTGGATTTTTTATCTGATCTCATATATTTGGAATTTTTATTGAATATATATTTGGAATTTTTACAAACAATAATTCATTTTGTAGAATATATTTAAAAAAAAAGAATTTGATAAATTATTACTATTCTCAAGATTATGACTATCATTATACCAAATTTAATGGTATATAAGACATCACGCAATCTCTTCCAATTCAAATTTTATTTTCTGTTCAATGTTCAAACGATCTTTTCACATTTGTACCTTCTGCATTTGATCGGACGATATGCGTATGTTTTAAGAAATCTCGAGAAATAAAGTCCCAGATAACAATAACATTTTGTACATTTTTTATTTACTCTACTCTCTGACTTGCGAAAATTCATTAGAATTTGGGAAAAAATAATCAACAAATCTAATTGACACAGAATGTCTATCAAATTCAACAAAATGAATGAATGTTTCCGGATCACACACACATTATATATATATTTTATTATATATAAAGCAAAGACAATTTCCCCCTATTTCATTGATGCCAATAGCTTTTTTAACAAAAGACACATTCTGTGTTCTAAAAAGAAACAATTGTATTTCCGATCAATTTTAATATTTAATCCTGATTGATATTTTATTTTTGATTAGACATAAATAGAGGAAGGAGGAGGAGCTTTTATCTTCACACTCAGAAGTCCACCCACTATCACTCATATCACTGGAAAGAAATTTAATAAGAGACATTTTTGAGATTCACCAAAATAAAAGAAATATCCTAATCATTTGAATTATTTTTGTTAATTGTTTATTTTGAAGTAATTTATAATATTATTTTCATAAATAATCAATACTTTTAATGAACTAAGAGATGATTATAATTTAACAAATAAATTAGTGTTAGTCATAATTGTTATTCTAAAACTTATATAACTAATATTTATTTTGTAGCAGTACCGATAATTTCTTAAGAATGTTTTTGCATATTTGTTCTGGGATATTATTTGGCAGTAAGGAGATGTGGACAAGTATTTTTATTGAGACACCATCTCTAGATAATTGCCCACAAAGGCTAAAAAGAACGCTTCACCTGTTCTGTTTATTTTTAATTTGTTTTTCCATAAAAAGTAGAATTATTCACTGGTTCAGTGTTTTGCCACCCAACATAGAGTCCAACTTCTGGGAGGGTTCCAATCGCCTTAGTAAGAAGATTTTTTAATGCAGCGTTTGTTTATAAAGCAAATAAGAAAATCTCACTTTATATATAAAAAGTGTACATACATTTTTGAACATTATAGTTCTGACTTCTTATATTACATATATATCTATATATGTTCACGTTTCATAATTAATTTTGTTAATGGTGGGCTTCTCTAAAATGTGTGAACCAAGCACTTTCGATCCTTTGAAATCTTTGAAGATTATAACAACATAAATATATACATATATATATATACATGTATATATATATACAATATTCGGTAGTAGTCTAATAATTTTATCTCTTGGACTAATTGCAGCATGTGTAGAAATAGCAGAAGGTTCTTCTAGAATCGTTGCAATAACAAAAGCTCAGATGAATCAACTGATGCTTGTTGGTCAATACTTTGCTCAAGGCAGACCTTACTTTCTAGTGTTCATGTAAAATTCACTATGGGTTTCTGTCCTTGAAAATGACACATTAGATGGATTTTCACTGATTTCCTATGAAAGACGTAGTTATTCCATAATAATGCATATAAGTTTTCCAAGTAAAGAAAATAGACGTTTCATTTTTTAAATAAAGTTTCATATTTTCTTGAACTGTGCTGAGAGTTGTAAAAACAAATTTCCAAAAGATTTAGCTGTTAATATCTAAGATAATAAATAAATATTTTTTAGGTAGTGTGAGGGTGGGTGGGTTGGGGGGGTATGAATATTTTTCATTTATAGTGTTTCTTATGGCCCACTCTGTATAAAAGTGGGTGTATATGGTTTTGTGGAGTAAAGAATAAAGATAAAAACAAAATCAAAATTCAGTCGATTTAATCCATCCGCTTATGTACTAAAACCATTTGGTAAAAGCATGAACTTCTAAATTCCTTCCAGTTATGGGTAAAATAGCACTTCATGTTCAATTAATTCTGTTCAGTGAATCACATGCAACAAATATTGTGTTTCAGCATTAAATAACCCAAGAACAGTTGATATCACGTAAAAGAGAAACAAAACCAATTAAATAACCATAGAAAATAGTCACTGGCAGGCCCATATAACTGGAAAGACAGGTTCAACACAATCTTTTACTTTTTTTTCTCTGAAGCATTGTGTTATACTTATTTAAGCTTAGAAAATGTCATATATAGAAAAAGTGTAGAGAAAGAAAGTAGTTAAATTTGTTGGTCATATGTCTACTGGGTATGAAATTCTTATCTTTTGACCACTGGGCATAATATTATTATGCACATAAATAGATGATGGATTTTAAACTATCTTTAATCCTTATTTATCAAAATATACGAATCTAACAAAAGCACAACTTCTATTGGTTAACCTTCAATATTCCGAATGGATTATGGTATGACGCCACTAATAAAGAATCCATATGATTGTTATAAAGTAACCTTCAAATGCTACATGCTAAAATCCCAATCGGATTATTAGTTTTCAAATTACAGTTATTCAAGTTGCAAATTTTCAAAACAATGAGAAAATTTGAATTTTGTGTGTTGATAAAGTATTGCTTTTTGTTGGGAAGAAAATACTGTTTAAGCAAAGCAATAGCTTCAGATAAGTGTTATTTGGATTCTGCTCTGTCAGAAACAATGGATACTTTAAAGACGGTCGTACAAACACAAATTAGGCTGAACGCTCGGTTGCCAAAATTCGGCAGTTGTTCTGGAAAACATAAAACAAGTCAACAAACTCGTTAGGATAGTAGAAGAGTTGAAGATATCAGAAGCACTGCCTTCTGATATCTTCAACTCTTCTACTATTGCATGAACATTTATCAATAAGAAAGCTGTGTTCAAAGTACGTGCCACGTTTACTCAGTTGGTCAAAAACAATGTGCCAATGATTCAGAGCGTTGTTTGCAACGGTTTCAAAGTAACAAAAAGGAATTTTAGCTTCAATATATGAGAATGAATGTAACATGGATCCACCACTTAACTCTGGAGTCAAATCGGCAATCACCTGAGTGACCAATGATGCAAACATGAGCAGGCAAGGTTTTGGCCTCTGTATTTTGAGATGCACAAGATATTTTGTCGATTGATTACCTTGAGAAAGGAAGAACCATCAATAGCAAATATTATATAGCATTATTGGTGCTTTTAAAAGAAGAAATCGCCTGAAACCTTAGCTGCACAACATACAACTAAGTGAATTATTATTATTATTATTTATTAAAGCTTTATCTGAGAAAATACGTTAAGATATATGTAAAATAGGTAGTTAGTTTAAACAGTATTATTATATCGATGAACCTTTTAAATATAATACTTTTTAGTATATAATGCTTATACTCCAAACAACTTACATCATAATTTCACTTTTTAAAGTTAGGCTGAGATAATCAAGTGTGTTAACTTCCATTTCTAGTGTCTTAAGTTATGTTTTTTTAAAAAATAATTTTATGTACTAAGGAGTCGCCACTTATGAAGGCCGATAAGCCACTCGAAGATAAGGGTTAATGAGCTTGTCAATTGGACAGTGAGACAACACTGTGAGGATTGGTAACAATGGTTGGAACTGGCCAGAAATTAGATTATTTAAGAGGATGGCTCAACAAGAATTTATTAACATTGGTCTTGAAAACGACCATGCTATAATCAGCTGGGAAGCAGCCTCCACAGATGAATAGTTCTTGGTAAGAAACTCTGCTCGTTGAAGTTCCGTTTAGTTTTAGGTACACAGAAGAAGAAAGGAAAATCATTTACAGTTGTCATAGCTAAACGAGTTCTCGTTGTAAATGTTTTACAGGTAGGAACCATAGATTGGAACTTGGCCGAACATCTACCATGAAAATAACGATAGAGTAGAGAAAGATTAGCAACGTCTCTTGTGAGAAAGAGGCTATAGGGAAGAGAAGAGGACATTCCCCACTAGATTTCGAAATCGGTTTTGTACGCTGTCAAAGCAGGAAAGAGTGCTCTTCACGGCACCTCCCCAGACAGTACTCCATGTATTTGACTCTTATACAAGTAGAGGATTGCATCAGAAGTGAGATACTTTCTGGAACGGTAGAAAGATCCAATTTTTTCCTGTGACCTTAGCAACAGATTTGATGTAAGCCTTCCATTTGAGGTCCAGTGTGAAGGTCAGTCCTAGGAGCTTATCAAAGCAGGAGGCTTATTCAAGTAGAGAGCCATTCATTTCAATTAAGGCAAAGTGAGAATCTGAGTGTTGGTGGTGAAAGAAGAGAAGCTTGGTTTTAGAATGTATTAAAAGTAAGCAGGTTTGAATCTCAAAAGTATTTTCATTAATTGGTTCCAGTTTACAGTGGGGCATATGTGACTAGGCCATAATACTGGTATTAATATATAGATGCCTGGGGACAGCCAAGTAGTGAATGTTATTGTTTGTGCTAACATAGCAAACATAACACTCTAAATAACAATGTAGTGATATTAAAGATTGGGGTCATAAAAAATATACTTGGATACGAGGGTTGAGGATATGTAACCTTAGAGATGATTTATATCAATCTGCATAAAATGATGTTGTCCCTGGAAGAGTGATAATTTTAATCATATTTAAAAACTGTTTTATTTTATTAAGTTTTTTCACACTTTGTTAAGTTAATTTTTCTTTTGATGAGCTTTCGATGTAAAAAAAGGTTTACAAAAAATACAGATTGATGGTGAAATAAATTTTTTTATAGCAAAACAATTATCTACATAAAATACCAAAAAAGCAACAAAATATAATCATTAATGCTGTAAAATAAATATTGTTTCCATAAACCTAATTACTTCTTTGTACTGTTTAATGTTTGCTTCCTGTGATTCGTTCCTTCATAAATTTAGGACAACAAAAGTTTGATTTGGTTTGTCTATTTTACGGCATATCAATCCTTGTTCCTTTCAAATAATACTTTGAGTTTAGGTTAGACACAAAATATCCATTATAATAAAATTATGCTTAAAAAAATATTTTTTTTTTTATGAGATTCGTAGATTTATGGGTTCATGATTTCCCAAAAGGTAAAGAAACACAGCTATAGATGATTGCCAAGACAGTGGCAAGGAAATTTTCACTCACTTTTTTGTTAAAACATAAATTTGGCTAATTTACGTTTCAAACAATTTTCTCCATCTAGTTGCTGCCCCTATTTACTTGCCTCCCCACGAGAGAAAAGTTAGATACAAGATCGGTTTTGAATGTAGGGAATATCCAACTCTCAGTCTATATAAATAAGTGGCCTTTATTAATAGTCAAGGTGATCCTAGAACAAATTGTTGACAAAATGAGCCAAACAAGAGAATTATTGTTTGAGCAGCTGCAGTGGATAAAAAACCATGCGTGAAAAGCATTGTAGAAGGTAAGCACGAGCATTCAGCAAACTGGGCGCTATGGCGGACAGAAGTGGTTGAAGAAACATGGAGAAAATAGAGGATAAAGAGAAAGCAAAGGAAAGATGCTGATCTCTTCACTGTCTGGATCTGTTGCGGCTGACAAATAGAAAACAAAATCTGTGTGGAGGTGGGGGGAGTCTAAATAAATGTATATGAGATCTCTCTCTCTCTCTCTCTCTCTCTCTATATATATATATATATATATATATATATATATATATCTAATGTTTTTTTTCTTTCTTGATCATTCATATATGACCATGAACTCTCTTTGATGCAATGTAAAGAGTGTAGAAGTAATTCCTTAGCAGTTGTTTATATACAACATGAAAATGGCAAATTGAGTTTGCATTTCGTCTGAAGCAGTTATTTTTTACATATCACCAATGTACATTTCTGTTCCTTATTTTATTGTCAGATTTTGAGACAAAATATCATGTCTCTTATATGCCATAATAATTGATTAAGATGAGAGTTGGAGACACAATTCTTTTATGGCATATCGACACCAATAACTGTTAAAAAATAAACTTATCAGGAGCCAATCTTTCTATCTATCTCGTGTGCACATACACATATATCTCCTTATTAAGTTAATAAGTTACTTTGCTTATCAGCTTATAATGCTTAATATGAAAGAGATTATCTAGGCAATCCGTGGTGGTGAACATCAGCTACATACACTCCTTAAGTGCTAAAATAATGCAATGTCATCCTTAGAGTTGTTAAAAATTTAGATTGTTTCATGAGTTTCTCAAGTAGCCATTTATGTGGCATTTACCTTGGAAGTCAAATTAAAAATGGAAGTGAAACTGTTGTTCACCAACATTGTTACATTTTCCCGAACTGGGGATTTCAGACTTGATTTGTAAATATTTTTTTGAACAAAAAATTGTAATTATCATTTAAAAAAATATCCTAAAACTGTTAATTAATCTTATTTAGTACTAGCTGTACTTACTCGACGTTGCCTGAGAGTCACTATTTTCATTATTCTTTCGCTCATAAAGTCCTCATTAGTATTAAAATATTTAAATGAAGGATTCTATGTAAAAAACAAAAGCATACAGAGAGGGTTTTATTTTAGCCTCTCTGTATGCTTTTGTTTTTTAAAATATGATTGTGAAACTGAAATCGCTCCTTTTTATTTCACGATATAAAACTGTTTTGATAAACAAAGTAAAAGTATGTCTCTGTAAGGTTTCATATTTTTTATTAAATATGATTTAGTTAAGATTTTATTAAATAATCAGATGTATATTTTATTTTTTTCACATTGAAAGGTTAGCTGCAAACAGAAAACGGTGTCAAACGACAATTTCAAGCCAAAATCTCTGTATTTTTTTTCAAATATGATGCTGAAACTGAAACGTAGTCATTACAATTTAGTTTGTAATAAAAGTTTTTAATAAAAAAGTATTAATTATTTTTTTTGTGTGTGTTTATTCATGAAGTACTTTTTTGTAAGTCTGTATCAAACAGAAATATCTTCTGTAAACGTTTTTTCAGTATTTGGGGTGGCAACTGTCAAACCTTAATTTATCTCTTGCACACGATATAAACCGGTGTGTTTTCATAAAAAATTGAAATTCATCTCTTTCGTTATCTCTCTCTTTTGTTTTTACTTATTAAATATGATGTTGAAACTGAAATGTATTCATGACATTTTATTTTTTAATTAAGTAATTTAAATCAATTATAAAGTTATTGAGTGTTATGCATATTTACTCACATACGGGCGGCAGCTCATCATGCAAGTAGAAAAAAAAAATCAAATTAAAGTCAATTTAGAATTTAGGCTGTTGTCTATCTCCCTTCACTATATGACTTCCTTATAATTTTAATGAATTAAATAAGTAGAAATGTATCGATTTTTGTTTATTAATTATTAAAGATTACATATATTTTAAATTGTTTTCAATCAAGATGATTTTTCACAATCCATAAGAATTATTTGAGTAGAGAATAATCAGGAATTTGTGGAATAAGTAAACTTATATATGTGTTTGAATTTAATTCTTAAAACATAGTTGTAATATAAATAAAGGTATGAATAAATACGTACTCAGCAATTCTAGACACCATTTTGAATTTTCCATTTGTAACAGTTTTCATTGGATAATCATCTGTTGATTATCCAATAAAAATAAATGACAAATATCACAAATTATTTGCTACTGAAAGACTTATCGGGTCAAATAGTATATGCAATTGAAATCTACTGGAATTTTTTTTATCTAAAGAATACAGATTGAAAATTTCTGTAATTCATTGGCTAGGTAGAATCAAATATCGATTTGTCAGATGCAATGTTATAACGATCTAACTTTGTGAATCTGACTGACTTTTGTCTATATATTAGTTAATTTAGTTTATTATCTTACTATTAAAAACAACAACCGTAAAAATGGAAATTATTATATCACTAATTTTGGTTCATAAATAAGGTATCAAAATCAGTATTCATTTGAATTATCTTGGCATTTTTCTTATTCTTAGGATATTTTAGGTCAATTCATAAAAATACACAAACAGCTACATACTGATGGCATTGTGCATGAGTATATATTAGTATAAAATAATCAAATATTAAGTAGATATTTAAACATCAGACATAAAACATTAAATAAGGATGTAAGTTTGTTCACCCAATATAACAGTTACAAAAGCAGTATGAAAAGCACCAAAAGATCACTGTCCATCGGTGTATTCATTTCTTTGTTAGTGTGATTAGTTTTACAACTTATTAATCTCTTTTGGGTCAACTAATGCTGAAACACAACTATTATCAACGATTAACTATATATGATTAGTTGAACACAAACTACTATTTCATTCATAGCTAGGGGAAGAGGATTGTGTCTTTATACCTTCCCAATGGTATTATTGCATATTATATTCGCTTTAATGTCTGTTTTACATGCTGGCATGTGTTGGGCAGCTTTTAGAAATTGAC
This sequence comes from Sepiola atlantica, assembly GCA_963556195.1. Classification (NCBI taxonomy): domain Eukaryota; kingdom Metazoa; phylum Mollusca; class Cephalopoda; order Sepiida; family Sepiolidae; genus Sepiola; species Sepiola atlantica. The sequence continues at coordinate 32,414,739 of OY744516.1, read as the reverse complement.
TTCCAAACTCATCTCTGATCAGTCATTTAGTTAATTGAGGCAAAATTTTTACAGGCCGAATGCCCTTCCTGATTCCAATCCAGTGCGGTGATGGGGACCAGTGTTTTTATCGAGACACTCTCTCTACGTGATTGCCCACCAAGGCTAAAAAGAACTTCACCTGCCCTTAAAATCGAACATAATTGAACATAATAGATCTAATGCAGTTTTTTTAATTAAAATTTTTTTTTTTTTATTTCTGTCCTATGTTTCATTTCAGAACCATTTGAAGTATTTCAAGTGGTAAAATGCAATGGATAGCTGTTTCTGTGTACTATTGGTGGCTTTGAGAGCTGGAGACAATGGATGACTAGAAAGCACTGGAATGTTGGAAAAGAGTGACCTGCATAATGATGATTCATGCCGGATTAAAAAATTTGTAAATCTTAATTGTAGCTCATTGCTCCTTGAATGAAATGTAAGCTGGAGAATTGCAACAGAGATCTGGAAGCAATGGCTAGCAGAAAGGATCAAAGTAGACGTTCTGACTGTATGAACGAAAATTCGAGAAGCAGTAAAAAAAAAAAAAAAAGAGGGGGGCGTCGCAAGATCCAGGTTAGGCAATATGAACTTTGACGAGAAATTGGCGTCGGAGTGCAAGCTATGAAGAAAGCGCTGAGTGAGGATCTTTACTATGTCTCATAAAAGATTCACAAGGACCAACTACTCACCACTAAATCCAAGAGAACTGCCTTACGAAAGTCAAGAAATTCATTAAAAAGGTCATACCCCCAGTTAAGCAAAGATTTGTCAGCGTGTGTAAATAATGTGTGTTAAATATATATATTTAGCCCTATTTTCAGTTAATTTAATAGCACTTTTTTTGTTTGCAAGAAAAAATAGATTTACTTTCAAAACAGTAGTACTTTGTGCTTTAAAAGAAGACTTGTTCAATGTATTTATGAAAAAGTATTAAAGAAGATAACAGTAGATTTACTGTAGTCAGGAATAATAAGTTAATGGATGAAACCACAAGGCTGCTTATCTAATTGCATGTACAACATATAAGCCAATATAATAAAGAAAATATTTTTATACCTACTACTGTGCAATACAAATAAGATGATTAAATAAATGGATTAATATACGCTGTAAAATATGTAACTGTTTATGTTAAAGTTGTTATAGATAGGGAAAGGTAGAATATTATTTTATATTAAGAACGTAACAATTAGTGAAAAATGGCTCCATGTTAAAAAAAAGTTCCAAACTGGATTAAGTGTTATTCAAAAGAAACTAAAGCAAAATACTAAAAAAACATGGATCAAGTGTAAAAAGAAAAATTGGCTAGTCAGAATCAAATAGCAATTAATCTGATTAATCAATATCAATGACAAACTTCAAAAATCCAACAAGAGGAGTAAGTTTATTGCTTACTGTCTGAGGCCCCCCTAGCGGGGAATGCCGACGGGGCTGCCCAGGCAATTTTTAATGGCCAGAATGCTCACTTTCTCGGGCGCTGGCTTTTCAAACCCCACTTTCCCGACCTGATCTTGGGTCACATCTTACTTGTGGGAGTAAGATAAAACTGGCCTTGTGCCTAACTCCTGGGGAGGAGTAAATAAAACCATAGTAGGAGTTTGTGAACAAAAACAAACAAACAAACAGGAACTATATATATATATATATATATATATATATAATCAGGATCCATGTATTGGTGTTGTCCGGGAAAAATGAAGAATACAAGAACTCCTGCTCTCATCTCTGAACCTCATAAGTATATTTTATTCAATTTTTAAAACTATTTATAAGTATTAATTATTTAAAGTTATAAATAAAAATAAATATTTAAATGTTTGTATTATTTCAAAACTAAGATAGAGCATCCTTGCAACAGCTACTTACAAAGCAAGGATGTTTTTATGTTTTAATTTTTTGGGGTGGGGGGATTGTAAATAATAGTGCCTTCTTTTCAGTGTTTGTGTAGACACTATGTTATAGAAATATAAAAATTACTTTATTTACCAATATTTTTAAAAGTATTATTTTTAAGAAAATCAGCATTTAATTAGAAGATTAAATGAATATTCTGTGCAAAAATCGGTTCTTGATTTGAATAATAATGATTAAAATATAAAGTAAATTTAAATTAAAATGAAAATTAATACAAACGGTTGTATTATTTTATAACTAAGAACAGACATCCTCGAATTGACCTATGTTTCTATGGTAACTGATCTACTTTCTCATGTGACAACTATTCTAGAATTAGTTTCTATGTTAACTGGTATTTTTCATGTGAAGTAGCACAAGAGGAACACTTGTGTGCAACAGCTACTAGGGTAAATTTGCATCCTTCCTCTTTTCTTAGTAAGTAGACAAAGAATTTTTTTTTTCTTGTGCACCTAAAACCAAACAGAATTTCCATGAGCAGAGTTTGTTTTCCCAAACTTCTCATCCTTGGAACACATTGCATATAAAACAGACTTTTAGCAGACTATAATGTGGTTGGCTTCAAGTCCAACGTCAACAAATACTTGTCGAGCCGTCTCCTTAAGTAATCAAATTTTATCCATTTCATTCATTGTTTTCAAACCTCACATAGTATTTCTCATCATCCAACTGACAATCTCATTAAACCCTAATCCTCGAGTATCTTTTGCCTTGGTAATGTTAATGTCATATGGGTTACTGCCCTTGGTTTCAGAAATGGCCACCAGGGCTAGGATCTATAAGAGTCTGGTAGCCATGTTGGATGACTTCAGAAGTTAAGTAACAATTGGACCAGAAGGACTGTTAAAGGAATTGGATTACCAGTGGATGGTATTAGGATATTTAACATTGGTAGCAGAGCAGGATAATCTATGCCTCTATTTGGAGAAAGCAGGTCAGTAAAATAAAAAAAGAAAAAAAAAGAAAAAAGAAAAGATCGTTTTGCATTGAGAAAAAAAAATGGCCTCATAACTGAGGCCATTTTTTTTTAACATAAATAAATCTCCACCTATATTTAAGAGAGGGGACAATTATGAAAAGTGGAAAAGCAGGTTACAACTCTGGCTGAGTTTCACCACTCTTGAAAAGAGAAAACAAGGACCAGCAATAGCTTTCACACTCAGTGAGGATGCTGTATTGCAGATTGGAATAGGATTCATTAACAATGAAAATGGCGTTGAAAACATAATTGAAGTCCTTGATAGACCGTACATGAGAGATAGAACTCAGTTAGCTTTTGAGGCTCTTGAAGACTTTGAAAGTTATAAAAGGCCTAAAGAGCTTTCTATATCGGATTATTGTAATGAATTTGATAGGCGATACAATAAAGCTAGGTCATATGGTACGGAAATGTCTGAGGATGTGGTTGGTTTCCGTCTATTGAAATCTGCTAATTTGACCCACCAACAAGAACGATTGGCAAGAGCTACAATTAATGTGCTCACATATAACAATATGAAGACACAATTTTAAAAAATACACGACTCTGATAACATTTCTAATCAAATAAAAATTGAAGAAAACATCAACTTTGAGGAGTCAGGTGTTATATGGCCATAACTACCCTAGTAATAGACGTGGTCACAATTTTTATAAAAGACCCACTGGTCGTAGGTATCAGAGACCGTACCGTGGTGGTGGATTTGGACCTAGAGGAGGGAGAGGTAGAAATCCCCCTGATAAATTTGGAAACCCATCAAGATGCATTGAGTGTGGCAGTATTAATCATTGGGTTAATAAATGCCCGGATAGAGAATATTCAGAATCAAAAGATACCTATTACCATATAACCCTGTTCCAATCAGACGCATATCAAGCAAAGTCTTTGGTCGCTGAATCAATGAATTGTGGTATTTTGGATTGTGGTGCTAGTGAAACTGTGCGGTCAAATATGGTTTGATTGTTACTATGATTCTTTGAATGAGGAAGATAAAAAGAAGATCCTATATAAACGAAGCAATAATGTGTTTAAGTTTGGAGATGGTAAAACAGTTCATTCTTTATGAGTTAGCATCCCTTCTAAAATTGGTGTGACTAGAGTGATGATCAACACGCATATTGTAGATAGCGATATACCATTGTTGCTATCAAAACAGTCTATGAAGAAAGCTGGAATGAAATTAAATTTTAATGATGATACAGCCCAGATACTTGGACAGAAAATCATCCTATGTGCGACACAATGTGGACATTATGCCATTCCATTGAGTGAGTCTCAATATATACTTGAGGAGGCCCAGAAAAATCCTTTTATCAAAGTAAGATTTTCATATCATAAAACTATGAATGTTGAACAAAAGGCTCTTAAATTACATCGTCAGTTTGCTCATCCTCCACCTGAAAAGCTTTTGAAGCTAATAAAATATGGTGGGAGTGATGATTTGGAACTTCAAGCTGAGATAATGAAAATATTCCAGAACTGCCAAATATGTAAAATATACCGGAAATGTCCGCCAAGACCGATTGTTGGCTTGCCAATGGCAACTACGTTTGGTGAATGTGTAGCTATGGATTTGAAGCAATTTGATAACATCCATTTGTTTCACTTAATTGATCACGCTACTAGATTGTCTGCTTGTGCAATTGTAAAATCAAAAAGACCGGTAGAAATTATCGAAAAGATTTTTTGCGTATGGATCAGTATTTATGGTTGCCGTGAAAAATTCCTCAGTGATAATGGTGGAGAGTTCTCTAATGAGGCATTTAGGGAACTTTGTGAAAAAGTAAATATTACTGTGAAGACTACTGGAGCAGAAGCACCATGGTCTAATTGATGCGAAAGACACAACCAAGTTCTAGGGGAAATGCTGACTAAAACAATGGCAGATACAGATTGCAGTCTTGATATTGCTATAGCGTGGTGTATAAATGCTAAAAATAGTATTCACAATGTGCATGGTTATTCGCCTTTTCAATTGGTATTTGGAAAGAACTCAAGAATTCCTGGAATCTTGGTGGACAAGCCATCTGCTTTTAATGATGACACTTTGCTTAAGATCATTCGAGACAATCTCAATGCTCTGCAGTGCTAGACAGGCTTTTGTTTCAAGTGAATCTTCAAAAAAGATTTGTCATGCACTTTGGCACAATGTTCGTTCAAGTGGTGATACGAAATTTCACACTGGTGACAAAGTCTACTATAAAAGACTAGTACATAAAACATGGAGTGGACCAGCAGTTGTACTTGGTCAAGATAGACAACAAGTTCTAGTTAAACATGTCGGTGTTTATGTACGTGTACATCCATGTAGGTTGATTTTGGAAAAGCCTACTCAACCAGTCTGTTAAAATTGATTTAAATTTCACAAACTTCAGGTTCCATAGATTCACAATGCAACAACATACATGATAAGGATATGAATGAAGAAGAAAGTGACGATGAGAGTGTGGAAGAAATCACAAACAATGAAATTCTTGAGTACAGAAATAGCACATCAGTTTCAGATCCCAAGCCCGTTACTGTATCACGAGGCAGAGGAAGACCACTTAAACACAAGAGTAATCCAACTGATACATCTAATAAGAACATTGCTATGAAAAAAAATATGCAAGTACAATATAAATTGCATGGAGAAGATAACTGGGTGAGAACAAAACTGATTTCTAAATCTGGAAAATGTTCAGGCAAATATGCAAATGAGTGGAACACTGAAAATGAAGCTAAGGAAAAACAAGTTATTGATTTTGACCGAGATGTTGAAGAATGGGATGAAATTAATGAAGATGTTAACTTGAATTCAGAATTATCTAAGTCAGATGATACTATCGAAACTCTAATAACAGAAATCTTTCTAACTGAGTCATTACAAGACACCCTTCAAGTCAAACAAAGAATTAGCGAGTTGGAAGAAAAATGATGTCTATGATGAGATTGAAAATAATGACCAATATTGCATTTCTGTAAGATGGGTTGTTACACAACACAAATTATCAATGGAAAATTAGAAACAAAAGCTCGACTGTGTGCTCAAGGATTTGAGGAGACCTGTGTATTTAGGACAGATAGTCCCATATGCATGCGGGAAAGTGTAAATCTTGCTTTGTGCCTTATTGTCTCAAGTTCATGGATTCTCCATTCTATTGATTACAAAACAGCTTTTCTCCAGGTTAAAGCAATTGATAGGAATGTTTATCTTCGTCCACCAAGCGAATATAAAACCAGTAAAGTCTGGAAACTCAAAAAGACAGTGTATGGATTAGCAGATGCCACTAGAGTATGGTTCTTAAGACTCAAAGAAGAGATGATCAAACTCAGAACAAAAATGAGTACATATGATCAAAGTGTTTTCTTTTGGCATTCTACAAATAGTCTTGAAGGTATTCTTGTGTGTTTTGTTGATGACCAATTATGGGGTGGAAGAAAAAAGAGTGAAGAATGTGTCAGACAAATTGAGGAGCACATTTGACATTAGCTGTGAACATTCATCTGCTTTTAAATATATAGGCATTGAACTTAAGCAAAGATCAGACTTTATCTATATTAATCAGGAGAGCTATATCAGGAGCATTGACCCTGTCAGCATGGACAGATATCGACAGCTTCAGAAAGTTGATGCAGTTACTATGGAAGAGAAAGCTAGACTGAGGTGTCTTATTGGACAGCTTAATTGGATTGCAGGCATGACACGGTCTGATGTGTGGTTTGCTATCTGACAGTTAAACTCCAAAATCAAAATTAAAGTTAGCCACCTCAATAAAGCAAATAATATCTTAAGGTATGTCAAAAACACACCAACCGGCATTTGCTTTGCTAGACAACCTCAAAAATTAAAAAAAATGTGACCTATTCCGATGCAAGCTATGCTAATCTTCCTGATGGGGGAAGCCAAATTGTCTTTCTTGCAGATGAAGAAATGAGAGCTTGTCCACTAACATGGAAATCCACTAAAATCAAAAGTGGTTAAATCAACATTAGCTGCAGAGACCCTATCATTTGTTGAAAGTTGTGATATGTTCTTCCTTATGGCAAAAATAGCTGCTAAAATTATTTACAATGATAGAGTCAATTTTACCTATTCACTGCCAGGTTGACAATAAAAGTTTGTTTGAGGCAGCAAAAACAATTAAGGTAATAAAAGACATCAGACTATGTGTAGAGATGTCAATTGTTCAGGAAATGATAGAGAGAAAGGAAGTGACATTGCCATGGATACGAAGTGATGAACAATTGGCAGATACCCTTACAAAGGATGGATCATCAAGTGCAACTCTCTTAAAAGTGCTTGATGAAGCACACCTATTTATTTGAAGCTCCATTTGAGCTATTTGGATTAAAAAATAAATAAATAAAAAAATTATACTCCATTTGAGCTATTTGGATTTTAAAAATTTGTTGGAGAGTTTAATATGCAATGTGGCTTTGTCCTGAATTGGTCACTAGCTTTTTTTTTTAGTGATCACAATCCAACAAAAGTGTTTGAAGTAGGAAAGAAGAATAGGGGGAGATTGTTAATGTCATATGGGTTACTGCCCTTGGTTTAAGGAATGGTCACCAGGGCTAGGATCTATAAGAGTCTGGTAGCCATGTTGGATGGGTTCAGACGTTAAGTAACAATTGAACCAGAAGGACAGATTGGATTACCAGTGGATGGTATTAGGATATTTAACAGGTAAGTGGTGACTCATTAATATAGAAAAAAAGAAAAAAGAACAGAAACACATGTGTAATGAATGAAAGTGAAAAATAGTATGTTTATTAAGAGTGAGTTTAAAACAAAGAATTGTAGGGGACATTTATATATTCTAAGAACCTTATGGGAAAGAAGATTGTGGACTCCTGCGCTGAAATTAGTAAGCAAAGAGAAAACTGCTGAGCAAATAAAAAATAAAAATCGATGAATTCATTGGAGAAAATACAGTACTAGTACAGCTTTTGAACCAGACAAAACTGACTATTGTTGATGCTGAAATACGTAAACAGACGGAAAAAGCCGAATCAAAACGTACTGACCTCAAAATCAAAATGAGGCTGATTTTCAATATGAAAGAAATAATGAAAAAAAAAGACTCGCTGTATTTTTTTTTTTTTTTAAATCAAAATTCATATTTTTTGATGAAAAAAAATCAATGAATTGTTTTCATATTTTACGTAAAAGTTAAAAGTTAATTTTTTTCCCTCAATAAATTGTATTTATTTTTTAACATGATTATGTTAAAAAATAAACACAATTTATTGAGGGGAAAAAATTAACTTTTAACTTTCACATAAAATATGAAAAGAATTCATAGATTTCTGCCTGCCAGCAATGTTAAGAGTTACTCAATTTACATGTAAATTTGTCGTCTGCTTCTCGAGCGTCTGATTAGCTAAGCGCTTCGGCATCTTTCGACTGTTTACGTAAACGGCCGGAAGATGCTAAACAAAATGTCGGTTTTGTCTTGTTCAAAAGCTATACCAGTATCGAAAACATACTAATAATCGGACTAAAGCAGCTTCAATATGCAGTTTCAATATGCAGTTTCTGTGTATGTAGCTATACTGATCAAGCAAATAGGGGAAAACCTCACTTTACTTTATATATAAAGATAGGAGATATTTGTTGATTGTTGCTATTTATAGCAAAGAATAACTATTGTTTTATAAATTATAGAAATTAACATTATACACTAATGATGGCAATATCTGTTTAGAGATTTCGTCATTTTGGAAAGCAGTAGAGTATTAATTAGTTGAGAACTATCAGATGTCTCCAATGATACAATGAAAAAGATAGAAAAAAATATCTTCGAATATGTAAGTTGTGTGTGTGGGTGGTGGTGCAATTCCTTGCAGCAATCAGTACAAGTTCCAAAATAACCACTGTCCCTCACCTACAATGAGGAAGAATCTAATATGTGTAATACACAATAATACTAAAAAGCATATCAAAATTAAAACTGGTTTCTTTCTGATTTTACGTTGGCTATTTCAAGTAAGGCAACTACTTTTTATTTCTAGTCTGTAAGCACTGCATTCACTTCTTATCCAGTGGTTCTTAAATGTAAGGCGTTAAACAAGATGATAGCAGGTTCTAACTTCCAATTATTTGTAGCTCTGCAATGCCTTTAGAAAGTTAAGTATGTAATGATTACCAGCTATTAGCACAATTCTTCCTTTCTACCTGATTTTTTTTATTCTTTTGTTAAAAAGTTTCAACACGAAGAGAGGAATTTCCCATTCTAGACATACATTAATTACTTTGAATGAAATTCTATGGCCACCCACCTGTCTGGTGTTTAAATAGAGTTTTTAAAGATTTTTAAAGAAAGTCTGTATTAGAAAGATTTAAAAAGTGACATTGAAATAACTTGACCAGTTTTAAAGCAATGTTAGTCCTTGAAATTAATTAGAAAGACTGAAATCTTCTAAATAGATTCATATGATGGTTTTATTATGAAATTCTGACAAATCATAAATGAATTTGGTTAATTTGTTTGTTTTGATTACATATCAACCGTTTTGGGATTATTTAACGCCAAAATACAACAGCTAAAGTTGCTATTTTACACACTGTTGGGGAGGGGAGTATTCATATCTTCCCCAATGGTGTGACAATGTAAGTGCAGGTAATAGACCTGACTGGATGTAAATTCAACTTAGCAGATTCCATAGACAGCGTTAGTATCCATTACACCACTTGTGAGGTACAATTTGTTTTTGGATTGTATAAAATGAAATAATTTGATCTGCAATGTTTTTAATGCTTTTTACTTTCATTAAAATTCTCATCCTTTTAAAACATCATAAAAATGTTTATTCAAATGAAAAACAATTTAAGCAGACTTTTATAAACTAGATTTAAAAGTCATAAATCTCCAAAGTTGTTTTCTATTGTAAATACTAAAAAGAAAAAGAAAACGTCTACTTCATATGATTTACTATTGTTCATTTGTGATATTTCAGAATACAAAATATTGCAAATAAATAAGCTTGGTTGCTGCAATATGAAATCCCATTCCTGCTTCAATTTTAACTTAATATAAATCCTAAAACTTTTGTATTATCTACATTCCAAAGATTGAGTCTATAAATTTTATGTCCTTTGTAATTACCAAACATGGAATAGATGTTAAATTACATTATTCAATTTGAATTACAAAAAGTGACTTAAATGACATGAAAAATAGATAATATTTAATTAAATACTACCTGTATATCCCAGTGTGGCCTGGGTGGAGAGATATTGCCAGGTGAGTTGGGGTCCAGATATATTAAGTCACATCCTATTTCAGGATACATTGCACTTTCACTTAATCCTATTACCATCTTCCAGGACGTTGACCAGAGGTGGGATTTTAGAAGGCATAAACATTGTGTCGAATTAGGTTGTTAAGCAGATCAAACCTTTTACCTGGAGGTACAGTAGAAACCATCAGTTACCACTTTTCATTCTGGACTAACACTTATATATGGAATTATATCAAAGCTTTTGAATACACAATGTTCAAAGTTTTTACCTTGTTTCTGTGATTATTATTTTTTTTTTAAATAAGATACTTTAAAGTGACATAGCAGAAACTGTATTTTTGATTTCAATTAATATTCGATTAATAATAATAGTAAAAAATAATTCAATTTTTAAGTTACTTGTAACAAGAAAAAGCCATACATACACGGACACATGATAAGTGAGCATACAGCTTTACTAATGTAGAAATTACATAATTTATTTAATGATTTATAAGCTATAACATCATTATTTTAATGTAAGGATTTATTAGTAACTAACAGGGTTACCTGGATGAAGAGATGAAATAAAATCAGAGTTCAAAGGATTCTGCGTGTAATATACCTGACTAAAATAATGGATTCTGCGTGTAATACACCCAACTAAAATAAAGGATTCTGTGTGTAATATACCCGACTAAAATAAAGGATTCTACGTGTAATATACCTGACTAAAATAATGGATTCTGCGTGTAATACACCCGACTAAAATAAAGGATTCTGCGTGTAATATACCCGACTAAAATAAAGGATTCTGCGTGTAATATACCCGACTAAACTAAAGGATTCTGCGTGTAATATACCCGACTAAACTAAAGGATTCTGCGTGTAATATACCCAACTAAACTAAAGGATTCTGCATGTAATATACCCAACTAAAATAAAGGATTCTGCGTGTAATATACCCGACTAAACTAAAGGATTCTGCGTGTAATATACCCGACTAAAATAAAGGATTCTGCATGTAATATACCTGACTAAACTAAAGGATTCTGCGTGTAATATACGTAAAATAAAACATTAATTACTGTGCATAACAAATAGATGCGCAAGATAATATGCTCTCCTCACTGAAGGAAAAACAAAAATCTACTGATTTGAAATGAAGAATATTACAAATATAGATGATTCAAAATGGACTCAGCAGCAGTGTCTACAGTACCAGAAACTGACAAATAATAAAACTCACCTTTACACCTGGATGTTAAACATGTTGAGCAGACATTTTTTTTCATTCAAAATTCTCATAAAAGAACCTTGGACTTTAAAAATCAAAAATAATTTCAGAAAAAAGCAAAATTCATTGTATTTTTTCATTAAATTATCTTCAAAATATGTAAGCAGCAATAGTATCCAAACATTTACTTAAAAAGTGGAAGTAATTTAAAAAATGGGTGTACACAAAACAAAAATTGTTTTTAAAAGATTATATTTAATTTTTTTCCATTTTTAGAAGGGGGACCATGTCGATTTGATAAAATAAAAATGATACACTTGGTCAAAATTTTGATAATACATTTGTAAGCAGGGTTATTTGGCTAAAGACCAATGGAAAAATCAAGTTTGTGTTACCATTGGAATTTCATAGAAAAATGAACCCCATTGCTAAAAATTGAAAAAAGTATTTCTTTTTGTATAATTCGGAAATATGGTGCTTAAGCGATAGTATTGGGAAGTATTGTTTTTAAATTCAATAAAAGTTTGTGTGTGTGAGGAGAATAAACGTGCACTTTTTTTTGAACTTCGAGCAACTTTTCATTAAACATATCACAAATTAAACTTTCCTTTTAAAAATTCAACAGTAATTTTTTCATGAGTTGTTTTGAATAATCTGAGAACTTTATGTTCAATCGATATAGTAATCTAAGTAATAAAAAATAAAGATTTTAGAGGGTGGTGAAAAAATCCTCAGGAAATATGAAAGCGAGAGGGATTTTTACATTAAATTTACATGGCAAACTGACCTCTCACTACTGTAAACATTTTAAAAGCAATTTAAAAAAAGATAATCTGAAAATTGTGCTTAATCGATAGCATTCTGAAGAATTAGAGAAAAAAATCAGCAATGAAAGATTTAGAGAGGGTGGAAGTGTTGTACATGCCTACCTAAATAGTTAATAAACAGTAAAAGTTTAATAAATGGAAAAAGAAATTTCTAAATGGTTTTATAAATTTCTTTAATTTCAAAAGAATTTTTATAAAATTTAATTTTCAAAAAAGATTCTTTTAAAAAACTTGTAAACTAACATTGAAATTAATTTAAAAGAATTTTTTTAGTCTAATAAAATAGAAAATCTTACTTTTATAATTAAATTATGTTTTAAAAATTTAAATGAGCATTTGCTTTTGTAGTGACGATTTTTAGTACAAAAAAAAAGTGTTCAAACAAAGACTTTAAGTCGCTCAATATTACAAACACTTTAAAAGAGTAAAATTTTAAAGTTTTTCAATTCAAACCTGATTCAATAATGTACTTGATTTTGTTTTCTTACATATAATGATGTAGAAAATAGACACTGAAGAATTTGATTAATTAATGGATACTTTTTGCCCAGTGAAAACTCATGGAACCATTTTTTTCACATTAAACGAAAGAGAAAAACGTAAATAGTTGTAAATTTACAAAGTCTCTGCAAAAATAGATAAGCAAGTGCAATTTTCTTCAAAGAATTATAGCGTTGATAGTAAACCCTAAACCGCATAAAAACAATATACATAGAAAAGAAATCATTCTTACCAAATTTCAGCTTTCTATGTCCATAGCTTTCACACAAACATAATCAACTTTATTATAGAAAAGATAGAATCAATATTGAAAATGCAATCTGTGAAAAGTTGTCTAAATTAGATAAGGATTGTTCTTGTTACATACAACAAAGTCCATTGCAATATAGACTGATTGCTACCAAACATTTTGTGTAATCAAGTGAAAAAATAACAAACAATGAATATGAAAGGCAAAGTCTTTTATTCACATCAATTTATAGATGTCCATGAAATAAAATTAGAAAAATATACATACTATATCACCCAGGGTAATTGTAAAACCAAATTCAAACATCAGTAACATTATAAGTATAACTACTGAAAATAAAGCTGAAATCCAAATTGTCCAAGAATCAGCAAATGACCTAACAAATAAAAATGAGCCTTAGTCAATTTCTAAATAGTAAAATACATCTACCAAAGTAGATAGAGTATAGATATATAATGACATTTATTATAGGTAATAAGAGTATTGCTCATATGATAAAGATGTTAAGATTATAAACTTATATTCAAATTTAGACAATTTCTTTTGTATTCAGTGCTATCGTTTAAATGATGAAAATATTTTTATTTTGGTTTAGACAAACTCAAACATCTTTTTAAAAAAGTTACAAGGCCTGCAGATGTTAATACAATAATGAAAACAAAATAACCTTTTACACTTAGTATGCTTATATTCTATAGTTATTTTTGGTAAATAAGTTTTTAAAATTATTTTAATAAAGTTATAGAAAATCTTGAGAAGCATATTAATTAATAGAGACTAAATAGTTAAGCATTTTTTATGACACATTTAAATAAATAAAATAACAGGAAATGAATTGCTTAACAAAACTTTAAGTATTGAGTAGATAAAAAATGACAGCCAAAATCCGTATACTACTAAAACTGATGGTGTTTGCCATCTTGTCATGGTGCATACTTCAACCGTACACGAATGATTTAGATGGTATGAGGAAGGGTGAATAACATAAATAAAGAGAGAGAGAGAGAGAGAGAGCAAGGAGAGAGAGAGAGAGAAAGAGAGCGAGTCTATTATATCACAATGTATTCTGACTTTCAAATCCTTGTAAAACGTGATTATCAACCAATGTCAAAGTTGAAAACTTATATATTTAATAATATAAGAAATTACTGACAACAACTGGTTACGGTGGTCTAGTTAATCATATATAGTGGTTTCTCAAACGAAAAGATCATTTCTTTTATCAGAGGTGATATTAATTTAATATCTTAGCTTTTGTGTGTTTCAGATAATGTGAGAGGCTAGTTGAAAAACAACAACTCTAGTTTACAGTTCTATTCAGGGTTAAGAGGTTTCCTTTGGTGTTTATAGGTTCTTTTAATTTCCCTTAGCTCAAAGGATAATTAATTGAAATAAAACCCACTTAGAATTTTACAACAACTGACTGTTTATCATGTTGATCAAGAACAGATGTCAAGTAATTCTGGACACAATTATACTTATTTTATAACTAGTTCACACTAGATGAAAGCAGTCTTTATGTTGGATTTTCAATATGTTCTATGGAGATTGAAGACAAAAAATGTGCTGCTCAAAGACAACTGAACAGATGGAAAGTAATAAAAAGATGGATTTTGAGTTAAAGAAACACCTTCAATAAAATAACAAATGTGAGAACTTATGCAATATAATCTAATTCCCCAAGATGCTCTATTGCTAACACACCACTCAATAAGTACCGGGCCTAACATATAGATGACACCACTAACACATCCATATGAATTTTTTATAAAGTACTAACCTTGAAATGGCACTGTGAAAATTTGAGCACAATCGGATTATTAGTTTACAAATTACAGTTATTTAAGTGAAGCTACTGTTGCAAAATTTCAAAACAATGGAAAAATCTGAATTGTGTGTGTTGATAAAGGATTGTTTTCTGATGAGAAAAAATACTGTTCAAGCAAAGCAATGTCTTGATAAGTGTTATTTAGACTCAGTTCACTCAGAAACAGCAGTTAAGAGGTGGTATGCTGACTTTAAATGCGTTCATACAGACACAAATGATGCTGAACGGTCAGGTTATCCAAATTCAGCAATTGTCTCGGAAAACAGAAAAATGTTCAAGAACTCGTTAAGACTGGTTGTAAATTAAAATTGTGTAAGATATCAGAGGAATTGAAGATTTCAAAATACAGTGCACTATTTTGCACATAACAATTATCCATGAGAAAGCCGAATTCAAAGTAGGTGTTGAGTCTTCATCTGCATGGATATTGATCAAAAACAATGCATCAACAATTCAGAACGTTGTTTGTAACTGTTTCAATACCACAAAAAAAGCAGTGTTTATGTCAATATGTGACAATGAATGAAACATGGATCCACCACTTCACGCTGGAGTGAAATCGGCAGTCAGCTAGGTGGACAGCAGCAAGTAAAAGCTGTGCAAAGAGACCAAAGATGCAAACATCAGCAGCTCACCCCTCCACAAATCTGAGTTGGAGAAAGAATTCTTTTGAAAGTAATTAAAGCGAATGACAATTTTCTGTTCTTAACATGGTACATTGATCAGCAAGACAAAAACAACTGACCAATTAGAATAAAATATAGATTGTATCGATAACAAAAGTTGAGAATTTGACAGAATAAGTTATATATATATATATATATATGTGACAAAGTATCCATGGGGATCGGGTACCTTGGTGGTGATGCTACGCCAACTGAGGGTCCTGCGATGAGACAAAGTGGAGATATAAAACTAGTATATATTTGATGGAGAAATGAACTTATCCGAATGACAGAACAAGACGCCAGCTAGTCTCGCGGAATTGTGTAAGATATTCAAAATCGATTATCACCAGAGGCGAGGAGACAGTTGCCAGATGGAAGGTAGAGATTAGAGAATTCCATATCGCAAATTTAATTCTGAAATATCAATAAAGCGATATTATTGTTTGGGGTGAATGGCGCGTTTTAGAACCACGATTTTGTGACTGTTGTTTTGAAGATATCACAACCTGGGAAAGGCGAGTCCATTTGACTGAGATTTATTTGGGCCTGTCATCGTTAATTATAAGCCGGGCACAGAGCACCTCCAGCTGTGTGACAGAATGAGAAAGCGTTTGTTTTTGGCAGTAACGATGGGTTAAAAAGAAAATCCCATTTATTTTAAGAAAAAAAAAGAGTGAGGCACCTGTCCCCACCCTGCTTGAGAGAGGAAGACACGCAGGAAGTAAGATGGCGGAGAAGGGATGTGTACGACCATAGACATCTTCAATAAAAGAATGTGTTTTTTCACGCACGAGCAGATAGAGTTGGACTGACACCCGGGAGAGTTGAACTGACACCCAGGCGTGCGCCGAAGTGGACGAAATTCTAGCCACCGCTTTCGCCCGTTAAGTTGTGACTTAAACAACTACTTGTGTAAAGAGAATTCACACACACAGAACTAGCGAAATAACTTAAAGAAAGAACAACCTTTGCTAAAAACATTTACGAGTACGGTAGACATTAATCCTACCATTGACCAATGTAAAATCAATTCTTTTATTTTATTAATAATTACTCTTCTATACAAAAAAAAACCCCCAGACCGAGTTGTTGAACATTGTTCTTTTCCTTTTGTTCTGCTTTAAATGATCCTTCGCCCCCACAGAGCCAACTGGTTGCTGTTCGCCCAGTGATCGCTTGATGATATAAACAGTTTCAACATGGGAGTGTGTTTGTAGCTGGACGAGACGACCAGACAGGCGATGTCATCATCATCATCGTCGCCATCCCGACCTAGAGGAACTTGGATCTATTTTTTTATTGCCACGACGATAGGCACGGTTGTGGGGTTATATATATATATATATATATACATACATATACTCATGTTAGAAATGAAAAATTAAAAAAAAATTTTTTGTATTTACTTTCGATTGATTTGATCAATTAAAATTTTTTTATCCTGATCCATATTTAATATTTCTCTAGTTAGATTGCAGAGTTCTAACTGATATATACTCTCACTTGTCCCAGCGGTTCCATATTTTATCAATGGTAAATATCATTATATATATATATGTATATATATAAATAATTATTTATAAATAATATTTTTCAATATCCACATGCATATATGTTTCAGCTGAACCAAGAATCATCAGTGTGGTTAGGTATAACTATCACCGGTCGCAGTATTTAAACTCCGGACTGAAGTCACCTTTGACCTTGTCACCACTGCCACTGAGACAGCTATACAACAACAAAGAAAATGAACACAGGTTTTTTCAATAAAAACTAATGGCATCTTTTATTCAAATAAAATCCACGTTTTTATTCAGTAAAACAAAAAAAAACAAAACAGTTACACTTTTAAAAAGAATTATTTCCTGTAGAACTCCTGGTCTCCAAACCATGTGATGACTGAAAGTTTGAGCTAAATATACATTGATTGTACTTTGGTTAAAACGAATTGAAGTTGAGATGAAAAAACAAAGTGAATATTTAAATAACTATGTGGATTTCTTTAAAAAAAAAAAAGAAGTTTTTACTACTTGGTAAAAGAGAATACGTTCACTCAGTTTGTGTGTTTAATGGTGAAAATACTATTTCAAGTTTATGGGTGTCAAACCAACAAACATGCCATTTCAAATTTCAACATGGCAAGTTGAACAAAGGACAATAACTTTCATGGAGATGCGAAGATGCATCTATTAACATATTATGGTCGTCTCTCACCGTTCAATAACGGTCTGCCATTTGCACCTTTGAAATTTTAAACTAATTTTTAAACATTTAAACTGACAATTACAAACTACATACGGCTTTGAATTAAAGTGTAACAGCAAACATTGATCTTTCTTCTTTTTAACTTATCAAGAGCATGATTATCGAAAAAAGCAGAGAGGTGAAACATCTTTTTGTTTTATAACTTGACAATATTTAGAGAAATTTAAAAAATAAGAATAAACACATATGGGTTCATGGGTGAGGTAGGAGGTTCGTGGGTCCTGCTAATAGGGGGATATCTTTTCTGAAAGAGGCCATAAGTTGAAACTCATTTAAAAACATTGACAACATGATATGGGGGGGGGGGCATAGAGAAGTTCTTAAGGGAACCAACTTTTGACCAAATGTTAGCATTAAAGAAAGATGAACTAATAGAAATTAGGAGGCACCTAGAGTTAAAGGTTATGGGTTCCATGAGAAAGAACCGGTTGGTCCGAATAGTAGCTGAGAATATTGTAGACAATGATATCTTTGGGAAGGAAGCATTGGAGCAGATAGCAGATATCACCTAACCCACAAAACATGTCTCCAGCTCAGGTGGAGCTTGAAAAAGCCAGGATTATGGTGAATGCTGAGATTGAAAAGGCAAGAATGAAGCAGACAATGAGAATTGGAGAAATGTTTGTGAATGACTATATTTTATGCATATATTATATATATATATATTATATATATATATATGTATATATATATTAAAATAACAGGATTACAATATAATATTTACGAACTTAAAGAAATTAAAGAGGAAATAAATGTTAATTAAAAACAAAAATTAATTGATAAGTTATGTAAGAAATTTCATACATAATCTCATCTATGATGCTTTTGTTTAATTTGAAGTTTCAATATCTAATGAACGTAAAAAAAAACCCAATACATCCAATTATAAAGAAAAAAAGAATGGCAATTCTCCATAACATGTGTGCTTGTACAAGAATTTAAAGATAAATTTAGTTTAAATTATTACCAAATGGAATACATGAGAAAAGTTATAATCATCAACCTATGCTAAACGGATATCTATACACAAAAGTACAATGTAAATAACCTTGGCATTGTGTTATCAGTAATATATTTTACTTTTTAAGGCTCGCATTTTAATGTGGAAATTAATTCTAAATGGTGTTGGCCAAACTAATTTCACACATTCTCTATTTGCTTCCTATTCAAATAAAATAAAAAAAATAGATGCAGTGATAAGAGGAGTCAACATGAGGAATTACTTTTTTTCTTTCTCATACAAAGATAGAAGGAAACATTTTAGATATAATCTAGCATTTCCATGTTCAGAGAATCTCAATACTTCTGAAAATTCTTGCCTTTAATTTGACCAATAGTTCACATAAAATATAGTAAACATTTCGTTAAAAATGTATTTAATGCGATCAAGTAAACAGTGAGAATCATATGGAAATGATAATATAAATGTGGCTCGAATTGATTCTTAAAACATTTAGCCCTTTAATCTCCCCTTCTCTCCTGGCTGTATTTTTGACCTAGCTTGGCTAGTAACAGGATTATCCCACCCCTCCGTCTCACTTCTCTTTCCTCCCTCTCTATTTAATTTTCCTCTTCTCTTGTGCTCTGTTTGGTTTAAAGTCCGTGACATGTAACATACATGATAATAGCCTTGTTCCTACTTTAATACATCCAGATACAAAGAGAGATTTAACTGATGTAGTTACAGGGTTTTTATTTTTATTGTTAAAACATAATTGTTCAGAGAGTTAATATTTGTTTATGTTTTTAAAACACATTTTTATTAGTAGCAACATAAAATATGCTAAAAGGTATACCTTTGAAAACTTTTACATATTAAGAAAACATGTCTCCCATAAAATATAGTTAAGTTAATAGCAGATAAAGATATTAATAAGTTGACTAACAACAAGAAAAAAAATGATAATTCAACAGAGATGAAAGGAAAATAATAATAGTGTATAATATAAATTGACTCAGAAAGGGGGGGGGGGTAAATAACATTTTTTTGACACGAGATTCCAAAAGATTCTAGAAGACTCTTAATGATTCCGGAAGATTGGACTATAAATTGACTTCTAACGGTCCCATAATTTTATTCCGTATTGGTATCCTGAACTTATGGTTTGCATTTAGGTTACCTAAGGGTATATTGTATTTTTTGTTTTGTTTTTGCTGAAAAAAATTATTTTCAGCAAAAAATCAAAAACACAACATGCCTTTCATTAACCAAAATACTAACCCTAACCCGAGTTGGTCCTACTCTTACACATTTCTGAATGGTACATTTTTTATAATAGATTTTTATCAGAGTGTTCCTTTTACAATAAATATTTAGGGACCGTTAAAAGTCAATTTCACTTGAAACATTTTTTGTAGATACTATTATTTTCATACTATTTTATTTATTAATAACTGACATATCCGACGTTGGCCAGGACTCTTTATTTTCATTTTTGTTCAGCTTTCGTTTTTAAATAGGATTTCAAAAGTAAAATTTAATTATTACAGTATGTCTGGGCCATTAAATTATTAATTGAACCAGATTGTTAGAAAACTATATTTAATTGGGCAAAAGTGTAGTATAGTTAACAACGAAAAAAGAGGCGTAACAAATATACAACAAATAACTAAGATGGCGGTCGACTGATTCTTTTTTAGGTGGTCGTTATTTTCAGGCTTGAAAGATTTAAACAGAAAAAAAGCTTACTCTAATCCGACTGGAAACCACCTCACAGACTTAAGGTTAGTGGTACCGTGAACCTACTTTTTTCCATATATTTTAAGCCTGAAATTAGTGATTACCTCCCCCACCAAAAAAGTCAATAGCTATGTTTGATTGACGAATTCGGTTAAGTGAAAGTAATGAAACAAATTTTGAAATAACAAAACTTAGTTTCCAAAGTTTAAAATTATGCATATTGATAGAAAATGTAATTTTCTATAGTTTGATAACAGTTATTTGTTGTATATTTGTTTCTTTCCCCCCTTTTTTGTTGTTAACTGTACTATACTTTTGCCACTAATTGTTATTACAGTCCTGTTCTTTTAATTTCTATTTGTGTGAGTGAAAATTTGAAGAAAAGGAAGTTTGTAGAGATTTAAAATTCATTTAAATTTTTACTTTATTTGAAAATCGACAACTATTCACTAAAAGCTTAACTTAAAACACTATTTAAAATAAAAAGAATCGGCTACATTGAAGGTGCCCACTGTGTCATGGCGGTATAATCTGTAGTCGCACATTTCAACCGATGTTACGGGGAAAAAAAAAAAAAAATCCATTCTATTTTTGCCCGTTCTTTTTTTTCTTTTTTTTGCAAATAATTTTTCAACAAATTATTTAATTATTAACAAAATTTAAATATATTACAAATTAACAAATAATAAAATCAAATTGTTTTCTTTATAAAGGGACATTTTCTTTACAATTTTTTTTTTGAAAATATTAACAAATTAGGGTTAGGGTTAATAACAAGACCCGTGATAAGCATACGTGACTACAATAGAATAGAATAGTCAGTATATCGGTGATAAAAAAACCCTTTTCTTTATATCTGAAGAGAATTATATAAAGAAATACATTCTTTAGAGAGACTAAGGTCCATCAATTATGCATGTTAAACATTATCATATGGACACTATCATATTATGTATATAAGAATTTTGACAAACTTTTATTTACTTCAATCAGTATCATTTGTATGATTTCTCGTCTTCAAAAAATACCCATTTTATAGATTTCTCGCTAACCCTCTAAATAAATAAAAGGACAAGAAAAAGTTAATTTATAAATAAACCCTCGAACCTGTAATTGCTGTCTGCTTTGAACACCTTAATGTCTTCGGATTGAATTATAGTCGATAAAGGATGTCTTTCACTCTAACACAAAAGATGCTAAAAAGACTTTTTCAAACACGTACACTGGAATTTAAGTATCTCGTTATTTGTGACTTTGTTTACCCTAGACCTCAAGCGATGAGATTAAAGGAAAAAGAAAATTCAGAGGAAAAACTGTGACAATGATGGTCTGATGGTTAAGGGGTGCCATTTAGACAATGATTTTTTTTCTATTCAGAATTAAAGAGAATTCACTTTTTTTTTCATTAAGATAAGAAAATTCTGAAAAATTAAAAACATCCTCCAAAGATTCTGAGAGATTCCGAAAGAATTCAGAAGATTCCGAATTATTCCGGAAGATTCTGAAAGATCCCCAGAGATTCCATGCAAAGTCACACGAGATTCCACAAGTTATTTACTCCTCCCCTAAAGGAGTCAAAATCAAACTGGTCTCTTAAAAGACTATTCCTCAGAGAACCTATGTTAGCCGCCAAATAGTTGAATTTTCCTATCAATATAGATTATCCTTATGTTCATGAATTTTTCATGTAAAGATATAAATTTGCATAATTATGTATGTAGTTAAATATAAAATGCAATAGATATATAGCATACACTAGACGATATATGATTTATATGCACTCAAACTATAAGCAAGCCCAAGAGGCAAATTATCAGTTCTATGAAGATTAACCAAATTTTTAATATTTATGCCGTGTCCAATTCCCAACGATACATTTGTTAAAACAGTTTTTAGCATCTTAATTGAAAGGTATTCCATCATTTGAATCAGGTCCCATCCACATTCTAGATCTCTAGGGAGACAACTATCTTCTGATTATTTGTAATACAGATAATTAAGTTTCTAAAGTCTGTTCCAGAATATATGTTTCTTTGCTCTTTCTTATTACTTCCATCTAGAAGGCTGTTTTTATTGGAATTAATTTTCATTGTCTGTAAGCAGGAGTACGAAAAAACTATTCAATCGATTTATACACAAGTTTGGGGATAAGATAGCACATGGTATACAAAAGATCTTCAATTTTGGTATGGATCTGAATAAAAAATGAGGATACTGGGATTTATTTTCATAAACACATGTTTTTTTAATAAAAATGTTCACTTATTTCTCAAGGAATAAAGCACAGACCTTGACTGAATTAAAAATGACTGACCAAGCAAAATAAGATGATAAAATGGATGATGATGATGATGATGATGCTGCTTTGGTGGAAATGTGTGCTCTACTGAGTGCTATTCTAGCTAATATTTCTTTCTACTTCACTTGCATGTGCCTTCATAATACAAACATATAGAATTTTAAAGATTTTCTTTGCACTCAATTTAACAGGAAAAACATATTCAACAATATTTTTTAATTCTAGCTTGAAATACTTTAACATCTTTATTATTTCTAAATTTATCCCAATGTATCTTTCTGGATAATGCTTCAGATAATATTGTATTGCAAATCTTACCCCCTTTTTTCGCATATCAAAACTAGTCTACTGCATGTGCACGGATTAATCCTTTTATATGACTTTCAAAGAAAGTTAATTGTATTATATTTTTCTATCAAAGAGTGATATTAAGTCTTAGGATTATCTTTAACCCTTAGGTTGCTAGACTATTTCTCCCCCATCATTATTAAAATAAGTCAATGTTTTAGATTCTTGTCTTTACAATTAAATTAGGAAGACTTGTACACATTAAAAAGGAAAAATAGCTTTTTGCTATGTGATTTCTTTTCTTCAAATTTGAAGCCCAAGACTTAAAAAAATATTCAGTATGAGTAGATTGGGAGATCACACTAGGGATATATTAAAAATGACTCTCCTTTCTATGTATAATATTTAAAAGATGAAAGTATATTGAATAGATAATCTACATACTAAAACTCTGTGGATCTTGTTTGTTATCTTGTCACTTTGCACACTGGTTGATGTCACAAAAAGCAAACGTTTCAAAATGAGCTTTATTTTTCAAAGGTTGCCAATAACTACTGTTCATCCTTTTAGTTACAAGTAAATACTTGTAAAAATATGATTCTGAATCAATGTCAAAATTTATATATATATATATATATATAATATATATAAGAACTACTGACCCAATGGGTCACGGGTAGTCTAGTATATATATATATAAAACAAATGTGTGTATATAATAAAAAAAACTTAATATTTAACATTTTGAATGTATAAAATAGAGCAAAATAATATTAATAAATTGTTTTTGTCTGAATTTTAGGGGATGAAGAGTTATTTATGTTTTTGTTCGCACTATTTTCCCCGATAATGTAGATATATTTATTCAACCGATGAGCCTTCAGGCTTTCCTTGAGTATATTTTTCATTTAGAGATGTGGCACAGGAGATGAATGTTTTTATAAACTAATGCACCCAGGTTTTCTTTTATATCCTTTTGTTATTACATGTTCTTTATTGTGTTTACAAGGAAACAGAATAAATAACATGCAATAATAATTTAAATATATATCTAAATGAATAAATGTGAAAGTTTTTTCCATTCATCTGAACTTTATATAAAAACACCTTAGGCTTATTTAATTCAATTATACATAAAAATATTTTCAAATGCCCTATATATACCGATCGGAACACTCCCAAAACAGTTATCCAGATGCTTAATTTGCATAATAATTTTATAAACAGTTTCTAATAAATTAATATTCTGTACGATTTATTTCTAATTTTGATCTCCTATTTTGTTATATATACATAATAGTTTTGTTCATATTAATATTATTAGTAGTAATATTAATTAAAACTATTTAATGAAGAAAGTTTAACATTCAAAATGATTATTTTGAAATTTGAATAACTTCCGATTATGTTTACACACACCAATAACTTAGGTTACGTTGGAATAATTTATTTAAAAAATAAACTCTGCGTTGAACGAAATGACTAACAAAGTTTTTCTTTTAATAATTAATATACTTTATTTTTAAAACTAAATTTGTTGTTAGTGTTTGTGATGATAAAAAACATTAGATTTGCCATAAAAAATAAAAATAAAAGCCTCCCCCCCTCTTTAAATTACAAACAAAAATAGATTCATATTTTAAAAAAAGATCTACATTAAGTCTTTTAAAATTTTTCTGTCTTTAATAATAAAGGTAAAAGACACAAAGTAACCATTTTAACTTACCCAGGAATATATAATTGTTTTATTTGACTAATTGACGTTCAACTTTTTCGTTTATTCCTTTCATTATGAAACCAATTTTTAATGGGAATTCATTTTCATTTTTATGCTCATACAAAATAAAATACCTTGACTTTGAATATAGAAAAGACCATATAAAAAACCCTTTTTGTTGTTCTTTTCATAATTAAGAAAATGTGACTATGTTCATACACAGTAAATTCCCTCAACATTGAAATATATCAGATAACACTATGACAATCATCTTTATGTTGTTTTTCCCCAAATTACCAAAACTGTGAAATGAAAATTGTTTGTTTATTTTTCTGTAAAGAAGCCCACAGCAAGATTAATTGCTGCCCAGAAGGCAGGTATTTTTTTTGCTACTATGTATATATATATATATACACATATCATACACACACTAGTTGTATCGTCCTAATATTGCTTGTGAGTACTTTAATAATAGAAATGTTTGAGCCGAAGAATAAAAGTAAAGTACACACCGAAATAAAAATTAAATCATTACAGAATAAGAGAAGATAATTTTTTAATGTTTGGTCGCCTATTAGTTAAAGTGAAATGTGTTTTGGCATTACAAATTTTGGTAACCATTTTCAAATTGGTAACAATATTGGCTAATGAACATAGCTGATCGTGTATATCTGGAATTTTCTATTACTAAAGGAAATTTTGAGTTGGATAGAATATGTAATCAATTGGAATTTCTTTTTTTAATATAAATAACAGATTGAAAATTTATATAATTCAGTGGCTAGTCAGAATCAAATATCAATTTAGCAGAATCCAGCCGACTTTAATTTATATATTATATGTATATATATATATATATATACACACACACATGTATTTGTTGCCAAGAAAATGAATATCCTTTGAAAGGAAAGCAGTGTGATGAGAAGCAAGGATTGCATAATCCCACCACATTTCTTCTGATCCAGCATTGATCAAGTAGTGCCAGGGAGAAATCTAAAATTCCGGAAAGCACAACAAGTGCAAGCAGAGATACTGAAATTTGAATAGTGACCATTTTACATGTAAAGCAAGCCTTCTATCACTAGCACAACTCATATATATATATATATATATATATATAATAACTTTTCAGCAGTGCTAGTTCATATGAAAAGGATTCCATCATATTTAGATAACTAGTATGCTATCATAAATATATATTTTTCTTTTTTAGAATACTATAATTATGGGCTCTACGAATCAAATTAAATTGTTTTTAACACCAATATGTAGTTACGGCAAAATACATTGTTTGGGACTATTAAAATAATTTCCAACACTCTTGATAATGTTTACCCATTCATTTATTTATTATCGCTTATATTTGAATTAATGTTTCTAAACATGACGTAAATCATAAATCTAAGACATCACGCCAAAGCTATAATTATTTTGTTATGGTAATGTTTTAAGCTCTATTTATGAGTCCAATAGCTCAGTTGGTAAAACCTCAGATTGAAGATGGTTTTGGTTTCTGTGATTGAGAATTTATTATTTACTATGAATGCAATTTCTAAGAGAGTTCAAATCTGTGATATTTGAAATGAGACAAATTTCACAATGTATTTATTACGTTAAAAAAATTGTGATTGACGGACAGACGAACAAAATCTCTTTTTATATAAGATTCTTGCTGAAACAAATACAAATGATTATTACTTTTCTAACTTTACAAACAAGGTTTATTGGCAGTTTTTTTTCTGTTCAGCAGTAAAGTTTAGACAAAACACTCATTCATTTTTGCACTATTTTCTCTCCGTTTCTTCTGTTGATTTCTTTTTGACATGCAGTCTTTATTTTCTCTTTTTCTTAGCGTCACTTATTTGAATCTATATTTTATATTCTATGCCTATTGTCAGTGCTAGTTTTGTATTATTAGACTAGAAAATTATTTGGGAGAGATGAAGAAAATTTATAGGCTATTTGGGTCATCTGTAATTATGAAAGTGGTTTTCATAAATATTTATAGGGCATATTAGTTAAAAAATAACTTTGGAAAGAGGGCAAATAGAATTAGCACCTTTGATGGTATCCCCCAAAGCATGGCTCCAAATAACAAGTAAAATGCCTTAAAGAAAACCAAAGTGATTTTTCATCTGTTTACCTAATTAACTAAACAGGCGAAATAATACCGGTTTCATCATTTATCCGAACAGTGGCCATAAAAAAAAAGAAAATCTAAGAGTAAGAAAATATTTAACCCTTAAAGGGTTTTTATGAAGAGTTGATTTTCATTTGCTTTTAAGAGGAGGTAAAATAAGCCTAAGAGAATTATTAACCTAAAAAATTGTTGTAAAATAGTAAAATGCTTGTATATATGTACAATTTTAGATCAATTAGAGTTCATGTGTATCTTTTTTAGAAGCTTGCTATAGGGGTGGGTGGATGATTGCTCTAATGTATACCATTGCGGATTAGGAAAGCATTCATGTTGAGTTCATATCCTATTGTGTTCTGGGTGTGGTATTCACACTGGGTGATCTTCCACCGAAGGAGGAAGTTTCTAGGGAATATCAAATTCACATGCGGTCCCCAGTGTATATTCTGGTCAAGGAGTGACGTATAGCACCTAGTATTTCTAAATGGTCACCCATTTATTGTGTTCAGTTACACACTAATACCGTTGGGACAGGTATGAACCCTTAATTTCCCTAGTAAAATAGTAATGTGTTCAGCTAATCATCGACAATGAGTATTGTTTCAGCAGTAAATATCGAAGAGGGGTTGTAAAACATACTAACCAACCCTTTTTTATAAGAAATAACAGGTGATGTTCCAGTTTAATTCATATTCTTGATGTATTTTATCTGGAATGATTGAAGCCAGAAGATTTATTTCCTTATGAAATCTGTATTAGCAACTGAGCTTTAGATAAATTTGAATAAAGTTTTCTTTAGAAGATAAAATATGGGGTTTCTCTACATTTTGAACTAGAGTTTATTTAGCAAAATCTTCATTATCCAAAATACTGTTTGAATTATATATTTAGCTATAATAGTATTTTTAACCAAGACACAAGCAAAGTTTATGAGATGATTGTTGCGATAAACAGAAATATTATTATTTTAACAATTGTCAGTCATTTCAAATCGATTAAGGGGTGCAACTTGACTTTAACAAAAATTTATTTAGTCCTATATGCAAAATGCAGGAATCCGACCTCTCATGCAAATCTTGTGGTTCAGTGATTAAAAAGACTAAAGACAATGTTGCAGAATTTCTTTGCATTTCAGTGATTAAAAAGACTAAAGACAATGTTGCAGAATTTCTTTGCATTTCAGTGATTAAAAAGACTAAAGACAATGTTGCAGAATTTCTTTGCATTTCAGTGATTAAAAAGACTAAAGACAATGTTGCAGAATTTCTTTGCATTTCAGTGATTAAAAAGACTAAAGACAATGTTGCAGAATTTCTTTGCATTTCAGTAATTAAAAAGACTAAAGACAATGTTGCAGAATTTCTTTGCATTTCAGTTTATTTGAACATAGTTTAAGTTAAAGTTGAAACGATTCTTCCTATTTACTTGCCTCCCCACAAGGGTAAAGTTAATAGTTTTATTCACCGTACCCAACAAGCACGGGTTATTTTATATAAATACTAGCTGTACCTATCCGGCATTGTCAGAGAATCTTTTTACATATATATTTTATTTTAATTAGACCTATGCCGATTTTTTTTCTTTTACCAAATTATTTATCAAAATAGGATTTTGAAAGTTAAATTGTTAATTGAACCAAATTGTTATGAAACTATAACTAATTTTGTTAAAGTGATGTTTTAATCTATTTCTAAAATTATTATATGTACAATTTGTACAAGGTACATATATACCAAAACTTTCAATCTTTTATTTGCTAAGAATTTTAAAGCTAGAAATTACTTTCTATTCAGCAGTTTAAATGCTTCAAAATTCTTTTCAAATTTCGAACAATCATGAGATAATAGTTGAAGAAAAAAATGAATTAACAGATTAAAATGGCTTACTTGTTTACGACAAAACCGAAATGCATTCTGGTCGATTTAATTTCGTAATCAAATTATTTTTTAATAGAATTTAAAAAAAATTCGTTTCGGTACTTTACGCTATAACATTTAGATTTCAATAATTAATCGATTCATAATAAATGATAAAAATAATGCGTAAATCACGTAGAGGCGAAAAACACACGACAGCAATCAGACAATTTTTTAAAAAATTATGAATATAGAAGAGATTCCACCAAGAAAAGTTTGTAAGCATCCAGAGAAAAGGTGTAAGTTTGTAATTTGGTAGATGTTTTTAATCAGTATAAGACGAGTGTCCGTGACGTTTTAACACATTTGAGATTTTCTTAAAAATAACAAGAGAAAAATGTATTCATAAACGAGGAACAAAAAGAAAAAAAAATACTAGCAGAATGTCATTTCTTTCCTCCTTTTCTGTCAGGAAAATAAACTATCACAAATAAATTGTTCTGCATTTTCAGACATATGAACATTAAATATAATAGTTGTACTCATGGGTCTCAAATAGATACCTATAGCTGTCAAAAGTTTTAAGGAAGTAGATTTCTTTCAACATAGAACGTCGTAGATGTAGTAGTGCTATTAATTGACAGGAAGAACGAGTTATGAGCTCTGTGCGAGATTTAGAAAAACTGCTGCTAATTGTTGGGTTATCTCCCTTCACTTGCTTTTCAAGTTGTCTTGACATTTAAGAAAACAAATATTAATTTTAAACAGAGGAACTCTCTAATTTCTTATTAATTATATTTGTTTTTGGTATTCATCTTCTGTGGTCTCACACTTTGGAAGCATTCTGAGATATAGAAACTTTTATAAATTAAGCTGGGACCCCATTAATCAAATGACCTTGTGTCACACCCTACTTGCATGAAACGGTTATTGTTGGTGATACAAACTTTGGATAAAAGTTTTTGATTTGTCTTTAAAAATAAAATCTGTAAATATCAATATACGACGTATACGTATAAGAAAATGATCTCAGATTCTTCGAAATAAATAAGTCTGTGTAAATTCTAAATGTAGGCGGGTGAATACGTTCGCAACATGAATGATATATATATATATATATATATATTAAAAGGAATAAAAAGGTAAATATATATAATTATGGAAAGAATAACTTCAGATACCAGTTCGGAAGGGGTGGGGTGGGAGTTAAGGGATGTTTGAATAGCGCTCTGTGGGTCTCCGAAATTTAACTTTTTCCGTTAAAATTACAGCGAATGTGCGTTGACCTGGCTCAAAACTTAAATTCCGTAAATCTTCGATTCTTTTAAATTGTTAATGGTAAATTTGAAAGCTGAAGGTCCTTACTAAATTAGGTATCCCAAACGAACATTTAATATTATATCTAAAAACTTTTAATGTGGACAGAGAGAACTTTGCAAAACATAAACGATGATACCAAATTTATTTGGGTAGTGCAATTAGCCACCGAATTATTATCGTATATAATTTAAATATATAATTTATTGAATAAATGCTGAAAGTTTCATTAAAATTGGACAATTCTGATTTTCCGTGATTACAAAAAATATCCCGTTTTTGTTTACCTTACTGATAAAGAGTGTCATACATTGTGTGTGTGTGTGTGTGGGGAGGTGTCCCCCTCACGAAATCACTGCACACGACAAAGTTTTTGTTTATCACATTAACTACTGCATTTTCCGATTAAAAACGCACTTTGAAAAGTCGGCTGATTTGAATAATGAGACACGTTTCACGTAGAAAAATCGGGAATTATCAAGATTCACATGTTCTGGGAACATAAGACGCCGTTGGGCGGCAATTTTAAATTTATTTTTCTAAGAAAAAAAAAACAAGGTGCGTTTTATTGGGAACTAAAATACAAATATGGTATTTGTATGCAAAAATATATTCATTCGTTCAAAAATATTTGTTTATAATTTGCATACATCATTAAAAGTAGAACATTCTTGTGCAATGTGCATGTATGAATTCAATGAAACCTCGTGTACACGTTTCTACCGCACACAAATAAAAACATGCTGAAACTAACTCATCTCAGAAAAAAGAAGTTTTTCTCCCGAAGCAGGTGGGCTTGATTAATGCACACTTGATCGCATGAGGCTGCTGTTCACTCATCAAACACAATTCTCGTCGCCCTTAAAGAGAAATGTTTTGCCGTAATTTCTGATATTATATACTTGGATTCTTTCTTATTTTGATAACTCGGACAACAAGGCTTCAACTAAATGATGTTTTAAACGCTTTGAAGCACATTTTTATCAAAAGACCGGACACGCACAAAAGTGTAGGCGAGTGTAAGTTCATTATGATAGTTTTTAAAGGTTCTCACTAATTTGATTCGAATCTAGTGGTTAAGCAATCACACTCCGATGTGTCTTTTGAAACATGCGTTGTCAACAGACGGACTTTTTTGGTGCTTGATAAATTAATCGGAATAGAAAGGGGGTTATGTTTTTGTCACTGCCCGTTCGTCTTCAGATTTTCTAAAATTTTGAAAATTTGCAATATGACCATGAACGTAGAAAACTGACTATGTCGAATTTCCCGAAAGAAGAAAAAAAAGCTATAACTACTCTGGTTTATCTCCAGTGTGCTAAAATGCTTCAAAATGGCACTTTTTGGCAAATATCTTAAATTTACTGCATGAAGTTTTGGTCAAAACTCTAATTGATGGTTCATTAGTTATTTACACGAAACACTTACCCAAGGAAAACCGGTTGTGCCATTAGAAGGAGTGAAAAATTGCACCTCCTTTACCAGATATCTTACACTTTAGGATATTTGTTAAAAAAGGTGCTGTAAGTTACAGACACTCACATTTCCTCTAAAATCCAACAAGAATTGTGATTAATGGTTGTTTATGTTTACATTATTCAAGTAATAGTGATCATAGTAAAACGCCACATGGTTTACTGGTTTATTTTTAAATGAATTCAACAATGCCAATAAATAACACAGGGGGATTCTTAAAACATTGAAATAAGCGCAGAATTTATGCACAGAAAATGACAAAAACACCAGAATTCCTTGGTTAATGATGTAAACTTGATAAATAAGAACTAAGTGACGGTGTGGGGAAAGCGCAAAGTAACATTTTATCTTTTACGAAAGATGTTTAGAAAAGGCTCAAATGTAAAAATATTTTTCCGTCATTACTAAAAAAAGAAGAAAAAAGAGAAAGGGAGCGAACGAACGAACACGAAGCAAGCGTATTTTTCGGGAGACACTGGTCAGCCTGAAATGAAAAGTCTACTAGATTCACACGCTCCCCCCCCCCCAAATTTATGAGTTAAAAAAACAACAGCAGTAATATTACTTCATTAAAAAAAATTTAATTTTTTTTTTTTTTTTTTTTTTTACTACACATCTAATAGAAGAATCGAATGAAAATAAAATAATTCCGACTCCCGACCTCAGGGGTGAAGGAGTCGCAAATATTACCGATTCCCCACTTCTGTTTTAAGTACAATACTTGAAAAGAAAACACACATACGAAAAATCTGATTTTCAATCTTTAGAAAAAAATGTTTGTTTTTAGAAAAAATGATTACAATAATATTTTTTTAAACATTTTACCTATTTTTAATTTTCTAATAAGATTTAAGTCAATAATGAATGATGATAATCTATGAAATCCCAAACCACTATGTTAATGCTAAAAGAGAAAGTATGCAGTCAATATAAGTTAGCATTAGTTGCCGTAACTAATTACTCGATCCCATATTTCGTCTGTTTATTGACGGATTTCACAATACAAAAATCAATTTATTATTATTATCAGTCTTTACTCTTTACAACGAAGACTTCCTTGACTTTTTGGCTAGGTGCAAAGTGTAGTATCTGCTCTGATCTACATTTCATCTCTTTTGTACTCGGTCAGTGAAAGAGAAATCCTTCTAAACTGAGACACATTTTATCCAGAGTGCCTCATTTCGGGGAGCTTGATTTTTCCTACATTAAAAACCGACCTTATGTCCCACTCTACCCTTGTGAGGAGACAAACATATGCATTAGTCCCTATTTACTTAACAAACTTACTATGCGTGTGTTTATTTGTTTTGCCAAAGGGAAAGAAAGAGACTCACATAAATCATTCTTAATTCATTTTTCAAAAGTCAAGACATTTTATTCGGACATTTAAAAAAAAACTTTTTTAAAAGTAAAGTGCATAGAACTGGAAAAATCTCAATTTCATATTTAGGAGTTAGTGGAATAATGAAATATTTGTTAAACTACCCCCCCCCCCCCCGGCGTTGAACAGTCTGTTCATAAGTAAAACCCACGATTCTCAAACATGGAAGAGAATTTCTTAGTTAACAATGTTAAAAGAATCTGAAGTGATTTTCTTCCAGTCCTATGCTCTGTTATCCGATCAGATCTTTACTTTCTTTTTTCTATCAAACGAGAAAAGTGAAGATATTTAAGAACACTTTTTAAATAGTCTTTTCACGGTTGAAATTACCTCCCCCCCCCCCGCTCTTATGAACGGACAATAATACGTCCCATCAGCCAAACTGCCCCCACCCCCTCTGCTTTCTACAATAATATATTACCTCACCTGGCGATCACATCGGCAGTTGTACCTTTTTTTATCACGCGTTTTCAAGGCGGAGCAATTAAGTAGCAGATTTTATTTTACAAAATGAAGGAAGGCTGATGATAATAGCCACCTTTTCAGAATGGCCAGAGAAAAGACAGTGGTTGTTTGCGGTCATCAGGTGGTAGTCATGAACAAACGTACATTTTGTCGCCTGTGGGGAGCGGGTAGAATCGATACTTTAATCGCCTTATGCTTGGAAAAACAAAAACAAATCAATAAAACACACCATCTTCTTTTTTAATGCTTACAAAAAAAGAAAAGAAATTCATTTTGTCCAAAATAAAATTGCTAATACTTTATTTTGTAAACTTGTCGGTTCTTTGATACGACAGAGACGCGTGATAAAATTTAATGTTTTCCTTTAATTTAGGAGCACGAATGAATCATGGAATTTCGAAATTTCACGGTATAATAAACACAAGTTAGCCATTTTAATCTATAAATATTTTTTTAAAGGTAGACATGTTTTACTATAGTGACCCTTCAAAATTCAAAAGTAATTTTGAAGCCTTTAAACTGGGGAATAGAAAGTAATTTCTGGATTGCATTACAGTTTTAAAGCAAATGTTATATAGTCCAGGTTCTTTTATGCTCCTAAAGTAAAACATCAAGTTACCACGCGCCCCTGTCGTATAAAAAAAGAACCAACATTTCTTGAAAGAATCTGAAAACATGTGTTCACACAAGAATAATAGAGCTTGTCCTTAATGTGCTGATGAAATAAAGAGAACATTTGGCATTATGTTTGTAAACATGAGTCTGGAGAAGACCAGATGTTTGTTTTTGTTACTTTTAATTTTTTAGTTTGTGTTTTGAGTTTCAGCTGATGGACAAGTATTACTAATTTGACCATCAGACTGGTCACAATAACATCACGGTAAGATCAGGCGATGTACTACTTATTTACTTGCCTCCCCATGAGGGCAGAGTTAGACACAAGGTCGGTTTTTAATGTGGGGAAAATCCAGTTCCCAAAATGAGGCACTCTGGATTGGGACAAAAATTAAAATTGTCTCAGTCGAGAAGGATTTCTCATTCACAGAATGAGGACAGACAAGATGAAATGTATTATCAGAACAGATACTACACTTTGAATTATTTATTTGCAGAGAATATTTAAAAAATACATTTAAAACAAATTAGGCAGAGGACCTCGAATCAACTTTTGTGTTAAAATTAAAGCCCAGAGTTAGAATCTCCAAATCAGGTAAACCTATCTAACACACACACGTAAACAGAGGGATCCACACATGTCGAGTAGGAAGACCACATGCAGGGCCACCGTTACGAGGGCCACGCCACATGTTTGCCTGTTGATTGTCTAACATTTAGCTTTTAAGAGTTCAGTATGTTATTTCTTAGTATTAAAAAAAGCCCACATTTTTTAATGGTTCTATCATAAAAAAGCAACAATACCTGCAGAGCAAGATATAAAAAAAATAGCAACCAACAGAAAGTTCTGTACGTATGACAATGATTTCATTTATATATTATTCATTTATTAGAAAAATAATTCAACACAACATTAGCGTTATCAGATTTTTAAACAAACTAAGATTCGTTTCGTTTTTTGTTTGAGGTTTGTATCACCCACTACACATACTTTTAGCTTTAAGATTGACAACAAACGAAACAAAAACATTTTAAAAATGCTATGTAAATGTATTTTGCCAACAAAAAACAAAACGAGAACACTAAACTAAATGATGCGTCCACGTTTCATTAGTCAAATAGCCACCACCCGAAGAATGCTATCATTAAAAATATCTTAAAACAAGTCAAATTCACCCAATTTACTTTCATGCCCTCCGCTTGTGGCTTGAATTTCATTCAAAATACAATTCATTAAGGTGAAAATTTGGTGCTTGTACAGAGAAGCGTACATATGAAAAACGCTGAAAATAACAGTTCCAATTAAATTAACCGGAAAACTATTTGATCTACTTATGTATCAAGCAAAAATAGGTTTGTACACCAAAAATTAGAAAAAACTATCGAGTAGAATTGAAATAAAAAAAATAAAAATCCGTTATATCGTTTAATCCGGTTCGGCCATTGATTCGAGCGAAAAACACGAAATTCATGGGAGATAACACAGTCTGTCATATTAACAAGTAATAAATCAATTGCATTCACCAAAATACGATGAAACTAATTTTTATTTTTAATTAAGATTCTACTCGATCATTTTCCCTACTTTTTGGTGAGGATACTTATTTAAATCCGCTGCGTAAGTATAGAATACTGTTTTTTGCTGTATTGATAATTTAATACGGACGCTTCTCTGTATAAGCACCCAAAATTGTTATATATATATATATATATATATATATATATATATCCACCTAAATGCATAGTATGGTTGTTTGAAAAATGGTTTTCGAATCCAGTTCGTTCCACAGAAACACTTTCATCAAAATCCACACCTGACCTTGTGTCTAACCTCCTGGGGAGGAGGTAAATAAAATAAATTGATCTTAAAAAATATATTTGGGATGATCGACATAGATACGAAGAATACCCCCCCCCCCCCCAAAAAAAATCATTATCCACCATCCGTTACTGCTGTGGACCTCGGACTCATATCAGAATGGGGTGTTCTGTTCGGTATTAGGAGTCCATCCTTCCAGGTATTACCACCTCCTTTAGGAGGCTGTGTGGTTGGTTTATTGCCGGTCGCTTGAGGGGATCGTACTGGGAAATGCCGACAGGGACGATCACGACAACTTTTGCAACTATCTAGAATGCCGCACCCCCACGTGGGGGCGAGCTGTATTAAACGGACCGAGTTTCACATTCAGTGTTAGTGCCTCTCACATGGGAAAACATCCGATGACAAAAATAATGACATTATTAAAGCAGACCAACTCTAAAATCATCTGTTTTCCCTACTCTTATTGTACTAATAATTTTTACTAATTTTTTTTTATTCAGTAACATGGGAAAATAACAAAATAGAAACAAAAACTTAAAATTTTGCATCTTTATTTAAAAATCATGTTTTTACGAAAGCAATATCAGTTTGATATTTGCCAATACAATTGTTGTTTAATTATGAAAATATAATGCCACAATAATTCATCATAACGTAAGCACACGTAAACTTTATGTTATCTTTTGCACATTGTCATGTTTATATTTAGAGTCAAAACGGAAGGGACAAAATTCCCGCCTTGTTTTCAAGCGGTTTGCAACAGATTTTACTCTAACTGCTATGACTGCACAGCTAACGCGCGAGCGTGTGTGTGCTACAAACTCCAAACAAGAACGATAAAGCCGTTTTGCTTTACGATTTCCCTTAAACTTTTAACAACTATCCAATTAGGTGTAACAAAAAGTTAAAATTTAGTAAACAATAATTCATTCGATTGTCATCATTTCTTACAGAAAAAAAAAACAAAAACACGAAACAATTAAAAAA
Source organism: Sepiola atlantica (assembly GCA_963556195.1). Lineage (NCBI taxonomy): Eukaryota > Metazoa > Mollusca > Cephalopoda > Sepiida > Sepiolidae > Sepiola > Sepiola atlantica. Next base: position 32,378,000 of record OY744516.1, on the reverse strand, counting down.
AAAAAATAGCTTCTTCCATCCTATTTTTAAAATTCTTCCCAGTTTGGTTTTATAACCAGCGTAAAAGATAGAATACGCAATTTTTTAAGAGTTAAACACAAAAAGGTTCAATAATACGACAGGGGCGCGATCAAAGAATACTTTTGTTTCTCTTAGTCTTAGACGGACCATAATCGATAGTTTAAAGACTTCAAAATCACTTTCGAATTTAGCACGGCTACAAAGTAATCACCGTTCCGGTCATTTTAAATCTACTTATAGATTAAAAAGAAAAATAGCTGGAATCTGTTTAATTCGTGACTATGCAACTTGCGAAAGTTATTTTGAAGCCTTTAAACTGTCGATTAGAAAGTCATTTCTGCTCGAAGGCAAAAACGTTGGTTCATCAAATGTGTTTCTAGACCAAAGAAAAACCACTATTTTTCGATCGCTCTCTTATTATGATTGAACCAAAAACAAACATACAAATCGAATAAATTAAGTAGTAAATGGGTTGATAGGTGATAAGGAATGCTTCATTTTATGTGTCTAACAACAAAAAAAATACTTACACACACAAAAAAAAAAGAAGCGATCTAAGATTTTTTTTCTTTTTTAGTCAACTTTGGGGATGTGTTATTTACATTGCCTTTCTTCGGACTACTGTTTTTATCAACGTTGATATTTAAATTTGTACATCGGCCGATGTGCCCTTCGACCTTCAAGCGAATTGTTCATTTATATTATGTTTTTCCTGTATTTAAATATCATTGTTGTTGATTATTTGCGTACAGCGTGCGTTGTTGCCGTTTCTGAAGTGATGATTTTGACGTTTATTTTTAAATCCTGACCGTAAATAAACACATGGACAAAAACGTAGTAGAAATAGAAAGATTAACGTTGATGAAAACAATAATACAAAGAAAAGAACATTTTTAATTTACTTTTCTAGATAAAATTGTAACACGTGTTGTGACGTCAAAACGTGCGTCTGCTTTGAATACATTTAAAAACTAAAACATTAATAAAAGTGAATTTACTTTCAAGCAAAATTCTTTGTTTTCGTTTACTTTTTAAAAACTATATCAGAAAGATGCTTCTTTTTGGTATATAACTTATGGAATTTGGACTAAAATAAAAGGATTAGTAATAAGCTGTCAAATCAGGTGACATGATGATCACACACAAAAACAGTAAATAAGGATTGTTTGTATTGTTCTGTTTAACTGTATTAATAACAAAAAACAAAACTACTGAGTTCAAGAAAAAAACGACAAGTTTTAATAGAATAAAATGATTAAAAAGTAAATTTCAAGAGAGACCGATTTATTTTGACTTCAGATTATTAGAATATGCGCACAGTTAGCAGTTTTGTTATTGTTTACATTTCTTACAGGCAACATGCTCTATCGTCAACGATACAGACTGAACTAAATCATGAAAAGACCTTATATATATATATATATATATATATATATATATATATATATATATATATATAATTATACACACACTGGTTTTAGTTAATAAGATCTTTTGTAAGTAAGAGTACGTATTAATAAAATAATTTCAATCACTGTATCCGATCATGACTAAATTTGAGACTTGTTTGTGTGTCTACTCTCCAACATTGGACGTTTATAAGTGCCAACTTGCATACAAATGTAAATTAAGAGAAATGTTTGAAGGTTCAGAATTTGGTGAATAATTAAATTGATTTTATTCCTTTGAGTTTGAAAGAAAAAAAAGCAATAGAATAACTTTAACAAATAGATAAATGAGGCTTTTTCTGTTTTGTTGTAAAAGTAAGCTAAACGGTATTTTTTTACGTTTTTATTAATTACTAAGAAATTTAATTTCTGCATTGAATAGTTAATTACCGAAGACATCCACTATACACATTAAGTTGTTATTAAAAGAATTTTATAAAGAGACCAACAGAGATCAATTAGTCCATACTAACTCAGTCAAAATAACATGTCATAAAAGCAAAATAAAATACCAGCTTTAATTTTTTTTAAGCAATACATTTTATTTAACTATGAAAACTATGAAAACAGTATTAACGTTTGAAAATTACTTTAAAAACAAAACTGAAAAATTAAAGTAGAGATAAAATAAAATAAATAAACGCATTTTAATTTTTCTATTTTTTTAATATTACAAAAGAAAAAATCATGTTATAAAAAGCTGATTTATCAACAGTAAAAAAAAGTGTAAATACAAATAAAAATGATTTTAATAGTTTTACAAGTTTTTAATTGTACATTTGCATTAATTTGCATGCGTAAAAATATTTTTTTTAAGTAGAAACTGATATCTAGGAAATTCAAAAATTAAATATTATGATACTATCTTTTTTATATATATATTTTAACTTTAGCATCAAATTGATATTTTTTAGCGAACAAAGTTTAGTTAATTTGTAATGAAAGTTAAAAATAATAAATTAGTTTTTAATTGTTTATACAAAAAACTAAATAGTTAAAACAGTTTTAAGTTACATCGGACATTTTTGGAGAGTTAAGCGAAATAGGAAATCTTAAATCTGAAGCGGGATAGAAAAAATTAAAGGAATCAGAAATCAATGTTTCTAAACGAAAATCGCTTACGTAAAAATAAGCGATAAAGTAAAAGATGAAAACAGACTAAAAAGAGTTTAAACAACTTTTTTTTTTAAGGTTCTACTAAAAAGAGAGGAATTTCATTTTTTCTGTAGTTAATAAAAAAGGAAGAAAAATAGTAGAAAATATGAAGAGTAAAAAGTTCAAGAAAATACATTTTTAACTAGAATTGTAGCAAAAAAAAAATAATACTTCCGTTTGTGTACTTGTAATCAGGAGGAAAGGTTTATATTGATACTACTTAGTACTTACAAGACCTACTGAAGAGAGCCCCCCCCCCCCGAGTTGTGCGTGTGTGCAAAGTAGTCCTCTATCACGGGAGGGGGGGGGGTAGAGACAATTACTACTTTACTGAAGTTTTAACATCTAGTAGTAGTACTTGCTATAAGAAAACTACAACTTATTGTCGCTACGACTATTGGTCTCACATCAAGTTAGAGAAAGAAAGAGTTAGAGTTCACTAGGTACGGGGAGAATAAGCCCTTCATTATAGAGAGTGTGTAAGCGTATCTCTCTATATGTGCGAAAGCAGACTTTTTCTAAAGTTTGTGTGTGTATATGCGCGACACTTTCAGCGCAACTCTCAGTCTATGTGAGCGCGTGTATGTGTGTGGGCACTGCACTGTCCATATAAGGAAAACCTACTACGCAGTAAAGCAGCCAGTGTCAGTGACGTAGAGCGCCTTACTACTGAATGCTCTAGTCTGAGTGGCCTTCGTTTAAAAAAAGCTGACCAATCAACGGCCAGGATTCAACATAAGAAGTGATGTCATCTTCAGCCAATCAGAAAGCTTCCTGGTGATGTCATTTTATTTTTAGGAGATGACTCATAAGAATAAAAGGAGTTGGGGTTAGTGTTTAGATTCAGATCACGTTTTGAAATAGCATCGAAAAGACAGGAACAGTTTTATATTTTCATGATCAGTGAATAGGACTTCATACGAATTTCTCGGCAACGTAGTTTGACTCTTTCTGGAGGAGATATTTATACTTCTGATTTCGCAAAGCTTCCTTTGTGTTGGATTTTTTTTTTTTAACAATACTGACTTATATATTTTTTTATTCTAAGTTTGCGCGCTACTCACAAAAATGGAGACCACATTTTACCACGACGAAATTCATCCAAGCAGCGAGTCCCTAAAAAGGCTAAAAAAGTCCATGACTTTGGACTTTACCCCGGGCGTAAGCAGTACGAAACCAGCAAAAATAAACAACTTACTTCAGTCGCCCGATTTGAACCTGCTGAAACTAGCCTCGCCCGAATTGGAAAGAATGATTATACAGGCTAATGGAATGGTGACCACAACACCGACCCCAACTCAATTTCTGTGCCCAAAATTTGTGACAGAAGAACAAGAAGCCTACGCCCGGGGATTTGTGGATGCCTTAGCAGAATTACACAAAAGTTACGGCGAAGAAAAAAATTCAACATCACCTCCACCCATTTTTCCGAACGCGAGGTTCCCGACTTTTCCCTATTCTCAAACGTCGAATGATGGGATCACCAACCAGGGACAACATGGGTTGAACACTACTATGTCGGTGACCGATACAAATCTCATAAACGGCCGGCTTTCGGCAAATTCTCAGCCACCTGTGTTAACTTCACTACAATCGGGTACCACCACAGTAATACCAATAATGTCCACCCATTCTTCTGTCAGTTCGAACGACGAAGGCCGTCTCGTGAAACTGAAGGAAGAACCACAAACTGTTCCATGCTTGGGCAGCACGCCGCCACTCTCACCGATAAACATGGAATCCCAAGAAAGAATAAAGTTGGAGAGAAAAAGAGCCAGAAACCGAATCGCAGCTCGAAAGTGTCGGACGCGGAAACTCGAAAGGATAGCAAGACTGGAAGAACGAGTAAAAGAACTTAAGGACCAAAATTCGGAACTGTCCCAATTATCTACCACCCTAAGGGACGATATCTGCAAACTTAAACAACAAATCATAGAGCACGTCAACAGTGGATGTCGGATACTGAACAATCATAATCTCATGTGATTTTGCATCAAGATTTCCCATCCTTAAATTAAAAAAAAAAAAAATCATGTAACCGTGAACAATTGTCCAAGACGCGCTTCTTACCTCTGAACTGCGGAAAACTTGCAAAATTTGCCAGTGTCCGCGAAGCCGGTTAAAAGAGCATCATCTTATGATCGAAAGAAAATAATTTAATGCTAAACAAACACAAATAATAAGCTCATTTTTGTTTTTAAAGAAAAGTTAACGAATTCAGGAGATTTACCCACCCATGAATCGAAGGAAAATGTTTTTTTTTTTCACTATTTATTTTGGCTATAAAAAAAAAGTAAACAAAGAAAAAAAGTTAATATGAACTTTTATCTGATCTGATCTTCCCACGTTTTTTTGTACCACATACAAATCTATTTATTTGTCTTTCATCAAAATAACTTTTCTGGACGTTGACTAAATTAACTTTCTAAAGAAAATTGAGCTTTAAAAGAAAAAAAAATGTCTTGGTCTAAATTTTGTTGAGGTTTGCGGATATTTGAGAGCAATCCTTACTCCATCACAGTAAGTGCTCTTATTAAAAACTGACGGATGCAAAACTAAAAAAAAACAACTTCTGATGTGATACTTTGCAAGCAGTCTGATGAAGTTAAAATGTTTTTTTCCCTAGTCCGCCCGGTCGACTCCTCAAGTTTTTAATTTTTTTTTTACACGTCTTCGAGAATTGCTTTAGCTGTTGACCAGCTATACTTTTCTCGGCCAGCCTGGTTATCATTCGATTTTTTAAGTCCACACAAGGTTTTCTGCACAGACTGGACTCTTAATGAACTCACTCCGACGACAGTTTTGTAAATTTTGATAAACTGTACATAAAAACGGACTCTCAATAACAGGTGCTGCAACTTTCATGATGCAAGACTACTGTATATAATTGAGGTTTTATCCATCTAATTTTTCTACTAGAAAAATTATATATTTATTACTTGTACAGACATTAAATCTTTTTCATTTAAAATCAATTTTTTCTCATCGTCTTATCTATTTTCGATTTAGATTACATTTTGTTTGTTGGAGTAAGTAAATAGAAAGTTTACAAAATGTCAACTGTTTGCTACATAAATGTAAGGGAGGTAACTTCATGAATGTAACCATTTTTACTTTCAATATTTCTTTTAAATATTTTTCCAGATACGATAAATCCATCTTTTTAAAATTTTAGTCATAAGATGGGGAAAAAGGATTTGTTTATATCGATGCTATTAATAATATTATCATCACTCCAGCAAATCTTGAATGTAATCTAAACAAAATGTAATTTTTGAAATCGTAATCTTGCTCGTAAAGAGAAATATATTAACTTGTTTTGAATATAATTCGAAAGAAGTTGATGTGTTTTACTCGAAGATTTTTCTTTCTTTTAATGAAACCAATCATAAGCATTTTTTTTGTGTGTTAATTTTCTGAAATAAGCAACGATATCCCCCCCCCCCCGACTAACACATGGAGTCTGGTTCCAATACCACAACGCCGGCTAACCATGGAAGGAAGAAACAGAAAACTCAGCTGTCGTCATCAAGAAGAGATTGAAAGTGAAACTCGTTTCACTTGGAAACACCGAACAGTGTAAGAAGATAATCATTTTTTTTTATCCCCTATTTAGATTTACACATTTTTTTTAATCCCCTATTTACATTTACACATTTTTTTTATCCCCTATTTACATTTACACAATTTTTAGGAATTTGATGTTTTCTTTAAAAAAAAATATATACTCCGTAATTTTGGGTTTATTTTTATATTTTGTCTTTTCTGCATACACATGTTAATCTTAGATCTCCATACCCCCACACTTTAATGTACAAAAAATTAAAATATCCTGTATAAGGATTATTCCGTCCTCTTAGTTTAAAGTGCACACATACGGCAAATTGTCCAATTAAATGTGATTATGACAACGTAATTTTGAAAACAATTACATTTTGAAACTTTACACAAGCATGGTAAGGAATTTAATCTTTCCATAGTTTCTAATTAAATTAAACTCTTATTTGAAGAAAAACAATTTTTTTAATTAATGTGTGTGTGTGTATTAAAATTGTCTTGATGGACACTTTCAACCGATTTAACACTTCTGTCCATAATGTCTAAAAGTGCAATATTATTATCATTGTCCAACAGTTAGAATGTCAATGTGCCCGTTGTCAATGACATGTGCAGACGACCAAAAGTCGGATTAAAAAAAGCCAAAACCAAAATCTATTAATCAATAATGTTGTCTGTGAAAGGGGAATAGAAGGAACAGATCAATCAATAAGCAGCTGTTCAAAGTATCACATTTAATGTTTCATAGCAAATGAAAGCTCACACGTGCGTGTAAATAAGTGATTTGAATTTGATTTTTTTGTATTATTAGTGCAATACATGAAAGCAATAAGAAACTGACTGGCATCTGCACTTTCCCCGTCAATATAGGCAAACCAGTCACACTCATATTTAAGGGTTATAGAATTAAAAAGTATAGCAACGAATTTTAATTTTTTTTAAATTAGTTATTTAAAAAATAAACAAACTACCTACAGAAACGAAAGATGGCATTTTTTATTTTTAGAAAGAATCCTTTTACTTTTTAAGGATAACGTCAGATTCTAAAACTGTTTTTCTTAAACTTAATTTCCAAGAAATTAGGTTATATATATATATATATATATATATATATAAGGTTGATGAGGAGAGACGGCCAAGGTGTTATTTATCATTGACATTTTTTTCAAGTTAAAAGAGTGATTAAACCATCATTTAAATAATGAAAATTACGAATGTCCATTTAATGCTTAAAACAATAAAAAAAATTGTTTACCCGAAACCCTTTTACCGAGAAAAGGGAAATGATCTATTTCTGCGTTAAAAAGATTACTTCCGTTTTTTGATGCCCACCCCTCTTAAACAAAAACACCTGATTTTTGAGAGACCAAAATAAACACTACTCGTTATTTATGTTTCCTATTTAACATGGACTACCACACAATTGTTTAGTTGTTTTTCATTTTATTCACGTAATTATTTAGTTCTCATGAACTGTAAACAGCAGTAATCTGGTCACTCATGAAAAGAAACCGAACCGAGTGAAAAAAACCCAAATAAAATCTGTTTTATTTTTCACAAATCATTTTAAATTTTAATTTAAACAAAACCTGCAAAACATTCAATTGGAATAGATTCATTTATTCGAAAAATAAACGAAAATAGACTAGCAACAATATTAAAAGCAAACCTAATTTTACTAAAAAGAGAACACTAATGGTGGTGGTGGTGGTAGTAGTAGTAGTAGTACATGGAAGCGAAAAGGAAGAGATTAAAGAAAATACTTTTAATTTCGGGGAAAAAAGCCAATAAAAAGAACATTTCTACTAATTGCTAAAATTTAAATGATGTCCATCAAAATTGGTGAAATAAATGATGAAAAGTCGCATTCAGCATCTTGAAATCGAGTGTGACCCCAATTTGGAAATTAAGGAAGTTTATGGGTAGAGAGGTTCTGTTGTGTCGGCGGTGAGAACGATTGTGGATACATATTCGTTTTACCAACATGGCTGGGGTTTGGTTATGGCGGAAGAGGGATCTTATTGGAAATTGTTCAGGGTTTTGTTTTTAAGTAATCGCTACTTTAGTTTGCTGGAAAATTACAAAATTCTCTTATTTTAGTTTTGAAAATGAAGGATAATAGTCTTTTTTTTTTATTATCTTACCAAAGTTAAATCTGAAATTTTAAAATGAAATAAAACTATTCCAGTAAAGAAACCATTATTTGTTTACTGAAAGAATAAACACATTTTTTTTCTAAAACTGGAATTTTAAATCTATTCACATAGAAAACAAAACAATAAACACTTCTTTAAGAGAGCAACATTTAATGACACCCAACCAAATGGTCCAACTTAAAAAAGGGGAAATAATTAACAAGTGAAGTCGTTTCAAAGTGAAATATATTTTATAAACAAAATTTGAATTTTATGTTTTTAACCTGTTTATATTTTTTCTTTAAAATACAGTAAAACATCAAATCTAAATCACCTTTGCCCTGGACAATTGTATTGGCTTCAGTTTTTATTGTTGCGTTTCGTGGAAAAAGGAGCATTTTTTTTCGTAAACTCACTGAAATAGATATTTATAATATGACATTTTTGAAAGGCTTGCCCAGGTACCTCGAACTGAGAGAACAAAAATGGACCACCTGGGGAGAAAGAAAAATACAAGAGAATCAAAAACAATAACAAAATTAATAACAAAAAAAATCGGTTTACACTGCATTCTGATAACAGGGACACACAAATTTAGAAATGAATTTACATTTGTTTTCGGTAAATGTTATTGTTAACCCCGATTCGCTATGTAAACTGGTTTGCGATATTTGTTATTGTTTGTGTGCATATTAGATTGCCCCAAATATCCGACGGTTTGTAAGAAAGAAAAATATATTGAAAACTTGTTTAAATAACGTTTCGTTCAATGCAGACTTTCCTCAGGTTAAACGATCGCCACTTAGAGTAAGGTATAGCGCTTAGAAGAATTGAGCACTCGACAGTGAGTTGGTAATACGAAATAAAAAAAGTATAATTTCCATTACTTTCGGGGCAAGAGTAATATCGTAGGGGTGAAATGCCCGACTGCTGATCAGTTAAAAAAAATCTCAGCATGAAAACACAAGCCACGACTAACCACGCTGAAGAGGTGTGATACGGCGAATCAGCTGTCTGGATTACATATATAAATAACGAAATGAATAAAGTTCCTGGTAAGTAAGAAATAGTATACGAACCCTAATCCTTTTCTTTCAGGCTTCTTGTCTACTATTCATAAATAACATTGACATAAAATCAAAAAAAATATTTAGTACCCCCACCTACCCCTAAAATAAATGATTTCTGAGAAAAATTCATATCTTGTCCAACAAACACGCAGGTCTAAGAATCAGACTGTAGTGGAAACCGAATAACAAAAACAAACAAAACTTCAGATTGTTTTCTTTTTAAGTAATAAATCAAAACATTGTTTTTAAACTCATGTGTCTGAAAAAAAAAATGTTTGCCCACACACACACACATATATATATATATATATATATATATATATATATATATATGCGTATGTGTGAGAGAGAGAGATTGATAAAATTCGAGAGAATGTATAGAAAAATAAAATGGCAATGTAGACACACCAACAAAACTCATCAGTAGACTAATATTTCGTTTCTTTTATGGACAGAAACTTCCGTTTCATCCTGAAGAAGTTTTTGGCCAATAACCCCCCCCCCCCCCGAAATATTAGGTTTTTTTTTGTTGGTTTGTCCACTACTGTCACACATATTTAGATACATCAATTTACACTTAACATGAAGAGATCAAATTCTCTTCAATATTTTATAGATCCCAAAAATGTCATTATAAATTCATGTTATAACCATTCTGAATTCATTGAGATTTCTTTTCTTATTAGAACCTGATTAGGATACTTGAAAGGAAAAATCTTGTTCAAAGTAATTTGTTCATTTTTATATGTGAAAATCACAATTCCGTTTAAAAGAAAACATTTTAATTGGATTTATTTTTCCGATATCTAGAATGACTGTTCGTGTTGATAAAGATTACATTTTGGGGGCTAGGTTCAAAATGTATTTGTTCGGCCTCAGGAGTTAGTCCTCCCAGGCATTACCTCCTCCATTCGGAGTGGATTATGAATCCTGTCGTCTAAGGTACCTTCATTTGTAAATGAGTTCCGGTGTTATTTTTGCTCCCCCACATTAAAATGATCTATGTTCAATTTTGTCCTCGTAGAAAGGCAAGAAACAACAACAACAAAAAAAAAACAAACACAAAACGTTACTTTAGGCTAATCTTTATATTAATAAAATATGCCCATCTCATGTCTATGTGTGTGGTTTACACATTTTTGTATTTACTATTAATTGGTTAAATAAGTCAGCCAAATTATTCTATATAAAAAAAATGATTACTTCATGACCCATCAAAATATTTATGGAATTTGATAGCATTTAAACTGTCGAGGAATAGAAAGTCATTTTGGGCTTTAACATTTTTAGCAAACCCTCACGAAAGTTTTGGAATCTTTAAATCAAATAAGTATATAAATGGAGATTAACATCACATTAACAAAATTATAGTTTTATGACAATTTGGTTCAATTAATAATTTAATGATGAAACGATGCAGTAATAATTTAATATCTTATTTTTATTTTTAAAAGCAAAACAAAAATGAAAGTAAAAATAGCCCTCGAGTGGGTATAGCTAATATATATTTATTTGGAATTTGATTTGAAAAATGTTTTGAATCGCCCAAATCTATATATAAGTTTCAAGATTTAAAGAATAATTTTTTTTAAAATTAGCTTTTTCATGTTTATTTGTTCCAATTGTTGAAAACATCAGCCACCATGCTTGCCAAAATTCGATAACGAGTTACAACAGGCGAAAAGCGACCAAAAGAAAGAAACAAAAAAACAACTCTGGAAACGGAAACCCCAAAAATACTTATGGATTTATTTACGTTGCATTCTCATTTGTTTATTTTATTTTTTTGTAAATTGCTTTTATTTTTTGTAATTAGTTTTCTAGTGTTTTTAAAAATTAATTTTCGGTAAAAGTGCAGAATAGTTACCAGCCGAGAAATCGTGACAAAAACAAATGACTTATACCAAACGCAGTAGAATTTAAGGGCATTTATAACGACAGCTAACAGAACAAAAAGGGTGAAAAAACAAAAAAGCAACAAATAAATTGTACGAAAAGTAAACTAAGTTACTCTTCTACCTACCTGGATAAGTTTATTTGTCTTTTAACTTATTTTAAAGAGTTTTAGTTCGATTTAAAATTAGTGTCTAGACGCCATGCTAAAATTGAAAACATAAATCGCCATATTTAATCACGTTACATCTCGATACTAGTTTTAAATCGAACTAAAAAAACGCTTTAAAATAAGTTAAAATACAAATAAACTTATCCAGGTAGGTAGAGATAGAAGAGTAACTTATTTTGCCTTTGGTACCATTTATTTGTTGTCTATTTGTTTTTTTAAACCCCTTTTTTTCGTTCTGTTAACTGTCGTTATAAATGCCCGAATTTAATTTATCTACCGACCTGTAGGTACACTTTTAACGTGCTGAAAAATGTTTAATATTTTTTTTCGTTTAAAACGGTCTTTACGCCACACAAGAAAAGAATGTCTGCCTATCTTTAAACAGTTTGGCGGGGCAATTACTGAAAAGATAGCAAAATAAATAAATAAATGCCTTATCCTACCACTAACCATAAGTCCGAGTGTCAAGTCTCCCCGAACTTAGGTTTAGTGGTAGGATAATGTATTTTTTAAAAAACAATTCTTTCAGAAATGTAACTGCGACCAGCGGTCATTTTATATTTGTGTCGTAAAAGGAGCTAAAAAAAAATAAAATAACTGTTGCAACACATATGCACGTTCAGTAAATAATTAAATTCTACTGCGTTTGGTATAAATCATTTGTTTGTTTTTTTTTGTTTACGATTTCTCGACTGTTAACTATTCTGCATATTTACCAAATTTTCAGTCACACGGACTTGAAAATGATAATTACAAAAAGAAAACCAAGAACTTGCAAAAAAAAATGGTTATATGTAAACTTCGAACCTACCTATGGCGTCCGAATGTGATATTAATCTGAAAAAAGTACCAGAAACAATTAGTTTTAATAATTTTTAAAACAAATTAATTAAAACAAAGTGTTTCGGGTTATTATTATTACGTTTATAAATTAATAAACATTTGGTAACTTCTGCAGTTTACTGACCGAGACCGCGCTATTTTTTAGATAGTATTTTCAAGTTAAATTCCAATTTTTATGGTATCTTTTGTTTATTAAATTGTAAGGTGAAAGTACAGAATAATTAACAACCCCCCTCCCCATTTTAAGAATGGGTTTCTAAATAATAACGTTATTATTTCAGCACGGTCTGTAAACTGCAGAACTACCGAAATGTAATATTTTTAACCGCAAAAAATCAAAACAAATTAGGGTGGGTCAACTCGCAGATTTCTTTTATTTTCTCCCAACCCAAACTATTAATGGCTAATAATACGCTACCGATGTTTAAGTTGCACCATCCTTAGCAATGTCTACAACTGTAAACCACTCTTCCTATGCTCTCTTTTCTGGAGTTGCCAGCTCTACTGGTTGACTTGCTGAATTTCTATTGTTAAAGTTGTCTAATCTCCTACTTATAAGAAAACAACTTTGACTTGGAAATCACCAACAAAAGTTTAGATAGTAGACTCGATTTAAGTGTTATAAATTTTGATTTGAGATATTACCGACAGAGTTTTCACAAAAAAAAAAAAATTCCATTATTTTCCAAGGTGGGGCATAATGAGCCACCTCAGACTTTTAGTGGTGGGGCATAATGGGTCACCTCAGACTTTTAATGGTGGGGCATAATGGGTCACCTCAGACTTTTAGTGGTGGTGGTGGGGTGGGGTGGGGGGCACTGATTCGGCTCTCCGCATGCAGGAATAGTCAGTAATTTAGATAGGTTGTGTTTATGACATTTTTCATATTTTATGGGGACTTTAGTAGTGATAGGTACAAATATAAAGGTCTCACAGTAAAGAGAAAAAAAAGGTGCTTTTCCAGTTTAGCGGATACTTTCGAAAAAACCAAAAATAACAAACAAAAAACTGGAAAAGCACCGAAAAAAAAAAAAAAAAGTTTGGTGCCCCATTACCTAAATTATTTTACCAATTTTTATACCGTTGGCTAGAACCCATTATATTTTTGCACGATGTGATTAGATTTCAGAAAACAATCCCAAAATGGACTTATACATGTGTTGCACATTTACTCTCCCAACATTTGCTTTTCATAAGTATTAATATAAAATTGTCTTTCAAAATCGACGCATTAGGCCCCCACTTTACCATTTGCCGGCCTTAGTAAGCTCGGGTACTTTCAGATTAACACCGAACGTAAAGTGCTGACGCCACATTCGGCCGCCATGGGCAAGTTGGAAGTTTCAATATAACCAATACCTATATTAGTAAAAATGCAAATAAATTAGAAAGTGATTTTCGTTTTCTGTTTCAGGAACCGGGTTTCATTTTGTGTCCACTTAGGGATAAGCACAATGCATTTTTTTTTGTAGCCAATATTTCTGATAAAACGAATTTAATAAGAATTTTGTTTTAGATAAAAGATAAGTTAACATTTATTTAACAGTTTTGACATTTTAATTAATCCATTTGTAAAAAAATATTTAAAAAAAAAAAAAAAAAAAAAGGCTTGTGTTCGCTTCAATTCTAAGTTTTAACAAGAAAAGGCGCTGAAGTTTTGTTTTGTTTTTAAAAACAGTTTTAACAAATACATTCGTGTTGGATTTTAGTGCTAAAGAAATCCAACAAGATTAAAAAACAAATATGTCACAACCGCCCACCCAAAAAACAACAAAACAAAAACAAGTGAAAATCTTTTCTATTTATTTTTTTTATTTAAGTAAACAGATTTTTTCTCGGTCAGAGACAAGAAGCAGTTTGCAAGTGTCTTTAAAAAAAAAACACAAAAAAACTTTATTTATTCCTTTAAAATAACAAAACAATCAACAGATGTCGATAAAAAAAAATTCAATGAAATTAACACAAAACACAAAAACCTACCTTTTCCAATGGAAAATAATCAGTGTTAACTTCAGTAAACGAATCCTTAACAAGATGAAATGGTTACTGATTAAAACAGACGCTGACAAGAGTTCGCCATTTTGTGAATAATGTGTTAGAGATTACATATAGTACGGTTGACCATTCATTAGTATGGGAGCCGAGAAGGGTAAAAACAGTTTTGCTGTGGAAGTGGGGGGTTTCCTATAATTTTACAATAACATATATTTATAAATTGTTTTTTAGAGGCTACTATAGAAAATGAGCAAAACATTAATCAGCTCATAGAAAGATAAAAACAACAAAAATAAGATGAAATAATAAAAACATTAATGCTTGCACGCGCAAGTAATAAAACTAAAAAGTTATTGATAAAAGAATACTCTGAAATAACTTCATCCGTAAAATCGATACAATTGTTTCAGTTAAATGATCAATTTTTTATTTTTATAGTAATCGCTTTGTGAAATAAACAAGCTCATCGGGAAAGATTAAAAATAACTTAAAAAATTGATACTCTCTCTCACTTATAAGTATAATAGTAATGATAAATAATTGTTCTTTGCACGTTTGGTGTTCCGTACATTTCGAATTAAATCATTGAAAATCGTTTTTATTTTTTTTATAGTTAGCTTTTAATCTTTCTTCATTAATTGATTTGATATATAAAAAAAATATAAACAAAATTAACTGAAAAAGTTTATTTAATGAACTTTATCTAAAAACAAGTATCACTGAACAAGTTCATTCTGCATTTTGAGAAGACTGGCTGACCGTTAGATGGCCACCGGGCTAAGATAAAAGTGTAGTATTTGACCATCGGGGATATTTTAAGTAGGGTCTGGGTCGTTCATACAGTAAAATAAATGTGAAAGTGACGGACAAATAATGACCGAATATGTCAAAATGAATCTAGTTAAAAGTAGGAGAGACAAAAAGGATAACCAGCCCCTCCTGCGCCCCTTCTTAGCCTTTTGGCTAGGAACAAAGTGTAGTACCTATTCTGGGTAAATGTTGAGATTGCACGCCTAAACAGAATGCAGTAACAAATTGTGTATAGGCAATAAACATTTTTTTAAAAAATATTATTACATGAGGAACCATTTCTAGTTAAAATCCATTTAGTATTACACATGTAATCTAAAAAAAAACACGTTTGAAATGTGTAAATATAGACGCCATTTTGTAAAAATCATCATTTACACGATCAGTAAGACGACATTTTGTAAACATCTCGATTATTCCAGCATATTTACACATTTCAAGCATGTTTTTGTTCAGATTACATGCGTAATACTAAATAGATTTTAACTCAAAAGGGTTCCTCATGTAATATTTTTAAAAAGGTACTTCTGCAGTTTATGGACATTGCTATTTTTAGATAATATTTTCAAGTTAAATTCAATTTTTACGGTATCTTTTGTTTATTAAATTGTTAGGTGGAAGTACATAATAGTTAACAAAGCCCCCTCCCCATGTTAAGAATGGGTTTCTAAATAATAACGTTATTATTTCAGCCCGGTCCGTAAACTGCAGAAGCACCAAAATGTTATCACCTATACATATGTTTTTATTGTAGCACGTTTAGGCATACGGTCTCAACATAGGTACGTTCAAAATCAATGGCCGATTCCCAAAATGTAAACACATTTTAACCCTCCCTTCACCTTAAAATTTACCAAAATTCAGGAAATCAACCAATTTTAATTAAATTTTCAGTATTCATTAATCAACGATCACGCAATATAATGAAACCATTATTTTGTTTTAAATCTTAACGAAAATGTATTATTTTTTAAAAACAAAATACACCTTTACTAAAGTTATATTTTTATGTATTAATAAAAAAAATGTATGAATTAAAAATTTTTTTATGAAAATAAAGCACTGTGGATGTTTAAAATTAAATTAAAAAAAAAAATTCGTATATATTACGAAAAAGGCCCCTAAATTCCGTGTTAATAAAATCACTATAACTTGAAGAAAAATTAATTTATTGAATTCAATGTTATCATCGAATAAAGCATTGTTTAATTAATATTTTTACAAAAAAAAAAATAGTATAATTGCAAAAAATATTTCATGTGATTTTTATGATAAGAGTTTGGTGGAAAATATAAAATGCTATATTTCTCTTTCATACATGAACGCGTCATCATCAGCGTAAGAAATTTTGTTTATGATCTTGAAAATAAAAAAAATGGAAAAATTTGAGAATCAGGATCATAACGAAAAAAAGAATTTAAAAAATTGGATAATTTCTACTAACGATTGCCTTGGAGAGGTATGATAGCCCCGTTCTGTAATAAACAGGAGAGATTAGCTCACCAACCATCACTCACTCACTTTACACTGTCCTCAAAATTTTATTTTTAGAGATTCAATTTCGTTAATGTCACAATTCATCGTCAGTTATTTGGAAAGATAAAACGTAAGTTTGTATTTGTTTTGTCATTTTTTCATTAATAAATATTATTTAAAAATTTTAAAACAATTATTTATTAATAAATAAATAGAATGCAAACATCACATTTTCTTTCAAAATTTAATTCTATTGATAAATAATTGTTTTTACTTTTTTTCAATTAATAAATTTTCAGTGTAGTCATTGACTTTAATTTACTTTCTACACTTAAAATAAAAAATACACTTTTAGCTTTATTTTAAAAAGGATTGATGTAATTTATCGTTACGACACGTTAAGAATAAATTGAGTAATTAAAGTTTTTAATCATTATGTAAAACAAATTGATAAAATTGACGCAGTTCGTAAAAATATTTTTTAACAACATTTAAAAAAAAGTTTTATTTCAAATTCTAAGGAAAACATTGGTAAACAGACGCCATCAATAATTTCAAAGTATTACTAAATTAAAAACTAATATCAAGTTAAATATGAACCTTTTTAGTTAAAAATAAAATAAATAAGATCTTAATTGCGTACATTCACAGATATTGTAATTAAATAAGCATTTCCTTTTTTTATTACAACAAAATAAGGGTACTTAAATTTCTTTATAACTTTAAAAAGAATAAAGAAATTAATGGATAATAATTTTTCAACTTCTATAAACTATTGCAAACCCATTTTTATATATAAAGTTAAAAATGATAAATTATTACATTTTTGTCTTCCATATATTTTGCATAGCGATAGTTAATCGGTAAACAAAGTCGTTCACCGATTGACTGAATGCCGGATTTTTTACTAAGCTATGATTTTAGGGGGATAATTTTGCTAATATTTAGTAAAACTTAGGTAATTTTTGTTTTAATTATGTATCTTATGGCTTTAATTTAATAATTATCTTTGAAATAGTTCCAGAAAACTTATATTTATCTTTCAAGGGAGTTTTGCAAGTAATTTCTTCAAAGTTCAAAATTCACTGAATTTTTGTTTTTTTAGCCGTCGTGATAACACTTTTAATTTTTTTTTTCACTCGTAAATATACATTTTTTTCCTTTTAAAGATTAAGTTTAGGCTTTTATTTTTCAAACACTATCAAAGTTTACACGAAAACTAATTAAAAATAATAATGATAAGCGCTTTTTAATAATCATGGTCCGTACAAAACGCAGTCATTTTTGCACGTACCCGGTTCTGATACTACACTCCATCTTTTCTGTATTCGGTCAGTGAAGGACTCCTTCTAGACTGAGGCAATTTCTATCTTTGTTCAAATCCAGAGTGCCCCTTTTGGGGGAGCTGGATATTTCCCACATTAAAAACTGACCTTGTGTCTAACTTTGCCCTCGTGAGGAGGCAAGTAAATAGTGACTGGCCGACCGTTAGGATTCCGGATGCTCCCCTAAAACGTTGTAAAATGGACAAAAGTTCATCATAATTAAATTATATAAATTACATTTTTACATTAAAATTTTTGGCAATCAAATATTTTTAGAATAATTAATCATTTTTGCCAGTATTTTTCCATTTTTTTTCTTATAATAATAATAATTTAAAAAAAATTGCTGTTTTGTTTACCCACCTCTTTCACAATGGTTAGTTTATAGTGGGAATCAAGCTCCTCAAAAAGGGGCACTCTGGTCCCGTCGGCATTGTCTCAAAGGTGAGGATGCGACAGGCAATAAACGAAAACGGATGGGGTAATGCCTGGCAGGATGGCATCCCCATTCTCAATCTTAAACCGAAGGCTGAATTTATTTACTTGCCTCTCGTTGCACAAGATATGTTTATAATGGAAATTCAGCTCCCTTGAATAGGGACATTCTGGTTGCAAAAATAGTCTGGTCGGACCCGTAGGTGTTATGTTTTTAAACAAAGTTTTACAAATAAATTTATGTTGTATTTTAGTCAGGTGAATATTTTTAATATTTTGAAAAAAAAAAAAAAAGAATGAATTACTTGGTGACCCTTTCAAATTTGAAAGAAATTTAAAAGGATTTAAACTGTCGAATAGAAAATCGTTTAAATTGGCTTTACAATTCTTAATAAATCCTTATGTATAAAAAATTGGTAAATTTTGGAAGATATTTACATTAATATCTTTATAAAAAGAGATTAATACAACATTACTATAGCAAGATTATTTATAGTTTTATGAATTTTGGCAAAGTAAGAAAATTCGGCAATTATGTAATAAATATCGATTGAAAATAGATTTTAAAATCTTTCTCGCGAGAGACAGTTGTAAATAGGGTGATACCCCTCCCTCAAATAAAGGACACTTATTGTATTATCTTTTTGGTACTTGTGCAATTTACGGACCGGGCTATTTTTTAGATAAGATTTTCAAGTTAAATTCAATTTTTACGATATTTTTTGTTTATTAAATTGTAAGGTGAAAGTACAGAATAGTTAACAAAGCTCCCCCTCCCCATTTTAAGAATGGCTTTCTAAATAATGTTATTATTTCACCATGGTTCGTAATTAAGGTGGGGAGGGGTTGCCCCGTATTTACAACTATGTCTCCCGGAAGAACGGTTCTAAAATCTATTTTCAATCGATATTTATTCAAAAATTGCCGAATTTTCCATTGCTGAATATTTCGGGCACCAGTTTTATCACAAGTTGATTCAACTTTTGGCTAGGAACAAAGGGTTATATTTGTTCTGATGCTAGACTTAGCATATTCTGTCCTCCGTAAGTGAAGGAGAAGTCCTTCTAGACTGAGGCAATCTAAATTTTTGTTCCAATCCAGACTGCCCATTTTTGGGGAGCTGGATTTCCCCCACATTAAACCCCGACCTTGTGTCTAACTTTGCCTTCGTGGGAGGCAAGTAAATAGAAACTAATACTTTAATGACTAACGATACCGTAATTATTAAACATAACTTTCAAAATCCTTTTAAACAAATGATAAATGGAGCAAAAATTAAAAGTAAAAAGATCCCCCCGGGCAACGTCGGGTAGTTACTGTTAGTTACTTGAGTAAATTAAAAGAACATTTTTCCGATTTAGTCGTTTCGCAGCCAAAATGGCTGATAATGAACCATCGGCTAATTTCCGAATTCACAAATTAGTAAGTAAACCCAAATAAATTGTTTTGGATTTATTTCAACTTTACCTTAAATAATTTAAAAGGAAATACAGTTGGGAAATTAGTCCAAAACAATAGCACGTCTGTTCATTGTTCGCCATTTTGGTTGCTAAGTGACTAAATCGCCAACATCATTTTTCCATTATAATTAATATCATTTCTACGGGAAAAATCGATAGGTGGCAAATAATAACTTATTTAATCACTTTAGCTAATTTTTCAGTTGCTATAATTGAGGTATAAAAAAAGGTACTTGTTCGTCTTTTACCATAGTCCGTTTTTCACAACTTTTTACTGACCATTTTTTTTGTTCTTTTTTCGGTGTAAACTTACCTATCAGGCTGCTAGAGAATTCCGGGTTTTTTGGAAATTCTTTTAAAATATTTTACATTTTAGGAGGGGGGGGGGTCAGTTTTCAATGTAAATTCAACGTAGACTGACCCCCTTCTTTTTGACCATCTCAAATTTTTACAATTCTTCTGCTTACAATTACCTATCATGTCGCGAGAGAATTCCGGGTTTTTTGGGAAAAAAATTCAAAAATTTAGATTTTAAGACTGGGGACAACTTTATACTGACCATTTTTTTGTTCCTTTTTCGGTGTACACTTACCTAACCCCCGTAAGTAAAAAGTTGTGAAAAACGGACTATGGTAAAAGACGAACAAGACTGATCCCCCGTCTTAAAATCTAAATTAAAAAATTTTTTTTTCCAAAACCCCCGGAATTCTCTCGCAACATGATAGGTAATTGTAAGCAGAAAATCTTTTTTAAAAATTTGAGATGGTCAAAAAGAGTGGGATCAGTCTACGTTGAATTTACATTGAAAACTGATCCCACGAATTAAAATCTAAATTAAAAAAATTTTTTTTTCTAAAATCCCCGGAATTCTCTATCGACATGATAGGTAATTGTACACCGAAAAAGATTTTTTTTTTTTTAATTGAGATGGTCAAAAAGAAGGGGATCAGTCTACGTTGAATTTACATTGGAAACTGCCCCCCCCCCTCCTAAAATGTAAAATATTTGTTTGAAAAAAATTTCCCAAAACCCCGGAATTCTCTAGCAGCCTGATAGGTAAGTGTACACCGAAAAAACAACAAAAAAATGGTCAGTAAACAATTGTGAAAAACGGACTATGGTAAAAGACGAACAAGTACCAAAAATGTAAAAAAACTTTAATTTTTTTTTTTTACCCTAACCGTAACCTAACCCTAACCTAGTCGGTCTGGTACAAAAAAAAATTATCAAAACAAAAAATAGTAATAATTAAACAAACCTTAAATTTCTAGTGACAAACAAATTCTAGTAAAAGAAAATGTTGGCATTTTTAACAAGAGCCAACAAAACAAAAAGAGTTTAAAAAAACAACAATAGGCAACAAATGTTACCAAAGGCAAGATAAGTTAAACTTTTACTTATCTGGATACATTTTTTTTGGGGGGGGGGGGGGGTTAACTTATTTTAAAGCGTTTTTTTTGTTGTTGTTCAAAACAAACCTGGTGTCACCTGTTCAGTTAGAACGGGAACAAATGGTTGACATTACAGAGTCAATAATCGTTAAAAAACGAAAATTAAACAAAATACTGGTAGAACATTACATTTTCCAACGAATGGTGACATTTATTGGATGTGTTTCTACCAGTTTTTTGTTTATTTTTCGATTTTTCACCGACTATAAAGGGTCCCCGTGCAAAGCTAATGACCAGCCATTTTGTTTTTCATTCCAACTGAATAAGTTGTTTCATTATATTTTCTTTGTCAAAAAAAAAAAAAAAAAAAAAATTCTTGCTTTAAAATTATTTTTCCTGCTTGATAGCACCACCTCGTTTGGATTGTGACGCCGAGTTATTCGGCTTGTTCCGGCTGTTTACGTAAACAGTCGGAAGATGCCGACGAAAAGTCGGTTTTATTATGGGTAACAAACTGTATCAGTACCAAAAAAAGTTATGGGATGGAAAAAAAATACAAAGTAAAGTCTTAATGTACAAAATACAAGCACTGTTAAAAAATGTTATTACTTTAATTGTTTATTTATAGCATCCAATATAATAGGTCATGTGAATGTGTTTATTTATATATCTTTGTAAACTGGATTTCCGTTGTCAGTATCGCTTACAATTTAGTGTCATGGTAAAAGTACAGAATAGTTAACATTCGAGAACTCTTAAAAAACAACAAAAACTATAACCAGAAATAAAACAAAAAACACAATTTATATAATACGTTTTATACCGTTTAAAAAAATCTTGCAAATCGTTTGCACACGTTAAAACTACGCGAGTTCCGTCATATTTAGGTTTGGGTTACGAATTCTCGAATGTTAACTATTCTGTACTTTTAACGTTTAAAAAACGCCAACAAATTGTTTCCACGCGTTAAAACTGCGCGGGTCCGGTAGAGAATGTCATTCTAATACGTTTTATATAAATTATGTGTTTTGGTTTACACGTTTCATATATAGTCAAGCTTTTGGCATTCATGTAGTTAACAGCTGAGAAATGCAAAATAAACAAAATATACAAGTAACTTTTACCAGATGCAAGAAATTTTTTTTTTTTTACCGACCTGCATAGTTTAAATGTTCTGAAACGGTTAGAATTTTTTTTTAAATTTCAATATAAGATTTCGTCGATATCTGTCTTTTGAATGCAGTAAAAATTCAATATGGCCGACCCATGTTTTGTTGTTCATTAAAAAATAGTGTAAAAAATGATTTACCTTACCACTATCCCTATGTCCGATTGCAACTACCCCGGACTTAGGGTTAGTAGTAGATAACCGTTTTTTTTTGTTTTTTTTAAATATCCTTTAAACCTGACATTAGCGATGATATCAAAACAAAATCGACCGCCGTTTTCATTTACTTGTGTTTGGCTAAGTGAAAGTGGCGATAACATATTCAGAGATAACAAATCTAACGATCAGTTTCTACACTAAAATTATATAGATCAGTAAAAAAAATTAAATTTTCTTGCGTTTGGTAAAAGTTATTTGTTATATATTTTGCTTGTTTTGGATTTCTTGACTTAAAAAAAAGCGATGTAATTTATGCAAAATAATTTTAAAAGTAATTTATACATTTTATAAATTGTTCAAAAAATTTATTTTACATTATAATATTAAGCCATATTTCTATGTATATTTATTCCCGTAAAAAGTTATTTCTCCGAAATTATTCTTACACATTAATCATGTAGATGGCATGTATACATATAAGATTAACTTTTTTATTCATTTATATCCTTATATTATCATTCTTATTCATAATAAGTTCACTTCATTAATCAACATAAGCTGTAGCACATATTACCACGGCACCGCTTCTCCTTCGGCTATAACAGTTCGTCTTCAAAACTAATGTAAACAAATATTGGAATAAACCGTCCTCATAAGTAATTACATTTTGTTTATTCATAATTTTTAATCCTCTCATAATATTCTTCGTCGTTAGACCGTGTCTTCGAGTATTGATTTACTCCTCTCCAGGAGTTAGGCACAAGGTCAGTTTTTATCTTACTCCCACAAGTAAGATGTAACCCAAGGTCGGGTCGGGAAAGTGGGGTTTAAAAATTGCCTGGGTAGCCCCGTCGGCATTCTCCGGTAGGGGCGCCTCAGACAGTAAGCAATAAACTTACTCCTCCCCAAAGAGGGGAGGCGAATCCTGGGAGGGTGAACCTCCTAGAACTGCACAGAACAGAACCATAAACCGGCGTAAATCAAGCCCTGAAGGCCAAGACAATACCATCGGAACAGATACTACACTTTGATCTTAGCCAAAAGGCCCTTCGAGTAGCTTTCGTCATTGATAAGTAATGACTAATTAATAAAACTAACAAAAACATTCCAGAGTTTATCATGCAAATCATTAACCCAAATGTGTGTACAAACATCCGGTAACTGTGGCATACCAATGTCGGATCCAAAAAGTAAATATACTGTTATTTATTATTGACGACACACGAATACTAGTACCTATTTAGTTGCCTCCCCACGAGGGCAGAGTTAGACACAAGGTCACCTTTAATGTGGAGATAATCTAGCTTTCAAAAAAAGGGACACTCTGGATTGGGACAAAAATTAAAAATGTCTCAGTCGAGAAGGATTTCTCCTTCACTGAAAGGTATACTATCAGAACAGATATCACACTTCGCTCTTAGCCAACAGGCCAAGGAACACTTGTATTTAAATAAAATAAGATTTGAAAATACCCAAAATTTCAATTTGTCATAAATATATAAAATTTCTTCATTTTATTATTATTAATAATAATTAACTAATTAATTAATTTTGAATAAAAACCCACCAAAAGTTAGATTTAATTGTTATTTATATTAAATGAGTACTAGTTGCCCTTTTTTTCAGTTCACCTTAGTTTTATTAACTCAGGTGAACTGAAAAATGACCACCCCCCCCCCAAAAAAAAAAGAAAGAAAAAAACTAGATAATTTCTACAAACCCAACAAAAATTAGTGGTTGTTTATATTATTCACGTAGCAGTGATCACAAGAGGAGACAACTCATGTTTTACTTGCTATTTTTTTTTCTCTTATCAGTCAAATGTTTTACAGATATTTATATAATTACGATCTATTAAGTTGCAATTGATTGACATTTTTTATTTACGGCTGACTATTAATGAACACTATTTATTATTAAAATGATTTGAATGGTCGATTCTCAAAAAGTAAAAAAAAACAACATTTTGACCCCCCCCCCTTCACTTAAAATTTCACCCAAATCCACGAAATAAAATAATTTAAATTAAATTTTTAGTATTTATTAATCATCGATCATGGAATATAATGAACCTATTATTTTTTAAATCTTAGTGAAAATGTATTTTGTGAAAACAAAATACACCTTTACTAACGTTACATTTGTAACTACTAATAAAAAACGCATGAATTAAAAAAAAGATTTTATGAAAATAAAGCACCGTAGATGTTAACAATTAAAATAAATTAAAAAATTATTATATATTACGAAAAAAAGCCCTTAAATTCCGTGTTAATAAAATCAATATACTCGAAGAAAAAATAATTTATCAAATTAACGATATTATCATTTAATAAAACATTGTTTACTCAATATTTTCATTGAAAATATAATATAATTGCAAAAAATATTTAATGTAATTTTAATGATAGCAGTTCCCGGGAAAATTTTAAACGCGATATTATATTTCCCCTTCAAGTATGAATGTGTAATCATAAGGATTTTTTTTAATAATCTTAATAATAAAATAAAAATGGAAAAAATTGAGAAACTGAGCCGTTCCGAAAAAAATCATAAAAAATGGGATAATTTCTACTAACGATTAACATGAAGGTGTATGGATGTCCAGTATTGCAATAAACAGACGGAATTTGTACTGTCACTCTCCCTCATTAAAATAAAAAAAAAATTTAAAAAACAAAAATGTAGACAAAATGTAGACAACCTCGATTTTATTTCTTCTATTTTGCACAAATTTTGAATAAAATTGATTGTTGGTCTTAATTGTATTTCTTGTCTTTGTATAAAATTCTAATTTACTTTTTAAAGTTTTGAGAATCGAATTTTAATTCAATGTTTTAATCGCTGGCGGCCATATTATTTTTCCATGCACCAAAAATATTTTTATGACGTCAAAAGTTTTATTACATACAAAAAAACAACAACGTTTTTTTATATAAAATAAAATTTGAACACTTTTTTATACAATTTTTTCATAATTTGAAATAGTTCTAGAAAATGTTTCAAGAAATCTTTTTAATGAATTTCTTAAAATTTCAATTTCACTGAATTTTTGTATTTTTTAGCCAACGTGAGAACATTTTTCATTTGAAAATTTAATTCTACGCGTAAAATAACATTTTTTTAAAGATTAACTTTAGGCTTTCATCTTTCAAACACAATCAACATTTCAATTGAAACTTTATTTTTAACATAGTTCACCTCATACAAGGCAAGTTGCCACTGTAGACGTAAGGGGCTACTGAGAATAAGGGTTTAACTACTTAAAAAAAAATGATAAGGCCGTTTTCATAAACATAGTCCTTTATAAACCACATCCATTTCTGCACGTACTTATATATGAATTTCTAAAGTTGATGTTTAGTTTAAGGAGTTTATTAACCAAAAAAAGGGCAAGATGTGACATCTTGCGTTTTTATACAGTGAAATAGAGACAAAAAATGGCCATGCAATTCTTATCCTGTTTAGGAGTGTCAAGGATTGACACAGATCACCCCCCCCCCCCACCCCCCACACACACACTCACGCCGTCTAGTGGGTAAGTAGCAGGTCAGCCACCTGGAATTGGCCAGGCGATCAAGTAAATCTGTTTGCTTAATTATTATTCTACAATATCCAAAGTTACCGTCCATGGCATTGGCTTTTATATGATGACTAAAAAGTAGCCCCTTTTAAAGAGGAGTACTTCTCTCATTGCACTAGAGGGGGTGGCATGGTGGACTACTGCGGACTGCGGTTATTTTGTGACTGGCTCGGACACTAACAAGGTGCTGTCTCTATCATATAAAAGCAACCTTATGTCAAATCTACCCACACGGGGCTGGGTGAGGAGCCAGTAAAACAACAAAAACACCTGGACTTAACTGATTCATTTTACAATGTTTACTTCGTAATCTCAAACGTTATCGTATTTTTGGTTTTTTTTTTGTGGTACAATATGTTTTGTTATTATTGTAGATAAGGACTGTCAGCCCCCCCCCCCCCCAAAAAAAAAACATGAGATTCTGCATTTTTTTTAGGTGATTATGATTTTCACCCTTAAAAACTTGTGGATTTAAAAAAAAAAGAAGAAAAAAAATTAATTTAGAATTTAACGTAAAATTATCACAAACATTCCGACCAGAGTTAAATCTTAGACGTAACCATGTTCTTGTTTTGTTTTATTTTAGGGATGGGGCCACCCGAACTTAGAGTTAGTTTTTTGGGGAGGGAAGTGGGTCTCTTGTCGCCCGGATTTAGTATATGTTTAATCGTCATTATACCATCCTCTCAGGTATTACTTCCTCCTTTTTTAGGGGTAGTGTAGTATATGTTGGGTGTTCGTTATGATACCATCCTCCCTGGCATTACCCCCTTTTCCTTTTATGGAGGGGATAGTATAGTATCTGTTCTGTGGTTAATATACCATCCTCTCTGGAATTACTTCCTCCTTTTTTCGGAGGGGGTGAGATTAATATCATAGTAAATATACTAGCAAAAATCTGCTAGTCAATACTAGGAAAGTGGAAAGTGGACCTTGGGTTGACTTTTGGCAGCCTTGTAACTCTCGCTTCCATTATTTTGTCCTTTAGTCCTCACATTCCATGAGCGATGTTTCTGACAGAGGAGGAAGAATTGCTGTTTTTTCGGGTCGGAATCTATCCGTCTAACACCTGGCTAGTTTTTGATCTTGAAGTAGTTTTTTTTTAGGACCTTACATCAAGTGGCTTCATGCCTTGTCTGGAGCGAGTTTCATAAAAAATAAAATATAAAAAATTAAAAATATTTTCTCCAAAACTTAAATACCGAACATTTTAGAGGAGGTCTCGTATACGTCGCATAGACATTTTTTTTCTCTATTTTTGTTTTTATTTGTATTTTTTTTTTATTTAAGCATTTTCACAATAGATCATCACCTAAAAGAAACTAAAGAATATTCATTTATTTTACTTTACAATTCATTGCGAAGACGATAATAGGGTTGTCTTATGTTTTGGCAAAAAACTTAACACCATTGATGAAACTAATGCTTGTATTAAAAATCCTGTCAGACAACGTTTTCTAAGCAAGCTGTACCTGCCTGGCGTTGTCCAGTAATCTTTTGGGTATCTTTTACGAGGCTCAGCAGAGTAAAAACGCTAAAAAAACAAATATACAACAAATAAAAGTAACTGTCGTCGATAAAAGTTAATTTAAAACTGTCCTGTGATATTTGTTTGTATTTTTAAACCGTTCCATCTGCTATTTATTAGAAATCAATAGTTTTGGCACACGAACTTGCAAATACAAAATGGCGCTTGCTCGTAAGAGAGTAAGTACAAGACGCCATTTTGTCTAGAAAAAAGTACGAGTTAAAAATGAACAAGAATTTTTTTACATCTAATAAAAACCCATTTATAGTACGTAAAAATACAAACAAATATCATAGGTAAGTAGACAAATATCTCTTCTCGACGTAGGTTAAACTCACTTGTTGCATATTTATTTTTATAACCCCGTTCTCGTTAGTTTTTTGGACCCCGTTCGCGCCTCTGCTGAGCGTCATAACATATACCCAATCTTTTTACTTTTATTTTTGTTTCTCTTTTTTTTTCGTTTTTAATGGTGTTTTTTTAATTTTTTTTTAAAAATCAAAATATCATTATTTTGCTTTGAATAAGACTTTAAAAGTTAAATTTAACTATTACGATTGAACCAACTTGTTATGAAACTAATTTTGTTATAGTAACCTCTATTTATAACACTCAAAATTTATTTCCAAATACTCCGGAATTCTCTACTGACATGATAGGTAATTGTACACTGAAAAAGATTTTTTTTTAAATTGAGATGGTCAAAAAGAGGGGGATCAGTCTACGTTGAATTAACAATGGAAACTGATCACCCTCCTAAAATGTAAAATATTTGAAAAAAAATTCCCAAAACTCCGGAATTCTCTAGCAGCCTGATAGGTAAGACTTATATACCGAAAAAAGAAAAAAAAACTGGTCAGTAAAAAGTTGTGAAAAACGGACTGTGGGAAAAGACGAACATGTGCCCAATTTTGATTTCAATACATATTCAATAGTAAATAAATAAAATAATAATGCAATTTGTAATTATCAAAGTTACGTTGACACGATAAATAGACAGTAGACACACATCAATCAACCCACGAAAAGGGGTCACACAATGTTATTAATACAGAGCCGGACTTTAATTATTGGATAGAAAATTGGGTGATCACCGCCGGCGCCATTATGTTTCTCCTGTCGCTTTTGTATTAATAACATTTACTTTTCTAAAATTTAGACTCTATTATTTTTCGGACCCAAATAATAATGTATTTCACTTAATTAATAAAAAAAGAAATAACAATTGGATAAAAGCAGAATGTTAAGATTTTATATAAATAAAAGTAACGGAACTATTTTGTTTTCCTTTTAAAAACTGAAAAGAAATACGAAAAAAAATTGGCGAACGAGGTACGCGACACGTCCCACGCCATCTAAAATTGCTATTATTCAATTATCTGAAAAAAAAATCGCTTATTATTATCTATTAAGCTATTTATTTATATATTATAAATATTGTATTCTTTAAACCGACTTATTAAATTTTTTAATGTGGGGGGTTCAGTTTGCGATTCCTATTTCAGTCACGTAAATTATTTACTCCCAAACATTTTTTGGTGCTTATCGAGATGAGGTCACGTATAGAAAACGCTTTTCAAAATAAACACTTGGGTATCTTTTACAATAATCCGCAGAGTCGCTAACAGGGTCCAAAAAACGAACAAGAACGGGATAAAACAAATAAATATACAACAATTGAAGCTGACCTACGTTGAGAATATATATTTTCCTACTTACCTATGAAATTTGTTTGTATTTTTACGTAGTATAAATGGGTTTTTATTAGTTGTAAAAAAAAAACATTCTTGTTTTTTTTTCACCCGTTTCTACTAAAAACAAAATGGCGTCTTGGCCTTACTTCCTTACCAAAACCCCCCAATCGCCTTTTTTTTGTGTGTGCAATGTTCGTGTGACAAAACTATTGATTTCTAATAAATAGCAGTTGGAACGGTTTAAAAATACAAACAAATATCACAGATAAGTTGGAAATTAACTTTTATCGACTACAGTTACTTTTATTTGTTGTATATGTTTTTTTTTATAGCGTTTTCAGTGTGCGGATTATTGCAAAAGATACCCAAATAAAAATCAGTTTTATCGTATTTTGCCGACCGCTATTGATTTATTACGTGTTAATATCACACACTCAGTTACGTTCCCCTGCTTTCTGTGTTTTTCGCTGTAATCAATGGCGGGTCCATAATATACGCTAAGACTTATTTTTATTTTTAATTAAAATTCTACTCAATAATTTTTGCTAAATTTTGGTGGTGCTACGGTACGAAATGGGTACCCAGATTTTTCGTCTGCAAACAGGAAGTCGCGTCATATTAAAGGCACCACTTTTTTGTCCCCTTCCCCCAAAATACCGGACGGAAAACCAGAACCTTTTTCAAAAATACCGGCAACGAAAGAATTTTTTTTTCCATGAAACAAGTAATTTATTAAAAAAATAAACAAAATAGAATAAATCTTTTTTTTTTTTTTTTTAAGAAACAAGTGATATATTTTGAGCAACGTGGAATGTGATTTTTTTTCCCTCTTGAGAATAATAAGTAATATATTAAAAAATAAACAATGTTTTTGAACGAAGAAATGTGATTTTTTTTTC
The DNA here is from genome assembly GCA_963556195.1 of Sepiola atlantica. Lineage (NCBI taxonomy): Eukaryota > Metazoa > Mollusca > Cephalopoda > Sepiida > Sepiolidae > Sepiola > Sepiola atlantica. The sequence continues at coordinate 32,347,782 of OY744516.1, read as the reverse complement.
CTTGGTTGATATGTCCATGTTGCAAAATAAGTTACTAAATCAATGTATTCTCCCCCCCCCCCCCCAACAGGTAGAGTTAGTCGGGAGGAATTTTTTTAATTTTTCATTCATTAGTTTTTGTTTATTTGTTATTTACTTAAAGAAACCAATAAAATGCAAAAAAAACAACAAAAAACAAACGAAAGTACACGAAAATCGGGGGGGGGGGGATGTAAAAATACCAATTCTGCGACATTCTCGGTTGACCGGAACTTTTTTGAAAAGGGGACAAAAAAGCGGTGTCTTTAATATGACGCGACTTCCTGTTTGCAGACGAAAAATCTGGGTACCCGTTTCGTACCGTAGCACCAATTGCCTGGGCAGCCCCGTCGGCATTCCCCGGTAGGGGCGCCTCAGGCAGTAAGCACCAAACTTACTCCTCCCCAAAGAGGGGAGGCAAAGCCTGGGAAGGTGGACCTCCCAGAACTGCACAGGACAGACCCATTGACGGGCGTAAATCAAGACCCGAAGGCCAAGACAACACCAGTATGGGGTGCAGTATCCTTCGGAACAGATACTACACTTTGAAATATTTATTTGCAGAAAATACATTTTATATTCAAAACAAATTAGGCACAAAGCCATCAAAAGTGTGGGGTGGGGTGTCGTTGGTCATCCTTTGTCTAAGGTAATAAAATTGTCTATCCTACTCTTAACTAGAATCATCTCAGTCACCATAATACCACATTTGCTCTAGGGGCCGTCCTACGTCGGCTATTATAAAATAAGTTAAAATTTTTCGTTAGGTTTTTTTTTTTTTTTAAATATATATATATATATATATATATATATATATATATATATATATATATATATAAATAAAATAAATAAATATGGTTGTATTTACAGAAATTCATTGGAGTATAATGGGGTAGGGGAGAAAAGCAAAAACCAGTTAGTAAGACCCTCCTAACCCTTTCTAAATATTAGACTGCCCACTGTTTTCCGGTTTGTTCTTAACCAAAAAACAAGCAGATTGGTCTCGAAATGGGAGTGGGATCTAAGTGGGAGAAAAAAGAAAGTGGGGGATGGAGTTTGAAGAGTGGGTGGTATCCTTTCCGGTTAATTTATTTGGAATTGTGATTTTCACCTGTGTAACTGCGTTTTCCATATGTGACCTCATATATATAAGCACCTTTTTTTAAGCGTTTATACATGTTTAGTAAAAAACAAAACAAAACGAGGCCGAAAAAAGTTATATAGCAAGTTTCAGCTATATAGCAAGTTTCAGCGATGTAATAAAAACTAGACCTAAAAAATTTAGTCACCATCTTTATAAACAAGTCGAGAAAGGGGCTAGCTAAGAAAGAACGATAACCCAAATTCCCTGTCATTTAGTTAGAAAATTAAGAACTTGAACTATCTTCCTGAACTAGTAACTTTCTCGGCTTGTTTATAAAGATGGTGACTAAATTTTTTAGGTCTAGTTTTTATTACGTCGCTGAAACTTGCTATATAGCTGAAACTTGCTATATAGCTTACTTTGGTATTATTGTAGATTAACACCCTGTGCTAAATTCTACTTTTTTTAGGCGATTACCTGTGAACACCCTGGGAAAACGTCACGGAAAGAAGAAGAAAAAAAAAGTAAAACAGTTATTTTAGAAATTAGAATAGTGGATCAATTTCGCATATAAATTTAATGTTATCCCCCATTTATGAGCCATTCTATTGTTTTAGGGTAGTTAATCATTCTTGCTATGGGAGATAAATTCTGTGCGATTTTGAGGGGGAGGAGTTGTCTACTTTTTAGACTATTACTTAGGGTTAGTGATAGGATTAAGGAGGTTTTATTTTACGGGTGACCTTGCCACTCGGACATAGGGTTAGTGGTAGGGTTAAAGGAAGGGTTTTTTTTAGGGTTAGGGCTTTGCCACTCGGGCTTAGGGCTAGTTGTATAGTAAAGTTTTTTTTTGGTGGGGGGCTTTGCCATTCGGACTTAGGATTAGTGGTAGGTTTAAGGGAGTCTTTTCTCTGCTGACGTTGCTGCATGTCCAGGGTTTGTTGCCGATTCTATCACTGACGAGGGCGCAAAAGTGTCGACACAAGTCGCATCCCATATCAGTGACTTACCGTTTGTAACGGGAACCACTGTCACGCCATCAGATCGTTTGCTATCCCCTCTGTCAAGGCCAACCGGTTCGAGGATCAATGGGAAGCGAATGATGTCTAGTGCTCGTCGAACAACATCATTAAGAGCGCTGGGTCTCGGAAATCTGCTGGCGCTCCTTCTACAGGGTATGGAGTCCATATATGTCAACCGGCTCGCCACAATGGCACTTGTGACTGCTGCAAATTTTAGAACCTGTGCGTAGAGTTACAGCGATCTCAGGCAATCGTCATCAACCAGGTTACCAAAACCCAATGATGGAAAGGCTGTTAGCCATGCACCGCTGTGTGGCGAACTTGCAACTTGAAGGCAAGCCAGACGGTGTTGGTCGCAAGATGATTTTAGAGATTCGACATTGGTCTTCATCCTGATCGTACCCCAGCTCTTCTGTCTTTCTGTCTGCTCCAGAACGATTAGACCAGCTCCCCTCCAGTCGATAGAAAGGTCATGGATCAGTTGGTTGAGAGGAGATTCGGATGCTTCATGTAGAATACTCTTAACGAGATCCTGACTTGCGCAGATGGAGAAGGCGTAAGCAAGCAATGCAACGTCGGTCGTTAATCTAAGATCAAGTCCACTAAAAGAGATAGGAAGAGTGGCCTAACGCCAGCCTATATCATCAAAATTAATGTTGCAGATGGACGTTACTGAGTCCCGAATTACACAATCCAGCCAGCTCAGGTCGACTGGAAACTGGTAACATGGCGCACTATGTAGCGAAAATAAAAATTTTGGAGAACAAAAGCAGTTGCGCAAGAGAAAAAGTGCCGGAGTCTTATCAATGAGTAAGAGCCGGGATGACATGTTGGACAAGTTGGCAATTTTTTTGTCGATGTCAACTTGGGTCGCTGGTTTGAAAATTGGGGAGCCGAGGATTAGGAGATCGTCTCGATTGGTGATGTTAACCCTATCTAAAACTTTGCTGATTTGTGAGACAGCCTCCGAGAATTGATTCTGTCGAACAGTCGATATTGACGATCTCAGACTTGGCTACAGGGTTTACATCAAGCCAGATTGCAGCAAGAGCTGGGATGATTTTGGAGAGGTTCTCAACAACATTTGCTCAACTGCCTCCAAATGTTGCATCATCGAGATACCAGATGTTCAAAGCTGTAGTTAATGAACGGGCGATATTGTCGACTCCCAGGGTAAAAAGAAGGGGTCCCATTGGGTCACCCTGCTGTATACCACACTGTGATTCAAGGGTGCGGTCATCTATAATCAGGGTGTTGGAACTGGCATAGGCAGTGTGAGCCAAAGGATGAAGCGCAGGAGCTCGGTGGAGACAGGTTTCTAGAAGATAGTCTTGTCGGATGGAGTTGAAAGCATTCCTCACATCCAACTTGACCAGCAAACTGTCTTGCTGCCATTGTTGTTGGTCCTGGATGAACGTTCTAACAGCATGTACTGCAGCTTCGCCTCCATGACAGACTCTGACACCGAGTTAGATGGGGGACAGCTCGGGGGCTAGTTTGCGGATCACAGGGTGTGTGGCCACTTTGGAGGCAAGACGACGAAGAGTGTTTACAATGACAATTTTTTTTCTTTTAGAATGTGAAGATTTGGTGCTAATTTTTTCTTTTAGAATGTGAAGATTTGGTGCTAATTTTTTCTTTTAGAATGTGAAGATTTGGTGCTAATTTTTTCTTTTAGAATGTGAAGATTTGGTGCTAATTTTTTCTTTTAGAATGTGAAGATTTGGTGCTAATTTTTTCTTTTAGAATGTGAAGATTTGGTGCTAATTTTTTCTTTTAGAATGTGAAGATTTGGTGCTAATTTTTTTCATTATTGTAGATTAACACCCCCACAAAAAATCAGATTCTACTTTTTTTTAATCGATTACGAGTGAACAACCTGAAAAACTTAGCGGAAAGAAAATTATTTTAGAATTTAAAAAAGCATTTGGTTAACTACTCTAAAAAGCTAGAATATCCCGGAATTATGGGATCATTTTACGTTAAATTTATTACGAAACTGATCCTCCCACTCTAAATTCTAAATTAATTGTTTTTTTTTGTTGCTCTTTGTTTTGTTTTCTTGTTTCCGACAAGTTTTTCAGGGTGTTCACATGTAATCGCCTAAAAAGTAGAATTTCATTTTGGGGGCAGGGTTTAATGTACAAATTTACTTATTTTTTCTAAAGCGTTAGCACCAATTTTAGAAATGGAGTGGGGGTCATATACATCCGCCCCCAAATAAATAACTGTTTGTTTATATATCTAAATCCTGAACGGTTTGAGTTGTTAAATATAAAATTAAAACATTTGTCATTAAAAATACTTTGAGAAATTACTAAAATAAGCAAAAAAGCAACTAAAATTATTGTCAAGAATGTGACTATAATAGTATATCTATTGCTGACTGCCGTTTCTTGGCCTTTTGGCCAAGATCAAAGTGTAGTATCTGTTCCGATGGATACTGCACCCCATAGACTGGTATTGTCTTGGCCTTTGGGGCTTGATTTACGCCAGTCTATGGGTCTGTCCTGTGCAGTTCTAGGAGGTCCATCCTCCCAGGCTTCGCCTCCCCTCTTTGGGGAGGAGTAAGTTTATTGCTTACTGCCTGAGGCGCCCCTATCGGGGAATGCCGATGGGGCTGCCCAGTCAATTTTTAATGGCCAGAGTGCTCACCTATCTGGCGCTGGCTTTTCAAACCCCACTTTCCCGACCCGATCTTGGGTCACATCTTACTTGTGGGAGTAAGATAAAACTGGCCTTGTGCCTAACTCCTGGAGAAGAGTAAATAAATACTCTTAATTATTATCAGAAACATCTCCTCCGTGCTAACACTATGGATTCATGTATGCCCATGAATATACTCTTTGTAAAAAAAATTATTTAAATATAAAAAACTCTTAGCATAGAGTTTGGTTTCTAAATAATTTCTTCTATTTTCTTTCTAATGTAGAAATATTGAATCTATTAACTGTACAATACATGACCAGCGTTTCTTTACACAAATCAGGACATTTAAGAACAGTCTCCATATAAGAGTCTTCATATAAGAGCAAGAAGTTGGATGTCGTCTTGGCTTTCGGGGCTTGATTCCGCCGGTCTATGGGTTTGTCCTGTGCAGTTCTAGGAGGTCCACCCTCCCAGGCTTTGCCTCCCCTCTTTGGGGAGGAGTAAGTTTATTGCTTACTGCCTGAGGCGCCCCTACCGGGGAATGCCGACGGGGCTGCCAAGCATTTTTTGTAGACCAGAGTGCTCAACTTCTCGGGCGCTGGCTTTCCAAACCCCACTTTCCCGACCTTGTGTCACATCTTACCGCTGTGGGAGGTAGATAAATCTCTGCCGTGAGAAAAGACACACAAAAAAAACGTTCGAATATTTTCATTTTATTTATAGATCAACTGTGTTACGTATTTTCTAAAATTAAAACTTGATGTTGTAAACCGTTTGTTTATTGGTGGATTATTTTGTATAGATCCAGTTTTGTTTATCCGTCACTCGTACTGTTTTTAAAAAAAAATTTCAAAACATTATTACGTGAACCAGAACATTCTATTTTACATTTAAGTCCTATCACAAATATTAGGCTGCCATAAGGCCATGAACTTTCTGGCACTCCAGAAGATGATCACACTGCCGCGCTGACCTCCGGTTTAAAAGGTAAAGGTAAAGGTCGCATAGCCTGGACGCGCACGAGTGTCGTTGCCGACATCGCACACTGCCCATCGCCGTAGCGGCGGTGATTTGTTAAGAATCACCGTGTCTAGGGCACAGCATATGGAAGGCGGAGCCCATCCCTCTCCTTCCGCTGCCTTGAACCTTCCCTGAGTTTTAGTCAGGTACCCATTTATTGCTGGGTGGACAGAGGGAGTTTTCAGACCCGAAAATTCGCATGCCGTGAGTGGGATCGAACCCGGGTCGTCCAGCCCAAAGACAAGTGCTATAACCACTCTGCAGTAAATATCAAATACGGATGATCAGAAATAATTTTTAAAAACTTTTTTTTTAATTCATATTAATTTGAGATTTCACAAATACATTTTATTAATAATGTAAGTGTTTGAAATAAATACAAACATATGATTTTGTAACCTGTTCAAAACTAACAACGGAAAATTTAGAATTGTATTTTTATTATAATAAAATAAGTTGTTAGCAAAACAAATGATCAAATATGTTTTGATTTGTTTTATGAATATATAATAAATCTTTGATAACAAATCTTTTTTATGCATCAAATATGATGAAATGTCTTCTTTTTATTGATATAAACAAAGGTTTTAAATGTCTTGTATTTTGTGAAACAGCAACATAATATGTTTTGATTTTTTTATAAAAATATAATAAAATAGTTTAGTATTTTAATAGTAATTTTTAAAGCAAATATTTTATAACAATTTAGTAACAAAAATAAATAAGCAAACCCTGTTTTAAACAAAGTTTTGAAATGTCTTTTGTATGTTGTGAAACGACCGGCAACATAATTTAAAGCATTTAAAAAGAATAATAAAAGCGTATAGAATAAAGAATATTACCGAAATAATTTTGTTTTATTCGGTGCCGCCAGAGAAATTCTTGAAGGTAGCTGTTGAAGTTGTCAGCGCTAGTCCTTCGCATGGCTCGTAAAATATTTGATTATTTATTTTTACCTTATTTTTGAACAGGTGACAAAATCATATTTTTGTGTTTATTTCAAACGCTTGACCGGTATTGTCCGGGCCTTCGGGTCTTGATTTACACCGGTCTATCGGTTGTCCGTCCTGTGCAGTTCTAGGAGGTGCACCCTCCCAGGCTTTGCCTTCTCACCCTTTGAGAAGGGGTTAGTTTATTGCTAATCGCCTGAGGCGCCCCTACCGGGGTATGCCGACGGGGCTGCCCAGCCAATTTTTAAATGGCCAGAGCGCTCAAATTCTCGAGCGCTGGTTTTTTCAATCCCACTTTTCCGACCTTGTGTCACATCTTGCCTTGTGGGAGGAAGATAAATAGATTCAAACACTTACATTATTAATAAAATGTATTTGTGAAGTCTCAAATTAATATGAATTTAGAAAAAAAGGTGTTTTTTTTTTGTATCATTTCTAATCGTCCGTACTTGATATTTACTGCAGAGTAAACCGGAGGTCAGCGCGGCAGTGCCATTTTCTGGAGTGCCGGATTTCTTTTTTGATTCTAGTATTCCACTAATTAACTCATTTAGGATTAACTTATGTGATAACAAAAACACACACACACACACAAAAAACTACGTGCAAAATGAATGCCGATCCCCAAAATATAAAAGCATCCCCCCCCCTTAATTTAAAAATTCATCAAAATTCAGGATATCAACCAATTTTAATGAAAGTTTCAGTATTTATTAATCAACGATTACGGAAAATAATGAACGAATTATTTTTCAAAAGATCGTAATGAAAATGTATTATTTTGTGAAAACAAAATACACCTTTACTAAAATTACATTTTTAAGTACTGATAAAAAATGCATGAATTTTTTTATTTATTTGTTAATGAAAATAAAGCACTGTGGATATTAACAATTAAAATTCAAAGAGCTTCTAAATTTCGTGTGAATAAAATCAATATATAACTCAAAGAATAATTAATTTCTCGAATTAACGATATCATCATTGAATAAAGCATTTTGAATATTTTAACCAGAAAAATAATATAATTGCAAAAAATAGTTTATGTGATTTTAATGATAAGAATTTCCGGGAAAATTTAAAACGCGATATTATAATATTTTCCCTTCGCGCATGAACATGTAATCATCAGCGTAAGGCATTTGTTTTATAATCTTGAAAAAAAATTGAGACAATGGGACGCCCTCCCCCACACCAAAAAAAGTAATAAAAAAGTCGGATAACGATTAACTCGAAGATGTATGGATGGCCAGTATTGCAATAAACAAACGGAATTTGCACTGCCACGCCATCAAAATAAAATTAAAAAACAACAACGTGTGTTTATATGACAAAGAAATGTAAATAACATTTTTTTCATTTCGTCTATTTGGCTCAAATTTTGGATAAAATTGATTGTGAGCTTAATTATATTTCTTGTCCCGAAATAAAATTCTTATTTACTTTTTAAAGTTTTGAGAATCGAATTTTAATGCAATGTTTTAATCGCTGGTGGCCATATTGTTTTTCCCTGAACTAAAAATATTTTTACGGCGTAAAAAATTTTATTACATTAAAAAAACAAAGTTTTTGATACTAAATAAACTTTGAACATTTTTATACAAAAAAAAAACTCGTTTAAAACAAAATGAAAAGATTAAACTAAAATATATTGGTAAATATTTAAAGAATTTTAATATCCCATTGGGAAATAAAATCTCATTGAACTCAATGAACTATTAAATGACATTAATAAGTACAAAATTAAAGAAAATATGGTATAATAATTTTACAATTTCTATAAGCTATTACAAAATCATATCTTCTGTATAAAAGTAAAAATAATAAAATATTTTATAGCGATTATGAGCTCCCATATAACCTCTGAATGTCGCTCACAATCTTGTTTACATTTCATCGTTTGCCGTCGCTTACAGATTTTATCATTACTCTTCCATTTGTTGGATACTTATACACTTTTTAGTTAAATGTATATACATTTTTTTTAAATCAATGTCTTAAAACTTTAATTTACTAATTATCTTTGAAATAGTTCAATAAAATTGATATTTATCTTTCAAAGAGATTTTTTAAAGTTTTAATTTAACTGATTTTTTGTATTTTTTAGCCGACGTGATAACAGTTTACATTTTTAAATTTATTTTCACATTTTTTAGAGATTAACATTAGGATTTTATCTTTCAAACACATTCAAAATTTAAATAGAAACTAATTAAAATAATTATGATTAGCCCGTTTTAATACCCATAATCCGTATAAGCCGCGACCATTTTTGCACATACCTAGTTAACCAGAACTTTCTATTTTACATTTGAATCCTATCACAAATCTTTCTGAGATGTCTTCTTGATTCTAGTATTCCACTAATTAACTCATTTACGATGAACTTATGCGATAAAAAAAAAGAAAAGAAGGGAAATTATTTGTTATTTTAACTTAAATTTCAAACTTCTATTCTAATCTTGGTTTTTATCTTCATAACGTTTCGACCAGTGTAGTCTCCCACCTTATTCAGGTGCATCTTTTCGAACTTGGTCGAGCACCATTTCCCTTTAAAAAAATGTTTACTGACTTTTAATTCTTCGAAGTAGTATCAATAGTATTCTGAAGATTAAAAAAAAATCAGTAAACATTGTTTAGAGGGTAATGGGGCATCTTTTACGAGACTCAGCAGAGTAAAAACGCTAAAAAAACAAATTTACAACAAATAAAAGTAACTGTAAGTTGTAAAAGTTAGTTTCAAACTTGCATGTGCTATTTGTTTGTATTTTAAACCCGTTTGAAGTGCTATTTATTAGAAATCAATAGTTTTGACACCGTAACTTGGGAAAAAAACATGGCCGATTTTTTTGGGGGGGGCTTACTAACGAATGCACTAGGAGCGACCATATTGTTTTTGTGAAAACGGTGGGAAAAAAAACAAGAATTTTTTTTTTTACATCTAATGAAAACCCATTTATAATACGTAAAAATAAAAACAAATTACATAGGTAAGTAGGAAAATATCTATTCTCGTCGTAGGTCAACTTCACTTGTTGCAAATTTATGTTTTTAAACCCTTTCTCGTTCTTTTTTTGGACCCCGTTCGCGCCTCTGCTGAGCGTCGTAACATATACCCGGGTAATGCCCCCCCGTTACCCTCTAAACAATGTTTACTGAATATTTTTTAATCTTCAGAATACTATTGATACTACTTCGAAGAATTAAAAGTCAGTAAACATACTCGCGCCATCAGAAATTATTGTAATTTTAATTTATAATTGAAAACTATGAAAATATCGGTAAAATTAGATTTTATCACCTAAGATAGCGGCAGGATGTGTTGTCAATATGTCGTCTGCACTTTGTCGCCGGTGTTAAGGTTTTAAAAAATCCTCTAAGTTTAACTGTTAAGTTTTTAGTGGATTATTTGTATCATTAGAATGCATTACATATCGGAAGAAGTTTTATCAGCCTTCGAGCTTTGTATTATAAATATTTAATTAAAAGAATTAGCAGTCCAAACTACAGATACAATTACAACACTGACATGGTTGGTTGGTAAGGCATAGGTCATTACTGTATTTGTAAAAAATTCAACTAAAGTAATTTTGCGAGTCATTTACAAGAATTTTTATGGCGCCATGGTATAAAAACCAATTTCTTTGGTAATTTATTGGATACGACATTACTATGCGGTATATAAAAAATTGTTTCTTAAATTATTAATTTGTATTCTAAAAATAATAATAAAATACTGTTTAATATACGGATTTTATTATTTTAAAATATTGGAGGGAAAAAGTCGTCGATTGTCAAAAATTTCCAACAGAAAAAATAAGGGTGAAAAACTAAAAAAAAAAGTCAATAACTGTTACCAAACGCAATAAAAGTTACTTTTCTATCTACCTGAATCATTTTTTGTGTTTTGAAGTATTTTAAAGCGCTTTTATTTACATAAACCAGCTCATTTGTGACCTATTTGCGTTAAAAATATTTTATATTTAATGGAAGTTATAAACATTTAAAGTTATCGTAAATATCGGTTCTGAACACAGCCATCTTGTTTAGTATTGTATTTCAATTAAGATAATTTATGTCGCCAATAGTAATGTTTACCAAAGTGATGTTGAAACCCTTAAAGCTGTCAATTCGAAAGTAACTTCTGACTAGAATGAAAGTATATAAGCCAAAGTCAAGTATTATGGTTCTTTTGTGCCCTTAAGCTAAAGAAAAGCAGTATTCTTCGACCACGTTACTATTGTATCAATGATTCGAGTTTTTCTTTTACCTAATTTAGATTGCTATGCTTTATTCAGCATCATAACTACGAAAGACTTGCCAGGCATTTAACTAAACTAACTTAGTAGTAGTAGTAGTAGTGGTGGTGGTGGTAGTAGTGGTAATAGTAAGTACTAGAAAACAGTCGAGTACTGTGTAGATGTAATCTAATATATGTACATCTATTGGATCATCACTTATCAAGTCCAAGAGCCACTCGAGCATAATTGTTAATGAGATGAAATGATTATCAGCCGAAAGATAGGAAACACTGTGGGCGTACTAAAATCGATCAATGTATAAACGACATTTGATTATTTACTAATGGAGCGTTGAAGACAAGAATTTGTTGACAGTTGATTTGAGGATGACCAAATTGTAATCTGCAGGGAAGCAGTCACGCGGTAATGTGTTCCAAAAAAAGCTCTGACCATGGAAATTCCGCCTGACGTTTGGGGCGTTGTATAGCAATACGACTTCTTAGTGCGAATGTCTCACAAGGAGGAACCAAAGATTGGAGCTCAGTCGAGCACCTTCCATGGAAATAATGATAGAGTAGAGAGAGAGTAACAGCATCTATTGTGTGTTTCTTCTGAAGCACCTTTTTACCTGTCTCTCCACGAGGGATGGATGTTGCACAAAGTTAAGCTTACTGTGGGATGTGAGCTTTTTTGATGGCCACGAGAGAGCTCCTGGCCTCGTGGTCTTAAGTAATGGCCACTGATCGGACTGGTGAACTTTCAATGAGAAGTCAACAATTTGAGGAATAGATGAGCTCAACATTTCTTGAACTGAATAGTTCTCATTGAAAGGTCATCATTTCGACCAGTGGCCATTAATAGAGACCACAAGGTCATGAGCTCTCTTGTGGCTGTCAAAAATGGGCACATACCACATTAAGCTCGATCTTGTAGCGTCCAATAATGGCCCCTACTCACATTAGGCTTGACCTTGTGTAACATTCAGCCCTCGTGGAGGGGCAGGTAAATAAGAGTTTTCTGTCACGATTTACCGCCTCCCAACAAGGGCTGGATGTGATACAAGATCGATTCAATCTGAAGGAAATCCAGTCCCCCCCCCCCTAAAAAAAGGAGGCACTAGATTGGGGGAAAAATAAAATTACCTTAGTCGAGAAGGATTTCGGCTGCTCTGGCCGAGGACAGAACAGATACTACATTTTGATGCTAGCCTGAAGACCGAATCGATTTGCCAATCTCCCGGATGTGACACAAAGTCGAGCGTAATGTAGAGTAGGCGGTCATCACCACAAGGGCGCCCAAGGCCACTATAGAGTATCCATAGAAATTCCCTGAATCGGACTCGTCGGCAATCCCTGGTAGGAGGCTCCCCGGGAAATAACCCCCCTTCTAATAACGTCCTTCTCAAAGGGAGACGAGGGGTAAACCTTTCGCCGTCCGCTCATCCGACATCTAGGACCAGAAAAAGGTCTGGGCTGGAAAATGCACCGCTTATCTCATGACTTTTATAAAAGTACTTTTGAAATACTGTTATGTCATTTTCCATTATTTTGTAAATGTTATTTCATTTTGACATATTTCCTTTATTATTCCCATTTGGAATCACCCGCGTCCACTTGTTAAAATACACGACGATAATTAGCAGATACGCGTAACATGCATTTTTAAAACAGTAAAACAGTTTTAAACTTTAATAATTAACGAATATAAATGTCACCGCGGCCTACGTGGCTATAAAAAAAAAAAGAAAAAAAAGAAAAACCAGTTTCATTATCAGATTTCAACTTGTATTTATTTCATCGGGAACAGTTTTCATTTCTCAGAACTTTATTGACACAAAATCATGTTTCTCCGTTATCTAGATTCCACGTTCAGTTTATGATCATATATGGATGTAAAACTGACAATTATCATGGATTATCATTCCGTCATTATCAACTCAGTCCATGTCTTCACTGATTAGAATAATTAGTAAAAAAGAGTTAAATGTTGTGAAACTCAAAAGTGAAACTATTCGATCTTTAAAACATCACGTGCGACGGCACACCCTCATTTCATGGGATAAGGAGTGTGTGTGTGTGTTTTGATTGTTTTTTAACGAGCAATTCTTTCGCATATATTGGGTTATCTATCTATACCCCCCCCCTTTCAATCTCGTTACTCGTCGTAATTAGGATAGAATTTTTCAGAACCGGTAATGTAAACAAAAACACTAATTTCTCCTACTTTTGCAGTGTGTAAAGATAGATCATTGTAAAAAAAAAAAAGCGCTGACGACTGTACTGGCAGGCGGGTTTCTAATCTCAGGTTGAAACACTCACCGTGTCTAATCACACCGAGTACTCGTGATACAGCGACACAGCCCTCTGGGAATTTATTTATACTATTATTATTATTTTAGTTATTAAAAACTGTGTTCTGCAGCTACGGTAGTCAAATGACATCCCGTAGCTGCAATCAGTCCTCCATGCTAGTCCCAGGCCATCTGGCCTTGTCATGCGCAAGTTGTCGTAGGCAATGAAGTTGTTTCGCTGTATGTAGTGGTCCTAGTCCCGCCTGCTTGAGGTCAGCATGTAGTGTGCCCAGTAGATTTGTGCGGTGCCGTCCTAGTCGCGGTTGGTAGGCTTGCTAGCCAGTAACGGCAAAGTCTAGTGCCCTCTGTGCGGGAGTGTCAGGGTCTATTCGTAGGACATGGCCTAACATAGACCATCTTTGTTCAGCGACCTTTGTGGAGAGGGGGTTTTCGTTGCACAGCTTGTATAGTGGCTTGTTGCTGATAAGTTTTTTCGGCCAGCAGTGACCTGTGATGGAACGGAGGTGTCTGCGGTGGCATGCATCCAGCTTGTCAAGCATGGCTTTTGTTATTGCCCAGCTGTTGCTATTGTAGAGCATGATGGACACGCAGTACGCGTTATAGAGACGGAGTCTAGTCTTCAACATGATCTTGGTTCGTAGTTGAGTACATTAACGTTTGCTTCCCTAAGTTTTTTCCTATATAATTTAATCACACAAAATGTATTCTAAAATATACCTTAGTTTTGGAATTGATTTATGTTTGAGGAAATTAGCCGTAATTTGCCATAAACTGAACAAATCACCCATCTCTTACTTTACTATATATATATTTCTCTCGCCCCTTCTTATCCTATGTGTATTCAATCACTCTCTAATATTTCTTAATGCCTGTGAGCATTTGCAGTGCCTCTCTTTCTTCTGCATTGCCACCTAATTTACATATTTGTATTTGTACCACCACAAACACATATGTAAATTAGATAGAAAAATAATAGGTCTTTTCAATAAGTAAAGAAAGTTATTATTTTTAGTTATGCCAGAATAATGTTTTAGCAAATGTGTCCTAGTTTATGAATTTTCGAATGAAATTAAAGTAGAATAAATAGTGGACTTGGATACGTCTCGTAACGATATATATATATATATATATATATATATATATATATATATATCAAGGGAGGCGCGAGAGTGCTCTATCCCTTAATAGACTTCAAAAACGGCCTATGCTAGAAATCTCATTTCTTTGATCAATCATAACTCAAAAACCAATAAACCAAATTAGTTAAAACTTTGCACAAAATTTTTTTTTTGATAGGTTCTATAAGTGTGTAGCATTTCAGCATCATTAGTCAAGGCAACCCAGAGATCCAGAAAGGTCAGGCATGATTTTGTGTTATCCGTGTGTATGTACATATGTGCCACCCTGTATCTCATCAACTATTTGATGGATTCAGCTGATTTTTGGCAGAGATAGAGGTTCTAGGGTCTAGTTGATGGCATTTTAATTTCAGTTTACCATATACCTTAGTTTTCCAGAAAATTTTAAAAAACCTTAAAAATGACCATTGTATTGAGGCATAGCCTTTACAAAAGTAGTGACATTCCATGATGATTGCCAGTATACTGAAATCCTATGCCCTTAATAGGGTTAAGATGAAAATTCATATACACTAAATGTACAAAAGCAAGGAAATCCCAAATTTTTACACTTTTATTGTCATTAAGGGTATGCAAGCACAACAGGGCTATGTATTTTACTGGTAAGAATTTTTCTTCAGCGCACCTCACACACTTCATCCACTCATGCATAGAGATTTATACTGTAGTGATGTGATAATGAAATAGTTTGGTTGATATGTAGTCATACCCTTAATGACAATAAAAGTGTAAAAATTTTCTTGCTTTTTGTACATTTAGTGTATATGAATTTTCATCTTAACCCTATTAAGGGCATATGATTTCAGTATACTGGCATTTATCATGGAATATATATATATATATATATATATATATATATATATATATATATATATATTAGGCAGCACTTATGTTTGGATATCCTTGTATGACTTCTTTCTATTTGCCAAATCAGGGTATTTGTTATGGCAGATTCATCAGCCAATTCTCCACAAAAAAAAAGACCCTGATTCGGCAAATGGAAAGGATTCACACAAGGATATCCACGCATAAGTTGTCTGTCATATTCAGCAACACTTTATATATATATATATATATATATATATATATATATATATATATATATATATATATATATATATATATATTATAATTTAGTAAATGTTTCGAATTTGTTTAAAAAACATTTTAATTCAAACAATTGTTTCTGCCCATCTTAAAACATACGTTCTCTTGATAACAAAACTAAAAAATCACTGATGAAGCCTTTTAAAAACAACTTGAGTTTTGTTATCAAAAGAGTGTGTTTTAAAATGGGCAGAAACAATTGTTTGAATTAAAGTATTTTTTAAACAAATTCAGAACATTTACTAAATTATTTACTATTATAATTTTGAGCTCTAGTAATGGATTGAACTATTACCAAAACTTTTGCGTGAATCTAAAGGAATAGCGTATGTAGGTAAAAATAATTTAATATTATTTATTTAAAATTAATATTATATGCCCCTTTAATAAGATTAAAGTTGAGCCCTGTTCAGGGAAGTTAAAAATAGACTGACACGTAGCTATAAGGCATATTCCGACAATGTTCGTAGAATCTCTAAGTCAGTCCTTCTTGATATGCCGCCCTCCGGATAAATAAAACTTAAATTCCCTTCTTGAATGTGGTAATGTCCTGTGGCCTAATGGCTACAGCACTTGCTTACGGAGTTTAGGTTGACTCCGTGGCAGGGGTTCAAACCGTGTGACCGTCCGAGATTATCATCCCTGCACCGATGAGAGCGAAAGCTAGAAATGCTAGCATATGTAGGTAAAAAAAATGTAATACTATTTATTTAAAATTAATATTATATATATATATATATTAGGGTAGGTCGATTTTACACTTTTTTTTAAATATTAAAAAAGGCACGTTCCGAAAGTTGTATATAGACCTATTAAATACTCATGCAAAAAATTAGATCAAAAACTTCAGCGGTTTTTTGAGCGTTTGGTATCAAAGATCGTAGACAAGAATATACTGAAAATTCCTCGTTTTTGCAAGATTTGCTTGAATATTGGTGTGAAAACCAAATAATTTTAGCATTTAAAAGCAGGGAATGTCCTTTTATTTTATAAAAATGATATGAATTAAAGAAATCTTCAAATTGAAAATTTGCCCCCCCCCCCTCATTTTCAGTATCTACTTTTGTAAACTACCTTTTAACGTTATGAATTAAACAGTAATATTTGAATACCTAAAAAAATGATTTTTTCTGTTATTAGTGAAAATATAACAAGCAAAGAAATAAGGAAAAACCTAACACTATTTTAATGAAGCTTAATATAGAGAGTCAAATTGCTCCATATAAGACCCCTTAGACAAAAATGCTGGTCTCAATTTCTGACTCAAAACTTTGGCTGTAATGTGTTGATGCCTTGCTTCAAAACCATATACAGTTTGTGAAGCTTCTGTTATTAACTTAACTGCCCGTTCCACACCCTGAGAATGTGAGGGCAAATCTGGCAAGTCAAGCTTGGTTCCATTCATCAACGATTCTCGAAGTTCAGATTCAGTAAAATCTTCCGTCATTGGTGGTTCAAAAATGCCGCATAATTTTAAATCTATTAATTGTGTCCAATGTGTGGCATTAAAATTAATAGGTAGTATTCTTTTTAATCTTTTTCTGGTTGACTCCTCACTCCTGAAAGAACAAATTAATTAATTGAATTATTAAAAAATTCCAATCTGTACTGCTTTAATAATTATGGTGAAATTAGATAAAATCTTTAAAAATCATTCTATAAATTGGAATAAATAATTGAGTCAGAGATATATGAATAAATATTACTTACCTAATGGCCAAAATTCTTTTTAAAGCTTCTTCTCTTACTTCAATCTCCTCAGATTTAACCATGGAATTAAGAAAGTTTTCAGGCAGTAAACAAAATGTATTACCTTGTATATTTCTAAATGTGATATCTTGGATTTCCTGAGGCTTCTCCTTAATCCTCTGGGTCATATTAAAAATGTGCACTTACTGATTGTGGAATTTACTATTTCTTTTAATTTCAAACCAAAAAGTGGCATACACATTTACAATAAAATTTACTACATAGTGTAGTTTTGTTGTGTGCCTTTGTGGGTATGCACCACGAGTCCATAAACACATAAGCCTGATGGCCAAAGTTAACCATCTTGCTTGGTTTAAAGGACCAATTTTCCAGGAGGCATATCTAGAGTCAACCTTACCTCTAGAAATACCTACTGTGTATTCATAAAGGAGTCTTTGGTCAGAACTAAGATCATGTATTTCATCAATTTTGGAAAATGATATTTGGGGTAAATCATATCAATCATTTGAGCATAATTTCCCCAGAGGGCTACTGAATGTTGTAGGGCCCTTTGCGCAACCATCTATGTTTTTAAAAAGGGCTCTGAAAGGTAGTTCATTATGATGCAAAGAGCAACCAATTGTGTGAAGAGTTTTAAAAAGTTTTTTTTCTAAAATTGCAACCATTCCACCATCGCAACTTGTGTTGGTATTAGTGTTGTCAACAAGTATAGCCTTGATACTGTTCTCACTGTGGAATTCATGCAAAACATCCACCACTTGATCTGCATGAACAGCACCTGTTGCACCACTATTCGGAAGAACTCTATGTGTCAGATATTTACTTTCACATGGTGTTTCTTTTGTAAAAGTTAAATGGTGTTCTGGTCCCTTAGTTTTTTTCATAATTCTCTGTCTATTTTCATCCACAATTTCCTTATACATCAATGTGTCCTTATCCATTCTCCCATCAACTCCAATACATATATTTTAGGTGGGGTAAAAACTCCTGGCTGAAATAGTTTTATTTATCTACCTCCAACAAGGTAAGATGTGACACAAGGTCAGGAAAGTGGGATTAGATAACCCTGCGCTATAGAGGTGAGCACTCTGGCCATTAAAAAATTGACTGGGCAGCCCCGTCGGCATTCCCCTGTAGGGGCGCCTCAGACAGTTAGCAATAAACTTACTCCTCCCCAAAGAGGAAAGGCAAAGCCTGGGAGGATGCACCTCCTAGAATTGCACAGGACGGACAAGCCCCAATAGACGGGCGTAAATCCAGACCCAAAGGCCCGGACGATACCGGTTTATTTGGTGGGGTAAAAACCCCTGGCTGAACTAGATTTTATTTATCTACCCCCAACAAGGTAAGATTGACAAAACGTCAGGAAAGTGGGATGAGAAAGCCAGTGCTCGAGAGGTGAGCACTCTGGCCATTTAAAAATTGCCTGGGCAGCTTCGTCGGCATTCCCCGGTAGGGCCGCCTCAGACAGTAAGCAATAAACTTACTCCTCCCCAAAGAGGAAAGGCAAAGCCTGGGAGGATGCACCTCCTAGAACTGCACAGGACGGGCGTGAATCCAGACCCAAAGGCCCGGACGATACCGGTTTATTTGGTGGGGTAAAACCCCCTGGCTGAACTAGTTTTTATTTATCTAACTCCCACAAGGTAAGGTGTGACAAAGGGTCGGGAAAGTGGGATTAGATAAGCCAGCGCTCGACAATTCAATATATATGTGTGATAATTAAACAGACAATCAACACGGGAAGTCAAATTCGCCCGATGAATTTTCAACCGGTGAATACCATAAAAAATATCCAATAAATAAAACGCCTATGTAAACAAATAATTATTTATATATAACATTAAATATCATAGTATTTTATTCCTTTTTAATTTGAATATGTACATTTAATTTCTTAAGAAAAATAATTATAAACTTTAAAATATTTATTATTAAGTAATGTATTACTTTTTTTTGTTAAAACCCGGGTTTAATTTAAGGCGACACATCTGCCGGTGAAATCTCGGCAGTGAGAAAAAATCTCGATTTATTTGATCTTAAAGTTGCAATGCTCAAATAAATACAAAATTTTGAAGAAAAATATTTCTTGTGGTAACTTTTGACATTATTTGGCAACTTTCTTCGAGTGCGATAATTTACAGTTTCAAAATCGACCTCCCCTAATATATATATATATATATATATATATATATATATATACTATAAATATTTATTTAATATTAAAATGTTTTATATTTATATATATATATACTTCTAGCATGTTTCGCTCTTGATAAAGCCCGCACAACACTTGGGCAACACGTTGAGTTCTCAGGTTTTCTGCTGTTTCCTTTTTTTAACTCGTACCGTCGGATACCGTCGGATTATTTTATCCTTTCATCTTTTTATATATATATATATATATATATATATATATATATATATATATATATGTAAATAAACACTGGTACATTTTAGTCAATATATTTGCATTTCATTAATTAATATATATATATATATATATATATATATATATGTGTATATATGTAGTCATCCATAGACAAACTGTTTTACTGGATCACCGCTCCTCGGTGTGGCTAGACAGTTAAGCGCTTCTAACCATTTGGCCGTCAAGCCTGATCCATGGATAAGCAAAATCTCCATATTTATAAAACACAGGTCTTCCCTAGTCACAAAAATTAAACAAAAAAAATCTTCTAAAGCTTTTGATTCATCAAAATGACCCACTTTGCTCGTTTTCATTGCTTCACAGATTCCTGGCATTCTTTCCACCAAATACTGAAGGTAGACTGAAAATAGTTCTGCCCGGCTTTCCTGAAAGAGTTACCAGAGTTCAGCTGTACTTGTGGGTTATTTAGCTCTAATTTTTTGGTCAAGTTCATTCAACTCCAATTCAACGGGATTTAAGTCTGCTGATTGCACCGGCAAGATATCAGTAGGAGCATATTTTGTTCGTCTTTGCTTTGAATCTACCTCTGACCAAGTTTATTAGTATACTTTGGTTCATTACTTTGTATACATACGAATCCTTGACCCATAAGTCACGTTCTGAATGGGATCAGGTGATGCTGCAGTATGCTCTAAAAGCTGGTTTGATTCAATTTGCCCTTCACCTTGTGCAAATGCCCGACTTTACAATTGGCAAAAGCAACCCACACCATAACAGAGCCTCCACCATGCTCTATAGTTGGTGTGATACAGGGGGCTGCAACTCTTTTACCAACTATTTGCCACATGAAGACCAAAAGATTTAGAACTTTATGCGGCTTGGCCCAGTGCAATCTTTTTATTCTTGTTTTCTCAACAGTAGTTTCTTAGCTGCAATTCTGACATCAAAACTAGCTTCACAGAGTCTTCATCTCACAGTAGATGTTGAGACATTTTTATCACAACACATCACAACATTAATTTAGCTGTGCAGTGATGTTTGTCACGCAAGCTTGTGACTGCTGAAATTACTCACTGCTCTTGTTGTTTCTTTTGGCCCTCCAACCTTACTTTTAGTCTTGTTCTCTCCTGTTTCCTGATGTCTCCTAACAGTAAAGTCTACAATAGTTCTGGACAAAAAATAAATAAATTAATTTCTTATTTAAATATCCTTCTTTTGTAAAAGTAATGATCTCTTATCTTTGTTCAAGTGTAAGTTAACATGTTTGGGGCATTTTGTTGAGAAACAAGTTTTGATCCAGAAGAACGTTGCAAAAAGCCCCATTTAATATGTGTGGGATGAACAATCAGAAAATCAGAGCTAAGCAACTAACAAGTGCGGCTCACATCTGACAACTCTTGCAGAAAAGCTGTGCAGAACTAGATCACTCTACCTGCAGTCAAGAATCGTTGAAACAGTGATAGCAGCCAAATGGAGTCATTTTGATCAACGAAAAGTTCAAGAAGTTTATTTTTTTGTAGTTTTTGGTTTAATCTGTATTTAATGTGGTATTTAATGTGGTATTTAATGTGGTATTTAATGTGGCTCAAGAAGACTTTTATTTAGTATAATAAGTAAAACTATTATGAGGCTTAGCTTGTTTCATTAAGATAATACTTTTAGGGTAAGAAATAGCAATTTTTGAGGTGGCCCAATACTTTTGATTGATAGTGGATATCCTCAAATTAACGTAAGACAACCATTGAAATTGTAATCATAATGTTACATATACAATGGTGGTCAAAATAGTTTAATTGTGAGGCGATTTTAGCTTGGTTATTTATCGCTGATTGTTATGTTTATTTACTCCTCGCGGAGTTAGGCACAAGGCCAGTTTTATCTTACTCCCACAAGTAAGATGTGACCCAAGATCGGGTCGAGCAAGTGGGGTTAAAAGCCAGCGCTCGAGAGGTGAGCACTCTGGCCATTTAAAAATTGCCTGGGCAGCCCCGTCGGCATTCCCCGGTAGGGGCGCCTCAGACAGTAAGCAATAAACTTACTCCTCCCCAAAGAGGGGAGGCGAAGCCTGGGAGGGTGGACCTCCTAGAACTGCACAGGACAGGCGTGCAGTATCCATCGGAACAGATACTACACTTTGATGAAATCCCGGATTATGTATATATGTATATATGTATATATATTAGTAGAATACCCGTACTGAGACGGGTATAAGCAATAAATATAGCATTGGCTTGAAATTGTAGTGTTATATTCTTTCTTTGTGGGTTATGGTACGTTTTCGGTGTAAACTCCCTAAATTATATAGTTTAATACCCTGTTGCCTAGAATACATATTCCATAATTCATAATAATAAGTTCAGTAGTTTAGGATTTTACTAAGCGCATACATATTATTAACGTTCATGCGTGCACACCATTCCTTTTAAAAATGTATTACTTAATATAACTCAAAATTTGATGTAGAGCAATTCTTTTCTCTATTAAATTTTTTGTATCTAACTTAAAAGCTTTTTGAAAGCAGATCCGAGTTTAGGTGAGAGCAACCCCTAAGGTTTGCAAAAAATATAATGTGCTTATGTTACTCAGTGGGTTGCTGAGAATATATATTCCTAAATTCATAATGATCAGATCATAAAAAAATTCATTTTTTTTTTATATGTAAGCACCTCTTAAATGTTAACATTTACAAAAAAATAATGTGCCCATTTATCACCGTATATTTTTAGAATATATATTCCGAAATTCATAATGATCTGGTCATTAGTTTAAGAGATTACCTTGTATATACACACACACACACACACACACACACACACACACACACACACACACACACACACACACACATATACATGCGTATATTTGAAATCTGCCATGAGAAAAAGAGGCATAAATTAAATTTAGTTTCTAAAGAAGCGACAAATTGCACCACGTAAAACAAAACGAAGGAAAATAAATTGAATAATTATCTTGTTTGTAAATAAAGCGTTGCTTTAACTTTATTTATATGCAAATATTCTACCTTCTTTTCTATTAACGTTGCACAAGTCTAACATATAAAGTTTTCTTATCGGATTTTAAAGGTAAGACCCAAAAAGCATTTACGCTGACAAATCAAACTGTGATTCTAACTAGCCAATATTCATTTGTTATTGTTGTACTGTGTTATTGGCAATACTTTGCTACAATTTATTCTATAAATTACTTGGTCCGTATGACTGCTAATATGATGTTTACAAATACCTAAAATAAAAAATCAGCAAGGGGATAACTCATATTTTAGATTGAAGAGTATAATAGGAGTTGTCTACCCTATGTGCAAACAAATAAATATTAAAAGGAGTAGATGGACTCTGCCTATCGCCCAGCCGTTGTACTCTACCTTTGTCTATTAGCCAAGCGCAGAGGTACTAGCGCAGGGACACCTCAAACATACCCAGTGCTTGGCCTTTTTTCCTGACTAGGACAATGAACTCCATCTCTCTTTCTCTCTATCTGGCCAACTTGGGGAAAATTTTTTGTGACTAAGTTTCACATAACTAGTCTGGGTTGCTCTTGTTCCGACAGGTTGAGGGTACAGGTTAAACAGCTGTTCTGGCTGCTGTTTCCAACTGATAGTGCAGGAGCCCAAACTCTTAGGTAGCGCTAAGAACGGCTGTTCTATCAACAGTTGTATAATATCGTGGGTAACTATACATGCCATGTTCACATGGAAAGTGACCATACAGTTATCCCTGATGGGCTTTACTGAGGTCACAATCCCCATGAATCAAGACTCAACTAATTGTCTCGATATGTGAGCTTATTTGGCACCAAACAAGCACCCACTTTGCCCTCCCCACTCTATCTAAAACCAAAATGACAATACAAAGGAAAAGAAACAAATCTAAATTAGACACCCACCAAAAAACATCTTCGCCTCCGCCTCCGCCTCCGCCTCCGCCTCCGCCTCCGCCTTTTAGGCTAGCATTCACAAATATCCGGGTGCTTAAAACCAATATCAATGGTGTAGTAAACTCCCCGGATAACCTAGCACTAAGTGAAACAAACCTACAATCCTCAATCTCGTCACACCTGTTCGACATGACTGAATACCTCCCACTCTACTGTAAAAACTCTGACAAACATATGCACAGGCTAGGAGTTTATGTTTGAAACCCCTCCCCTTGGCTAGAGAACATAGGCTAGAATCAGATGATCAAGCCTACATATGCTTTAGATTAACCTTACAGCACAGCATTAGTTACTTATATTTCTTATATCGTTTTCCTTCGACCCAGGATTGTACCCTGCTTAACTTTGTCACTGAAACAGATACAGCACTCTCACTTGACTTGAGTGCCCAAATACATGTATTAGGAGATTTTAATGCATATCACCGTGACTAGCTTGGATTCTCCAGCTATGCAGATGCAGCTGGTAACTCCACATATAGTTTCTCCATAGTGCACTCCCTCTCACAGACTGTCACTTTCTATTTTGATATCACCTTAAAGTCTCGTCCCAAAGCTGATGAGCCGTTGCTCGAAATGACAAGAGACATAAACAGGCTTATTTTAGTTCCATCAGAGATCACATCAGAGACGCCCCATGGAGTGAAACTTTTTCTCTACCTGCTGATCAGTGCGAAAATGAGGTAACCGAATGGGTCAAAGCAGGTATTTAAGCACATGTCCCTCTGCAAAAATTCTACAGCAAGCCCACCTTCCACAATGGTTCACCTCGAAATGTGTAGCTGCTATAGCTCAAAGGCAGCAAGCATTCCGATAATTCGTCCGCCATAAGTCAACTACGAATAGACAAATTCATAATGTCAAGAAAAAATTGTAAGACTGTGATGGGTGAAGGAAAGAGAAGATGTATAGAGATGACCAGAAAACACAGTCAGTCACAGAAATTAGGTACTCGTGATTTTTCGAAAATCTTCAATAGTGTCGTGAACAATGGGCAATCAACAATTCCCCCACAATCCAACCATAATTATGTCGTCTGCATGGTAACTGATAAGGCTGAATTACTTGCTCAGCATTTTGCCTTAAACTCCACTTTGAACTTTGCAAATCACTGCCTCCCAAACTTCCCATTGCGGACTGAAGCCATACTTGATGACGTGGTCATCACCCCATCTCATGTCCGGGACATCATAAAAAACCTTGACACCTCCAAAGCATGTGTGCCCGATCTTATACCAGTAATAGTAATAAAGAAATGCTCTGCTGAACTGGCCCCTGTCCTCTCCAAACTTTACAACAAATGCCTCACAGAATCTTGTTTAAAAAGTTATTTAGAATTTCATTTTGAAGAGAGATAATTTACTTCTAATAAAGTGTCAAATATCGCTGAGATGCCGAGAACAGATACTACCTTTGATCTTAGCCAAGAGGCCAAAGAACCATAAAAATATTTGTTTGTGACTCGGCATTTTTAAAATACCCCCCCCCCCCAAAAAAAAAACTTGATTAAATTGGAATATTTTTTCAATGGGCAGTGTAGTGTAGTATCGGTTCTATTGTCATAAGAGTGTCCTCCCAGGCATTACCGCCTCCGTTTTTAAGGGTGCGTAGGGGGAATCCTCCCAGAATGAAAAAAAAACAAAAAAACTCGATTTCGTCAGAATATCTTTTAAGGGGGGGGGGGATAGTGTAGTATCAGTTATGTCTCATAAAACCGTCCACGCAAGAATGACTTTCTCCTTTTTGGGTGGAGAGAAGTAGTGTTCGTTCATCATGATATTATCCTCTGTCGGGGGGGGGGGGTCAGTGTAGTATATGCTCGTTTACCATAATGCTAGCTAAGGAAGAACGATAACTCACGTTTATAATATACATGTCTTTTTAACTAGAAAATTATTAAACTTATCATTCTTCCTTAGCCAGCATATTCATCTTTGTTTATAAAGATGGCGACTATATTTTTCCAGCCAATTTTCATTTAGGCGTTTCACGTGGACAATGAAACTCGCCATGGTTTTTGATGTTATCTAAATAAATAAATGCAAAAGTTTTTTCCATCTATTCTGACTATATTGACATTAAAACGGTTTATGCTTATTTCATTCTCTTTAGTATATAATTCGTCATAATACATTCCTCTCAGGCATTACCCCCTCTTCGAGGGGAAGGCCGTACAGTATACATTCGTTATTTCCTCAGGATTACCAGTTTTGTGTATGTGTGGGTGGGTGAGTAGTGTACTATATATTCTATTGTCATGATATCATCCTCCCAGGCATTAACCCCTCCTTGGGGGGGGGGTCCATTATGTAGTTCGTTCATCATAATATAATCCTCTCAGCCTCTTATTTGCATATTTATTCATTTTTAAATTTCGAATGAATTAATATTTTCTAATCTGTTAATAATTAAATACATGGGTTTATTATTTTTTAAATAAATTTGTCGCTGTTGTTGTTGCTGTTCCTATTTACTTCCTCCCACGAGAACAGAGTTAGGCACAATGTTGATATTTAACGTAGGGAGAATCCAGCTCCCCCAATATGGGCACTGTGAATTGGAACAAAAAATTTAATTGCCTCGGTCTAGAAGGATTTCTCGTTCACTGACAGAACATAAAACTAAGTGCAGATTCAGTACAGATACTACATTTTGCTCCTAACCAAACTACAGCCGAGGAGTTAACATGTTGGTAGTGAAGATGATGATGATGATGATGATGATGATAAATTAAAAATTTGTCAAAGAAAATAAATAAACCTCCTCTAATCTTTCTAAACTACAAAAGAAAAAGTATTTTTCTTTAATATTCTTTACATATTTTTTCTGTCTTTTATAATAAAGGTGAAAAGTACAAAGTACCCATTTCGTAAGTAATATAAAATCGTTTTCTTGGACTAATCGACGTTCCACCCTTATGTTTTTCATTTCATTATATAACTAGTTTTAATGGGGAATCCATGCTCATTTTTATGCTGAAACAAAATCAAATTAATCGACGTTCAATATCTTAAAGACCATATCAATTAACCTTTTTGTTGTTTTTTCCTAAAAACAAATTTTGACGATGTTCATGCACAGTATATTCCCTTCACATTGGAATATATCAAATAACACTACGACAATCATCATTTTTTAATATTTCCTCTAAATTACCAAAATATCAAATGAAAACATCACGTCTGTGGTTTCTGTAAAGAAGATTACAGCGTCAGTAATCCCCCCCCCCCCCCGGAGGGCGGGTAGTTTTTGCTAGTTAATAATAAAAACAAAAATGAGGCGGGGAGTCAATGTGTGAAACAAAAAACAACGACAAAAAAGAAATTAAAAACATTCCCTGGTAACGCCGGGTAGATACAGCGGGGTAAAATATTTTTTCCAGATTTGTTTATTTATTTAAAAAATAAAATACCAGCTGTTTGAGTAATTTGGAAAGTAAATAAGAATATTCGTTCTCTCTCTCTCTCTCTCTCCCCCCCTCCCTCCCCCTCTCTCTCTCTCTTCTCAGTGGACCACTTGTGTTAATTAATCTTAACACAGCTGCCGTATCATGAGGTACAGAACTAGGCATCGCAATTACACAAACACATTTTTCTCTTTTTTTTTTTATTGATTAATTATTTTGCCGTAAAAATTACAGCAAGTCTGACGTCATCAATGTGTGTAAAGCATTTTTTTAATCAACTAAAATAAACCTGAAACTGTTGGCCCCAAGTTTTGTCATTCGCCATGTGTGCACTGTTCAAAAATGGTTGTTAATCAATAGAATATGTGTATTTTGTTATTATTACCCCCTCTCTCGCCCACTCACTACCTCCCCCCACGTGCTTATATCGTAAAATCTCCGTTTTTTTTTTCTAATCACATAGGACCAGTGTCCAGTTTTATAATGTTAAGCCGCGAAACGGATGGCCTGAATCACCCCAGTGGCTAGGGACAAAGTGTAGTCTCTGTCCTGATACTGCACGTCAGTCAGTGAAGTAAAAAAAAATCCTTCTAAATTGAGGCAATTTTGATTTTTGTTCCGATCCAGTGTCCCTTTTTGGGAGCTGGATTTTCCCCATATTAAAACCCGACTCTGTGTACAAACTCTACCCTCGTGGGAAAGCAAGTAAATAGGAATAGAGAATGTGTATTTTGTTATTATTACCCCCCCACACACACACACACTTTTCTCGCAGGTAGACCGCATACTAAAGTAGAAGCACGCAGGTAGACCGCATACTGAAGTAGAAACACGCAGGTAGACGGCATACTAAAGAAGAAACACGCAGGTAGACCGCTTACTACACACCTAGTTTTCCCCAAAATGGTCACCCATCCAGTACTAACAAGGTTCAACGTCGCTTAACATCTGTGTACGAACATGATTTGGTCGTAACGATGCATTGCACTTCGCTCAACACAAAAACACACAGACGCATAAATATTGCTTCGAGTTTTTGTATAAAACCGCCTGCCTTGATTTGCAACCTCAAAAAATAACGATCGATTGAAACGCAAACAAAAATAACACCAAAACAAATAACAGTTTTTCTAAGAGATTTTTTTTTAGAGAACACGATTTATTATTAGAACCGCCCCCCTTCCCAGGTTGGATGAAACATCCGACAATTCATAGATATTATTGAACTGTAAATATACAACCTTTAATAATTTGAATATTTTGTTTTCGTATTCAATACACTACATCTATTTTTTGATCCTCTTCTTTTCTTCTTTTAATACACCACCCCTCCTTCTTTGTCACACACACCCCAACCGTAAATAGAGAACAAGGCAAAGTTTAAAATGCTATGCCTTGTGCATTATTCAATCTACCAGGCAAAAGACACTACAGGGTATCTTTTACGACGCTCAGCAGAGGCGCGAACGGGGTCCAAAAAAAGAACGAGAAAGGGTTTAAAAAGATAAATTTGCAACAAGTGAAGTTGACCTGCGACGAGAATAGATATTTTTCTACTTACCTATGTAATTTGTTTTTATTTTTACGTATTATAAATGGGTTTTTATTAGATGTAAAAAAAAAAATTATTGTTTTTTTTTCCCAAAGGTTTCCACAAAATTCAAGATGGCCGATTCACGTGCTTTGTTACCAAACGCCCCCCCCCCAAAAAAATCGGCCATTTTTTTCCCAAGTTCCGGTGACAAAACTATTGATTTCTAATAAATAGCGGTTGTAACGGTCTAAAAATACAAACAAATGCCACAGGCAAGTTTGAAAATAACTTTTACAGCCTACAGTTACTTTTATTTGTTGTATATTTGTTTTTTTTAGCGTTTTTACTCTGCTGAGCGTCGTAAAAGATACCCGACACTACATATACAAGACTTTCCCGAAATTCAAGGTTTTTCATGGTATCGACCTTAACTTTCCTCTTTCGATACAAAAGGAGAAGGTATGTGCTGAGAGCGAGAAGTGTTTTTGAGCAGCAGAGACGACTAATTTTAAAGAACTGTCGCGCATCCCATCCGTGCATAGAGGGAGCCCAAGGCGATTCTTGAGGGGACCCCAACCCAATCGAATCAGTGATAGGTAGGGTACATTCTTTAATTTTATATTCTTTATTTACGTTCCATTCTTTTATTTAAGAGTACATGGACAAACAGGACCGGCGGGACAGTGATAAAAGTGTGTGTGTGTGTGGGGGGGGCTCTCCTAAAAAGTGGAGGGGGGCCGGTTAAACACATGCATATATAACTTCATTATTGATGACCGTAAAGTGGGGGGGCCTAAGTCAAAAAGTGTGTGTGTGGGAGGGGGGGGCCTCAAACCCCCCCCCCCCCCCCCCCCCCGGTGCCGCCGTCCATGAACAAAGACTTTTTTCTGAGTCCCCCTTTTGGGACAGTTGGATTTCCTTCACATTAAAAACCGACTTCATGTCTAAATTTGCCCTCGGGGTGGGGGTAAATGAAGATTTTTATTGAATAAATATATACTAAAACAAATAAATAAATAACTTTTGTATTCGGATGAGTTCATTCACTTTCCAGTCATATATTTTTCTAACTTGATTCGTTAAAAAAAAGAGGAAGCGATTCTACACGCTCAATAAAGAAAATTTGAATATTTCATAATTGTTAAATATGTGAAACTTTCATTATGTCTATTTTTAACTGTCCTCATTTTATGTTTTTTGTTGTTTTTCACCCAAAAAATATCAGCAGCAATACAACTTCCTATTGTGATTGATGATTATTTATTCCAGTTACAAAGCCTAGTTTAAGTTCAAAATAAAACTAAATGCCGAAGTCATAGTGAGTACCAAACCCTCTTCTCTACTGGGAGGAGTTGCGGTGAAACCATATTTTATAACAAGACGAATCCTCATAAATTATATTGAGACAATTTTATTTTATTGTTTAAAGTTTATTGATCAAACTGATAGTTATTTTTTCTTTGAAAACTCATGAGTTAAGGACTTTCAAGTACTTTGCTTGAACTTTGAATTGCAATAAAATTTTATTCTTTCACTTTATCAAGTGCTATTAATGCTCTATCCAGAATATTAAGCTTCATTTTGATCCGGATGTTCACTAATTAAAGATATTAGTTGCCTTGTATATCTTTTGTTGTATTAACCTTGTATTAATTATGTATATATAAGATTTGTTGTGTAGGTCACAAAATTTAGTTTACTTATTATCATGTAAAAATTTTAATTTACAATATGTAGGCAAAACAGTACTACCTTTAAATAGACGGATGAATTTACATAGAACTAGTAATAAAGGCTGTGTCCATGTAGTGAACCACTTTAAAGAAAAAACCTGTGGAAAATCGTCTTTTTCAATACAGATTATTGAAAAATTTAAAGATAATGGATATGATAGTTCTGGTAAGGTAGATAATAATACGCTTAAAATGCGTCTAAATAAAGAAGATGAATTAATAAAGAAAATGCGAGTAATTTATCCATATGGTCTAAATGTAAAAATAAAAAAAGATAATTTACAAGACGAATCAGAAAATGTAGGGCGATTGTATCCAGCTTTGCCTCGCTACGGTACTAGAGATAGAACACGTGTAAATAGAAACAATAGAGAATCTGCCGTTTCATGCAAAAAATTTTTAAAGAAAACTAAAGAGATTATCATGACTAATATTTCCGAGTCTTAATTACATTAGAAAACTTCTTAATAAAACCAAGAAAAAGGTATTAAAAGACATAGCATCTAAGATATTATTAAACCCGGATATGATATATAGGATAGAAGAACTTCCTCAATGGTATGAGTATATCATGGATATAATCGATACAAAATTATACAAGCCACCTGCTGAGGGTATAAAAAATAAACCTCGAAATGTTTGTGTAGTCCTATATGAAAATAAAGGATTTGATGATATAAATCTGCCTAAAATATTTAATAATCCAGAAATCATTCAGTCACTGCCCAATGAACTTAAAAAAGAGGAACAGAAACCAATAGTAACATATAAACTAGGGCAAACTATCCGGAATAAGGTTTTTAACTATAAAAAAAACTGTAGAGAATTTAAATATTAATGATAATGATGAAATGTATATACCATCATGTGAATGTGAATCCTCCCCTTTATGTAATACTGACATAGGGCATATAATTACCGGTAATCTAGCGATAGTTAAAAATTCTAAATTAAGAAAACTCTTAAGTAAAGGCCCAAACTATAGAGAACCTAAATGTTTAAATTATGCGAAATGTGTTAAGGAAATAAATAAAGCGTTAGATAATTTCACTGCATCCATGGCAAGAAAACATAAACTATTACACTCTACATTTGACGCATGGAAAAATAATATACTTAGATTCGTAAATAAAAAAGTAGAACGTTTAAAAGAATTTAAGCACCCTAAAAGAACGAATCCCTTCCTTAGAAATCCACAAATAACTACAGAGCTTGAAATGCTTCAAAATAGGTTTGTAATAGTTCCTATTGATAAGGCGACAAATAATATAGCTTTTATCTGTAAAAAGTATTATATACAACGCTTATTGCTAGAAGTAGGAATAATAGGTGAAGTTTCAGATACTTATAAATTAAGTAATAATAAAAGCGATAACATTATTATAAACAATACTGTTATTTGTGAAAAATTAGGATTAAAATTAGAAGAAAAATACAAAAAACTTCCATCTATGTATTGGATACCTAAAATGCATAAAACACCAGTTGGCGCCCGTTTCATTGTTGCCTCAAAAATGTGCATCACTAAACCTCTAAGTAAGGCTGTGTCTAAAATCTTTAAATTAATTATAAACCAAATAAATAATTTCCATAAAAAAAGTAAATTCTATAGTAATATAAACCTATTTTGGGTGGTAAATAATTCCGATCTAGTAAAAGAAAAATTAGATTGTATTAATTCTCATAAACAGGCTAAATCAATCTCGACATATGATTTTAGTACATTATATACAAAAATACCACATAAAGAACTTATTAAAGAATTAGGTAATACTGTAGATTTAGCTTTTGCAGGAGGAAAAGGTAAATACATAGACTTTGCAAAATCTAAAGCCTTTTGGTGTAAAAATAAAAATGGTAAGACGAGTGTATCCAAAACTGGTCTGATAATGCTTATAAGTCACCTTATAAAAGAGAGTTA
>OY744516.1:32285592-32308092 GCA_963556195.1 Sepiola atlantica | reverse complement strand
GCCATGAGGGAAAGCCGGGCAATACTAACCCCTCTTTTTTATCATTTTATTTTGTTCTTTATTTTTCTTTCTTTTTGGGTATTTTTAATATTTTATCCCACTCCCACGATAATTCATGTTTTACAGCGATGTTTTTTTGGGATATTTTAAGTAGGGATCCACCCACAGAGTGAATGCGGTATTTTGGTGCAATAATCTAGTTTAGAGCCAGCAAATGTTGTTTTCTTGTTTTGTAAAAATTTTTTGTGAAATAAAAAACATTGAACAGCTGGTCTTACTTATCCCCGACCCCCCCCTCCCCTACATAACGGGCACTATGCCTAAGGTCTGGTGAGTTCCCAAGGTTTGTAAAATCTTCATCTGTAGATAAAGATGGAGATTGTCCAAGGGAATTCACCGGCCTAAATAAAACCTGGCTTGGCCCAGTGGATACCTCGAGGAGGTTCCTCACCAAGCAGGATCAGGCACAGCTCTGCCACCTCTCTGTAATCTGCCCTCGGACTTGCTTCCTCAAGGAAATTGCTTAAGACTGCAATTGTGCTTGTCTTCTTCTGTTTCAAGTCTTGTTCAACTAGGCCCAGAACTCTTGGGCAGTCCTTAACCAACTTGTCCCACTTCTCTTTCACATTGCTGAACATTGGGTTGTCAGGACTCTTGACCTTGCTGAACACAGCCTCCCATACACTTCCAATTATTACCTCTGATATGTGATGGCGACAAGCGAAGTAGAATACCTTTTTGCCTAGTTTTTCTTCAATAAGCTTCGATGCACCCTTGTTCATGCCACTGTTGCTTGCTGTGGTATCAAATACCAAGCCTACAA
Organism: Sepiola atlantica; assembly: GCA_963556195.1. NCBI lineage: Eukaryota > Metazoa > Mollusca > Cephalopoda > Sepiida > Sepiolidae > Sepiola > Sepiola atlantica. Next base: position 32,307,269 of record OY744516.1, on the reverse strand, counting down.
TGTTGTCTGTGAGACCCCATGCTTCTATCAGTTCCAATGTAGCATTACACTGTTGGATTCCTGTGGAACTTTCTATGAAGGGCACACCAAGCAGCTTCCCTTCTTCATACTGTGGAGTACCAGAGACGAGCACTGCAAGACTTTCCACTGGGTATCTTTCACCAAGAACATCCCGTAGAAGTTTTCCATCCCAGTCTAGTGTGCAGTAATCTGGCGGACTTTCCTTGAAGTTATTCATGTAACTTTGGCACAAGTTATGACGAGTGTTTATCCTATTTCGTCTTGTAGTAGAGGCTGATATAACAGTCATCAAGATCTGCGCCTCCTGCCTTCAACACTGCAGACACCATGGCTGTAGTCTGGTTGTCAGAGAGTGACAACCGATCTGCAGTGCTACAAATCTCTTCACTGGTCATAACTGAGTGTGGAAAGTGTAAGGTTATCGTACTTGGTTTTGATGAACAGCTTGGTGTTGTCTCAGTGTATTCTGAACCCTCACTAGTACCAGAGCCTTGACTGTTCTCTGGGTCTTCATCACTTGAAATTTTCCCAACTTCTGCTGCTGCAGCAGTCACTGATGATAACATTTTCTCTTCTCTTTCTTCTCGGAAGCTTTTCTCTCTAGACTTCTTCTCAAACACCTTATCATGACCTGACATCCACTGTATCATGGGCTAAAGACCTATTGTCACTGTTGGGATTATCATTCCTCAAATGCAGGAAATACTGGAACACCTGGCGATTAGTAGGAAGTTGAGAGCCCCTGATGCTGGAGCTGGGTTGCCCAATGAGATACACATCACTGAATGACCTTGTGGCAGGAGTTGCCACCTTTCTTCTCTTTTCAGTTGGTTCATCCCGTTCACTTGTATCGCTGACCACTTTCCCACAGCATAGTTGTCTTCCAGATGCCATGTTGTCAGCAGTTCACAAATCTTAACAAATCAGCTTTAACTTACAATCTGAAATGAAGAGATAAAACATACTTAGTGATAATAAATTATATACATGCATTAAGAGTAACATTTTTGAGATAAAGTTATGTATTATATGATAGCATCCTTTCCAAGCATAAAATATATATATGTTTGTGCATTAAAATTAACACAGGTGTTCATGTGTTTACTACCATATGCAAGAAAATTTTATTAGTATATTATTGTCTTTTCATTTGTTTTAACATCTAAGGCGTGAAAAACTCCGTACTGTAGTCATTTCCATGGCTGTTTATTGCTATTCTGATTGTTTTACGACATATCAACACTTATTAGTTTTGAGTTATTTAATGCTGAAACACAATCCACCTGTTGTAAACGATTCACTGTATACGATTAGTTGAACACAAGTTGCTATTATACTGTTTCACTGAACGTGACATAATGTTATATGGGTACTTTTGAACTTTTGTGACTGGAGCAACTTCGTCTCGGTTAATTTTAGTTTTTGTATAGCCTAATATTACGATGTTACCTCATTGTCTTCACTTAAAAAAAGACCAAAATGTTTTTTGGTACATTTGTAGATTACCCCCCCCCCCATAGATTCTACTTTTTTTATGCAATTATTTTATTTTATTATTTTAGAATTTAAAATAGGAGTCAATTTGATATATAAATTTAACGTAAAACGATTTCCCATTTCAGAGCCATTCTAACGTTTTAGGGCAATTAACAAACCTTTTTAGCCTTAGCCCTAAGTCAGTTAGGGTTAGGTTAATAGTAGGTTTATGATTAGGTTAGAATATCATAACAATTGTTTTAAGAAATAATTTATTGGTCAGAAAGAATGTTTTGAAAAAAAAAAAAATATGGTGGAGAATAAAATGCCGCTATATCACTGCAGATTTGATTGAAATTATTCTTGTTTTTATGATTTGTCGCCACAAGAATTCACGAAGCAAAGAGTCTAACATCTGTGATCGAATGCCATGCTGGATTTTATTTATTTATTTTTATTTTTTGTATACCATTTTCTTGCAGGAATTTAATAGCTTCTGTTTTGTCTCCCACGGTTATTCCATGCGAACACGATTACAATAAATAAATAGGAACAAAAAATAATATCGGCTATTAAAGAATTTAAAATATCTGGTACAAATGAGTGCTTTGAACGAGTTAATATCGGGTGTAAAATTGACTAACATCGGGAAGTGGAGACAATACAAAACGAAGATTAACCGAAACGAAATTACCCCAATCAAGAAAGTTCAATAGAACCGTTATATGTGTATGTGTAAAAAAGAATTCTAGCTTTCCTTGGTTATCGTTGGTATTATTAATTTGGTTTTGCGTAACAATTCACCAAACTTGCCAAATATTGATATAAGTTTATACATGCAGTATAAATAAATAGAATTTATTCACACGTGTAAGTAAAGTACATGCGTACATTGTTTTGAAATAGATGATTTTGTTATTCAACTCAAGTTAAATGTTACTGCAAGTTTGTTCTTAACGTTAAAAATGAATGTGTTATTCGGTCGACGCTCCGGTGTCATCAGGTTCTTCAAAAAGTGTATGATTACCGTTTTTTTAATTTTTTAATTTCTTTTTATTTTACTAATGAGTCACCACTTATCAAGGCTTAAACACACTCGTGGATAAAGGTGAATGAGATGGATAGATTGACTGTTGAATGCTAGTAAAATCTATAAGAGGATTGAAAATGTCCTACTAAAAAAGTCAACACAGAAAACAACACTTCTTCCCCATTTGTCAAAAACATTTCTCATGCAATGTGAGGACTAAAGGTCAAAATAGAGGCCGGGGGGGGGGGGGGTTAGATACGAAGCTGCCGAAAGTAAACAAAAGGTCCGCTTTCTACTTTCCATGAGTTTGCTCAGAAAATGGTAACAGATCTGACAAAAATTCGCGAAGAATGTTTATAGTGATTTAACACATTTGTCTTCCTCTTGGTTGTCCGTCGTGTACGGTGATAACACTTCTGCCTCCGCTAGCAATGAACCCTCTTATGCCCATACGATCCAATCCGTGATCCAAGAAAACACTTTCAGAGGATGTAGATCCGATTTTTACGCTATGCCTCTTCTGACGTTTCTAATAGCCGTGGATGATTCCAGTTCGTCTAGGGCTTACACCCTCTAAGTTGATGGAGTGCTAAGCGACATTATCTTTAGGCTGGCTTGGATTCAGACTGCGCTTTTTGATACCTATCTTTACAACGTTTTGTTCTGGCCTCCTGCCCAGCGACAGCCAAGATGTAATTGGCCATGCAGCACTTTACATCCCCGACACACGCAGACGCGCACATATCTATAACAATAATCTAATATATAAATTTAAGTCGGTCGGATTTTCCATGTTAGACCTAAATAGCAATGGAACTGACAAATTGATTCTAACTAGTGATTTCTTCTTTTTTTTTTTAATCTTTGCAGCATGTTTTTTACACTAAAAATCTATAATTCGTTTCAGTTTATTTTTGAAAAGATGCATCCCCGCAAATAAGATTATTACAATGGAGACAATTTTAAATATTGATCTGAAAAGCTCAAAATGTTCGGTAAATAACTCCTATGTAAATATGAGTTATTTTCCTTACATTTGTATTTTTCATCTCTTCGTGACTTGCACATTATTATTATTTTTTTAATTTAAAAATTTTAAATAAAATGACACTGCTAGGTACAGCTTGTGTGCAATAAATTGATGTTTTATACATACATATATATAGTAATCCAGGTAAAGTAAACATCAACCGGGCTTATATAAGTGCTCAATAGTAAATAGAGCTATTTACATATTTTTTTTTATTGATATAGACATGTACAAAACGCCGCTACACTGGTATGTCGATGTTATAGATCATTAGTTATAAGAAACTAAGATCTCATCATGCGGAAAAGTCTGATCTTTCACTTAGATGTTCATATTGCAAAATCGTGAAAAAGGAAGGAAAAAATCTAAATTCAAAACCGGAAAGTCATATGGTCAAATTTATATATATGTATAATTATTTTTTATTTATAAATATATGTACAAAAAGCAGCTACACTGCCATGTCGATGTTATCGATTTTGAGCATCCTTAGCTTTAAATGTTAAACATTAATCTTAAATGTCGTTCTTTTGATAGTAATAAGTATTATACTAAAGCGGAGTTAATCGATATTTGTTTCCCTGATGTATTTTTCCTATATTATTGAATCATAAAAATACATGTTTAAATATTCTTTCATTTTGGGATTGAGTTGTGTTTGAAAAAATCTATTTTAATTGTTCATTTTAATTGCTACAATTGTAATTATAATTGTAATCATGGGTGATAAATGGGATTGAACCTCGATCAGTAAATTCCAGAAAGAAAATCACAACTATAGCATACACTCCTAGATAGCAATTTAAATAATATTAATTCATTAACTTCTTTTCTCTTAGAAGTTCGGACAACAATAAAATCCCAAAAGATGATTATATTTCAGATATCTGATTCTTTATTTTACTAATACAGAACAATAACGTCCTTCGTTTCTATGATTAAAAATCGTAATAGCAAACCATAAAACCGAGAACGGACAGTTTTATTTGCTTGTTATCACCCCTTCACCATCTCTCTCCATCTCTTTCTCTCTCTCCATCTCTTTCTCTCTCTCTCTCTTTCAAAGTTCATTGAAATAAGACACTCGGTATTTAGAATTCCACTCTTCTTCCGTAGTTAATTTAGCAGTTTGATTTATTTCAGACTAACCCAAGCACGTCGCTATGCCAACTAATAGATTATAGCTACCCCCAAAGCATTTATTTAGTAACAGAAGGCTGCCATCTAATATATAAAGCAAATTCGATTTTCCCTTCGTACTTTTGTGATTAATAGCTTTTTTTAATTACAAACTACATAAAAATATTTTCATTTTATTAAATCGATTTCATAGATTTTAGTATTTAATTTTGATCAACATATACTTAACTCATGAATAGATGAAGACGGGTGAGTTCTTATTCTTACAGTCAGAAGTCCTGATACTATCATCCAAATGTAATAACAGAATATTTTCATATTCACCGGTTGTAAATTATATTTCAAGCGTTTTCATTGGATAATATTTAATTTTCATTCCAACGTTTTCAACATGACCGCCACGAGACACACAAGAGATAAGTTTTTAAAAATTATTTTGTAACATGAATGCTTCATGATCAATAACTTGCACACAGAAAACATCGAAATTATTATTTTTACTTAAACCATGTGTTAGTAACACAAAATATATAAAAAGATAAAAATTGTCTTCCAATGTGAAGATAGTCTTTATGAAAAGAAAAACATCATTGCTCAGACGAAACCAGGTAGTTTATTAATTATAGAGAAATATATAACGAGAGAGAAAGAACACCAGCACTAGTTTATTTATTTTTATAGCGTCAAACGAAAGTGGCTCCATCTATCGGCGTTTTCATCTTTATTTTCACTGATAGCATTACTTCCGGTTCGGTTTCGTCGCGATCGCTTTACTCAGATGAAACCGAGTAGTTATGTATATATGAGAGAGATGGGGTATGTTTTAGTATTTTTGTTGTTTTTAACTGAATACTAAAAAAGACGATTGTTTCTTATTTAGATTATTTTTATAACGGAATTATGAGTTGATAAAAAATAATGTGAACCTTTCTATTCCTACGGTTTCATCGTGACCGCTTTATTCAAACGAAACCGTGTAGTTTATTTATATTTTCGTTTTATTTTAGTTTTAAGGGTTTTATGAATGAAATGCTACTCATACGAATAGATATCGATAATTTGCTGATATTGATCAATACAGACGAGTTGATTTGAATATTTTAAATAATCCGATATTCGATGTTAACTTTTTATCCTTAGCTTTTCTAGTGTTTGTGTGGGGGTCCACTACTAATTAACCGATATTTAGAGTATTGCCTTAAATTATAAAAGCTTTTTATGTTTTGTAGGATGAAGTACAAAAGAATCCTACAAAAATAATCATAGACATACTGAAAGGAGAACTTCTGAATTATAAAAGAAAAACTTTTTTGCACTCTATATTTAAGTGAAGTTTCCTAAAGATTACCTTACTACATGTTGAGAATGCATCAATAACGTAATTATTTGTAATCCTTGCAAATTATTATTATAAAACTTAAATAGATTCCGATCACATATGATTCCAGAGGTTTTAGAATCGCTCTACACTTTTTAATTTAACTTTTGACTGCCGAAAATAGATATCAATAGGGAAAACAGTCTATCCCTCTCTTTCAATCTCTCTCTCTCTCTCTCTTTCACAATGGAATAGTCCATTATGGAAAATAGTGCATATCACCACAAGTATTAATACTATTTAACCCATAGATTGAGAGAGAGAGAGAGAGAGAGAGAGAGAGAGAGAGAGAGAGAGAGTCTAATTTTGAATATTTTTTTTTTTATTTATTCAAAATTCAACTAACTTCGAAAACAACACACCTTTTCCTGATTCAAACACTCTAAACCGAGTTCAATGGATGACTCAACTCACTTTTTCTCGTATTTTTTTTTACACATGCAGTAGTTTTGTTTAAAATAAAAAAATTAGAGGTGTCTGACCTAATGGATGACATCGTGGGCGATGGAATTTAAATGCTCCAAAAAACCTGAAATTCTAGAAATATTTACTACTTGATGCCTGCACCATAAAAATCGGAAGTATCTGAATTTTCCCGTAGGGCATTCAGCCCTCCTGTTGCCCTCTTTGCAGAAAACTAAATTAAACTAAATATAGCCAATATCACGGCCCCTTACGTCTAGCCGCTGTGTTCTTAAATTTATAATGATCGGTTAATTAGTTTCGGAGATAACCCATGCAAACACTAGAAAAATGTGACCCGTTAGGTTACTGATTGAGCTCGGGTTAGATTGCTTGAATGAGGAAAAAGGCTTCCTGCAATAAATCACCCGTCCGAAATGAGGAGGATAGTCTCCTAGGACAAAACCGAATTATACCTAATTCAAACAAAAGAGTCGGGCCTCATGCGAACCAGACTCTAGAATCAGAATGTCCCAAAGCATGAAAAGAAGAGCCGAAAAAAGCCCCACATTTACGTGCCTCCCACAGCAATAGGTGAGTTTAATATGGGGAAAACCAAATATCCCGGATGGGGGGGGGGGCACTCTGGAAGAGTACAAAAATAGCTGTAAACGGACCTGTCGTCCGGTTGGGGCGCCTCAGGCGACAGGCAATGAACCAACCCATTCCCAGAAGGAGGAGGTAATGCTTGAGATGATGGCTTCCTATGACCAAATTGAATCATACCTCATTCCGACAAAGGAGAGTCTGCCAATAAACATGACAGTTGCTAGGTTACCAGAATGATACTAAAAATTTCCCCCGGCTGGTATGAAAACAAATTACTACTTTGCAAAGCCAATTAATTAATAAAAAAACTAGCATATTCCTTCTAGGCTGGGAGGATTATATAATTGTGAAAGAACTACATACAATACGTAGTTAAAGCAAAATAAATTGTTTTGGACTATTAAAATAATTCCCGATGCTATTGATGTTTGCCCATTTATTTATTATTTTTTATCGCTTATGTTTGAATTCATGTTTTGAAACATGATGTACTGGTGATACCAGATCAGGCTGCCCTGTGGCTCCCTGAGACGAAATTCACCTACATTGACGTTTTTTTTTTTTTTTTTTTTTTTTTTGTTTGTAAAACTTAATTATGTTCTACAAAACCAAAAACAAAAACAACAGCCCCTCTCCCTTTCTCCCTCCCCTTTTTTATTTTATTTTTAGAACTTGAAGCATAAATCTTTTACTATAATGACCAGATTCGGCATTAAATAACCCAAAAAGGGTTGATATGCCGTAAAACAAAACTACCAAACCAAAAACGATGATTAAACATTTGAAGATATAAAGAACTTGAAGCATAAAAACTTTTACTATAATGACCAGATTCGGCATTAAATAACCCAAAAAGGGTTGATATGCCGTAAAACAAAACTACCAAAACTACCGAAACATGATGTAAATCATAAATCTATGAAGTAACGTCAATTAGTGGCACCATCTATATGTCAAGTCGGGTCTGGGACTTATTGATTGATGTGTTATATATTCCACATTTATTTCAATTTAACTTGTTTCTCATTTGTGAAACAAATAGAAGTAAAAAATCTCCAGGAAAAGCCGGATATATACATATATATATATGAGAGAGAGAGATAGAAATTTATGAACAAATTTAAAATTTAATATAACTGGCAAATATATGCTCCTTTCAGTCGCATATGTTTACTTGGCTGGGAAGGTTATATAATTGTGAAAGAACTACATACAATACGTAGTTAAAGCAAAATAAATTGTTTTGGACTATTAAAATAATTTCGAACGCTATTGAAAATGTTTACCCATTCATTTATTTTTTTTATTTATTATCGCCTATGTTTGAATTCCTGTTTTGAAACATGACGTAAATCATTAATCTATGAAATAACGTCAAAGCCATAATTATTTTGTTAAAGTAATGTTTTAAGCTCTATTTATAAGAAAGCCCAAAATAGCTCAGTTGGTAAAACCTCAGACTGAAGATCTCAAGGGTTTGGTTTCAATTTCCGTTCATGACATCCGCTTTATTTATTGAGAATTTATTATTTACTATTAATGCAATATTCTCCATTTCTAAAAGTCGTTAAGATCTCTTCTATTTCGAAATGAAGCTAATTCTGTAATGTATTAAATACATTGCGGAATTTGTCTTATTTTGAAATACATTTTTTAAAATTGTGACGAACGGACGGATAAAATCTCTTTATAGAAGATTAGAAGACAAACTCCAAAATTAGTCTCTCTCTCTCTCTCTACTGGTTAAGTAGTAGTACTAAACTTTTTTCGCTCTCTGTCGTTTTTATGAAAGTTGCTCCAGACAAGGCATGCAGCCACTCGATGTAAGGATTAAAAAAAATAATACTTTAAGGTAAAAAAAAAACTAGTCAACGATAAGTTTTAGATGGGATAGATCCCGACCCAGAAAACAGCAATTATTCCCGTTTTGTCAGAAACATCGGTCATGGAATGTGAGGACTAAAGGACAGAATAAAAGAAGCGAGAGTAACGAGGCTGCTGAAAGTAAGTGGAGAAAGACGATGATACGACAGGTCACGAAGAGACATTTATTATCTAATCGTCATAAACAGAGAGAGAGAGAGAGAGGGATGGAGGGGGGGGGGAGAGAGAGAGAGGAAGAGTTACAGAAGATAGACGGCGTATAAGATAAGAGCGAGAGGGAAGGGGTCAAACAACATAGAGTGAGAGAGGCTGAAAGTGATAGAGGTGTCGTTAGAGATTGGTTACTTGATCAGTTAATTGTAAATTATGGTTAATTTAATGAATTAAAATGGAAGTTTTTTCAAACATAACTCAATCCTGAACCTGCGGAATACTTTAGCATGTACTTTGAGATTTAAATATTTAGGGAAAAAACTGTAGGGAAGCAAACAGTGATTAATGCAGCTTTAGTATAATCACACACACACATACTAAGAAACTGGAACCTAAAAGAGATCTCCATCATTTCAGTTATCATAGGAGCCACTGGACTCATGAAGAACTGAAAAAGTATTTAGCAAGTATACTTGGTGAACCAAGTGCAAGAGAAATCCAAACAACTGCACTCAAGACAGAATCCTGAAAAAAGCTATCGGTTGGGGGCTGTAAATAGCGGGTGATCGTATGGCATTTGGAAGAATGCCCCGTCCCCAGAAAATGAATGAAAAGAAAAAAAATTTTAAAAGTGAAAAACTATATATATGTAAAGAAATTATAAATTTTCAAATTTAGAACTTTGGCGAAATTTAAGTTTGGGTCAGATCAAGATACATGCGCAGGCCATGAGTCCGCGTTGTTAACTACTTAGCCATAGTATTTGTCTTAATATGTAGTTATTGTCAATAGTGACTCTTATCTTTTTTTTTTTTGACTTTTTAATTAAGGGAACAATAACAATATAGGCCGCCAGAGCGCTGCTTAAATACACTCTCACCCACCCAGCAAGTTTCTTCTCCATCCATAGACTCGGTCTGCTGGGTGGGGGTGGGGGTCAGAAGCCGCGGGCGCATTCTCTGGTTGAATGTTGCCTGTAAAACCACGCACTAATATCTCCAAGATAAGTACCGTTTCTATAGAAGTTAACTAAGCATAAATAAAGGAAATCTGAAGAAACTCCATTCAGAAAAGATCAATTACAGATATTGGTCTACAATTCCTTACCAATCCTTACAGAGTAAGTGTGTGTGTGTGTGTGTGTGTGTGTGTGTGTGTGTGTGTGTGTGTGCTATTTCAAGCAATTTAGGGTGATTTGGCCAACGGGCGTTTTGGCCTGTTAGTCCAGTTATTTTTTTCAAGGCAGTACTTTGAGCCAAAACAGGAAAAAAAATATCCCCACTCTATAATAAAAGCAATGTGTATTTATTTGTAAATATATATCCGTCCTGTCGTCCTGACAAACAAAAGTCTGCCCAAATGAAGGGAGAATGCAAATCTATTTCCATAATCAGACGTTTTCTGTCTTTGTTTTTTTTTCTCCCCTTCTTTCTGCTTTCGATATCGCTTCATGCATTCCTTCCTTTATTTTTTAAATTCCCAGTTTGGGACGTTTTTTTTTTCTTATTTTTTGAAGTGAGCGAATTTTAAACATTCGGCGTCATTTTTTTTTTAGTCTAGCCGCTTTCTACCTCCCGATAATCAAAGGAAGAACACCAAAGTCATGGTTGTTGTTCTTTTAGGTCATCAGAAATGACTCGCGTGTTTCTTTTTTTTCAACTCGCAATAGTTTAGTCCGGTCCTATTAAAATAATACAAAAAAGCATTAGAAAGTCTTACATTGGAAGGCAAATAGCAAGTCAGACAACCCCTGCCGTTCAAAATCAGTCCGGGAGGAACTACCTCACTCTAAATAAAAAGTAAAATGTTTTTGTTTAGGTCATCAGAAATGTCAATAATAATTTATACATGAAAAATTCAATTACTGATGTAATTCTATGATTTTATATGAAGTTTAGTACGAACACTTGTGAAGCATAATTATTGCGTCATTTTTGGCAGAGGGTATACACTAGTATATATATATATATATATATATATATATATATATATATATATATAATAAGCATTAAATTAAAATTACGAAATTAAGCTAGCTTATTTTACGTAAACTCTAAAAGTGTTCATGTAAAACTATTTTAAAATAGGAATTAAAATCAATATTTTCGAACTTTTTATTGACAAATGCAAGTGAAGTGAAGAACGAATTGAAAAATTACAAGTTTTTTTTTATGTTGGCCAAAACGTCCGCCTGCCATTTCAAACGAAACGACAGAAAGTTCATTTATTTCAAACGGACATTTCAAAGTATTTCCAATAATGGTAGAACATTAAACAGAAGGAGGAGGAGGAGAATGAGGAGGAGAGGAACTGATCAGGCCTACTACTACTAACGCTTCCTAGAGAAAGAGAGGAAGTTTCGACTATCGGAAATTCCTTTCAGAAAGTCCATATAAAACTAAAATAAACCCCAAACTCGCATAGAATACTCGATAGAGTATTGGATTATTGGCATCCCGACATGTCTATATGCTGGGTTGTCGTGAATGAAAAATAAAATAAAATCCTAATTCTTTCCAGTCAAATCTAAACTTAAAATATACTTTTCTTATATACTCAGCAAAAAGTCACATTCTTTCCGAAAACAAAACGTTACGAGAAGAAAAAAGAAGGGGGGTTAGGTGCAGCGGACTTCGGAATCTGCAAGGCGAATTCAAATCCACTGCCGGGAAAAAGTGTATAGGCCCCTACATTTTCTCCAAACTATGGGTATTTCAATGAATCGTTTACTTTTGTTCCGACATTAACTCTTTTTGCTAGGATCAAAGTGTAGTATCTGGTTGGGAGGGTCTTAGTAACCATTTTTTTTGTTTGCTTTTTATTTTGCCCCACTCTCCGTTTTATACCAATTAAATCTTTGTATATAAATATATTCATGGAAATATAAAAATACCAACAAATTTTGGGTTATATTAAGTAGGACGACCCCCAGTGCAAAAGTTGTGACAGATGATTTTAGTCAAGAATAGGATAAACATTTTTATCACTTAGATGACCGACCACACCTATTCCGGCACACTTTTGATGGCCTTATGCCGAATTTGTTTTGAATTTAATTTTTTAAATTTTTTGCAAATAAATATTTCAAAGTGTAGTATCTGTTCCGATGGATACTACACCTTATAGACTGGTATCATCTTGGCCTTCGGGTCTTGATTCCGCCAGTATGTAGACTTGTCCTGTGCAGTTCTAGGAGGTCCACCCTCCCAGGCCTTGCCTCCCCTCTTTGGGTGGAGTAAGTTTATCGCTTACTGTCTGAGGCGCCCTGACCGGGGAATGCCGACGGGGCTACCCAGGCTATTTTTGCTAGGCCAGAATACTCCTTCTTTAGAGGCGCTGGCTTGACTCTTTCCCCACTTTACGACCTTGTGTCATATATTCCTGCGGTGGGAAGGAATTAAATACCTACTCCACTTCATTTTTTCCTGTTCTAGACTGAGGCAATTTTAATTTTTGTCTCAATCCGGCTGGAAAGCTGGATTGTCCCCACATTAAAAACCTACCTTGTGTCTAACTCTGACCTCGTGGGGAGGTAAGTAAACAGGAACCCGCAAAAACAATTTACCATGAAACAGTTTTCCTTGTTTTTTTTTTTCTTCCCAAAACAATTTTTACAAGTTCCAATCATTTTTTCCAACTTTCTCAAAATAACATCTTTCCATGTATTTTATTTACATCCTTTCCAGGACGTTAGACTCAAGGTCAGGTGGTTTTAAAAAGCCGGCGCACTAGGATTAGCGCGTTCCGGATTAAAAAAAAATGCCTGAGCAGCCCCATCAGCATTCTCCGGTAGGGCGTCTCAGGCGATTAGCAATAAACTAACCTCTTCTGAAAGAGATGGTAAAGCCTAGGAGGGTGAACCTCCTGAGACTGAACAGAACCATACCTCAACCCAACAGAGCAGGATCAGAAGAAAGCATAACGGCCCATCCTCTATCGGACTGATCGTCGAAGACGTATCCTCGACTTATATGAATAAAACTTATATAAGGTTTATAACACAACTTCACAAGTAAATATGTATGGAACGAAAAGGCAATCAAACTGAGCAAAGTAAATAATATCTGTCTAGAATTCTAAATAGTAAAAAGTGCAGTTTTTTGTTTTGTTTTAATAACGACTGCGATACTGAATTATTTCAGAAATTAGTTTTGAAAAATGAATTCAAATTGAATTAACGCTTGTATTGTTATAAATAATGCGAGGGAGGATAGGGTGGGGGCTGGGGACAAATTGTCCATCTTAATTTATGTCTTAACTGAATTGTAACGAAACTAGTAAAAAAATATGAACAAACACTAAAAAAAAACACTAAAAAAACACAAACTAATAAAAGCAAGCAAAAAACAACAACAAACACTATCTAGCTTAAAACGTTTGGCGGACGTATTAGAAGTGAAGATCTAAAAATCTCATTTAATTTTTTGGAGAGAAATTTTTTTTCGGATGTAGTATATCGATTAAGCACCAAATATGGTTCAATTGTACTATAGGAATCGTTGGAATATCTCCCTTATTTTGCTTACGTTTCGTCCATATTTTGAATAAAATTATAGTTTTCTGTCTGGTATTGAATTAAAATTCTAACTTACTTTTAAGTGTTCTAAATCGAACTCTATTCAATGTCTTAATCGCTGGTGGCCATGATTTTTTTCTCTTTTTTCTTGCACCCCCAAAATATGTTTACTGTGTTGAAGTTTTATTTCACCAGAAAAAAAGTGGCAAAAAATAAACTTTTAACGTGTTTACCGAATTTAAAAGCAACAATAAACATAAGTCGATAATTTAATTACAAATTGTCAAAAAATACATGCTCGTCAGAGGTAAAAATTTTACATCAAAATTAAATTCTATATGCTTTAAAAAGTAAATTAGAATTTACTTTCAGTAGAAAAAAATACAATTTTGAACCAAGAATCGATTTTATCTAACAATAAATGGGCGATATATTCCAACGATTTTAACAATTTCAGATTATATTTGAACAATAAAAATCGACTTGTTCAATTTATATAGGTGGGGTAGAGAAGGCGGGCGGCTTCAGTCGAGACCACACGGTGACCGTGCCTCAGTTCGCTATGTAACTGACCCCCCCCCCTTCCGCCTTCACCCCTGGTGTAGATATTTTCCGATGATTTCTATATCACCCGCGAAAACTTATTAATTTTTGAAACTGGATTTTTTTTTATTATAGTAATAAAAAAAAATATTAAAAAAAGATGAAAATTTTACTGTTCAATTCGTAGCCTCCCATCTAACTAAAAGCTGAACAGTAAGATTTTTTTTTTTTAATAATCTGAGGAATTAGTGTTCAATAAGAAAGTATTTAGTGTTCAATACTTAGTGTTAGGATTTAGTGTTCAGTAAAATGTATTTAGGGTTCAATATTAAGTGTTAGGATTTAGTGTTCAGTATAAAAACTAATTAGTGTTCAATATTTAGTGTTCGGATTTACTGTTCAGTTAAAAGTATTGAGTGTTTACTATTTAGTGTTAGGGTTTAGTGTTAAAAAAGTATTTAATGTTTACTATTTAGTGTTAGGGTTTAGTGTTAAAAAAGTATTTAATGTTAATTGTTCAAGATTTTCATATATTTAAAAAAAAATAATTAGAGGATTTCAATAAAAACGGGATTTAGTGTTCAATAAAGAAGTAATAAAAAAAACCTGTAAACCAGTTTGCTATGTAAGTATTATGCCAACAAAATCATTTAAAACAGGATATTTATTTACTCCTCTGCAGGAGTTAGGCACAAGGCCAGTTTTATCTTACTCCCACAAGTAAGATGTGACCACAGCTTGGGTCGAGTAAGTGGGGTTTGAAAAGCCAGCGCCCGAGGAAGTGAGCACTCTGGCCATTAAAAATTGCCTGGGCAGCCCCGTCGGCATTCCCCGGTAGGGGCGCCTCAGGCAGTAAGCAATAAACTTACTCCTCCCCAAAGAGGGGAGGTGAAGCCTGGGAGGGTGGACCTCCTAGAACTGCACAGGACAAACCCAGACAGATGGAATCAAGCCCCGAAGGACAAGACGACATCCGTCTATAGGGTGCAGTATCCATCGGAACAGATACTACACTTACTTCCTAGCGTGCCTGTGCCAGGTATATTTTGGTTAAAGATCGGTGTACGTTAAACTTACATCGCAAACTGAATCCCTTTACTAAAAGTACTTAATACTTTTTTTTTTTTTTTAAATCTGAAGATTAATCAATAATGTTCTGAAGAATTATTAGAAAAACACACACACATACAAAACGTATATGTACTTTGGTCAAGTTGAAATTAATGTTTTTCTATTATAAAATTGTAACCTACAATTTCGTGTTCAGTTGTATTTATTGGAATCGTTGGAATATCCCGCTTATTCCGCTGGTAATCGAACAGATGTTGGATTAAATCGATTATTAGTCTTAGATTTGACTTTGTTCTCAAATAAATTCTAAATTACTTTTTAACGTGTATAAAATTGAAATTTTATGGCCAATTTTTACCCGTTACGACCATTTTCTTTTCGATAATTAAAAATTATCGACTGGTATTTTTGCTTTTAAATTCATTAAATTCTATTAAAATAAGTTTCTCTTTTTTGGGAAAAAATGTTTACGATTTATTTTGTTTCAAAAAATGTATTTGTTGTGTGTAAAATATTAAAACTTAACATTTTTTCGTACGAGAAACAAAAAAAGAGTATTTTTATAGAATCACTCCCGTCTCCAAACCGGTTAGTTTCAGCTTCCACATCGACGTCATATGCCGTAATAACCAAAGTACTTATATTCAATGTCACAATCGTTTTCAGGGCATTCGAAAAATCCATAAAACAACACACACACACACACACACACACACACCAACAACAAACACGATTGGAGATGGGAGTGGTTCTACAAAAATACCGACCCCCCCCCCCCAAACAACACGACCGGCATCGATTAAAGCATTGAATAAAGTCCGATTCACAAGCCTTTAAGTAAATTATAATTTTATTTCAAGACAAGAAATACAAGTTAAGACCACTGATAAATATTATTCAAAATGTAGGCGAAAACCAAGGAAAATATGGGAGGTATTCCAATGGTCCCTATCGTACAATTGAAGCTCGGTCGATTGACTTCTACTACTACCAATACATCGAGTATGCCAGCTATCTGTGTATTAATAAAATTGTGTGACGATTTCTTGTGTCTATTTGTGTTTATCGCCTCTACGTGACTTGACGATTTTGATTTATTTACTATTAATCGATTATTTATTGAAATAAAAAATGCAATAGAGAAACGAACTTAAATCCATCACAATGCATTTCGGCTTCTTCGTGAACAAGTCAGCTATTTTAATATTTTGTTAATAAGCTGTTGAAAAAAGTGCATTACTTTGCGACCCTTCGAAATCTGAAAGGAAGTTGGAAACATTTAAACTGTCGAATAGAAAGTCATTTTAACCGACTTTAAAATCCTTAGCAAATCCTCATGTATTAATAAAAGGTTGAAAGTTTTGGAAGCTATTTACATTTAATAATTTTATAGAGAATTCAAACATCACTTTAACAAAATTATAATTTTATAATAATTTGGTTCAATTAACGACGAAACAATAACGTAATAATTAAATTAAATTTGCAAAATTCTATTAAAAAAACAATAACAAAATAATAATTTGGTAAAAATAAAATCCATAATTTAAATTAAAGAAAAAAAGTGAAACAAAAATGAATATTAAAGCACAATAATACTGTAGTATTGATAGGAGTGGCGCTTGGTCAATGTTAACATCATGTGATCGTTCTGTCTTGTGATATGTAAAAAAAAGGTGTTATTTTTTAATTATAACAACTCGGAAAACTATTTTTTTAATATATCAATGCATTTCAAAATAGTAAAAAGATGCTCATCACCAATATGAGATGACACAAAAACTAATCGATAAGGAAAACGTGTACTTTCCCTCCCTGATTCTACTACTACTTCGCTACCATCGAACCCGGAAGTTGACTGACTTGGAGAAGCAGCAGCCCACGTGACTGTGTTGTGGGTCCAAAACGAACAAGCATGTGCGCGTCGGAGTTTTTCGTATAAAAACTTTCACGGCTCACGTGACGCACTGCTTAAATAAATCGATACTGATGTGGACGTCTTTACACATCAGTATAGATTAAAAAAAAATTGTTTTTCTAATAAAATGGCATAATCGGAATTTTAACCTTTCTGTCTTTTTAAAATAATTATTTTTAACCAGCTGTATTTACTCGGCGTTACCCGGTTGGAGCACTTAGAGAAAAGTAATTTAAAATATAGTCATGGTTACAATTAAAATATATATATATATATAGATTAAAGCAAAATTCGTTTTAGTTTTCCCTTATTTTATTTTTAGTTTCAATAAAAAATATTTTATTTATAATAAATAAAAATAATTAATTGTGTACTTATCAAAGTTACGTATAGGCGAGAAACATAAGGACACGCGAGATCTTATCTGATAGTTTTTTTTATACAAAAATTAAAATAAACAGAAATGTTCTCTTCTTGGGTTTAGTGCATTTTCTTTTAAATCTTCGTGGGATGGGGTAAGGGGTGGGGGTAAAAAGTGATGGTCAAAATAACCTTAATAAACATACAATATACAATAACTTGTGTGTGTCTGTATTAAACACCTCTGTATTTGGGGAGGGTCACAGGGACACGTGAGAAAATTACTGTTTTTCCTTTGGGCGATTGTTCAGTATAGTTAACAAGAAAAAAGGGGGTTTAAAAACAACAACAAAAACAAACAAACAGACAACAAATAACTGTTACCAAAACAAGAACGTTTACTTTTCTACTTATCTGTTTAATTTTCACGTATCTTTACTGATTGTAAGATTTATTATCTATATATTTGTTATCGTCACTTTTACTTCGCCTGCCACGCGTACTTTCCAACATGACCGACAACTTTGTTAGGACTTGATCGCAAATTTCAGACTTAAAAAAAAAAAAAAAAAAAAAAATAATAATGATAATAATAATAATAATAATAATCATCATCATCATCATCATCTTCATCATCATCATCATCTTCATCTTCATCTTCATCTTCATCATCTTCATCATCATCTTCTTCTTCTTCTTCTTCTTCTTCTTCTTCTTCTTCTTCTTCTTCTTCTTCTTCTTCTTCTTAGCAACCACCGTCGGACTTGATCTTACGGTTCTACTAACCCCTTTTTTAAAAACTATCTTTTAAGCCTGAAATTCGCAACCAAGTTCCCCCAAAATTGTCGGTCATGTTGGAAAGCACACGTAGTTGGCTAAGTAAAAGGGACTATAATAAATGCACAGCTAATAAATTTTACAATCAGTAAACACACGTTAAGTAGAAAAGTAAATTTTCTTGCGTTTGGTAACAGTTATTTTTTCTTGTTAAATATATCGCACAATGGTCGACTTTTGCTATTAGATTTTAATTCAAGACAATCTACACTTTTACGCCTTCGTCAGAAACGGAATCGGCGACAAATCCTGGACATGTAGTGGCATCAGCGAAGGGCTACAATCGATCAAAATACGCTGGTCTTCTTGACAGATTGGTATTCCAACCGATCTTCATGGAGCGATTGGTCGTGTCACGCAGAACTTCCTCAACCGTCACACCGGAGACCATTGACGAGTGGCTCCCCAGCGCCATTTTTCAAGGGGAAATACCTTAATCCTCCTCTCAGCCTGCCAAGCCAGCAGGACATCTGATTAAACTTCCTGATGTTACGAATATAAGTTTTTTTTTAATTTGTCAGTTGAAAAAGACTTTCACTAAGTTTTTCAAATGTTGAATTATGTATATATTGAATAAATTGTTTTCCCAATGTAATTCTTTTTCTTTCTATTCGACAGCGTTGAAAATTATTCAAATAAGAAAGTGTCACGATAGTAACCAAATTTCATCCATTTTGTATATATTATGCTAATTTATAAATAATCAGCATGACCGCGAGATTGTTTATGATAAAAAAGAAATAGAAAAGCCAAGTACAAGCAAGGGTACCTGATGTTTTTCGTTTCAATTTACAATTTAAAATACTCGGTCTAGTACTCTCTAAAAACAAACAAAAAAACAAAAAAACAAAAAAACAACGTAATTCGTACGAATCTGCATATTATGACCTTTTAACTTGCTTCATTCTGTTCTTGGCATTCATTTCTCCAATTTATTTCTAGAATCAATTACTCACAGGCGGAACCACGTGAAGGTTGCCGACATCTCTAGTGAACGTGGTGCTATGAAATCGACAGAGTGGTCAGTCTGTACCTGTATCCACTCCGATCATAATACCCAGATTACCACTTTAGCCTTTGACCATTTGTAGACTTAGATATCCCCCCCCCCCCACGAAACATGCGTAGAGGGATGAACAATTATCAAAAGAACGACAAAACAATTCGCATAAAAATACAACAGATAACCGCTTTGAAAAATAACCAAAATAAAGATTTCATTGAAAAAGTGACTTTTATCTTTGATGGCTTCGTGTGTCGAGGTTAATAGTAATTGTTCATTCAGTGTTCTGTAGAACGTTCTTAGTGAGAACGGTTTAGGCTGCTTAAAACGAGCTGTGTAGGCATGTTTGTCTCCTGTCACTGTGTCACTTGTGTGTTAGGGATTTAGTAGAGAGTTTGTCCCCCCCCCTCCCGGCTAGTTGACGGGGAGAGTTTTAGTTGCGTGCTTTCTTAGGGCAGATCTGAGAGTGACTGGAGAAACTGATTTGTGAACTGGGACATTTTAGTTTATACATGAATTTGATCGGCTCCTAAGCGTTAGGCACGAAATATTGAAACAGCTCTTTTTTTTACATAGTGCGGAGGCATATGTTTTTCGCGCTTCTGATTGGCCAAAATAAGATGTTTATATTAAGATTCTCATTCAATCAGTGTCGATATTTAAAAAATAATACTAACTTGTTTTTTTAGCTGTTAGAACATGGGTTCAACACATGCGCTGGCTGACATGCTTGATATTTTTTTAAATTATGTAAATAGCACACATTTTTTTTCCATTTAATAACTCGTGAAGTTATGTTTTTTTTTAGTGAAGCTACAATAGAAATGTAAAGAATATAATTTTGTAACGGGAGGTGTGTTATTGATTAGATAGACGAATATGATGTCTAGTGTACCATGACTAACGTTAGCAAGTAAAAAGAGAAGTGGACGTGACAACAACAAATAGGAGACAGTGTGTGTGTAAAATATGAAAAAAGAATGTTTTTATTTCATGGAATAAATACAATTTGTAGCTCGTGGTTGCCAACTCAGCAGACAGGAGGTAGTCGTTAGCACGACTAGGAATCGCATCAAAATAGTAGTTATGAAAGAAACTTTATTCATGAAAATGACTGCTTAAATCGCTTAGTTGTAGTTGTAGAGAAAAGAATGATGGTACGCGAGACAACGGCTGTTATTATGACGGTAGTTTACTACCACAGCTTGGGTTGCGATTGTAGGCTCGTTTATCGCGATGTTGTAGTTTGTTTTCACCGACTCACTTGGTCTTGCTGTGAAATGGCTACTATTATAGTCGAATAGGGCTTCTCAAATGTTGTGCTCGTTACTATTGCTTGCTTTTTTGTTCGTTTGCATGTTAAGCGAGTCGGACGTCTGCATAGAGCTCACGATTGCCCCAGGATTGTCTGGTTTACATCAAGTCCTCCTTGTTGGTCGCAGCTATTCATTAATCTGCAGGATTGCATGTTTTTACACTCGAGACCGAGAGCAGCAAGGCTCAGCGGCTGCATGCAAAGTCGGGGAAGGTTTAGCCCAGAACACACAAAGGAATTGTGCAGAAACACTATTGCCACTTCACTTTAGTGATATGCAGTTCCACGCCTGATACGACCTTGTTTGCCACACACAAATTCAGAGACGACGAGAGGACGACGGAACCTGATGCCGACTCCTCCTGGATTTTCACCAGAGCCCTGTTAGCCAGGTTGTTAACCTAATACCGCTTTGGTACCAAACCTGTTCGCCATTGGTGGCCTTGCCAGACACCAGAGTTCCAGACGGCATAGGTCTGATACTACCACGTTGCCACCGTCCCTACCACGGCGAGGAAGGGTTGGACTCATGGAGGGGCTTGTTGTCAGCTCTGAAATATTCCTTCTTTTATAGTTGTTCAAGCTCGAACGCTGTTACTCCTTTTTGCTGCAACAAGTTTGGACGCTGTTACTCTTGTATTTCCTCTGATTGGCTGAGTACAGACGACGTCACTTTTTGTATTGTTCTGACTAGCCGAGTTTGGGCGCTGTTACTCTTGGTTTGTGCTGCTTAGCCGTAACTAAAGTGTGGATGCGAGGAGTGAAACGAAACTAGGTTTATTTTTTCGATGAATTTTTAGCGTCAAAATCAAAATGTAGTATCTGTCCGTATTAAATTTACTGACCCAATCTATTTCTTTGTCAAACAACAGGACGCTTGTTGCAGCTTGACTACACTAGTTCACGTGATCAGCTGTTGCAGTGATAACTACCGCGACTTCGTTCGGCTGGTGACTAATACCACTGCTCCAACCGACCTTGCTGATTTTTT
>OY744516.1:32270592-32275592 GCA_963556195.1 Sepiola atlantica | reverse complement strand
ATTCATGACCAGCTTTGCCTTATGGCAGGGAGCATTATCCTGCATAAAAAACAGGCTTTTCGATACCAGAATATATATATATATAATATAAACCCCGAACATCCATTTATTTCCATAACATCGAAATAACTTGGAACAGATGATGATTGAGAGAAACGCAACTCCTTTTTACCCACACCCGATCTTACTCCAAAAGCTCATTTTTTAAAAACTTTGTCAGTTATTTCGATAAATCGACTTTATTAGAGATTATCCATAAAAATATCGTCAAGGGAAAGTGTAGAAGTTTGAGAGAGAGAGAGAGTTTTGATATTAAAGCGTGTTGTTGCAAAATTCTCAAAGACATTAAATAATTCTATCCCCAAGGAAGTTGTTTTGTTCAGAATGTCTGTTCCTATTTACTTGCACCCCCACCCCCACGATGACAGAGTTAGACACAAGGTCGGTTTTATAACGTGGGGAAATCTAGCTACCCCAAAATGCACTCTGCACTGGCACAAAAATAAAAATTGCATCAGTCTAGACCGAGGACAGAAATGAAGTGTAGTATCATAACAGATACTACACTTTGCTCCTCGTCAAAATACCAAAGATGTATCTGTCTGTTTGCTAGTCACATCACATACATTACTGATCAGATTTTGATGAACTTTTACTAGAGATCTCTATTTAGATAGAGTAGTTCCTACGAAATCTTTAAAGACACCCAGATGATCTAAAACCCGATTTTGATATTTTAACCGTTATTCATGGCTATTATCACCGAAACAAAAATGTAAGGATTTTTATTTGTAATACAAACGTATTAAATTATTTATTTAAAATTTCTGAAATAACAATCATAACTCGAGGTTTACATAAAAGTGGATCTTGACTGAGAAATAAGAGAAAGTATACCGTCAGCTTTTTTTTCCGATTCGTTCTGAACGGTTTCTATGTTTTTACAATGACTTACAGCACAATTGAAAACATTAACAAATGCGTCGAGATCTACGTCAAAGTGGGCCAGAGCTAGTTTCGATTGAGGAATAAAAGGAAGTATACAGTCAGCTGTCTTTTTCGCATCGTTCTGAACTGCTTGTATTTTGTTACAGTAACTACAGCACAGCTACGCACATGTCTAAAAGTTCACGGAAAATCGGCCGGATTTTTCTTGACTGAGGAATAGAAGAAAGTATATTTTCCAATGTTTTTTTCGATTCGTTCTTGACTGTTTCTATGTTATTACAATTACTACGGCATAGTCACAAACATTAGCACACATAACTAAGGGTATACGTATAAGTGGGCCGGATCTACTCTCGACTGGCAATAGAAAACACGGGAAATTATTTACTGAAATCAACAGACCAAAAAAAAGGGGCAAGAAAAAAAACAAATATGACACAAATAAATGTTACCAAAGGCAAGATAAGATAATGTTTTACCTACCTAAATAAGTTTGTTATGTTTTAACTTATTCTAAAGCGTTTTGTATGTAAATAACACACACACACACACACTTATCCAGGTAGGTATAAGAGTAACTTATCTTGCCTTTGGTAACATTTATTTGTCCATATTTGTTTTTTTACCCTGTTTTTGATCTGTTGACTTCAGTAAATAATTCCCGAAAACATACTGTTGACTGTCCTTTTCTACTCCTATGTTGTTACCATGTACTTAGATTGGTGATCATTTAGGAATATTCGGTATTATTGCACTTGTAACCGGATTCAACGGCAATACA
This sequence comes from Sepiola atlantica, assembly GCA_963556195.1. Lineage (NCBI taxonomy): Eukaryota > Metazoa > Mollusca > Cephalopoda > Sepiida > Sepiolidae > Sepiola > Sepiola atlantica. The sequence continues at coordinate 32,273,863 of OY744516.1, read as the reverse complement.
ACCGACCCACCCGAATAGCAGCAAAATCCCATCCCTTCACTGTAGAGGTCCCTAGATGCCGGAATATTTTCTACTTTGATAGTTTTTTTGTCTTCGGATCGCTTGCTGTTGGAATCTCCTCCCCGCTCCCTATTTCACCGAACGTATCAACGTATAGAAATTTAAATATAATGTGAACAAACATCTTGCTGCCCAACTCCCTACTCAGATTGTTCTTATAAATCTGGCACCTATCACAGTAGTTCCTTTACTCATCAGTGGCTATATGACTTGTCTGGGGGTGAATAAAAGTAAACACCCCCCACACACACGCACACACACACACACACACACACACACACACACACACACACACACACAAAGTGGTCCTAGCGGCATTACAAGTCGAAGACCGATACCAATCTGTAAAGACGACGATCATAGCAGACAGTCCTGAGTCGTTTGTTATGACTGTATCGACCAGACACTGGCCGGTGATGACAGATCAAATTCAGAATTTAAAATGATGAAAAATCATTTTCAAACTCGACCCAAATTATCTATAAATGGAAAAGGCAAACACATTAAAAATTACAATAACAGGGAAATAAAAATGTTTCAATCTTACAAGTGCATGGTATTGATGGATTAGCACTAAAATGTGCAAATTCGATCACTACTTCCACAAAGGTAGTTATACTAACCAGCATTTACGTATTTGCTTATTAACTATTAACTCTTCATAATAATTACTGATCGCATGAAAATTTTAGCGAAAATCTATCGTTGTATATAGAAGTTTCCGATTAGATTTCGGAAGTCATCCAGATGATTCACATACTGACCTTTGTATTTTTATTGATTTATGACTTATCAGCGTAGAAAATGTCAGGTTTTTAATTTTTTTTTTTTACATACAAGTGTAGTAACTTATTTATTTAAAATAAATTGTTTTCCTTTCATTGTTTTTCTTTTAAATTTTAAATTTTTATACATTTTTTTTCCATTAAAGTGAAAATTGGTTATTGAATAATTTTATTAATCTGATTGTTTTGTTACACATATTTCAGCTTTTTATGTAGTTTTTTTTTTCATGAACTTAGGATACAATATATACATGCACTTTTGAGTAATAATACAAGAGATTGTGGAAAACTCGACGACTTGCTATTTGTGGATACCTTGTCTGTTCGCTCATTGTAGCTTCGACATTGCAAACATTTCGTCTCGCTGGGATGCGGGCACTTTTATATTTCTGAATGTCAGCCCTTCGATCTACCCCTCCGGGCTTTAAGTGTCATGTTAACCTTGTTGGTTAACATGACATGGTGGAGTCCCGTTTCCATCATTTTGATTTTTGCCTTTCGCTTGAATTTTTATGAAATCACACGAAAAGCAAATTGTATCAAATACAGAATATGCTTCTCGATTGAAGGCGTAATCTTTTTTATAATGGGAACACTTTTATAAGTGTTTGTGCGGCGTAGACATTCTAACGCTCTGTATGTCTGTGTGGAAGGCTATATAGGTAGATTTTAATTATTTTGTATCATAAGGCGGATCCAGGTGGGGGTAGGCCTTTTTTGTGGAGTGATGGTCTCTATAAAACTTTGTGGAAATTATTTTATTACCAAATGCAAGGATATTTTTGGCTATTTGCCACAGTTGTATAAACACCATTCTAAAGTTAATGAAATAGAAAATTATTCCAACCTCAAATAACTCTACATCATTATTTAGTCACCAGGAGTTCTCATAGAGTGATTACCAGTGTTCCCTGGCGGGTAACAACGGGTGGTGATCTCTAGAGTCCAAATGACAACAGATCTCACCAGATGTCCAGTACTATCCTCTTATTTCCATCACTATTGCAACTTGCGTAGTATTATCGCATCGCCCGTTTACCACCCTCTTCCGATTGATAATGGCAGATGGCATTCTCTGGAATTTGAGTTACAATAAGCCTCCTTAGGATAACACTGCTCTCTGTACCCTTCCAGTCGAGGTCTGTGTGATGCCATCTCTTCTCAGTCTAGACATCCTCTCAGACCTTCAAAATCACTATCTGTGGTATCATCTGTTTATTTGTGTATGTGTGTGTGGGGGGTGTCAGATTAGCATTTTTCTTATATATCTACCCAAGTAGTCTTAATTCTCTTGGATTTGTCTTAGTATCTTTATTTCAATTTACCATTATTTGGTCAATGTCACTTGGTAATATATGTTCCAAACTCTAGTATTTTTCTTAATATTCCGGCCATTTTAATCAGTCCCGTCGTTTGCATGGCGTCAGTCCTCTCTTTGAATCCAATTTATTCTATTTTTTTCTTCATTTCTTTTTCTTCGAAATTGTTAGAAATATTTCTGTTGGCAGCAGCAGCGACAGAGAACGTTGTTTTTATGCATTCATTCTTGATTGGACAAAATCTCTAATCCACAGTTTTTTTTCAGCCAACCACAGAAGCGATGGTATTCACTACTGAAAATTCGCGCGTACTATAAAAACACAAACGCATAGCTTTCTTCATCTTTTTTCCAGGTTTTCCTTCCAGAGACGGCACAGGCGCGTACGGCACAACCAGCTTATGCCTTTTGGGACCGAAGGCTCACGATAGACGCACCGAGAGACACGCCCAAACTACTAAATTCCTTCTTGCACGCTAAACAACCCTTTCACTCGGAACGTTCCTTGGACATTCTGAAAACTCATTTATCACGAACTTTTTATTTCTCGTTTTCTTAACAAGCTATCAATAAAATGTAATTACTTTTGCATGGATAAACTTTGTCATTCTTTCATTTGATAATGTCCCATCTTCAACACATCTGCAATTATTGGCATATGGTAGTTTACTTCATTCCAGTCTTTCGTCACATTAAGATGTTGTTGAAACAATTATATGTAGTCACTTTTAAAAGTAACATTTCGAAAAAGAAAACATTATTGCGCATATGCGTTAATCATTGCCAAACTTAAATTTGTCAAATTTAAACTCCTTTAAAATTCGCTATGATGAAATTTTGGGTAATCTTGCAGTAAAAAAAAAATAATAAAAATAAATACAACTTTCACTAAACGTGTAAAATTTTAACTTTCTACCGACCTGTATATTTTTAAAGTGTGGAAACTGATTGTAAGATCTATTATTTCTGAATTTGTTATCGTTAAATTGACCTATCGAAAATTTAAAAAAATGATGTCGACAACAGAACAGCAGAGTGGGAGGCAGCTATTTTTTTTATTCGTGCTTCGATAAGTCAATTTAATGATAACAGATTCAGAGATAATAAA
>OY744516.1:32260792-32262892 GCA_963556195.1 Sepiola atlantica | reverse complement strand
AATTTCTTGCAACTATGACTAAAAATTATAGGACGCAGCAACGTATCAAAATAAAAAATTTTTTTATTTGATAACAGTAACTTCGCTATGTTTTGCTTGTTTTGTTTTTTGTTGTTGTTTCTTTTAGAAAATTTCTTGAAAATATAACTTACAATCACAGGATCGATATCAGTACCGAAATTTGGACGATATTTATTAATTGCTCTCTAATACCTACTGTTAACTTTTCACAAAAATCGGAAGTATGTGAATCTTCACGCAGCGCTTCCACACCTTTTTGATCCCATTGCATAATACTAAATTAAACTAAATATATCCCACATTACCTACCCTTACTCCTAGCAGCTGTGTTCCAAAATGCATAATGATGGTTGATTAGTTTCGGAGTGGATAATGTGCACACTAATACATAAATATATAATATATATATATATATATATATATATATATAATATTATACACGTATCTAACTTTATATAAATAGTAATATAGCTGCGATTTTACTTTTTGGGTCCTTATTCCAACATGGCCACCGCAAGTCAAAGAAATCGTTACCCCATTCGGAAACGCAGAAAAGATTATATCTTTTTGCGAATTCATGATCCGAAAACTATCTAAATAATTGTTATGGTGCCGTACCTACCTACGGAGAACTAATGGACTCGTCCACCTTATAAATACGGGAAGCACGTGACACTTGTTCTCTTCTTCCCCGGCAAACCGGCAATGGCGGTTGAGAGCACCATCTCCTTGTATCTCTTTCTTTCTATTATATAATATATACCTTTGTTCATTTAAACCATGTGTTCCTGTGTCATTCATTCGGCCTTACCTAGGTCCACAACAAATGATCTCATCCTCGTCGCCATTTGTTGTGGACCTAGGTAAGGCCGAATGAATTACACAGGAACACATGGTTTAAATGAACAAAGGTATATATTATATAATAGAAAGAAAGAGATACAAGGAGATGGTGCTCTCAACCGCCATTGCCGGTTTGCCGGGGAAGAAGAGAACAAGTGTCACGTGCTTCCCGTATTTATAAGGTGGACGGGTCCATTAGTTCTCCGTAGGTAGGTACGGCACCATAACAATAATGCAATGATTTATCAGTTTAAATAGTTTACAACCCAAACGAACTTAACACAGATGAAAACACCGACCCTAACCGAAGCTGGAAGAAAATGTCCTCCATTTAATTCAACAATAACTCTAAGTCCGAGGTAGCGGTCACTGACCCTGAGTCTGCGTTAGTGGTCAGCAGCACCGGCGGGACAGTTATAAAATTTGGGGGGAGGCTCTCCTAAAAAGAGTTAAACACATGCATATATAACTTCATTATTGATGACCGTAAAGTGTGGGGGGGGGGGTAAGTCAAAAAGTGGGGGGGGGCTTGAGCCCCCTCTGCCCCCCCCGGTGCCGCCGTCCATGGTCAGTGTGATGTTATGACTCTAGTTACCTCCGCTAGGATAGCTCTCTAAATAAGAAGTTATTAAGAGAGCCCCCACCCTCACCCCCTATTTCCGCGTCAGTTAAATAACGCATGCCATTTCGGTATAGTAAAATCCTACGATGTGTGTTCGTGTTCGATGTGCATCTTGACCCAGAAAAACAAAATTTGATGCAAGTAGGTGCATCAAATAATGGTCTATTTTTCCGGACACATTTACCTTTTTTTCATTTATCATTGTCAATTGTTATTTAGTCACATAAATGATTGCATTTTGTAAGTTTTCATGTCGCAATAAAAATTAGCAAAAAGATATCATCGCCTCATTTGTTGTCATGTGACATGAGGAATGAGTTCGCAATTTTCCTATTGATTCGAACATTTGAAAAATCTATTCTTACGCATTGCCTTCGTTTTCCTTCGTTTTAAAACAAACTCTTTTGTCACATTGTCATTTTTGTCTAAAACAATTAGAACGGGCTTGTCATTAAAACTTACACATGTGTCCTTACAATTATAAAAGAAGTTTAAAAAATCATATTTTAATCAGTTTTTAATGTGCATCTTTAACTAACTGATAATTAATTCGAAATAAACATATGTTTTAACTCATAAAAACTGGACTAAATTATCTATTTGTTACTTTTATT
>OY744516.1:32250792-32253292 GCA_963556195.1 Sepiola atlantica | reverse complement strand
AAACAGGAAACATCGATCAATTGTAGGCATAACAGATCACATCTCCTAAGTAATTTGTGCAATACCCCCTAAATAATGCCATTAAAACAAAAAAATCCCAATACCCACCAACCCCCTAAAATTAACACTTATAAACATCTCCAAACCAGATAACCCTAACCCTCAATTACAAGTATAATATAATTACCCCCCCCCCCTCTTTTTGGAATAAATATTAGAACACCTTCAAGTAAAACTTTTGGATATGTATGTGTAGGTGTATTTTGTGGATGTATGTATATACACATGTGTGAAAATATAAAATTTGTAACTATTTGTATGTATATGTGCTTGTATATGTATGTGTGTGCGTGTCGGTGTATGTGTATGTATGTACACGTGCTGGTCAAAAAAATAGAACATATGTATAAAACTGTAAAAATCATTCCGTTTGGGATAATTTTCGGCTTTTACATTGTGTAGGCGAAATATTTTATATGTAAATAACAATTACAACTATTTTTAATAATTTGTCATATTTGCATGTGTCAGACTTTATTGTCACAGGGTAGTTTATTGTCACATTGGGAAATTCAACGTTTCAATTTAATAGAACATTATTCGTTGAGTAATCTTAAACTCAAAAAATGTCTGTGTTTAAAAAAGTTTTGCAAGTAATTTAATCATACTCTCTCATTCTTATTGAGGACAATCTGTGAGATGTAATTGGTGCTGAAATACTCCTATCATGCTAAACTAATTGAAATATTTGTTTTACGATAGAAACATTTTTTTCATATCAATTGCAATGTCAGTTTGTCAATATTTCGCGTTTCAAAATAACAGAACAAGACAGCTAAGAAAACAAAATAGTTTTTTTATTAACTTAATACTAATGAAAATTAATCAATATTTAGTAGCAGTACCTTTTGCCTTGATAACAGCATTAATTCGCCTGGGCATGGAATCAACAAGCTTCTCGCAATACTGTGTAGACACCGAATCCCATGTGTTCTGTATTGCAATCTTCATGGTTGCAAGGGTAGTAGGTTTTTCTTTGCGAAGCTTCCTCTTCATCTGATCCCACACGGCTTCAATAACGTTCAAATCTGGCAAGTTCGCCGGCCATTCAAGAACAGGGATCGATCGATCTCGGAGCCAGGAAGTTGTGAACTTGGCAGAGTGTGCCGGTGCCAAGTCATGTTGAAAATGATGTCTGTGGCGTCACTGTCAAACTGATTATCCAGCACTTGCAGTAAATTAGCTTCCAGGATATCTTGGTACACTGTTGCGTTTACATTTCCTTTGATGAAGCAAAAATTACCAACACCCTTAGCACTCATACAGCCCCAAACCATGAGAGACTGTGGGAACTTCACAGACTTCTTGACGCATTCTTGGTTATACCGTTCCGTGGATCTTCGCCAAACACGTGGCCCTTGGTCACCGAAGGAGATACAAAATCGAGACTCATCTGAAAAGATCACACGCCGCCATTCGTCTGTAGTCCAGGTTTGATGAGCAGTTGCCCATCGTAACCTCTTCAACATCTGTTTTTTTGTTAAGGAGCGGTTTGGTGGCAGCTATACGATTGTGGTATCCCAGTTGCCAGAGCCTTCGGTAGGTAGTGCTTCTTGAAACGTCGGCACCAGAAGCCTGTTTCCACTCTTTAGTAATGTGGCTTGTTGACTGGAATCGATTTTTCTTTGCCACCTTGTCAAGTGCCCGGTCTTGTCTTTCAGTGGTGCTTTTCTTTCGTCCGCATTTCTTGCGATTACTGTTGGAAAAACCCACAACTTTTCTGGAGCACTTTATATTTTGAACATCCGACCTTGGTAGCGATTTCTATGTGCGTCTTTCCTACTTCCCGCAAATCGAAGATTCGCTGCTTCTCAGGCAAAGATATGTCTTTCGAGCGACCCATAATGAGAGATTATGATTAAATTACTTGCAAAATCTTTTTAAACACAGAAATTTTATTAGTTTAAGATTACTCAACGAATAATTTTCTATTAAATTGAAACGTTGAATTTCCCAATGTGACAATAAACTACTCTGTGACAATAAAGTCTGACACATGCAAATATGACAAATGATTAAAAATAGTTGTAATTGTTATTTAGATATAGAATATTTTGCCTACACAATGTAAAAGCCGAAAATTATCTCAAACGGAATGATTTTTACAGTTTTATACATATGTTCTATTTTTTTGACCAGCACGAGTATATGTATCTATAGGTTCATGTATATATGTATGCATATGAGTGCACGTATGAGTGTCTCTGTATGCATGCATGTATATGTATGTATATGCGAGTGCGTGTATGCGTATATGTGTGTGTATGGGTACTCCCCATATGCTTAACCTTGGCCATAAATATTTGATATTTAATTTACAAAATCCCACAAAAGTAAACCACATATTACCAAAATCAACTTTTAAAATTATATATTGCTTACTTTACCCAAAAGTACTGGCCCCCAATATTTCTAGTCCCCCCACTCATGGACAATAAAT
>OY744516.1:32225792-32245792 GCA_963556195.1 Sepiola atlantica | reverse complement strand
GGGACTGATCGCTATTTGCACCAATGAAACAAAACTTGTTTTGTCGCAACTAATGGAATAAAATCAATATATATATATATATATATATATATATATATATATATATATATATATATATATATATATATATATACTGGTTGGTTGCATCCCAATGACCAAAGAAAAATCAGTTCACAATTTTTGTATTTATTTATTCATGAGTTTAATTCGGCGGATGCCTACATTTTTTTCCTTTCCGTCTTACGCATGTTTCACACGTGTTAAGAAAATATAATCTTTGCTTTAACAAGCTAATTTTCAGAGACAATCCTTTAATAATAAAAATCACGAGAATACTATTCCAAAACAAACAGGAAAAAGATGAGAAGAATGGCAAGTCAAAAAAAACGAACATGAAAAACTTACTTTAAAGATGACAATCAGAGAAACATCGCCCCAAACGTCTAACAAAACGTAAGTCGACTCTCATACATACACCCTATCACTAACAGAACAGACATGCTCATATACATTCGTATCTTCATGTGTATCCTATTCACACACATGTAAACGCACGCGGCGCCAACCGAAACAAACACATGTACTTAATTTTTCCTAACAGAGACAACCAATCTTCTTTCACCAGAATGATCTAAGCGACTCTCTAAACATTTGTATTTCTTTTTCTTTCGTTGTCTGAAATCATCAATATTAATAAATTATTTTGTATGGATAGACTTTGTTATTCTTTCATTTGATAATACTTTATTCTCAACATTACTAACTCGATAGATGTTGACCGAGAGCAGATTCAAAAATCAGTTTCGGTATGTCAAAAAATATTACCCTAAAAACCCTGGCGTATGATTTTTGGGACATTTTACTTAATGTTTGTCGTTGTCTGGTCCAACCCAAGTACACAGCATCAAAATGGCATTTTAATTGATACGTGACAATTTTCGAAATAAGCAAAAACATTCTTAATACAACCCCTTAAAAAACAAACAAAGAAAAAACATCCAGTTACAGAACTTGAAATATTTGGGCAATAAACCCAATCCGATGCAATTTTAGATAGACTGGATATTTAGAAGGACCAAACAGTTCAGGGCAGTTTCACTACATAACATTCTTTAAAGGACAGAAGCTAATTATTTTAAAGTTATTATGGGAACAATGCAAACGAATGCATTTTGAACACGCAGACAAATAGTGCAGACACAAACCGGAGACAGTACTCGAAAACGAAAATTACAAATAATAATCCTGTCTAATTCTACAAGCAAACTCAATTTAGTAATGTATTTTATCCCATGAAAAAAACACCAGAATCAAAAGTTGTTTCAGAAAACGTATGGCCCAAATCAACTAAGCGAGCCTTGATAAAAGAATTCTTACCATCATAGTTGGTACACGTTAAAAGGAAAATTAAAAAATTAGAAAATAGCTAATACTATCATTTTAGAAGACTGGATCAAATACGCATGGTATCATAGGTTTTAAGCTGGGAGCAGACTCTGATTAAAAAATAGTATTTTTTAAGTTCATTTTTTTTATCTATAAACAAATCTTTACCCGGCTATCTTCAGCCATATTTGAGTGGAGCTCTAAAAGAATCCATCTCAACGTTTCGCTCAAATGTTACGCGGGCTTTATCAAGTGTGAAGTTGAAAAAGTGACAAAATACTTGATCCTGTTTGCAGAAATATATATATAGTAATCTGAGTAGAATAAGTTTTAATATGTTCGGCAAAAAGAAGATAAACAAATATGTACAACACACCCATATATATATATATATATATATATATATATATATATATATATATATATATATATATATATATATATATATATATATAGGGTAAGGTACACGATAATTCATGAAAATGAAATTTCGTGAGGGACAAAATGTGTGAAAAAATGACCAACAGAAAACAAGTTAAAATGCAGGAGAAAAACAAAAACAAGAGATTTTTTGACCGGTTTTGTTCGTGGCGAACGTCTTCAGAAAAGAAAGACGTTCGCCACGAACGAAACCGGTCAAAAAATCTCTTGTTTTTGTTTTTCTCCTGCATTTTAACTTGTTTTCCGTTGGTCATTTTTTCACACATATATATGTAACAAATATATATAAAATATATAAACCAAATATACACGGACATTATATTTCTTGATCTTTACTCTGTGGTCAACCGGAACGGCAAAATCTACAATTTGGCAGTTTTTTTCATCTTGTTAACTACTATGACGTCTGGTCTCCTAGCTTAGATGAGTTTATCTGTTTGTACATTCATGTTCAAGACGATTTGTAATTTTCCTTTTCGAGTACTGTCTCTGGTTTGTGTTTGTACTATTTGTCTGCGTGTTCAAAATGTAGTCGTTTGCATTGTTCCCAAAGTACTGCTTTCCCCACGCAGTCGTGTCAGTTCGTGTATTTTTTTTGGGCTAGTTTACTGCATTCACTTATTATGTGATTTACTGTTTCTTCTCTTTGTCCTTAGGGTCTACATTTACTTTTTTCATGGGTTTATTTATTATTATTATTATTATTATTATTATTATTATTATTATTATTATTATTATTATTATTATTATTATTATTATTATTATTATTATTATATATCATATTTAATCTTAAATTATTAGGAAATGTTAGTGTTTATATTGAAAACAAATCTAAGTTTCTTTTCTCTTATTTGATTGTCATCTTTTGTATTGGATTGCAATTTTTATTCTATTTAAAAAAAAAAAATTCCAATATATTTGTCTGTTATTATGAAGTTTTGTCCGTTGTTTTGTTGTTGTTGTTGTCGTTATTTGTTTGTAACTCAACGGGCAAGCAATTATAATTGTTACACTCTCCCTCACTTTCCTGCCAAGAGAGTTGATCTTGGACACAGTAGTGAAAGCTGGGGCTGGAGAGAGAGAGAGAGAGAGAGAGAGAGAGGGCAGAATTGTCCATCATTCTGACAAAAGAATAAAGCACTGGAATTATCATTATTGATTTTGACATGTCGTCAACAGCTGGCTGCCAAGTCATGTAAATTGCCCATGAGCATTGACACAAACACATAATATATATATATATATATATATATATATATATATAGTAAGTTATGAAAATATATTTATGGCAATTAAGTTACGCAGAGGCCTCCGTGTTTCATCCCCGTAGGGAATCGTCAGGCTAAAATGCGTGGAGTTTGTGTTGCCGGGTGTTTTTATATATACACGTGGTGTTTAATCTAGCTAGTTAACCAATCAGATTCTTTGTTGTTCTCTTAGCCAATCGTTAGGCTTCTCACAAACACAAGGTTCACTTGATTTTACTTCCTATATCCTATTCTAGTGCTCTGTTTTCTATAGGGTGGCCCATCCATGTATCTTTGTTGTGTCGAAATAATGGCTGACCTTATTTTAACACGTGCTAGCTTGTATTTCTATTTTAGGTTTTAGTTTAGTTTAATTTTCTATTTGTTTATTTGTTTATTTATTTATTATGTATTGTTAACCTAAGGTACATTTTATTCCGTGTAAGTAGTTATTTGCTATTTAACTTCTACAGTTTAATAGATTTTGGAAGTCTTTAAAGTTTCGGATTTCAAATTTCTCATGTAGACATAATCTACACAGGTCGTCTAAATTTCTACATGTACTGCCCTGTCGTATGATTTCCCATTCGATTATCGGTGAGTGCCCGCTTTCTTTGAGCTCCAAATAATTGTTGAACAGACTTGAAAAAATAAATCTCATTTTTGACTCTGCTTGACGGTGAATTGTTTCTTGTGATCTTGATGGTCAGCTACTTGAATGTTATTTTTGGGGAGGTTGTCTGAGCGGAACGTAACTGGTTGTGTCCTCTCGTTCGGAATTTTTTTGTCCGTATCTTCGTTCGGTGCCTATTTCTAAAAAAGCCCACCGAAATTTGGTCTATGCTCATAGGTTATCTTTAGTGGACTCTTCAAAATAAGCCTTGTAGGGGAATCAATATAATTAATTGAAGATAACTTATTTCGATATTGTTTAGCTCAGTTTGATTTGTATGTTTAATGGAAGACCAAAATATTTTGGGTTATTTAATGTTGACAATAATACATATTGTAAATGATTCATTGAATACAATGAATTGGACACAAGGTGCTTGATTTGGTTTGATTTGGACCCAGCATAGACAATGTCATAGTCTATGACAATACTATAATGTGTTTGAACATTATGTATATATATCATAGATCATGTTAACTATCCATTAATCACATTCAGTACAAGGTCAGACATAATCGTATATATATATATATATATATATATATATATATATATATATATATATATATATATATATATATATAATCAATATTATGATAAATATTTTTTAAAATTCTCATCCACATACACATGTGTTTTATCATTTTCCGGGAATCATAAGTGTGAGGGATGATTGTTCTGCCGGTCACACGATTCGAAATCCTCAGACCCAAGTGAACATTTTAACTTTTGTCTAAACGTCTAGGACCATGCGGCCAAAAATAACCACTGAAAGGAATAGAATCAAGATCTATTTATGTCTATGCAAGCGGACATATCCAGAAGGCTGTAATAAACAATGTTCAACAACCCTTAGCATTGCACATATAAATTTGACAGCATAATTATGATTCCATTCTATATAATTCTCTCTCTCCATCTCTCTCTCTTTCTCTGTATATATATATATATATATATATATATATATATATATATATATATATATATATATATATATATATATATATGGAAGGAATAGAAGACACCGAAAACACGAACTAAATGCCCAAACTCATTGACTGCGAATGAAACGATATTTGTCCCACAAGGCAAATACTCATGCAGCGTCTATGAACTTGGAATTGGCTCAAACTCTATCAAATGCAAGACACGCAACAAATGGTTTCATAAAAGTGGTGCTTCAATCTGCTGCTACTGCGTGTCGAAATCCGATTCCCGTGGAAACAGAAATTGTTGCAGGTGTCAGAAGAGTCAATACATTCACCTGCCTTGGAAAAACAGCTGGCGACAATTTTACAAAACACACGTTGTATGCGAGAGAGGCAAGGCAGCATACAATAAAACATATCTAACCTGTAGTCTTGTATGGCTGCAAGACGTGGTCGACAACGAAACGTCAAAATGACACGATCCTGGTGACAGTGCAACTGATGGAGAAAATTGCTGGTCTCAGTGTAAAAACTTCCATCAGAAATTGTGTCACACAACGACGTCTCAACTGGTACGTTTGTATGCATTTATATTTGAACTTTGTATATTCTCTGATTCACACATGCATGAATAAAAACGGCGAACTATTTTTTTTTTTTTTTTTTAGTTTCCTGTTTGTGAACAAGTAAGTAAATACCTTTTTCTATGAAGAACAAAAATTGCTCAACATTTTTGTTTCTGTATTCTCTAGCGCTTTCGACTTCCGGGAGTCATCATCAAACGTGATATTAATCATCTATTCCATTTACCAACATTTAATAAAGCATGATATATCAGTAGCTTATTTCTGTAAACTACTCACTGAAAATACGACAAGACATTGCTATATCTCACTGCCGTCTGAGAGGTGACGGTGATTAAGTGGATAACGACACTGACTGAAAACCTGGGTGTACCAAGTTCGAATCCAGTCGATTCAATATTACAACTTTCATTTAGGAATGTTTGCAACGATTACGTGGTTCCTCCTGCAAGAATGCCGACAACAGAATCAAACCGGTCAGCAAACTTGTACCATTATGATTCATACGAATTTACTTTGCCGCCCGAGATGATCTGTTCTAATTGATAATTTGATCATGTCAACCTTTAATTAATCACATTCAGTAGGAGGTCGGTGATGATGATGATGATGATGATCATCATCATCATCATTATTTTACTTCGTGTTTCAAATACTGGCATGTGTTGGACCGCTTTTAGAAATTGATTTAAAAACTAACCTACCTCTGGGCAGGTCTTTATTGATCCCTATCTATCTCAAATCAATCCTTATCACTTCCTCCCAATTTTTTTTTGGCATCCCCCCCCCCTGTCGACTGACCCTGCTATCTCAACTGTTCTACATCTACTAATCCAAACACTCTCATCCATTCTTTCAATGTGACCAAATAAACAAAGAAAATGTTTTTAAGCGTCATGTGTTATTAACTAATCAAATTCCCGCCTTCTTTATATCACTTTCTGATGATGCCCCATAGAAAAGAAAGAGCATTTTTGGCAATTTCTGTTCATCTGACAAAGAAGGAGGATTACATTATTTGTTGGAAAGAGATAAATTAACAGACAAAACCAAACTGTTGTTTGCAATCAAATATTGTGTCTATTATGCACGTCTATATTAAGCCAACATATTTATTCTTAATTGATACATAGCGCAAGTCTTTTTTATTGTTCTTAAAAATAACCTTTTTTAACTTTTAAGTCTTTACTATATTCGGCTATATTGAAGATATTATCTCCCAAACGAAGCGGTCAATTATTCACGACTATATTTATATGTTTGTCGTAGCGGCGACAAGTAAAAATTGTCCTTTTTGGAAATTAAACCGGCTAAATTATTTTTGTTTGCTTCTTTGATATGCTTTTTATTTCGAGAGTTATTTTTTTTCTCGGATGTGGCTACTTTGCAGCTTACGGTTAGTTAGATAAAACATTTACTCAGCAACTTAAAGACCCTTATCCCTACCACTGACTCTAAGTCTTATGGCAACAACCATCCCCCAAAACCATTTTTTCAGCAACTTAAAAAAACCCTTTAACCTAACCCCGTAATACTTCAAACGAATCGAGATAGAAATATATATATATATATATATATATATATATATATATATATATATATATATATATATATATATATATATATATATATATAAACTGTTATATTTTTGCGGGCCGTTTCCACCCAGACTTAGGATTAGTTATAGGGTTAAGAAAAGTGTTTTTTTTTACTTGCAGAAAAAGATAATTTTTAATCATAATTCTGGATATTTGCACACAAAATAAAAATACGCAAAAATCAGAAAAGAAATTAAAAATTCTTCTTGAACACTCAATAAGCCAGAAAATCAATCATTTTAATTAAGAATTGAAAAAAAAAGAAGTAAACCAAATGGTTTAATTTAAAAAGAGGACAACTTTGATTTTTCACTGCTACGAAAAAGAGACAAAACTAGTCGTGAAAAATTTGAAGGTAACATTTTCAATATAGCCTTATATTCCATAGTAAGCACAGTAGTTTGTCATAAAATGCATGCAATGGGGTTAGTAATGAATATGTTGGTTTGGTTTGTCTGTTTTATGGCATATCAACCCTTTTTGGAGTTATTTAATGTTGAATCATAGTACATATTGTAAACGATTAACTATACACACGGCACTAGTTTACGCATAGCAGCAGGGAAATTGTCGTGTCATGCCTTTCCTAAAATTATTAACGCATACATGACCACAATAGATCTGACAAGACTTGCACGTAACATAGCTGATTCCATAGCCTGCGACTGTATCCATTGAATCAATTATGCATCCCTAGTAAAGAAGCACTCTATGAATGATGCAATATAAGTCTGTATGTATAATGTTTTAGAATTTTTTAGATGAAGATTGATAATATGTATTATTTGGATTGTTCGGACTATTATTCTCATCTTGGGTGTTATTCTCACAATGATTCGGCGGATATAACAATGAGAACAATAATCTGAACAATCAAAATGATAGATATTATCAATCCCCATTTCAAAAATTGAAAAAAAAAAACATCATACCAAATCAGCACGGACCTGAATTAATACAGAAATGGAAACCACTCAATACTTTTTTCTGTTTCGTAAGTGCATCACACATTTTGAATTCTAATGACGATGGTGCGTGGAAAAACAAAAACAAAAACATTCTTTCCATCATTCACAATATACATGAAAAAAGTTCGGAGGTTATATCAGCCAAAACGTTGTGAGAATAACACCCAAGATGAGAACAATAATTCGAACAATCCAAATAATACAAGTCTGCATGTATTGAACTCTTTAGTCGACTAAACATTTTATTGGCCGTCAATAAGTTTGGGGTTTTAGTTCGTGTTTTAGGTGTCTTCTCTCTCTCTCTCTCTCTCTCTCTCTCTCTATATATATATATATATATATATATATATAGAGAGAGAGAGAGAGAGAGAGAGAATAATCTTGTAGCTTGCTCGAAGCATTGGGCATTATATGTAAGAGTATTGTTGGAAGGCGATGACAATGCGTTGGTTAGGTAACACCGGCGGTCTGTAAAATAGTAAACACCAATGACAATATTGAGAATTCAATAATTTTCAAATAATTTATTTACCAATGTGTTATATTTGAACCGTAATGGTAGGGTTTATGTGTCCCTTTTTAAACTTTCGAGTGAAGCCCTAATCCTCAGAAATTAATATATATATATATATATATATATATATATATATATATATATATATGTAAATAATTTAATATTTATTTAAATATGATTCTAAGCCTCTTAAAGAAATTAAAGTTGAGCCTTGTTCGGGGAGTTAAAAATAAACTGTCACTTAGCTATACGCAAGGTTCCGAAAACGTTTGTTGCCCCCTCTCGATTGTCTACTGTCTGTTGCACGCTTTCTTAAGGCACAAACAAAACTTAATATCCCTTCTTTACGTGATAATTTTTCATGGGGTTAAAGCGCTAGCTTGTGGAGTCTAGGCTGATTCTGAAACTTTGTTAGCTCCCATCCGACTGTCTGAAATTATAACTTCCTACACTGATGATAGCAAAAGCTTGAAACGCTGGCGTCTGTATGTAAACATTATTTTATATATATATATATATATATATATATATATATATATATATATATATATATATAATATTAGTTGAAATCAATATAATATGCACATTGTTCCAAGAATTCAAAACCAACAAGCACTCGGCGTACGATCTTTTCCAAGACTTTTTGGAAAAACTTATTGTGCATTTTTTTTGGTTATTTTTGATGCTACTAAAAAGTCACTTCGTCAGCGCCTTTTATATCATCACGTACAGAAGCTTTATAAAAAGAAGCATCAGATTTTCGCATAAAAAATAAGTCCCACTGCCAGGACTTTGGAACATGAAGTAGGGCAGCGAATTGATTAATTAATTAATAAATAAAAAAAACATTCAAAACATGCTGAGATTCCCCATTCAGGTTGAATCGAGGGAGAGCAATTACTTAGGTATAAAATACATATGAAAATTCTTCAATCAAAAATAATATAGAATAGTAAACAATGGTAGCATTAAACACCATTAGAAGCGATAAGAGAATTATTTTACAATGCTAAAGAATGTTAGGATATTATAAGAAGAGATACAATAAAAAGATGTGAAGTTAGATATGGTATATGAGATGGTGAAATTGTGAATTCCAGTAGTAAAATAATAATTATTGATAGATTAAAATCATTAATAATAATTTAAAATGATACTAAAGGATAGTAACAATTAAATAAAACAGTTGGTTAAAAAATTGATAAAGAGGGAAACAATTGATAAAGGAGAAAGAGAAAAAGGAGAAATAAATAAAATAAGCTAGATTTAATTTAATTAAATATTTTTATATTAAAGGTAGGGTGTATTATTTTAAATTAATAGAAGTTGAAATAATTAGAGGATAAATGTCTACAATACAATAAGTCCGAAGTTGCCTAGAAGTAACGGAATAGCTTGAAAATATAATTTTATTCCCAAGTGGAGCCCGTACCATAATTAGGTATTTTTTAAATTATTTTTTATTTTTTAACATAGTTCACCCCAAACAAGGCAAGCCGCCACTGTAGACGTAAGGGGCTACTGAGAAAAAAAGGGGAGAGAAGGTTGGGGGGGGGTCAACCTAAATTGGGATCTGCGCAGCGAGATGTCTGTTTACATTAGTTTTAAACTTCTGCATGTCTGTACTGTCGGGGAAACAAGGGGCAGGGAGGGAGTTCCAGAGGCCAGCCGCACGAGGAAAGAAGCTATTTAAGTAGAAGGCTCTCCGACATCTGGGAACCTCCACAGTGAATGAATGAGATTTAGTTGATTGTCGAGTTTGTCTAGTGAATTTACGTCGAGGAGGCACCAGGGTAGCCAATTCATCGGAGCATAATCCATTGAAGTATTTGTAAAACAAGCACAAGGATGCTACATTGCGGCGATAGGGCAGGGACTGGAGCTTGGTTGACAGTGAGGGACCTATTAGGTTGGCGATTCTTTTTGGACCTTGTCAAGGAGGGAGAGACTAGTAGATGATGCACCAGCCCAGATGTGACAACAATACTCCATGCATGGGCGGATGGTGGTTTTGTAGAGATACAGGATAATGTCAGGTGTGAGGAGTTTACTAGCACGGTAGAGGGAGACAACCTTCTTTGCAGCAGCCTAGGCAATGTCTTCAATGTATTTGTTCCAATTCATGTTACCTGTGAAGGTTAGGCCGAGGAGTTTGAATGATGAACTCTCAGGTAGGGTGTTATTAGCCATAACAATCGGTGGTTGGAGAGGTTCCTTGTAGTTATTGAAGGAAAGGAGCTTTGTTTTAGCAGCATTAAAAGTTACCAACCACTTATGACCCCAATCCACTACAGACAGGAGGTCATTTTCTAAAGATTCAGCCAATGCCTCAGATATGATCGCGTCGGTTTTGCCAACATGGCGAGAGTAAAGCGTGGTGTCGTCAGCAAATAAACCAATCTCAGACACTATGTCATCAGGGAGATCATTTATATAGATCAGGAACAACAAAGGTCCAAGGATAGATCCCTGGGGTACACCAGCATTTATGTCATGTTGCTTAGATGAACGGTTATCGAGGACAACCTGGATTTTTCTTTTGTCTAGGAAAGATCTAATTATATTAAGTAATTTCCCAGTAATACCGTATGAGCGTATTTTCAGGAGAAGCCCTTTATGCCATACCTTGTCAAAGGTCTTGGATATATCAAGCACTACTGCCCTACTTCTTCTGCCTTGTCAAGTGTATGATACATGCGTTCAGAGATGACCGTTAGGATGTCCACAGTAGATCGTGCTTGTCTAAATCCATACTGGCGGTCAGATAGAAGTTTAGCATTATCTAAGTGCCGTACGATCGCTAGATTGATTAAGGATTCAAAGATTTTAGCAAAGATCGGCAGCAGACTGATTGGGCGATAGTTTTGAGGATCGGTTCTATTCCCAGAACTCTTGTAGACTGGTACCACAGAGGCAATTTTCCACCTATCAGGGAAGCAAGATTCAGCTAGGCATTTATTGTAGAGTTTGGAGAGGACAGGGGCCAGTTCAGCAGAGCATTTCTTTATTACTATTACTGGTATAAGATCAGGCCCACAAGCTTTGGAGGTGTCAAGGTTTTTTATGATGTCTCTGACCTGGGATGGGGTGATGACCAGGTTATCAAGTGTGGCTTCGGTCCGCAATGGGAATTTGGGGAGGGAGTGGTTATCTGAGTCTAAAGTATGGTTAGAAGCGAAGCGCTGGGCAAGTAGTTCAGCCTTATCAGTGGCCGTGCATGCGACATCATTGTGGTGTAATAGTGGGGGAATCGTTGATTGGCCATTATTCACTACACTATTGTAGATTTTCCAGAAATCACGAGTACCTAGTTTCTGTGGCTGGATGCGTTTTTTTTGTTAACTCATTATACCTTCTCTTCGCTTCGCCTATCACGGCCTTGCATTTATTTCTTAACTCTATAAATTTCTGTCTATTAGTAGCTGACTTATGGCGGCCAAATTTACGGAATGCTTGTTGCCTTTCAGAAATGGAAGCTGTACCTTCCGAGGTGAACCATTGAGGAGAGTGGGGCTTGCTAAAGAATTTTCGCATGGGAACATAGGCTTCAATACCTGCTTTGACCCATTCAGTTAATTCGTTTGCACACTGGTCGGCAGGGAGTGAGGTTTCCCTCCATGGGGCGTCACTGATGTGATCTCTGATTGACTCGAAATCAGCCTGCTTGTAGTATCTCGTTGTTTTGAGCAACGGTTCATCAGCTTTTGGATGACTTTTTAGGGTGATATGTATCATGAGCACAATGTGATCAGCATTCCCGAGTGGGCTATGAGCTTTCGTCACACAAGCCTCGGGCATTGAGGTCAAGAAAAGGTCTAGAAGTGAGGCTTGTTGGTCTACTCGATCGGGGATGCGGGTTGGAAAATCGCCAGTCTGAGAGAGGGAGTGAGCTAAGGAGAAATTATACGTAGAGTTGCCGGCTGCGTCAGTAAGGCTGGAGAATCCCAACCAGTCGCGGTGGTGGGCATTAAAATCCCCAAATACATGTATCTGGGCATTCGAGTCAATTAAGAGTGCTCTATCTATGATTTCAGAGACAGAGTTTAGCGGAGTACAGTCCTGGGTATATTTAAAACTATAAATGATTTTGATAGGTGGTTGAATTTAATTCACCTATATAAATACCGGAAGAGAGCAAGGGGTTTTATAGATTTCAACTTTATAGGGAATTTGGGGTATATGAGAAAATCCCTATGATAAAGTTATAAAGTAGTAGAGAATTATAAAATCAAAGTTAAATGATATTTAGTACAATTTAGTTATAAAATAGAAATAAGATAAAAAAATATATAGAGTAAATCTATTAAAATAGTCCGAACCATAAATATCTTCTTTTAGAAACTTTGTTAAAAGAAATTTACAAAAAAATAATTAAAAAAATTATGATTAGAAGAATTACATAATAGTAATTAAAAAGACATTGATAAATAACTTATATATAAGTTCTGATCTATGGGCTGCATGGATCAAGTTTTAACCTGTCGTTACTTGTTACTTGGGTTCGAGTTTACAGCAGCTATATCCATAGTGCCATGTTATATGCGAGTGAATGCTGTCCTCCCATTAAGTCTTTTTTAGGGTGCGGCGAAATGACATGGCTATGGCTCGGTGGATTTGTAGTGTGTGCATAGATGACAGTTCTGACTACTTAGTGTTGAAGTCGAAGGTTCACAAGCTGGAGTCAGCTCATTGTTGCAACTGCATACGGTTATATGGAACGAAGCTCTGGTTTGATAAACAGATGTACATATATCTCAGTTGAGAGTAAGCGAGGAAAAAGCAGGCCGAGAAAGACATGGAATTACTCAGGCAAAGATGACTTCAAAAAATGGGAACTCAATACCAACGTAAATGATATAATATAATGGAAAACGTTACTTAGTGTCGCCATGGCCAACATGAATCCCACATCTGATGTGGAAGAGACGCGTTAAACGAAAAAGAAGTAGAAGAAGACGAAGAAGAAGAAGAAGAAGAAAAGACGAAGACGAAGAAGAAGAAGAAAAGAAGACGAAAAACAAGAACAAGAACAAGAAGTAGAAGAAGAAGAAGAAGAAGAAAAAGAAAAATCGTAGTAGTAGAAGAAAAAGAAGAAGAAGAAAAAGAGGAAGAAGACGAAGAAGAAGTCTGTGTGAGAATTTTCTCTCTCTTAAGGTGACAAATCTCATGAGAATCTAAACCCTCTCTGCTGACTAGTTACAGTGAGGGACTTTGGAAAGGAGATGATTTCAGAAAATGTAGTTGAGAAAAAATGAGCTATTTTTTAAATCTGAAAATTGCAATATTTTTGTTTTATATTTATATTTATAAGTTTTATGTATATTTTATTGTTTTGTATTTATTACATTTTAATTTTATACAATTTTATTTGCCTTTTTAAATATTTTTCTCCCCATAAAGTTTTATATTTTTCTCCTCCAACTCTATGTGACCCTTACCCCAAACTATTTCTCCCCATTCTTGCAAATTTCAGACGAATATCTCTTCCCGATGAAATTATTGGAGCTGTCATGTTTTGTCGACATCTCTCGAATTGTCACGGGCAAAGGTCACAATCCTTTTGCACGTAGTTTATTCTAGAGATTCAAGAATGGAAGCAGGAAGTACTTTGCTGAATTCCAATGTGTTACATTTTTTTTATTTTCCGATTGTCTCATTGTATAAACCCGTTGCTGCAATTTAATAGCCTATAAAAAGCGCGCAACATAGACAGGCAGGAAACAATGTGGATGCCTTGTTGTTGCTTACAAACTCACAGCCAATGAAACACACATTCTCTCTTCTCTCACAAACACAAGGATCAACACAATAAAATAAGATAACATTTAAACAAAATAGTAAAACCGTGTTCCAGGCATAAAAAGGACATTGAGAAACCGATATAAGTTTCATTAAAGCAGAAATTTATGCAGCGCTGGTGCCGTGTGTAGATCACTGGCGGTTGGCTTGTAGAGTTAACAAGAGAAGAAAAACAAATATACATTCTCTGATTAGGTGAAAGAATAAAAAATGTTGACAAATACAATTATGATATATCAATAGATAAGTCTCATTTGCATATTTAAGAACATCCATTTTCCATGCTTGATAGGATCTGCCCCAATGTTCTTCTCTCCGATTCACACGGAGTCACAGGCTAACAACGATACACTTACGTATGTAAGTATGGAATTTATATGTACAAAGGCAAAATGTTGAATTATGAAAACATAGCTTTGCCAGGATTTGATTAAAACTGAAAAATCCAATTAAATAAATATTGATCAGTACAGGTTTGTTTTTCGGAATCAATTCCAGCCTTTTTTCGTATATACACGTACATACATCCACGTTTGAAAATAGATATATTTGTATAGTCGTCAGAATACCCGTCTTCGGAAGGGTTCATAATAATGATATACTTAGAATTGTATGAAGGGTAGAAATTACGGAACTGATGTTATGGGCTTTTAAAAGTTTTAATCTTGTAAAATGACGTGTTCATAATGAACAACATTTACTTACATTTGATATAAGATTGTGCATCTCATTCAATTGGGAGTAAAACAAAATTCAGAGGAAGGTTAATGTTCCCTTAAAGACTCCTTTAAAAGTGCAAGAGATCATATTGCATAATACTGAAAACGGTTTTCATTTTTTTATGAGTGAAGACCATTACAGGGTCTTACAATATAGACAGGGTCTTACAATATAGACAGGGTCTTACAATATAGACAGAAGTTACTAACATTGTTGGAATCTATTTAATTTTGTGTGATTCAACTCTGGTTTAAATATCTTTAAATTCAGACGTAGCAAAACCTTAGTTAATCCAAGGAACAATTGTTCATATATTCATTGTTGTGAAGTAGTCCAACAGTAAAAAGAAGAAGTCAAGTCGAGGTTGGGTAAAGATAACAAGTGTATTAACATAAAAGGTACAAAGGTAAGGAAACTGACTGGCACTCGCCTAGACAGTTACAATACTGTCCTTTTTCTCCCTGGTGATTGTCTACTCGCACTATTTATAGTGATAACCGGTGTAGTTTCTTTTCTGTCAGAACGGCCGGTGTAACATTCATCAAAAACACTTTTATTAGCATACAATTGTTTCTACCGTTCTTAATAACATACATTTTCGTGATATACAAAATATCGCTGATTTCTCTTGAGGAGCATTGTTCAGTGCATAAAAGTTTCCCCCGTCAAGCTGAGAATAAACTGAAGTGCATTTGATATTCATTTATTTTTTTATATATTTTCTTTTTCCTGACAATATTTTTCTCAAAGAAATAATTGTTTAATCCTAATTTTGCATTTGAATGTTCATATCGTGATATGTACATACCATGTGCGTTTCTCTTTTTTCTACCGTGTTTATATTTTATCGATAAACATCAAGAAAACATATGTCAAAAGTTAAACATAGAAGTAATACATATCTCCCCCCTCTCTCTCATATATATATATATATATATATATATATATTACTATTTCATGTATCCACACAAAATAACTAAAACCTAACAACTTAAAAACTAAAACCTAAAATAGAAATACAAGGAACCACGTGTTAAAATAAGTTCACAAATTATATTGACACAACAAAGAAACAGGATATAGGCCAATCTATAGAAAACAGAACAATAGAACAGGAAATAGGAAGTAAAACCAACCGGACCTTTGTTCGTGAGAAGCCCAACAATTGGCTAAGAGAACAACAAAGAATCTGATTGGTTAACTAGCTGGCCGACATAAATATATTTTCATAAGTTACTATATATATATATATATATATATATATATATATATATATGACATCTCGTCCTGTAATCCATTTCATCCTGGATACATGTTATGCATTATGCCACATTTTTGTTGATGCTAATGTTTTCGCAGGTAATCTCACTAGACAAACGATTTATTTAGTCTCCAAGATTGAATAAAAGGAAAAGATACTACAAAGACAAAAACGACACTCGTACAGGAGTTTTCGCATTGTCGTATTTTTTGTTTATCACCACTCTGCGGACTAAATGAATTATTTGTTTCGTGATATTACCTGCGAATACATTAGCATCACTAGAGAAAGCAACATAATACATAACATCTTGTCGGAAATTAATTCCAATATTTAAACACACCCACACACACACACACACACACACACACACACATACATATATATATATATATATATATATATATATATATATATATATATATATATATATATATATATATATATATATATATATATATACAGTTTATGTTACACAACTAATATAGATAGACTACCTTTGTATTTTGTGAATTTTCCAGCGGTAAAATTTGACTTATAAAAGTTCTAAGTCTGCATACGTGGATTTAGTTAAGAGCCCAAGAATTTAACTCCGTTTGGAGGCCGTATATTAGTATTATAATACTACCGCTGTCACCGGGAATGCAGAAGCGGGGAATGCTTCTATATTGTGATGATTGAGGGCCGGTTCTGTGGATGTGTTTCTTGTAAATGTCCTATATTACTTGTTTTGTTTACTTGCATTATTTTATTAATATTAGATTTATATGATTAATACACATATGTTGTACTTTTTTTCGTGCATAAATTACTAAATGCTTTCTTTGCGTAAATAGATATGATAATATATAATTTATTTTTATATAGTTATGGTCGATTCTATGAGAATAGATTTACAGGGCAAAATGGAGCTAAATATTCAATATTTAAATCTTTAAAACGTCATTTAAAAATGCAAGAGCTATAAATAATGTCACTTTCGGAGCAAAAGAAATCTTACACATATTTCTGGAGAAAAATTTACAGCATACTTGAACAAATGCAAGTTACCATATGTACATCCACGTCGTTCAGAGACAATTACCAAATTAAAACCACACAATATCCAGGTAAAAATTCAAGCAAAGCAACGTTTAAATTAGTATAAGAAAACGTCAATGGCGATATGAAGGTAATATAGGCCAAAACCTGATTTAAAAAGAAATTAAAGTCAAATGTCTACAAAAAACTAAGATGCATATCAAAAAGGCTCCTTGAATAAGCTATTTAGAAATCAAGACAAACACAGTCAAAATGATTAAGGAATTAATCAAAGGAACCTTTACATAAGATCCGTAAGGTCAAAATACCTTCGATATCGGCAAACTTTTCAAATTTAAGATGTTCATGTAGTAACTTAGATTTGTTAAATTATGCTCTGATTTTTTTCAAGATACATGCGTAGGATAAATCTTACGCATGTATCTGGAAATAAATTTAGAGCATACTTGAACCTCGAATCTCGCTAGGTTCAGTGACGCAGATGAGTCGTAAACGACGAAACACGTGTCCGTAGATAATTAAATATATATATAAACGAAGCTATTGCTCTTCGAGATTGAACTTTATCAGCGACTATCTCAACCACATAACTAAACATTTCACCTTTTTATTGATTGTAGAGATATTTTCTCAGCGACTGGTGCCCATCTTCGCCAAACTGATAAGTAAATTTTAGATCGTTTTTATTCACAGATATGTTGTTCACCCCAAACCAGAACACTATCACTTTTCCCCGCCAGTATTTTGTTTATTCGCTCTTGTTCTGGTCGTGCCTGTCTTACTGATATCCCTGTCAATAAATTATATATTTTATACAATCTTCTACTTCATTATTGTTTTTGTCCATCGTGCTGTGTTCATATCTATCTATCTATCTATCTATCTATCTATCTATCTATCTATCTATCTATCTATCTATATATCTATCTATCTATCTATCTATCTATCTATTTCATTGTTGTAAATACGAAGCGAACACTTTCTTATTTATTCATATAGATGGATAAACATGAACCTTTTAGTAATTTTGGTACAAATTTATTCATCTATTAAATATGACCGTAAAGAAAGGAAAACAAAGAAGAAATCAATTTCCCTGAGCGATGTTGAGTGTGCGGGGGATCGCAAAATAATTGTTAGTACCAACCCTGGTTGGTACCAAACAAAATGGTCGTGGAAGATCTAGGAGGATGAAAAGACCGAGGAGGGAGAGCACCATCCACATCACTCGATGGTAAATAGCTGTTGCAATAACGCAACATTATTTTCAACCGTTATCAAAAGAGATTGAGAGTGCTGAAAGTCTAGAGAGACTTGTTGTCACTGATTGTCCAGGAAACACCATTTGTTGTTATCAGTGCGCAATCACTGGTAATGACGTGTAAAAACACTTAGTTAGCAAATGATAATAATAATATTGACAATGATCGTTGCCACCGTGAAATCGATGGTAAGTGACTGTTGAGATAACGCAAAAGGATTTATATTGTAGGCATCCCCATACGTATAGATTTACCCAATCGAGAATCAATCGATTAATGAACGCGATGACTAAAAATACCCACACATGGAATAGCACATAATCACACAAGGAGAAATGAAAAAGATAATAAAATACTTGGAATTAAACTATATAGCAGAAACCTAATAATAGGAATAACCATCTAGACAGTAACTCTAGTAATATACTCAGGACCCTTCATAAACTGGATAAAAGAAAACCTAGGAACTTGTATTAAAGAATCTGGAAACCAAGGCATATGTATAACACACTGAAGCCAAACGATCATGTTGGCCAACTATATAAACACGGAAGAAAAAGGAATAGAACTCAAATGCATTGATGATTGTCTAGACAACTCAATTAAATGACTAGAGAAATACACACAATAAAATACAGAATCGATCTACGCTATTCCGATATTTTTATTTCTCGTTGACTTCCTTCAATATTTTCTGATATGTATAGCAGGTCATTTGTTCCTCTTGTCACTTGCCTGCATTTTTTTTTGCTTCTCAGGGAGAAATCAATGGATATTAAGGAAGTTGTAGGTCACTTTGCAACGTTGTGGAGTTAAAAATTTCCATATGGTCGGTAGGCAGGTTATTGGTCTGTTGTTGCTTGGGGGTCATTCCTTTGTCGCAGTCTTTTGGGATTAACATTGTTCTCCCATTAATCATATATCATGGGATGTCTGCTTCGCGTATACATTATGTGTTAATCTTGCCTATAGATTCGAGAATTTCTTGAGCTCGAATCTATAAAGTTCATTGTTGCCATGTGCTTTTTAGTTTGCAATTTTAAATGGTTTTCGATGTTGGGTTCTTTTTCTGTTCGATATATTGTTCCAAGTGTCTAGTTTCTGCATAGTCTGATTGCTCTGTGTTTATACTTCTTCTACTTAGACTTTGGTAACACTGATTTTCATTATTCTAAAATGTTCTATGTTGGTTATACTGCTGGAATTTATATCTATTTTTTAGTCTTCCTTCTTTTGCTAATATATTTTGCTGTATTTCTTCATGTTTCTTGGATAGCCTTTTTTCTTCCTGTTTGTCTGTTGTAGTCGTCCTTTTCCGTTATTTGCTGATTTTTCTTCCACTTTCATGGCTTTAGCTACTGTTTTTCATGTTCTAATTTGAGATTCAAATTTAATCTCTCATCCGAGATTTGTTGATGTACATTTTGAGAGGTGGTGCCTTTGTATATTTAGTTTTTTCATTACAGATTTGGCCATGGCATAGAGTATTTCAGAGCTGTAATATTGTTTGTTGGGAGGAGTCTTTTCTGTTTCTACTTTTACATTCATCCATATCTCATTCGTTAAGGATGGTAATT
>OY744516.1:32215792-32218292 GCA_963556195.1 Sepiola atlantica | reverse complement strand
CATATTAAGCACAGTATCAGCTACATCAGTGAAAGTCATATGATTTGCATCTAATTTCTGGACCAGAGCCATTCCATCTATGATACATGCAGAATTATCAGGAATTGTTTCTACTGGCGTTGACTCCTTTGTCAAGTGTTTGTAGAGAGATGATTTCACAGTCTTCCGTAGTGTACCCTCTGGTGTAGCTAATGCCCATGGAATAGGGCCCAAACGATGTGCAAGTACCTCTTTCAAGTCAACTTCACGAGTTTGTGCAATCAATATCATCTTAGCAAATAGATCTCTATCGGCTTTGATGATGATTGCTCTCCCAGCAGACTGATAAGTTCTCTTCACTCTCATGTCAGTAAATGTTTTTAAGTTAGCTTTCTTTATAGGATCATGGAATTTCGTTTTTGGTGGTTGACTTTCGAGTCTTTCTTCTCTGAACTGAATATATGAGTTCTCGCCAAGTTCTTTAGCTGTCAAGAGATCATGGGAAATATCTAAGGAGCAGCAATCCCTGTGGAAATGTTGAGAAGTTCTTGATTTGGAGAACAGAATGGATTGACCCAAATATTTTCCAACATATTCACAAGCGAAGTAATGTCTCGTTCATCTCTTCTCATTCGAGATTCACTCAAATCTGGATGAATAACAGCGGTACAAGCATTGGTACCTAGGGTATCCCTTAGTAAATGTAGAAATGAACTGCGATATTCAGCAGTAAGATAGTATCTGGTAATTGCACTAGCTTTTAAACTAAAACCTTTTGTGCCTCCTGCTGTTTGTGTGTCTTTATTCACTGTTTCCTCGATAGCTTGGTCAATTGGGATCCTTCCGAATGGGTTCTTGGAACTAAGCTGAACTGAGAATCCACCATGATCAAGGAAATTGTGAAGCTCAGGGTTCTCCTTTTTAAGATGGGTCATTTCTGCATAATAATGTGTAAGGTACCGTGCATAATTCATTCGGTCGTATGCGAAGCACCATGGTATCATATCCCGAACTGACTGCAAATGTAAACACCAATTTCCTTCCCGGGAGGCACGAAGCATATTTAGGACGATGTTTACTAGGTCTATGTAAGACATCCAAAATGCTGCCAGCTCACCTGACTGAAAGCGTAGAGTTTCAAGATATTCAAAAAACTGGT
Organism: Sepiola atlantica; assembly: GCA_963556195.1. Taxonomy (NCBI): domain Eukaryota; kingdom Metazoa; phylum Mollusca; class Cephalopoda; order Sepiida; family Sepiolidae; genus Sepiola; species Sepiola atlantica. The sequence goes on along the minus strand of OY744516.1, from coordinate 32,217,154 downwards.
AAGCCACAGACACAAACAATGGATTACAGAGAGTCTCCGACAACATTTCAGAGCATACATTGCTGGAAAAATCTTCTATCAAGCTCACAATATCACCACAACTATCTTCAAAGTCTTGTTTTTTACAGAAGCTTCTCCATGCAAGACGAAGTAATGCCTCATAAAGAAGTTTGTGGAATCTAACTGCACGATTGTACTTGTGCCCATCAAGGACCCCACCAATCGAACCTTCAGCTATTACTCCGGATTCAATACACAAATCCTTCAAACCAGCATCCTGAAACCGCTTCCCTATGACACCAAGCAAAGTGCATACTGTATGGAACACACCCAGCCTTGGAACGATATCAGAAAAGGTGTCTTTATGTTTCCAAATCACCTCAGTTGCTTTTGCGTATAGAGCTTGGTCAAACACTAGAACAATGCTTTGGAGGGACAAAGCACGTCTGATTTTCTGTGACTGTAGCAGTATCTCATGCATTGTTGACAGTTCTGGTGCTGGTGCATTTATGGTAGGTAAGTATCGAACAGTGTCTGCTGTAACTTGTTCATTTTCACGCACATTGATATGAAAACCAGTCCAACTACCAACACATTGATTCACAGAGCTGTGCAATCTCGCAAGAACCCAAAGTAATGTTTTCTTATACACATCATAGTTCATTTCATCATCCTTCACATCAATGTACGCCCGAGATAAAGGACCAACACGTTCTCCAGCATTATATAGTGGTAAGCACGGTTGTATAACACTCAATGTTCTTGTCCTTTTAAATGACTCTAGAGAACTTGTCGTTTTATCAGCTGTTGGCAAATAATGTGGGCCATATATTCTTGGTTGTATTAGAATTCCATTCACCCTGTGTGATGTGCCCCCTCCGCTGAGTGTTTCCTCTAACCTATCAATATTGTCCCATGCCAATGTCACCATTGTGTTAGGGTAAATGTCATTGGGTAATGCAAATTCATTGTCAGTGTGGCTCTCCAGTTTTTTTAGAGCAAGAGCAGTATCAAATTCTTCCATCGTTGTGTATGAAATGCCATGTCCATAACGATTGAGAATTTGTATCAGTTCGGTGTTTCCAGTGAGGCTTTTCACAGCTTGGGGGAGAATAATATGTTTTGGTGGTTTCACTCTAGCACAGGTCACACCATACACAATATCTTGTCCAACAGACTGTATTAGTATTTGTGTTTTTCGAGGAATATCATCAGATACAGGTGAACCAACAAAAAGAATTCTCAAAAAGTTATTTAATGCATCTGGAATGAAAATACATGGGTCACTCATCTCTGCAGCTGCGACAGGCCATGGTGTGCTGATATCTATCTTTCTAACATCATTTCTAATGAAACGAGATG
>OY744516.1:32148292-32210792 GCA_963556195.1 Sepiola atlantica | reverse complement strand
CTTTTTTCTTTTTCTTTTTCTTTTCTTTTTTCTTTTTTTCTTTCTATATTTCTTTCCTCGATTATTTCTTAATCCTCTATTTATTTATTTCATTTTTATTCCTTACTTTTCTTATTTTCATTTTTCTTTCTTTCTTTCTTTCTTTCTTTCTTTCTCAAATGATGGTATTTCCACATGTTTCTTCTTTCTCTATATCATCATAACTCTCTACATCAAGGTTTTTCAACGGGGCCCATATGGTCGATTTAGGGGTTGGGGGCTTAACATATTTTCAGGATCCACTGGGCCGAATTAAAAAAATATTAGTAACTTGCAATTAATTATTATTTAAGATTATATTAAATTTATTATTAAGTTAAATATTAAATTAATCTAGTATTATTAAGTAGAATATTAAATTAATCTCGCAATCTATATACTAAATGACTGTTTTTGGTTTTGAATTTCTTAAAATTCAAAACCCCTTTTTAAGGGGTGGGGCTTAAAAGTTTAGATCAAATAAAGTTACGCAAAAAACTAACACTACGCACGCACCTGCAGAACAGCACTCCATAAACATTTCTTTGTCTTACTGTTGCATTTTCGATTTAAATAAAAAGTTAATTAATCTTATATATAAAGTAAAGACAAGTATCTCCTTCTGTCTTTGACCGGAATAACTTTAATAACAAAAGCTAGATTAAAAAAAAAAAAAAATCTGTTATTGATTTTGCCCAATTTTTGGTCCTTGCTTAAAAAATAATTATTTTAGATTTATTTATTCGCGTTGAATATTTAGTCCTGCTAATATTTTAGTTTTTTTTAGTTATGAATAAAGAAATGCAGAGGAATTTTCACCCTTCCATTTCTATCTACTATCCTGCCATTTATTTCGCCGAATATTTAATAAAAGACATATCTTCGTTTCACCGCTTTCAGAAATAATCCTTATGACATTACTAAAACCAAAACATTACATTTGACCGGACTCTACCAGCTTTCGGATAAACATTTACATTCGTTTAAAAGACATATTTTATTATTTCTTTCCTAAATTTACGTGTATATCATAAGATTTAATATACAGATTTCCCTTCGATGAACTAACTACATTGTTGCTTCCATGCATTGGCATAATGGGGTCTTGTTTTTATCTTTTTTGCTTGCTTTGGACAGTTACGAAAAGAAAATCCCAAAGAAACAAACAAAACCAATAAACAAAACCAATATAAAAAATGTCAACGGAAAGAGAATTTAAGAATAGCCTTCAGCATGATATGATACTGATCTCTCTCTCTCTCTTTCTCTCTCCCTCTCTCTCTCTCTCTCTCTCTCTCTCTCTCTCTCTCTCTATATATATATATATATATATATATATATATATATATATATATATATATATTCTCTTTTGCTTAAAACTTTAGAATTTTAGTTAATCATTTCTTAATTAATACCACATAGTTAGTCTTATTTATTTGTGAAGTAATTGCTACATTAAAACTGGAGGTTTCTGCCGAAAAAAAAATCAAAAAAAAGTTACGTGGTCACTTTTCATAGAAAATCAGTTGCTGAAAAACATTGGCCGACACTGGATGATAACCAGTCTCGAATATCGGAGAGAAGTTGACGCCCTAAAACCCCTCCGACAACTTAAGCGATGATTATATTCGCCACCGCCTTCTTATTTATCCAAACAAACTCTTTATTTTGGTTAGGGTTAATAATTTAATTAGGGAATAAAAGCAAAACTGATTTTAAAGCGTAAACTGAATTTGAACGCGTAATTAAAAATATAGTCTTTTTTTCCAATTGGTTACGAGCGCTTGAAAATAGTTTCTTCAAGCAAAACAGTAGCACTATTTTCAATTCACTCGGAAAGAAGATGATGTACAGCGATGAGAAATGAATGAGTTTTTCTTTAAAAAAAGAGATATAAAGCAAGACGCGAATGAGCTTTAAATAGAGAACGCATATAATCTAATCGTTGACTTCAAGAACACTACCGTTCTTCGGCCGATGGTCTAAAAAAATGTCAGACCATCGGTTGAAAAAGGCTACGCTCAATATTGTTTAACCCTACGGAATGTTTTCTTTAAAGCGTAAGTATCGACGACCGATCAAATTAATGTATAGTGTTATTTGCCATATATATATTTTGTTCTTTTTTCTATATATTCTTTTTTACTCTTAGCATAACATGTACTGCATACATTTTCATATCCTCCTCCTCCTCCTCCTTATCATCATCATCATCATCATGGCCTCTGTTCAGTCTAGACAGACAATTGATACTCCCTGTAAGGGTTGCTGTGCGTGTAATTGTGAAGCAAGGGTTACGCAATCACACATATCATCCTGGATCGGCACTGCTTGATTCTAATGACAAGTAGAAATTAATGGTAACTTGAAACAATGTCGAGTTAAGTAGAGAACACATACAGCACCTGGTATTCCCAAATGGTCACCCATTTTAGTATTGACCAGGCTCAACGTTGCTTAACTTCGGTTATCTAACGGAGACCGGTGTGTCTATAAACCAGTGTATAAATGTATGCATCTCTAACCATGACAATATTAATTAAATTCAATAGATCAGATGATTTATAGATGTGTCGAATTTCAATTAAAAAAACAAACTGAATATTTATCATTGATCGAGCTTATAGATATATTTATTTCAAGATTTATTATCATATAATTTCATAATAATCTATGCACAAAGCAAGTCATCGGATTTACAATTATTTGAAAAAAATGTGTATAGTAAACATAGACGATGTATCGGTATGGAAGCGATGATTACCCGATTTTTTCGACTTTTGACTTCTTCCCTCAAATTGTTTTTTTAATTGTATCCTTGATGTTTTTATCCTTTAAACATTTTTCACGAGCATAACAACATCTTCTTTTTGATATATATATATATATATATATATATATATATATATATATATGTATTTCTATGTAATTATTTTTATAGGTGATTTTCAGCTCGTTATTATTGAGCTTACTATTATTTCAATTGTTTCACTTCCTAAGTGATTAAGATGCAGAAACTGTATTATTAGTCGTCCTAAACTTCAAAGGCCGTATCTTTCGTTAATATATATATTAATTTTATACGTACATAAAAGTAATCCATGGACACGTGTTTCTGGCTCACAGCCGTCATCAGCATGGCTAACTTACACAGAGATCGAACCCTCGATCTTGATGTCTATAGTATGTATTACTTTTATGTACATATAAAATTAATATATATATATATATATATCGTTGTACAGGATGAACTGTTAAACTTATGAACCGTGAGTTTTTTATTTTTTATTTTCGGACCGTTATTTTTTGTCACATCGTAATATATAATTTTTCGAATTGAGAACTTTTTTGTCTTTCTGATGAATTCAGAGAGAAAAAATCTTGACATGCAAATGTTGGTTGGTCCATTACAGAACGAAACGAAACCGTAAAATTGTACAAAAAGGGTTTGTTTAGAAAAATGTTTCGTAAGGTAAATAAACTATTGGTCTTTTGTAATGTTACAAAATTTTGTTCATTTATATATGCTCTGTTGTTACAAGTTGACAATCATCGAGCTTTCAATTGGAATAGCCAGAAACGCGCGTCCATGTCTAACTTTTGTGCACGCAAGAATTAATTTGTAAATTAATTATAAAAATCTGTATACAATAAATTGGTTTATGAAAAATAAATTAATTAAAAAATCTCTATCTACATAAATTCATATATATATATATATATATATATATATATATATATATATATATATATATATAAGAGAGAGAGATATCTTAGTTTTCAGTTTCTAATTCTAAATTCACTATGTAATCCTCAAACTTTCTTTTTTTGTTTGTTTCTTTTTTTTTCATTTCTTTTTCATTTTCTGTTAGTTTTGTTCATCTTTTTTTTTTGTCAACAACAAATCACGTCAATTTTATGATCGGCGAAAAAAAAAAAGAAGGGGGAAATAGCTAAAACCCATTGTCCGTCAGACTTCCTTCCCCGTAGGTGCAGACGAGAATGATCAACGTTGTTTTTTAGATGAAGCATCTCCCGTAATGGTAAACACATGTTTGTATGTCTCTTAACAACAACAGCAGCAGTAACAACGACAACAGCAACAACAACAACAACAACAACAACAACTATGTATAACATATATCAATACGATAACATAAGACAAAACCCCTTAATTCCATTCTTTCTCTCGTTCTTTCTCGTCCGGGGGCAACGATTCTTTCTAAGCTGGAGAATGACTCTCCATTTGTCAGGCAACTTTGTTTTGTTATCCCCCCCCCCCAACGAATTTGGCCCCGTTTTCTTGCTCGAATGATAGCATACAAATATCATTTACTCCCAGTTTTCATAGAAAACCCATTCGTTTTTTTGTAGCGGAAACGTGCCAGAGTGAAGTGAGTATTTATGTGTGTTGTTGCGTTTGTGCTACGTTATGAACATTTAATGCCGAGATCTAGGTATTTATTGCTAAAAACATTATACGGTGGAAAAAATGTTACAAATATTAAATATATTTGATAATTTACTAGTTAAAGGGCGGCAATTATATAATGTACAATGTGCTGTTGCAGTACTTCCAAACAACTATTTTTAACCTTAAAATCATGTTTTAGTAAAAAAGAAGAAAAAACAATACATTAAATAAGTTTGCTATAGCAATTTTCTCAGCATCTGACAAAGCCAACAATTCTCAATACGAATTTCACACTTTGTGATCAGGGCCTCCTACCCCCAAAGATCCTTCCTATGGTCGAAAAAAAAAAACCCAACTCTAAACGACATCCGAATAACTGTTCATGATGTTTCCAAACTTATCAAACACATTGATACCAACAAGGCAACTGGTCTCGACAACATTCCAGTCATAGCACTCAAGAAACTGCAACCATAAATAGCTCATATCCTTACGAAGCTGTTCAATCGTTGCTTAAAGGAGAAATCATCACCTTGGAAGACCTCGCTTGTCTTCCAAGTATTTAAAAATACTGAAAATCAGTCCTCTGCATCTCGGTAGAGACCGATCAGTATTTTGTGTATCAAGGATAAGTTGCTTGAGTCTGTAATAAATCAAGAAGTTGTCAACCACCTACACAAAACACAATCTATTTAGTGACAAGCAATATGGATTTCGTCCTGCAAATTCTAAAGCTGACGTGCTTTGCTTCCAGGGCGATAGATCTTTGATATATCAAAGGCCTTCGATTGGGTTTGGAACAAGGGTTTTATTATTCACAAACTTTCTAGCTATGGAATATCTGAAAATGTCCTCAGAACCAGCAAATCTAGGTCTATTAGGCTCATGATATCAATGCCAGCGTTTTTCAAGGATCAATTCTGGGCCGTACTTTGTTCTTGATCTTCATAAATGATCTTCCAAATCGTATCCTGAGATCATTCGTTTATATCTATGCAGACAACACAACTGTCTATGACAGCACTTCGAAGAGCACTGATGACTCAAATCTTTCTGACTCTCTCTCTCTCTCTCTCTCTCTCTCTTTCTTTCTTTCTTTCTCTATCTCCCGACTTGGAGCACGTGGTGAAATTGGGGAAAACTGGCTTGTTACTTTTAACGCCTCCCAAACCCAGGTTCTCTCTTTTCACCACCAACGCTCGGATCCTCTTTTCTCCCCAGTTGCATAGCTCTCTCCTTGACAAGCTCCTAAGGCTGAATTTTACTCCAGACCTGAAATGGAAGACTTACATCAAATCGGTTACTAAAGTCACTGAAAAAATGGTTGGGTCATTCTATTGTTCCAGAAAGTACCTCACGCCTGACGAAATTATCTACCTGCATAAGAGCCAGATCCATCCTAAGATGGAATACTGCTGTCATATATGGGGAGTTTCCGCTCGGAGCATTCTTTCTTGCCTTCACAGGGTACAAAATCTAGTGGGGGTGATCTCTTCTCTTCCTGCCGCCCCTTTCACACAAGAGATATTGTTAAACTCTCTCTACCGTATCGATATGTTCATGATAGGTGTTCGGCTGAGCTGCAATTCATCTGTATAGCATTCACAGCCAGAACTTGCCTGTCTACAATCACAGCAGAGAATTTTCCTTTCTCTCTCTCTCCGTACCAAAGACCAAGCGGAACTTCCACGAACAAGATTTATTTCCTAGAGCGTCCTATCTGTGGGATAAAATACTACGTAACTGCTTCCCAGCCAACTACAACATGGTCATCTTCAAGTTTAATGTAAACAAATACTTGTTGAGCCGTCTTCTTTGATAATCAATTCCTCTTAAGAATTCTTCTGTTCATTTCATGGTTATTTGCAATCGTCATGTGGTGACGCTCATCGTTCAACCTTATCCTCGAGTGCCCACCCAGGTCTTGATAAGCGGTGACCCATTAGTTAAAAAAAAGTTGATTGTTACGCATGGACCGATGAATAAAAACTAGTCATTTTGGAAAAATACAACATGACTTCCAAGAATATTCAACAGGACGCAAAATGATATAAATCTAAATTCATAATATGTAATCAAAGGAGATACCCCAATAATTATAAAAATAATAATAAACGGGGTGAGGATTATTTTCCTTGGTTGCATATTATGAATTTAGACTTAACATTGAAACGCTATAATAAAAATATTATTTTCTTAACATGCGGCGGCCATGTTGCATTTGAGACGATTAAAGTTAAATTGCGTCGTTTCTTTCATAATCTCACTCCTCATCTTGTTCTTTCCTGCAATCTTCAGCAATAATCTTTCCATGCTTCTTTGAGCCACTGCCAATTTCCTTTCTCTGACGTTTCATGAGTGTCCATGTTTCTGCGCCATACGTCATTGCTGGTCAGATGACCATGCTGATTAACTTCCTCTTCAAGCAAATTGGTATCTTCTCCTTCAGAAAATGACTGCATTAGTCGAACCTTTTTCATGCCAGCATGATTGTTTAGTCTATTTCTTTTTACTCAGATTCAAATACTTATATACTTAATGATTTTTTCCAGATCCTAACCGTCTATTGTTATCCGTCTTCTCTGCTGTCACATTGTCTTTGCCTTCTTCTGCTTAATCTCCATTCCATCTGTTGGCTCTCTATATTTAGATCTTTCAGGATGTTCTTTTTTAGTTTATCGCCAGTCTCCTCGAAGAGTGGGATGTCGTGTTGAAATATTAAATTGTTCAACTGTTCTCCATTGATGTTGTTACCATCTCAAACTTCTTAGATATTTTTGCATTTCTGCAGTGGACATAAGTGGAGACAACACGTGTCTCCCCGTGGAACCCTGTCATTCATCTTCATCTTTCTGCTCAGCTTCGATGTTTTAATATGCGCAGTACGAGTGAAATTCATTAACATAATAAAAGAAACATGGTTCCTTTTATCATGTTAATGAATTGCCTCGGCATGCTATGTTTTTTTTGCAGTGCTTTTTGCAGGGAGGGGGGGGGCGATGAAGTGGTTACCAATGCAGACTGAACACACCGAGCGTCGTGTCCGATGCCTGTCAGATTCACAGTACCACTTTAACTATAGATGCTGGCAACCTACGCGTGGTCCCTCCGGTGAGTATCTGATTCTAAAACGAATCGAGAAACCAATGTCACCAACAGAATGAAGCAGGTGCTCATTGTGTTTGACCTAGTTAAACAAAAAAACAATTATTTAGAAACAAAACGAAAACAAGTGAATCAAGTGTGTTCAGCCTTTCGATCACTATTACTTTGGTAATGTAAACAACCATTAATCACAACTTTTGTTAGATTTTGGAGGGAAACCTGTGAGTGCACTTTTAGGTGTTTGTCAAGACAAATTGCATTTTCTTTGCACATTTGGGAAGGCATCTTTCAGCTTGCTTAGGGAGAAAAGCAGGATCACCAGTACTCACGGAATAACGAAATAACAGACTCATAAAATAAGGGAATGATGAACTCACGGTGTTACGGAATAAGGGGATAATAGATTAACGCAATAAAGAAATAACAGACTCACGAAATAAGAGAATAACGAACTCACAAAATAAGAGAATAACTGAATAAGGGAATAAAAGAATAACAAAATAACGGACACGGAATGTGAATACCGGGATAAGGGAATAAGAGATAAATGGGATAAGGGAATAAAAGACTAACGTAATATTGGAATAATGGACTCACGGGATAAAGGAATAACGGAATAACAGAATAACAGACTAATGGAATAGAGGGAATAACGGACACAAAATAAAGAAATAACAGACTAACGTAATATTGGAATAATAGACTAACAGAATAAGAGAATAAAGGAGTAACAAAATAAGCGAATAACTCACTAACTTAATAGTGAAATAACGGACATACAGAATAATGGAATAATATACTAACGTAATAAGGGAATAACGAATTAACGAGATAAGGGAATAACGGATTAACGAAATGAGGGAATATCGAACTCGAGAATAAAGGAATAAGGGACTAACATAATAAGGGACTCATGAAATAAGTGAATAGCAGACTAACGGAATAATAGACTTACAAAATAACGGAATAACGGATTAACGAACAATCACAAAAACATATCATTTCCGTAATCGAGGACTAAATATAGGTAAACTCATAAATTCCTGATGCAACTATTTTTTTGTAAATTCCCTTTTTTGGGATTCGATATTAAAATAACATTAAATATGAATACAAAAATATATCGATTTGCGAGGTTGCTACGAGACTGCTTTTTATTTTATTCAATTTTTTTAATTTTTTAATATTCGAATGAAATGTGATCTAGATATTAGGCAGGGCAAAAAAAAGGAAGGTTTGTGGTTTGTGCAGGTGTTAGTTGGGTCTGTTACAGTGGAAAAACAGCAATTAACTAAACAGAAAAAGAAAGTGCTCATTAAATTTTTCAAGATGCAAGATTTGTACTTCTTTTTTGACATCTTTTTTCTCGTCTGGAGGTCTTGGAGGTCTGAGAGTTTGGTCGTCTCGGAGCAGATGAAACAGGTTTAGATGAAAGGAAGGGAGCGCACGTTGTATCTCTCTCTCTCTCTTTCTCTCTCTCTCTCTTTCTCTCTCTCTCCTTCTTCTTCTCTTTCACTGCCCCACTCTTCTCCCCCCTCTCCGTGAAAGGGTTAATGTGGTCTCTGGGCGCAGTATTTCTGTTACCCTTATTAATGCCTCGATGGTGACAGCCCGTCATTTGCAAAAATAACAGCAGTCCTTAAAAAAAAACCCTCGAAATTTGTGTTATGCCATTTTTTTTTCATCATTAAATATGGCACGCTTGAAAAGCCCGCTTCTTTGGAATGTCATAATAGTGAAATATCATTAATTCTACAGGCCATTCGCAGGAACGAGAATCGGTTCATTTTATCTAGACATAATAAGTAAATTTATGCATCTATGTTTAGGGACAACAACATTACGAGTGGGTTTCAAACATAGAACTTTTTTTATCTATCTATCTATCTATCTATCTATCTATCTATCTATCTATCTATCTATCTATCTATCTATCTATCTATCTATATATCTATCTATCTATCTATCTATCTGTCCTCTCTTTATTCCTATCTCTCTATATAAATATATATGCGCATGTGTGCATTTGTTTATTATCCGTATAGTTTGGAGTACACACACATACACCACTATATATATACATGCATATATATATATATATATATATATATATATATATATACATGCATATATATATATATATATACATGCATATATATATATATATATATATATACATGCATATATATATATATACATGCATATATATATATATATACATGCATATATATATATATACATGCATATATATATATATATATACATGCATATATATATACATGCATATATATATATATATACATGCATATATATATATATATACATGCATATATATATATACATGCATATATATATATATACGTGCATATATATATATATATATATACATGCATATATATATATACATGCATATATATATATACATGCATATATATATATACATGCATATATATATACATGCATATATATATATATATATACATACATATATATATATACATGCATATATATATACATATATATACATGCATATATATATATATACATGCATATATATACATGCATATATATATACGTGCATATATATATATATACGTGCATATATATATACATGCATATATATATATATACGTGCATATATATATACATGCATATATATATATATACATGCATATATATATATGCATATATATATATATATATATATACATGCATATATATATACATGCATATATATATATATACATGCATATATGTATATATATGGGTGTGTGTTTATAGTATTAAATTATATATTTTTATATTTTAACCTACGTACGACGTCGTTTCAAGCTTACGGCTCTCATCAGCGCAGGGAAATAACAATCTCGGACGGTCACAGGGCGCGAACCTTGAATTCGTAAGCGTTCACTTAGTCCTTGAAGCCACGAGATAACGGAGAAATTAAGTTATATTTATGCTGAAAGCGGCGAGTATAAATATCAAGACATTCAGTAGGATTCAACGGCATATATATGCTACAACGGTTTAAAGACAAGTCAAAATGAAGATATATTTTTTTAAATAAACATTTATTTGTTTAAAATTCTAATTTTCGACCCATATAAGAGTCTTCATCACGAAAATACAGACAATATTTTTTCTTGCTTTCTTTTTACGCGGCATGTTGTCACTTACCCGTAGTCTTCTGTTCTTATCGAAGATTTAGGTTTTTACATCTAATTCCAGTGGTGTTGTGCTCTGGTATACACGTGTGAGAAAGAAGTTAAGCTATGTCCACTGTTTGTTCAGCATTGAAATGTGAAAACTATAACGGTTTTGACTGGTCTTTTAAACCGTTATAATTACAACCGTTATAATTTGTGTGTGTGTTTTTTAAATAGTAATTTTTAAATCAATTATTATTTTAATTAAACAATTTGATTCAGTGAATTTGTGTTTTAAAACATAATGGCTAATGAGATTAAGAAAATAAACAAACTCAGAACGTTTTAATAAAATAAAATCAGAGTAAAAGTAGCACGGTAAATGCCAGTGTTTTGTTTACATTTTAAATAACGCGCCGACTTGCGTCCATACTAAATAATCGGAGGGAGGGAACCAATACAATGGATTAACGCTGGCTGTTTAATCAGTTTCGTCATAGATATATTAACCACGTAACTCATTTAATGTATGTATATATATAAATAATAAAAGAAATAATTATAATTTATAAGTAAGTATATTAGCGAGCAAAATAGCGTAAATACATGTGGAAATCTGAAGAAAACAATCATGAGTGTGTATTTTCAAATACTAATTTAAAATTTAAGTTTAAAAGCAATTAATTATGTAAATTGAGAAATGCGCATAGTGTTTACGGCGGTTTATGTAGTAGTATATAATAAAGCTGGCGGACTAATTAAATAGTAATATTACTCTGATGGAGTTTCGGCTTCAGACAGACAGACAGATACCTAATCTCCATTATTAATATATATATATATATATATATATATATATATAAATAAATATTTGTTATTGTTTATTATCTATGTACGTATACGTTTCGTCCTTAAATAATCGAGACTCATCAGCATAAAGATATGACTATTCACTACCGGTCATGCGATTCGAAACCCCGGATTACGAGTATTTTACAACTCAAATCCGACGCCTTAACCACACGGCCAATTTTAAATAGCGAATAAACTGTGATAATTTTAACACGTTATCGGCGGCTTAACGTCAGAGCGTTTAAAGCTAGTGACGTAATGCTGTTTTAATACTACACTTACAGTGCTCTACTTTTACAAAGAGCGACAAATAATATATATATATATATATATATATATATATATATATATATATATATATATATATATATATATATATATTATTTAATGTATCTATATAAAATATCATAAGGAGATATAATATTTTATGTATCGATTTTCAGTATTAACTTCAACAATACGTGAGTAGAGCTATGTCGTAAGTTATGAAAATATATTTATGGCAATTAAGTTACACAGAGGCTTCCGCGTCTCACCCCCGTAGGGAATCGTATTTTAATAGCTAACTCTCTCTTTCTCTCTAATATATATATATATATATATATATATATATATATATATATATATATATATATATATATTAGAGAGAAAGAGAGAGTTATATATATATATATATATATATATATATATATATATATATATATATATATATATATATATATATATATATATATATATATATATATATATATATATATATATATATATATATATATGATAGCGAGGTAGTATTTTTGACTTCGACCTGACTGGTTTATAGTTCGATCCCAACCATCCTCTAAGGTTTTTTTTCTACATTTCGAGGGGAAGGGGAAGAAATAATACATTTTTTTATCACCTGGTTAAAAAGTACTTTTTTGTGTTGCTTTAAACTTAAAACTATTTTTTGTTTATTATTTTGGTGTTTTTAAGGCCATTACCCTACTTTTTAAGCAGTTAACATATCATTGCTATTTCCTAAAACGTGAAAACCATTTATTTCCTTTTTGGTTGTAGAGACGGCCAGTATTATTTATTTATTTATTTTTTTGAACGGATGGCATATCAACCTTTTTTAGTAGATATGCGCAGTGTCCATCGTACACGAGTTACTATTTTTTAAAATTATTTCACTCTTATCCAGAAGGGGGGCTCATAATAAAGCAAGCGTAACTTACTAACAAATAGAGGGTGCTTTGTTACATTAGGACCCGCGCTAACTTTGACCCCGTCGTTAGAGTTAGGGTCAGTGTGGCAGACAATAATTTCGTCAACTTTTTCAGTTTTATTTTCAAGAAACATTGCAAATAACAAAAAAACGAACACAACACAACACAGTGTAAATAAAAATAAATTTTTAAAAAATTTATTTTTAGCAAACAATTCCCAACAAGTGGCAATAAATACAATCTTATTATTTATTTTTTGCATTTACTTTTTTTATCACCTGGTTAAAAAGTACTTTTTTGTGTTGCTTAAAACTTAAAACTATTTTTTGTTTTTTTTATTTTGGTGTTTTTAAGGGCATTGTCTATTTAATTACCCTACTTTTTAAGCAGTTAACGTATCATTGGTATTTCTTAAAACGTGAAAACCATTTATTTCCTTTTTGGTTGTAGAGACGACCAGTATTATTTATTTATTTTTCTTTCTTTTGAACGGATGACATATCAACCTTTTTTACTAGATATGCGCAGTGTCCATCGTACACGAGTTACTATTTAAAAAAATTATTTCACTCTTATCCAGAAGGGGGGGGGCTCATAATAAAGCAAGCGTAACTTACTAACAAATAGAGGGTGCTTTGTTACATTAGGACCCGTACTGAAAACATCATTTCTTGTAATTTACACGGGTTCCGCTAGTATATATATAATGTGTGTGTATTTAGAAGTATGCTGATCTGCAAATTAACAAATTAATTTAAGGCCATGTATGCACACGCACGCACACAGGCATATATATTTATATGCAAATGTTACTCACTTAGGTAACCTGTTAAAACGTGACAGGATTCAGCCATCCTAAATACTTCCAAACAATAAAAGACAGAAAGCGAAAATTGTTTGATTACAACTTAAATAAGTAACGTTATGCGCTTCGAAAAGTGGTGATTTTGTGGAGTGACCTCGTGTTTTAAAGTGTTTACATAATTTCAATTTACTCAAACTTTTTGTGTAATTTAACTATGTTTTATATTTCATTAATATCTAACGTAAAACATATTCAGTGGGAGTCATGCTTTCCCTGTGACTCATTTATAAGAGAAAAAAAAGGATAAATATGTCTCACTTACGATAATATGCATAGGTAGGTGATCATTCCTACTAAATTGCAAGTTACTAGGTTTAATAGCCTAACTGTAGTTAGGGGACACACAGACAGACACACGTCTCTCTTATTAGTATCGATTATATATGTATAAATGAGTCTCTATTTACTTAATTTACCACAACGGAAAAGTTAGAAACAAGGTCAGTTTTTAATATAAGAAAAATCCAACTCACCACTAAGATGGGCATTTCATTCCCTACCACTGACTTCTCTTAGTCCGGACCTCGGTCCTGTGCTCCCATTAGTGACTACTACTTCTTCTCATTAACCCATCATGTCAACCCAATATTTTCATGTACTTGCATGACATTTTTCTTAAAATTATCATCCTGAGGAAGTCTTACAAATAAAGACGAAACGTTGATGAATACATAAAATAAACATCTTTTGGTCTTTCATTTTTCATTTCCCATTACGTCGGATTACCCTCATCCTTCCTTTCTCATATATTATATACAAATGAATTTGAAAAATGTGGGGCGTTAAACAAGAAAAACATCCATAAAGAAAGAAGAAAAAAAGTTAGTAAGACCCCCACTACAACAATTTCTAAAGAAAAAGCGATCTCCCACAGTTTTCCGGTTTAGAACCGAAAATTAGCAGGTTGATCTCTAAATGGGAGTGGGACTAAAGTGGGATGAAATGAAATAGGGCGGAGTTTGGGAGTTGAGGGTGCTTTTCCAAGATAAGAAAGAAATGGGAAAGCCAAGATCAAACTACAAAGTGGGGAGTGGGCATCTTGGAGGAACTATATTACGAAAAAATAAAAAGGCGACAGGACTCATACACTCAACTAGCTGAGAGACTGTGTTAATCTTTGTTATTTTATCAATTTTCTTTTTAGTTCGTATTTCTTCCGATTGTTCGTTTTATATCATCCGACTCTCACTCTGCCATATTTGTTAACATTATCTGTCTGTAAATTCGGTCTGCAAACAATGTGCCAGACTTCACACTTCACGACGTTGACCTTCTGCGCATGTTTTGCAATTAACAGCATTTTCCTCTCTTCCTCAATCGGAATTTACAACTTTTTACCCCTTCTAATTTTATTCAAAATCTGTCTCTGTCTTTGTCTCTCTCTGTCTCCCCCCCTCTCTCTCTCTCTCTCTGTCTCTCTCTCTCACACACACTCACTCACTCACTCACTCACTCTCTTTTTGTCGCTCCTTTTCGATTTTTCATTGGTTTTATTTGTCTACTTTTATGGTTATATGGCGTAGTCACGTTGACACACTGATTTTCGTTAGATCACCGAAATTAAGCAATATTGAGCCTGGTCAGTACAAAATGGGTGACCATGTAGAAATACAAGGTGCTGTATATGGGAGGACTCTCTGCTTATCCCGGCATTGTTTCTAGTCGTCTGATACTTTTCCTTGCTCTAGAATCAAGCAATGCCGGTTCAAGAGAAGTGTAGTTGGTGATTGCGCAATGTTTGCTTCACAATCCATTAGCTCTCGAGACTGAATGGGCGCCTGCTGCTGCTTATGGTTAACTTAGCGCAATATTGGTTTCTACTCTCTCTCTTCCTGCGTCTTTCTTTAACCATGCTCTTCTCCATCGCCATCTCTTTCTCGATCTCTGTCTTCCTGGTTTTCTTTTTACACTACTCTCCAATCCCTCCTCATCCATCTACTTCCTCTTTTCTTCTTCATGTTTACTCTATTTCTCTCTCTCTCTCTCTTGTCTCTCTCTCTTTCTCTCTCTCTCTTTCGCCACCCCTCTCTATCTATTTTGTTTCTTTTTTTCCAATTACATCTACGTATTTCTCCTTCTCTCCCTTACACTTTCTACCTTCTTGATCTTCTGTGACTTTTCATTCACTCTTTCTCTTTGTCTTTATTTGTGTTCACCTCTTCATGTTTTGTCATTACTTTCATGGGAGGTGACCGTGGCTAAGTGGCTAACGACGCGGACTGACGACATGAGAGTGCCAAGCTCGAATACAGGCGCTTCCATAGTACCAATTTCACTTAGAGAGGTTGGCAACCTTCGCGTGGTAATTCCCGCAAGAATGCCAACAACAGAATCAAGCCGACCAACAAAATTGTACCCTGCTGATTCATACAAATTTACTTACTTTCATCTAACTCGTCTTCTTTTAACTTTTTGATTCAAATCTTTTTATTTCTTAATTTTCTTCCTTTTGATCCTACCTTTCCCCCCCTTCCTTTTCATCTACACAAAAGTGCTTAACCATAAATTCTCTACTCTACCTGATTCAGTAAAATTAGTTAATTCTAATATTAATACACTAATACGTTAGTTCCTTCCTTTTGTATCACGCTTTCATTGGTAGTAAGCGGTAAGAAATTTGCTATGAAGAGAAAGTGAGAGGAGCAGACTTTTGGTTGAGGAGTTAGTTGAAGGAGATTGAAGGGAGACAAGGAGAAAGTGGGAGGAGGTGGAACGGAAAAACACGAACTCATATTATTAACAATTTGAAAATAAACAAATATTTCCCTTCATTGAAATCTTTAACACATGCAACGTCATATAATCAACACTTTTCTAAATTATATTAAAGTCATTTTTACATTAAAAAAAATCATTTATAACTCAAAATTATTTTAACGAATAGAGATTAATCTTAACGGTAAATGAAATGACTGTAACTTCAGCAAATCCCGACGATTTCGAGTGTCAATTTGATTCAACTAAGGAACCTTTTTCTTCTTTTCTAAAATAAATTTTCTTTTTTTTAAAAACAAATTTAAGTTCACTAATATCAAATAATTTCAAGTACTGTGTCATTTACACATGTCTGAGTTAAGGTTAAGATTAGGGTTATTAATATGTCAACTTGAAGAATAGAAATATGAATAAAGAAAACGAATCTATTTATAATGAATCGTATCCACCACCAGCTCTCATTCGTCCTGGTCTGTGCATGGAGTATTGTTACCACATCTGGGCTGATGCACCAACCACTAGCCCTCCCTCTTGGACAGGGGTCAAAAAAGAATTTCTAACCTAATAGGTCTCGCATTGTCTGCCAAGCATAACCCCCTGTCGCATACTTGCAGTGTTTCATTCCTGTTTTGTTTTACAAGTACTCTCACAGAATGAGCTCTAGTGAACTTATTGTACTTGTACCCCTTACACGAAAATACCTCCAAGCCACTAGACTAACAGCAAAATCCCACCCCTTCTTTCTTTGAATCGCTTATCTTTGAAATTTCTTCCCTGCTGTCTATTTCCCCGACCGTGTTAACATGCAGAAATTGAAATGTAATCTGAACAAACATCTTGCTGCCCAACTCCCCTCGCAGGTGGTCCTCATATAAAGATGATCTCTATCACAGTAACCCTTTACGCTTCAGTGGCAATATGCTTTGTTTGGGGCGAACAAAAGTAAAATTATAATAATAATAATAATAATAACATGAAGAAAGTCAATACAACACCAATAA
Source organism: Sepiola atlantica (assembly GCA_963556195.1). Classification (NCBI taxonomy): domain Eukaryota; kingdom Metazoa; phylum Mollusca; class Cephalopoda; order Sepiida; family Sepiolidae; genus Sepiola; species Sepiola atlantica. Next base: position 32,193,468 of record OY744516.1, on the reverse strand, counting down.
TCGTAGGAGCACTTGAAACAATCTCGAAAAAACTCAAAAAGGGAGTAATTGGAATCAGAGGGAAGGGTGAGACGACCAAACAGCAGAAATTTTAAGGAAAATCTTCGAATGCGGAAACAAACCCACATAAACTGCGAATACCAATCCGTCACATGAAAGTTGAAATAGAAATAAAACAAAAAACAAAACAGAAAAAACACGACACATGAAACCATGAGAACTGAAACCTCAATTTAAAAAAGTTAACTCCCTCCAATAAAAATGGTGTCGTCCTCGGCTGGAGCCACGCCAAATAGTCGTGAAGGTGCAAGGAGGATAAAAGACAAAGGAGGGAGAGCACTAACCAGACCGCCACTGTAAGAGCACGGAGAACACTGGGACCTTGATGAGGCTTTTCGCCACCTCAAACCAAGGAATACCTATGACTATTGTCAGCAAAAAAAGATATAATAAGCGACTGTTGCGATAACGTAAAGTGTTTTCACTCGGACTCAAAGGAACACCACTGGTTATTGTCAGTGAGCGAACGCTGGTGATGACCTGTGTGAGAATCTCTGGTGAGTAAAAAAAAAAAAAAAAATAAATAATAATAATGACCATGCACAGCGCACTACATCCAAAAGACGATACGGACAGACTTTACATGAAAAGAAACGAAGAGGGAAGAGGACTGGTAAGTATAGAAGATTGTGTGGAAGACTAAAACAAAAGAGCTGGAGAAATACATAACTCAACACATGGAAATCCTTATCACTGCAGCAAAAGACACCGTTCTAACGAACAACTCGGGAAGCACCGAAACCAGAAACAAAACGACAAGAAAAGAAAAGTGGGAAGAAAAACAATTACATGAACGCTTCAGAAGACTGACAAGAGAAGAAACCAACGAAAATAGCTGGGCATGACTAAGAAAAGGACACTTGCACAGAACAATGCAATTAGGACAAACTACATTAAAGCTAAAATAGATAAAACCCAGGAAAACAGTAAATGCAGACTGTGTGGACAAAGAGACGAAACAGTAAATCATATAATAAGTGAATGTAGCAAACTAGCCCCAAAAGAATACGAGAACATACATGACTGTGTGGCGAAAGCAGTACACCGGGAACTGTGCAAATAATTGAATTTCGAATACGCAGACAAATGGTACAAACATAAACCAGTACTGGAAAACGAAAAACACAAAATCATCATGGATATGGATATACAAACAGACAAACTCATACAAGCAAGGAGACCGGATGTTATAATAATCAACAAGAAGGAAAAATCTTGCAAAATCGTAGTCTTCGCCGTTCTAGCAGCCACAGAGTGAAAATTAAAGAAACGGAAAAACGAAGCAAATACACGGAACTAGCCAGAGAACTGAAAGGAATATGGAGCATGAAGAAAGTCAGTATAATACCAATAATCGTAGGAGCACTAAGAACAATACACAAAAAAAACTGGAAAAAAGACTAGAAGAAATTGGAATCAAAGGGATCATTGGAACTATACAAAGGACGGCAATGCTCAAAACAGCTACAATCTTAAGAAAAATCATTGAATGCAGAAACCAACCCGCATAAGCTACGAAGAGTCACACGGAATCTACTACAGGAAAGAAAACAAAACCACAGAAACAACACATCACAAACAAAGAAACAGAAAATGCAAGAAACATCACTTTATAAGCTCCCCCCCCCCAATAAATTACACCGGCCTCAACTGACACGACACAAAAATGAACCAATGAACAGAAATAGCAAGAAACACCATCAGCTCCCCCCCCAAATAAATAAATAAACAAATAAAAAAATAAAGTAAAATAAAAAAAATGGTACCAGCCTAGGCTGACATCACAAAATATTTTCATAGGGTCAAGGAGGATGAGAAGATCGTGGAGGAACAGCACAAACCAAACCTCCACTGGAAGCGCAGAGACTGCTGGGACCTTGGGGAGGCTTATTGCCACTCAAATCCCAGAGAAGACCAATCGTCCTTACCAGCGAGAAATCAATGGTAAACGGCTGTTGTGATACTGCAAGTTTATTTGCGGTGGCTATCAAAAAGAGGTGGAGAATATTGGAAATCTAGGGAGACTTGTTGTTTCTCAGACTCCAGGGAATACCACCGGTTGTCGGTGAACAATCATTGATGACTTGTGTGAGAACTCCTAGTGAGTAAATAATAATAAATTGTAACGGGTTAAGGAGGATGAGAAGATCGAGGAGGGTCAGCACAAACCAGACCTCCACTGGGAGTACAGAAACTGCTGGGACATTGGGGGGATTATTGCCACCCAAATCTCAAAGAAGACCAATGTTCCTTACCAGCGAGAACACAATGGTAAGCGGCTGTTGCAATACTGAAAGGTTATTTTCGGTGGTTATAGAAAAAAGGTGGAGAGTACTGAAAATCTGGAGGGCTTGTTGTCACTCAAACTCCAGGGAACACCACCGGTTGTTGTCGGTGAGCAATCACTTACGATGACATGTGTGATAACTCCTAGTGAGTAGTAATAATAATAATAACATTCCAAACTCGACTTAATCTTTCTAAACAAAAACAAGAGAACTTGCTTAATCATTGATATAGCCTGCCCCTTTGATATCAGAGTGCAGGAGAAATAACACAAAAATAAATAAATCTAAAAATTTAAAATGAGAATTAGTTAGACTATGGAAATGTAAAGAAGTCAAGGCGATTTTCGTTGTAATTGAAACGTTTGGAAACAAAACGAAAAGTCACCATAAGTGGCTAAAACAGATTGACGAGACAATTTCTTTTCCAATGAAGCTGTAAAAGTTAAGTCGACCCCACCCCCTATCGTCGTGATCGATAGCCTACGTAACAAAAGGCACATACATAAATATGTTCAGTAGTCGCTTTCTGCAAATATTGGTCTATGTTGTTAAAAAAAAAGTTTACTTTCAATTGATTTGTTCGATCTTTATATTTAGTCGTGATCAATATTTGATTTTTTAAAAGTCAGATTTAGAGATCGTTAGAGATCTTACTTAGTAACTGGTATATACTTTCCTCGCCCCATCAACACCGTTAACAGCATTTAATAAGACTCCGAGATTCATCGACTTAAGAATAAAATATTTCGAACAAAACCGATTTTTTCTTCTTTCAATTACCTGTCAAAATTCTATTTATAAAACAACCCATTTCGTAAAATAAAAACAATACAATTTATGACAAAAAGAAAAGGTTAACCCTAAAAAGTACGTTCGAACACTTTATATGAATCGCACCCGACTTGCGAGATAATAAAGAAAAAATAAAAATAAAAAAGGTCCCGCATTTAACGACGAAGATGTTTCATTTAGTTTTACCTTTGACAAAGTAAATCGTATTCATAAATATTTATTTCAAGATCGTTTACAACTTCCGTATTAGTTGCATAAAATATGGCTCATTCAATTTTCAGCGAGCGAGTTGATTGCTACCGCCACTCTCTTTCCGTGCTTTTACTACGCCCCCCCCCTCTTTTACGAACACACGTGACTTACATTTGTATGCAAGTGTTTAAACCAAAAAGAACATTTAAAATGAATTTTATTTCAATCAAGTAAATTATGAAATAAATTTCGATGCATTTACATTGTCGCTTAAAAAGTCCTTATTCATATTTACTTGAACCATCACGATTCCACAACAAAACAAAACCAATAAGTTGTTTTCTATTTATGTTAGTTATCGTTTCACCTAAACTTGAACGCGCGTTTTTTTCTTGTTTCAACTGCTTTTTTGAACGCGATTTGCAAGAAAAAATTGTAAACATTACTGTATTTTAACATATTTTTTCTTACGAAACCTCCTGTCCAGCAATATATATCTACACCCAAGTAACGCTACGTAAATACCACGAAAGAGATAGATAGATAGATATAGATACCGATATATAGATCTGAAGATGAGTATATTTATTACTTTGAAATTTCTGGAAATAAGGACATTAAACTCTTCTATTGGGCATCTAAAGAAAACAAATCTATGTTCAAACTTGAATAATATTTTCGTTTGTTTTTTAATATATTTCTTAACTATAATTATGCTCTATTTGTAATATCGAGCATCCCTTATCGTATTAGCATTCTCTTCGGTATTTGAGAAACTGCTTTCCCTTATACACTTGAGATAATAATTATAACTATAATTATATTTTAAATATATATATATTTAAATCTTGGCCTTTGCCAACTTATCTATCCCAACGACTTCCTCTGATGATAAGATTTTGATCTTTGAAAAGCCTGGCTTAAGGAAAATTTAACTTGAATAAATTGCCGTTTTTGCGGAATATACCTTGCTCTGAGCAATTGAATTGAATTATGATTTGGCTTTTGCTTCTCTAATTCCTTTCCATTCTTCTTCATTATATATATATATATATATATATATATATATATATATATATATATATATATATATATATATATATGAGAGAGAGAGAGAGAGATTGATAGATAATTGGGATTATTTAGACTACTATTCTCATTTTCGTTGTAACATTCACAGTGTTTCTACCGATATAAGAATATCGGAGGTTACAGCGACCGAAACCCTGTAAATGTAGATTTATTTTAGGATTTTGATATTTGTCTTTTCTATTTTTGTACGAAAAAAAATATAAGACAAGAATATTTCGCGCGTGTGTTTGTGCAATTCTCGCGTGAACGTAACTTTGGTCACTAATTTCTAACTAGAATCAAAGTTGGTACTTCTGCAGTTTACAGACTGTGCTATTTTTAGATAGGATTTTCAAGTTAAATTCAATTTTTACCGTATATTTTGTTTATTAAATTGTTAGGTGAAAGTACAGAATAGTTAACAAAGCCCCCCTCCCCATGTTAAGAATGGGTTTCTAAATAAAAACATTATTACTGCAGCACGGTTCGTAAACTGCAGAAGTACCTTAAAAATTTTAATTGAATATTTATTTGAGGCAAAAATGCGTTATTTCATTATTTTTGCAGGTGTCAGCTACTTAAAAAAATTATTTCATCTCCCCCCCCCCCCATTTCTTTCGTTGACAGCGTGGGGCAAAGGATGAAATTTTACCCATTTCCACCCAAAATTATTGAGATCCCCTCCCCCAAATAAGCCCAACTAATATTTTAATGGTTTAATGGGGTTGTACACTAATATTGTGGGGTCTGATTTAGCGCCGCACATCCATAAACAACGAAAACAACGTTTTACTTATTTTATTCATAACTTGAAAATTGATCATTATGGGAATTAAAAAATAAGAATAAAAAATAGTAATATAGGCTTAAGGGGTGGGAGCAGAAGTTTCTTCCGCCCTTCACTTTTTCCCGGGCAAATCCAGTTATCCCATGGATTCCGTTAGTAAGAAATATAAAGCATATTATTTAAATATAATAGTTATAATTTTTTATTCATCGTAGACGAGGGTTTCAGCTAGTAAGAATTCATTTCTTTGAACAAACGCCATATCTAATGGAAATTTGATATCTATTTGTCTGAAGCCGAAACTATACTATTACTTCTATTAATTGTACTATTGCACTATCCTTTAATGCTAAATTTAGTTTACGATATTATTTCACACTAATGTACTATCTTTCGATGCTAAATTCAGAAGGGATAGTGTAGTATCTGATCTGTAGTCATTATACAATCGCCCAGGGATTACTTTCTCATTTTTAATGGGTAGCGCAGTATCTGCTCTGTGGTCTTGATACCATCATTCCAGGGACTACCTTCTAATTTTTAGGGAGTAGTGTAGTATATGTTCTATTCTCGTGAGACCATCCTCCCAAGAATTATCACCTCGAAACTCAACACTTACATTATATATACTCTTGCGAGTATATATGCGACCAGATAGAGCATAATTTTGCTAGTAAAAATAATTATTTGAACAAACACTATATAATAATAATTCTTTGAACAAACACCATATAATAATAATTCTTTGAACAAACACTATATAAAAATAATTATTTGAACAAACACCATATAATAAGGATTATTTGAACAAATACTATATAATAATAATTCTTTGTACAAACACCATATAATAATGATTATTTGAACAAACACTATATAATAATAATTCTTTGAACAAACACCATATAATAATAATTCTTTGAACAAACACTATATAAAAATAATTATTTGAACAAACACCATATAATAATGATTATTTGAACAAATACTATATAATAATAATTCTTTGTACAAACACCATATAATAATGATTATTTGAACAAACACTATATAATAATAATTCTTTGAACAAACACCATATAATAATAATTCTTTGAACAAACGCTATATAATAATAATTCTTTTAATAAACGTCATATAATAATACAGGACAAACGTTAAGCGCATTTATTTAATGTTCCTGTTCTTAACCGAATTAAGAGTGTTAGGTGGAATGAAGTTTCGGTCGCAAACAAAAAAAGATAGCCATCTTTGAAAAAAAGAAAAGAATAAAGAGATGCACCTGTTCTCGGAGAAATCGCCTAGAAAAGAGTCGATGGAATTTGGTGAAACGTTTGCGCGTCTGCCAAAGAATTTAAGGTTTTCAGAATTGCAGAAACGATTGCAAGATTATTTCAATCAAATATTTCGATTGAATGGAAATGAAATAATTTTCTGTCGTTTCTCTCCAGATTTTCTTAATGGAATGGAGTCAATTCTAAAAGACAAAAGAATAATTTAGAGAATAAGATCAGCGATTTTTCTAAAGAACAAATTCTTCTCTCTGTAATTTTCTTTCTTTCTTTCTTTTTTATTGATTAAAGAAATTGTGATTTTGTTTAAATATATTTAAACAAAATCACAATTTCTTTTTCTTTGTCAATTTTCTTTTTCATTAATTAATTGTCGTCTTCTTTCTTCTTTTTTTCTTCTTTGTTTTTTTTTTTTTTTTTTTTTTTTTACTTAATATTGAATTTGTTCATTGCGTTTTATTCTATATCTCGTTCTTTTTCTTCTTCAATCTTTTTACTTAATGTCAGATTTTCTTCTTCTTCTTCTTCTTCTTCTTCTTCTTCTTGTATTACTTTCCTTCTTCTTCTTTCTTCCTCTTCTTCTTCTTTTTCTTCTTCTTCTTTTTCATCTTCTTCTTTTTCTTCTTCTTTAATGTATGCTGCCTATACCCCCTACTACGCTAGATATTCTTAACTCTTAAAAAAAAATCTCCTAACAATTAATACCTACTCTTCATTATTCTCTTTTTACTTATTCTATTCCTACGTTTTCCCTTCTTTCTTTCTTTCTTTTTCGTCCTTTTTTTTCTTTTCTTTCTCGTTCCATTTTCCTAGATTTCTTGTAAAATCTCTGTTCTTTTTATCACTCCCTTTTCTCCAATTCAAAATTTCCTCTAAGAATTTCCCCGTTTTTCTAAGCGGGTTCCTTCCAGCGTTTCTTATACTTAAATACTCAAAGAAAAGCGTTTAAAATGGTCTTTAAAAAGAAATCCTTTCTCATCTTCTTTTTCATGTTCTGTAAATCTTTCTATTCTGGGGTAGATGTGGGAGAAGAGAGGTTCAGTGAGAGGGATGTGATTTTTTTTTCAAAGTCCATTTGTCAATGTTAATGCCCTATTCTTTTTGTCTTTCTTATCCCCTTTACCGACCCGCCCACCACTACCTCTCCTCCGTAAATTCCCTAAACTTCTCCACCGTTACCCCATAATTTATTTTATTCCCCCCCCCCTTTTTCTTTTTTTTTTTCAAATTATTTCGTTTCCTCGTGTTCTTCTCTCTACGAATTCGTATTCGTTTAATTTTACCATTCTTTATTTCTTGATTGGCATTTTCACAAAGAATCGTATTTTATCATTTAAAAAAAAGAAGATATTTCAGTTTTCATTAATTTTTAAAAATCTTTCTATTTGCGTTCGCGCGACCGTGTGTAAGAGAGAGAGAGAGAGAGAGAGAGAGAGAGAGAGAGAGAGAGAGAGAGAGAGAGAGAGAGAGAGAGAGAGATAGAATTCTCTGGAATGTTCCTTGTTTTATTCCCATTTTCAGACCGTCCCAATAACGAATATGATTGCAAAAGATGGCATGAATTAGACTTCTTTATTTCGTCTTTTCCGAAGAATACAGTGGAATAATTATCTTGGTACTCGATTTAGGGATCGCCCATCCAGCGGGCATTAGTAGTCTTTCAGGAAGCAAACTACTACTACTACTACTACTACTACTACTACTACTACTAGCTTGGCTATAAATATACATTATCAATTTGCTTTGTTTCTACGGGTATTTGCTAAGACTTAGAGTTTGGCACAAAGTCATGTTAATTTGGTTTCCTCTGGTGTGTCTGTTTCACAGCAAGTAAAAACCCCATCCGAAGCACAATCCTTCTTTTGACCGATTTATTGTATACAATTAAATAAACAAAAGTTGCTACGTAATAATATTTAGATTCAGGTGTGTAATGATAGCATTAGTATGGTAAATTTCCACGCAAAGTTAAAAATTAGGTAAAGTGGAATTTTTCTAAGTAGAAGTCGTAAGTGCTACGTTTCGTGACAGTAACATTACAGAGACATACAGACGTTAAGCTAACGTGGCAACTGAGGGGAGAAGATCTTTTTCTTTCGTCTTAACCGACAGGGTCAGAGCAGTGGGTGTGAATAGATGTTGCCTACATGAGGTTTATGCGTATACATATATGCTATAAAGACAAAATAAAACCCCAAACAGATATGTAAAACCTAATTGCCTTTGTGATATTTCTTCATTAATAACGTTTATGAAAGATGTCATTGAGAAAAAGTCAACGACAGAGAGAAGATAAGATGGAAACTTCGACTGCCACCTCACCACTGCCAATAGAGAAATTCGACTAGCTGATTCTGTCGACGAAGTGGACGCACTGATTGAAGAAAAATCCAGCTACACTACAGCTATTTAAGCCAACTTGGACGTAAGTTGCTGGTTATTATTTTTTCCACAGTATTAGTGTGATATTATGAACTGCCCCCGCCTCACAGCCTGGACCACTAGGAAATGTTAGTTAGGAAATAGATCACAATGCAAAAATGATAAGGAAGTAGATAACAATATGGGAAATACATATTTATTGTGTTGTACAGATGGAATGACGCGATGACAATTAGTTGTTAGCTTCTTGGTGGCCGCATTACGATGGAGAAAGTGAGCTGGAAAACAAGCGGATTTAGCCAGTTCCGGTGGCCAGCTGAGAGTAACTGAGAAAAAGACCGGACATTTAGGATTTCCGGTCAAAGGTAAGTATATTTACAGTTAGATCTAGAGAGTAGACCGGAAGATCGGGTTAGAGCAGATGGTGATACGAGCAGACGAGTAGATGACTTCGAGCGAACAACAAAGACTAATCTCGACAGCTGATCTCAGGTCTTAGCTGATATCCCAGACTTGGGAGATAGGAGACCTAACTCAGATATGGGCGTTCGCGATTGGGCTCCAATGACACACGCACACGTGTTCAAAAAGTTGACTTTACACAATGTATGTGTTTGCGTTGTTACTTGTTTTGAATACAGATTGTAAACGAGTGTTTTTGCGGCCTCGGCGGTCGACACGGCCAGAACAAGAAGATGAAGCCAAAGAGAAAACCACGACACACGTGCGTTTTGAAGGTCGGCGATCGTCGAGTGGCTGGCATGTTATGCATTGGTGCGCAAACTATCACGATAGATACGATTGGATTTAAACTCAGCGTAGCTGATTTTGTAGTCCGCAACGGTATTCATTAGAACCAATCACGCACCTCGCGCCAGATTAGTAGATCAATTATGGAAGATCAAACGTATTTCATTATCGATTATCGTGAGAGAGGATCTTGTTAACCGCAACTCTAAAACAAATGTTATATATTCTATGACGTTGTTTAATTTTGACGGATCAGTACTAAAATATGAATCTGCTGGTAGAATCTACTGCTGTCTCTTACCAACTGCCTAATATAATTGCCGATTATTTCAAAGTGTTTATCTCCCTTTGTAAACTTGCTTGATTATTCACAGCATCTGGTACCTCTCAGAGCGACTCAGTTCTTGGCCTTTTGGCTAAGATCAAAGTGTAGTATCTGTTCCGATGGATACTGCACTCCATACTGGTAGTGTCCGGGTCTTCGGGCCTGGTGATACCGGTCTATGGGTCTGTCCTGTGCAGATCTGGGAAGTAACGCTCCCAGACTTTGCCTCCCCTCTTTGGGGAGGATTAAGTTTAATACTTAATGTCTGAGGCACTCTGCCCAGGCAATTTTTTAAGACGCCGCTAGCACTCCTCCTCTGGAGTGCATACCCACTTTCCGACCTTGTGTCACATTCTACTGTGTGGGACGTAGATAAATAGCAGACCTCTGTACTCTACCACAGTTTACATCGAGGTTTCGGTCTGTATGACGTCCTCGAAATCGCTACTTTATTCAATGCCGACTTATTATCTAGTAATAAGCATTAGCTCATGACAGATACCACACACACACACACACACACACACACACACACACACACACACACACACACACACACACATATATATTTATAGAAAATTAGGTATGTGTATATGTTTATATATTTGTATGTATGGCGGCTAACTGTAAGGACTATATTTAGTTTAATTTAGTTTTATGCAATGTATGTAAAAGGAGTGGAAGCCCATCGTGAATATTCAAATACCTCTGACTTTTCTGAAATTTTAACAATAAGCATTGAATATAAATTAAATGTTCGCCAAATTTTAGTTTCTTTACAGTATTTTAATAGGTTTTTATGAGGGCATAATGTTGACACAACCTCCCATTTGGAAATTCAAATATTTCAAATTAGCATTAAATTTGAGCCATGGTTATTAGACACGAATTGATCAAAATTAACTGAATTTTAATTTCTTCTTTAATACCCCTTAATCATAAGCCTTAAATTTTAGACATTTTTTTGAATAAAAAATTATCTCGTGATTCTAGCAAGAATCTAACTAAGAACTGCATTCTATCCCATGCGACCACTCGGAACCACCACTCCTGCACTGATGAGGGTAAAAAAAAACCGAAACGATATCGTCTGTAGGTGACAAAACACTTTTATATTTAAAAAAATATTTATAGTTAAAACCCCCTTTAAAGATGTAAGTAGAGCACTGTGAAATTGAGAAAGTTTGTTGTCATCTGCGATAAAGCGAGTTCCGCACGAGCGTTGAACATTGTAGGCAGCAATGGCACCTCCCCCTGCCCCCCCCGGGTAAGTGTATCTCAATTTCAATTACTGTCTGTGTCGATTGTCGACGGCTGTGTGGTTCTGAGCGCTTGTCTCGTGATTCTAGCCTGAATCTACGAACTGCGTTCGATCCCATGCGACCGCCTAACAACTACCACTCCTGCATTGATGAGGGTAAAAAAAAACTTAAAACGATATCGTCTGTAGGTGTAAAAAAAACACTTTAATATTTAAAAGAAATATTTTATATATATATATATATATATATATATATATATATATATATGATCACAAGTGCAAAAAAGATTATTTATTTCTTGTGTAAATTGTTTTATATTTATATTTATAGATGTTCTATCGCCGCTAATATTTTGCATAGTCGCCTCATAAATAAGACTTGATAATTTAATAAGGATGTATAGAGCGCCTATTTTGCGACGTGGCAATACGTTTTGGGATATTCAACACTGTAACTCAATATTTATTGTAAATGGCCCATTGAACACGATTCATTGAATTCAATTTTATAACGGTGTTATTGCATAAATGAACATAATACACCCGACTTTGTTTCAACTTGGTGTGTCGATTCAATAGTCCGTGTCATTTCTATTAGGTTAGCTGCACGCCGTATAACGATATACATATGTGTATATACCTATGTGATGTCGGATGTACTTTGAACGTATTATACTATAATTCAAGTATTATTATGTGATGTTATATACAAGAATAATATGGGCCGTATATATGTATCCGTTGTCGACCCTTCCCCTTATGTTCTGTTAATATTGGCGGTTGTTTGGGGAGCATTATGATCGAGTTTGAACTTGTCTTTGCTGATATGCTGTAAAGTTGTATTCTGACAGAAATTAAGTAAATACTACACATTCATTAATAAGGATGCAAAATGTTGTATAAGACACTGCAAGAAATGCAAATTATGGAAATTCACGTTGATTTTAATATAACCTTTGTTTCTAAAAGTTTTACTTAGTTTCCATTTAGTTTGTAAAAAAAGGGTCACAGCTACGTACACATGCACTGTATACACGCGAACTCTGCTTTGCAGGATAAATGCATAAGGAGATGATGATGATGATGATGATGAGATATAGACATTGAATATTCCAACAAAAAATTGTGCATTTCTTGAGCATTAATTGAACTTCTTGTTGATTGGTTCTCGTGACCAAATCAGTAAATGGTGGAATCTGGATATTAGACAATACCTTTCAGGATGCAGATTCAATTCTTTCGCACACACACACACACACACACACACACACACACACACACACACACACACACACACACATATATATATATATATATATATATATATATATATATATATATGTGAATGCTTTTATTCAAACATGTACAAGGTCTGCTTTTATTGAGCACTCTTTTATAAACCCGGTTTGATTCCCTTTGGATTTCTACCCTGTGGATTTTTACCCTACCTGGATTACTATATATATATATATATATATATATATATATATATATATATATATATATATATATATATATATATATGTGTGTGTGTGTGTGAGTGTGTGATAGTATAAAAACAGTTGTTTTATATAGATCATACTGATTCTTATGGAAATAAAATTCCAGAGCAAGATTAAAGCTCAATATCCGAAACTTTAAATTTTGTAATAGAGCTATAAATAAATAAATAAATTGACAGATCAAAGTTGTATCATACTGTGATTTACTGTCAGTTTTTAAGCAAATGAAAGTTAACACATGTTTTTAAAAGAATCAACACAAATTCAAATAGTTGTGAAGTCATCGAAATGGCGTCCTTCGTCTTTATTATTCTAGAATTAGAAAATACTAAAAACAACACACTTGTTTGTTTTCGATCAAAGTTTTAATAATAATAGTATTAAAACATACGTTATTTTATTCTCAGCTCATGTCTTAAACATATGTTCCAAATATATTCATCATTAACACGAAAGGCGAAGGCCAAAATTCGGTCAACACATTTATTTACAGTAGACAATTATGAAATACAAGCAACGCACATTATACAAAACAATAAAAGATATTTAGTTCGTACTCTGCTTTTAAAATGGGAACATTAATTTCCCGCACGGGGTAGATTTTTGTTTTGTGGGAGACTCGCGGGAAGGGTCTGACAGCGGTTAATAGTCTCTGGTCCCTTTCGAGCATAGTCAAGGGACACAATCAGCGATGCTCAGAATCACCATAGTTTTAACTATTTGTGTCCGAAAAACATAAAACTATGCTCGGTCATAATCGGAAAAAGTAACCGTTGTTTATGCAGTATCTTCGAAAATGAAAACGATTTTTAATTGTTTGTTCATAATAATGTTTATCTTATTTTTCGAACAGTCTGAAGTTTGGACGGCACGAATATATCAGTTTTCGAAATAAAAGAATTGTTGTCGCTAGACAAGTGAGACACAAGGCCACGTTTACTGAGCTCTTGGAATGAAAAGAAGTTTCTCAAATACCGGTTATCAATACAGTATGAATAGTTAATGGGTACCCATGCAAAGTAAAGAGTATCAGACTCACTACACGGGCGATTGGTTTGCGTTCCTAGTTCTTCAGCGGATGCCCTTGTCTTTGCGTTTTTGTGTTTATTTGTTTTACGGGATGGAACACACGTCCATACCGCAGGTTAATAACCATGCGTAATCACAAAAAATATGGCTTCAATGGCGACAACTGATTGCAGAGAGAGAGAGAAGGAAAGAGAGAGGGAAGGAAAGAGAGAGAAAAGGAAAGAGAGAGAGAGGGGAAAGAGAGAGAGAGAGAGAGGGTAAAGAGAGAGAGAGAGAGAGAGAGAGGAGAGAGAGAGAGAGAGAGAGAGAGAGAAAGAGAGAGAGAGAATTGTTACCCTGGCTTTCTCTTGCAATAATTCCTCTTTCTCCTGTGCTTTCTTTAAGGACAGAACCAATCATATACGTCATAAGAACGAAACCCTGTCTCGCAATTCTTCTTCTTCTTCTTCTTCTTCTTCTTCTTCTTCTTCTTCTTCTTCTTCTTCTTCTTCTTCGCCTTCTTCTTCGCCTTCTTCTTCGCCTTCTTCTTCTTCGCCTTTTTCGCCTTCTTCTTCTTCGCCTTCTTCGCCTTCTTCTTTGCCTTATTTTTCGCCTTCTTCTTCTTCTTCTTCTTCTTCTTCTTCTTCTTCTTCTTCTTCTTCTTCTTCTTCTTCGCCTTCTTCTTCTTCTTCGCATTCTTCTTCGGCTTTTTCGCCGTCTTCTTCACCTTATTCGCCTTCTTATTCGTCTGCTTTCTTTCTCATTACAGATGCGTGCGACAGTCAGTTCCTCATCGAAATAAAGTCACTGATTGAGAGTCTTGACCACAATCTAGCAGATTTAGTTTGGGTTGGTGCTTATGTATTTTTACCTGCCTCTACATTTTTGTCTGAATTTGCAGTAATATGTGTAAAACACCAAACCAACCAAACAAACAAAATAAAAAAGCAAAAACAACAAAACATTACGGAAAATTATCTAGTGGAATATTAGTAAAATATTAAAATCTGTTTTTTTCGTATATGTCCGATTCTAGGTTGGATCTAACCCATTTTACGTCTTTAATTTAGAAGGATTACGTAAAAGGGAGAAAAAGGGGAGATAAACGTAAATAGGTTCGCTCTAGAATCGGGCTTATACGAAAAAACTCTTTTTTATTTTTAATTAAAATTCTACTTGCTAATTTTCCGTAATTTTTGGTGTAGATATCTAATTTTGACTGATACGTAAGTATTGTGGGGAAAAAAGAAAGTGATAGATACTGATTGCGGGTGCCGGCCTTCAGGTGGGGTGGCGATAAGACCAACATGAGCAGAGATAAAGAGGTGATATTTATGTATGTTAAGAATGGGGGTGGCAGGTTTTTACAAGCCTATAAATTGAGGTTCTACCTCTCACCGGGAGTATGGAGTGTTAGTGTGTTATTGTGTTCCAGAGCTTGGTGGTGACCAGAATTAGTACATTTTTCTACTCACTATAGACCAGACTCTGGATCGTTACTCCTGCAGAGAAATCCGTTCTCTGACCCATTACATATTGTTACCAGACCTATTGGTTGGGTCGCTAAGGGACCAATTCCATTTTGCAACCCACCCTCGACTGCTGCCTCGACCCCTTTCAGAGTATTGACTCAGAATTGGATTTTTCCTACAGTATATCAAAGAGGTTTACTATTTATTTTTAACTGCCATATTTCACTTGTGTATGTCTTTCAAGAAGCATCGATGAATCTAACTATCTAACTTAGCTAACGCTTTGTGCTACAGGGGAAAGAAAAGACACATAAGGTGTTGTAACTTGTGAACAAAAACCCAAAAGACTTTGTAACTGGAGTCCACTCCTGCTGATGGCCAACGCGTACACTATAAACAAAAGCTCTATCTCTTCCTTTGTATCTTTCTCTTTCCTTTTCTTTTTCTATTTCTTTCTCCGAACGAGTCTAGTCTGCGCCAGTCCTACAGACGAAATTGCCGCTCAACCAATTTAACCACCTATTTTTGTATCCATCCTCGGACTCGGATAAGAAACGGGAATTTCCCGCTTGAGTTAGCCTCGTTTTGGCCGATCACGCATGCGCTGTGTCATACCATGCCCACAAGCACATATACAAACAATTCGCCTTCTCTTGCTTCCGTGAGGTAAGTCTCCGCCACAAGTGTAACTGAAAACAAAACCAAACAAAAGAAAGAAACAAAAAACCAAACAAAAACAACAATAAATAAAAGGATGGTGGAAGGAAAGAAGAGAATAATAAAAGAAGGAAGGAGAGAACGAAGAACGACAAAAACAGATAACACTTGAAAAGATTTAGAGAATAACCGGGATCAAAGTGTAGTATTTGTTCTGTCCGTAATCCGGGGAAAATCGTTCATGAATGGGGAAATTACATTTTTTTTTTTATCCCATTCGGAGTTCCCTTTTTAGGGAAGCAGGTTATTTTCACATTACAACCTACCTCATATCTAACTTTTCCCTCGTGGGGAGGCAAGTAAACAGGAATTATAGAAGGTAAGAAATAAATAGCAGAGATATAAGAATTATAGACCAGATAAAAAAAAACACGGAGACAGAAAGAAAGAACGAAACAAAGAAAGAAAGGATTTGTAATTTGCTGGATTAGGGGTGTGGCATATCAACCGTCATATGTTTTCTATATAATTGGTTTATAGATTAATTTGTTTTGTAGGCGTATATTTTGTAAACAAATGGTCCGTAAATGATGACTTCTATTTAACCCATAGATGGGACCCAGACAGGTACTGACAGTTACCACCAATTTGGGTCAGAGTGGACCTGGGAACAGTGTTAACTAAGTAGTTCCCCAGGGTTGATTCCACAGTTCTCAAACCTCCCAAATTGAGGGGGGGGGGCATTTTCATAATGGTTAGGTAAGTGGAGAGATTTACTAGTTGAAAGGGTCGGGAAACAAGGTATGCAGAAAAATGGTAGAAAGGTCTGGGAAATATGAATTTCGGGTGGTGAGGTGGGGTAAGGGAACACCTTGCACAAGGGTGTCCGAAGCAGTTTAGTGTCCTTATAGCAATATTGAATGTGTGTGTGTCAAATAGTGTTCACGACGGAAGTTTCTACATAAGGATAGATGAAGTATGAGAGCGAAAAATTCCATTCGAAGTTAAAAATTAGAATTAGAGCTACGTACCCAGGATCGAGAGAGAGAGAGAGAGAGAGAGAGAGAGAGAGAGAGAGAGAGAGAGAGAGAGAGAGAGAGAGAGAGAGAGAGAGAGAGGAAGTATGCTGTTTACGTGATGGGCCGCTGTCCGGATAAATTGCCGAAATTAAAGAATGGATTCATCGTAGTGCTCTATCGTTCCCGGAACAGGTTCTATTTAACTCATAGACAGAACCCTGACAGATACTACTGTTGTATTTCTGCTGTGCTTAAAAGAATGACGACACGCTGATATATAAACATACAATGATATATCTTTATTGTCGATGGCGGTGAACGAGTGCAGGTTAGTGAGGAAAGAAAGATGCACGCACAGGAATTTGACGGGGTGGGTTTTCTCGTACCCAAATCGCTAATCAACTGACAATATCAATTTCGGGTTGATATTATATAACAATTTGTGACACCTACGCCTCCACCGGCAAACGCTTATTGTGAGACTTCGCTGTCAATGTAGCCACGCCCTCATGGCGTTTATTTAGCGATATGGTATTTCTTTCTGACACTAACTTTTGCAGGTGATTTCAATCAACAATTATTATATTTCTGAAAATCCACCATGTTTATTTATTGCAGACCAAGTGGCTTGACCTCAATCAACGATTATTTTATTTTTGATAATCAATCATGTTATGCTGTTCTTTTTTCGGCAAGGTGCGTGTCCGTATCAAGTTCGTCTACTCCTGTCAGATGCACATTTTGGTACGCCCGGCCTGGATATTTAACAAAATGTGTGTGTGGACGTAACTCCGCACCCCAAAGCTCCCAAATTTAGGGTCACACCACTAGATGTACGTTATAGTCATACCTAGGATCATAAAGATAGGAACGGACGAAAAGAAAAATAAGAAGCAGAAAGAAATGGGTGACACTGAAAAAGAGGGAAAGAAGGAAAGAAAGACGAGAGATATACACAGTGACTGAAGAAAAGAACGAAAGAAAGAGTGAAAAACGAAGGGAGACGAAGGAAGGAAGCCATGAAGGAGAAAAAAGAAGAATGAAAGGGCAACCAAATAAAAAAGGAGTCAGGAAAAATAAAATAATGGCAGATAGAAAGAAATAGTAGAAAGGTAAGTCGAGAAAGAAAGAATCGGAAAGAGAGAGAAAGAGAGAGAGGGGGAGAGAGAGAGAAAGAGAGAGGATTGAAAGAAAGAAGAAGAAAAGGAAGAAGAAATAAAAGAAAAGGTTGACACTTGCAAAACCCAGTATCTGTCACCTTTGCCAAAAGTAGCCGTTATTCGAAAGTGTTTTGACCGTTTATTGATTATTTGTAGGATGTTGGGCCTCAGCTTGGCCGTCCCGGGGGGATTAGCCTACCTATACCCCCGCCCCCCCCCGTCCACTTTACACCCCGACCCACCGAGTCTGTGAACGATCGTTGACAAGAGAAAGTGTCTGGTTCAAACTGAATAAATACGCTCGTGTCGGGAAAAGGCAACAAAAAACCCCGGCCAATCGATGAGACACATACCCAAACTTAAAAATTGTTACAAAAGTAGGAAATCCAGTTTCTTCTTCTTCTTCTTCTTCTTCTTCTTCTTCTTCTTCTTCTTCTTCTTCTTTTTTCTATTTTACTTTTCTTCCTTTTTTCCTTTGTTTTTTTCTTCTTTTCTTTCCAGTTTTCTTTCCTTTTTCTTTCATCCAATCCTCCTTTTTATATTCTAAACAGGACTGTTTCTTTCGTTTTTCTTTTTTCTTTCTTTCGTTCTTTCTTTCTTTTTACTTTCTTTCTTTCTAACGTCTGTTTAGTTTTCTCTTTCTTTCCTTCCCGTTTTATCCTTTTCTGTCTTTCTGTTTACCTTTATGTTTCATCCATTTCTTTCTTTCTCTCCTTTCATCTTTTCTAAATTAATTCATTTCTAGAATGTTCTTAAGTTTGTTTTTCTCTCTTTCCTTTTTCATGAGCTAACCCATATATATATATATATATATATATATATATATATATATATATATATCCCTTGTGTTTATTTCTTTTTTGTGCTCTTTTTCTTTTCTGTCGTTCTTTCTTTCTTTGGCTGATTGCGGTTTCAGTCTATAATCGCTTTTCTCGAATAGGTTTTTCTTTCTGCGAATTTGAATCGCGCCGCCAATGCGAATCCATTGGTCCTATTGATCGGAGCCGCGGCCCGCCGGAAAGAAGAAGAAGAAGAAGATTAAACCCATAGAAGATGATAGAAAAATAAGGCGGACGACTGTTGCCCAGTTCGATTGTGTCGGTTTGTGTACATGTCTGTCAACTCTTACGGTCACGACGATCCCTTGACAGGGTCAATACTTGTCAAGGCACGGGGAGGAAATGCAATGCAGTTGCAGTAGAGAGGTATTGGGACGGTGGACGACAACACCAGAGAACGTAGCAACAGCGAGGAAACTCGACAAAAGGCAATCTATCTCGCACATCTTTTTACGAAGTGTGTGTATCGGTGTCCGACCAAAAGTTAGCACGTGTACGTTATCAGTGATGTGTACTTGGCTGTATGTTCGTACACGTGTATGCGGAATGTGTATGAGAGAGAGAGAGAGAGAGAGAGAGAGAGAGAGAGGGGGGATGAGGTGAGGTGTAGGACTAGAAATAGACAGAGATATAGGTAATAATGCCCCCTCTATAATCTTTGTCTCTGTCTCTCTGTCTGCCCCTCTGTCTCTCCATCACTTATTCTCTCTGTAAAAAAGAATGAAATACAATCTCTCAAATACATTTTATTATTACATATATACGCACACGCACTAAGCGATGAAAGACTGTCTACAATTGCTTGAAAAGGGTTATTTCCCGAAATATTGTTAGAAAATTTTAATAAAAACCACTTAACATCTTATTACCGAATTTTATTTTCAAAATATGTGTCTTTCAATAATAATAATAATAATAATAATAATAATAATAATAATAATAATAATAATAATAATAATTATAATAAAAATAAAATAATAATAATTATAATAAAAATAAAATAATAATAATAATAATAATAATAATAATAATAATAATTCTTATAAAATATAATAATAATAATAATAATAATAATAATAATAATAATAATAAATTATTTTTATTATTATTATTATATTTTTATAATAATAATAATAATAATAATCATTATAATAAAAATAAAATAATAATAATAATAATTCTTATAAAATATAATAATAATAATAATAATAATAATAATAAATTATTTTTATTATTATTATTATATTTTTATAAGAATTATTATTATTATTATTATTTTATTTTTATTAGAATAATAATAAATAATAATAATAATAATAATAATAATAATAACTACACCAACACCACCACCACCACCACCACCAATTTTCACAATGCTTCTAATCGACCATAATATATTTTATTAATATATAGCGAAATATAAGTATTGGCCTTTGAGAGAAATAAAAATAACACACAATTTAATGACAGAAAAATGCAACACATATTAAAAAAATCCGTCCGGCATTTTTGGGGACAATTGGAAGCACGAATAAATGTTTTTTGTTTTGGTGAGTGATATCTTTTGGAAATTCTTTTGTCTTTCTACGGTAACTAATGAAATGCGAAAGTCAGTTGAAATTCTTTCGTTCCATTTCAGAATAATTCCATATGTTTATACAGATTCGGATCTCAACCGTGTTTGGACGTGGATTTGTTGATTGTCGATAATTTTAAATACATTAAATAGTGGTGTTGACTATATAATTTTCCTCTTACATATAAGTATTGGCTTCTGAGATAAATAAAACTTAAAATAAAACAAATTAATAACAGACAACTACAACTCACTGCATTTTTATTTTCCATTGAAATATTATATGTATATGTATATGTATATGCATATGTGTATATATATGTATATGTATATATATGTATATGTATATATATGTATATGTATATATATATGTATATGCATATATATATATACACAACTATATATATATATATATATATATATATATATATATATATATATATATATAAGTAATCAATGGACACGTGTTTCTGTCTCACAGCCCACATCAGTATAGCTAACTTAGACAAGGATCGAACCTTCGATATTGATGTCTATAGTCCAGCGTTTTACCCTGCATAGAAATATGAACGATTTTCATCACTTAAATATTTAATGTATTTGTATGTAATTGTTTTTATTGGTGATTGCAGCGTTCGTTGTTTCTGCTTACTATTAAGATGCAGAAAAAGGACGTATTTTTCGTTTATATATATATATATATATATATATATATATATATATATATATATATATATATATATATATATATATATATGCGTGTGTGTGTTTGTGTGTTATGGGCATGAACATATACACATGAAAGCATATATATATGTTATGGATGTGCATAGCACACACGCGCACTTTCTGTTCCGCATACGCTTTATCTCTCTCTCTCTCTCATTCTCTCTCTCGTTGTCTCTCTCTTTCTCCCTGCCCCCCTGCATGAAACTAATTAGTGTTCACACACTATGCTAGTTGCTAGAGTATTACGCACTTTAGACTACTAGACCATGACTATAATTTATATTGCAAGTTGTTCCCTCGCAATTAACGTAACTTATTGATTTAATAATCACACACACACAGACGCACATATACATACAGTTTAATGGAAATAAATAATATAGAGTGCTCGATTATTGTATAAGAGCGTAGGATTTATTTATTCAGGGTTTTTACAAAAGTTTAGATCTCATGATACTAAAAGTTTCGCGACGCCTGGACAAAAATAAATGCAAATTTTATCCGCTCTATTGCTCGTCAGCCATGTATGACCTGTAAATGTGTACAGATTATACATGGCTGACTAGTAATGTAACGGATAACACCCGACAAAGGTTTAGAAGTAGAGTTTAATATTCATAATTATAACCAGAAGTAAAATGTAGAATAAAGAAATAAGAAATCATCTTAAAACAAAATAGTTAGTAAAATTACTGAGTATCTACACAGACAATAGAATTATGACGCCATTTTAAATTTAGCCAATAGATGAAGCACTTTATTATTTTCAAAAGCAACATGAATATTGAACGGTCCCTTATTCTCATAAAATACAGAAATCATAGTAAATATGTTTTAGAAGAAAACGTTTTTCTTATCCAGTAATATGGGATAAAAGTAATAAGAAATATATAGGGTAACATATAATTTGACAATATCATTGATTATCTGATATCGGAAGTTGGACACAGATAGAAAAATGGAGGGAATTCTTTTTATCAATTTCGCAAACGGCTGGTTCTGTTTAGGTGATAAAAAGATGGCCGCAGTCTAACAAACAACCTCGCCGATCTATTATTAGAAAACACTTCAGCGTACTAATTTATATTGGAGTCAATAACCTAGTTAAAGAAAAAAAGTCTCGTCCGAATTAAGTGTCGATTTGTCAGATGCATTTCTATTTAGGTCTGACTTTGAATATATATATATATATATATATATATATATATATATATATATATATATATATATATATATATATATAATAGTGTTTGAATCAGGAGAAAGTGAGTTTACAAAGTCAGTTAAATATAAAAAATGAAACGAAAAAAAATCTAAAATCAGCCTCTTTCTGCTCGCTATATGAACTCCCTTTCTCTCTTTATCTCTGCAGCTGCGGCTTACATAGTATTATTAGCTGTGCTCATATTCTCTTTGTTCATCATGAACTATTCCAAGGAGTGAGATAGATAGAGGGAGAGAGAGAGAGATAGAGAGAGAGAGATTACTTTGTGAGTTAATTACAAATTTCGGCTAATTAGAAAACTTGAAATTGAATTTTTTTTTCAAACTTAACTCAATCCCAAAACCGAGGAAACAAAAAAAACGACGAAAATGAACTGGACCAACCCGACAATCAGTTAAATCCCACCCATTCACTGTGGAGGTTCCCAGATGCCGGAGAGCCTTCTATTCCAATAGCTCCTTTCCTCGAATTGCCGACCTTTGGAACTCCCTCCCTGCTCCCTGTGTTCCCGACTGTACTGACATGCAAAAATTTGAAACTAATGTGAACAAACACTTAGCTTCACAGCTCCCAATTTAGGATGATTACCTAAAATTTCACCCTAATTCTCAGTAGCTCCTTACGTCTACAGTGGCAACTTGCCTTGTTTGGGGTGAACTCACTTAAAAAAAGGGGTTTATCTTAACATTTTACCGCAGGTCGATCGTCCGAAGTGTAGTATTATCCGATACGTCTTTATACATTTGAATGCAAGCTGTTTGAAGTTGTATTCAAATGTATAAAGACGCATCGGATAACAAAAGAAAAATATGCGCTTGACGGGTCTACCTTAAAAAAGATACATGCGTCAGATGATGGGTCTACCGTAAACAAAAAAAAATGCGTCTGAGGACGGGTCTACCGTAAAAAAAGATACATGCGTCAGAGGATGGATCTACCGTAAAAAAATGCGTCTGAGGGTGGGTCTACCGTAAAAAAATGCGTCTGAGGGTGGGTCTACCGTAAAAAAATGCGTCTGAGGGTGGGTCTACCGTAAAAAAATGCGTCTGAGGGTGGGTCTACCATAAAACTGTTGTAAAGTTTTATGATGATCCCCTTTTTAATTATATATTATTGCGATAAAGATCTATCTAAAAGATCCGTTGTCTCGATTTTGTTCTTTCTGATTCCGAGAGGTTTATTTTTCATGTTAAATATACAAATAACAAAAACATTCCCTAATCGCCCCCTCCGGTCGCAGATTTTTGCTAGTATAAGGTAAGTGTTGAGTTTGCTAATGAAACGCCAATTGTGGCAATTTCTTGTTGCTTGTTGACGTATGCTACTCTATTCCCAGTGAAAAAAGTAATGCCTGGAAGAATGGTCTCATGGCAACAGAGAAAATACTACCCCCTCCCCCCTCAAGGAAAAGGTAATGTCTGGGAGAATAGTTTCATAACAACAGAACATATATACCACGGCTTTCCCCGAATTTAGCATTGAAAGTACATTAGTCTGAACTAGTATACTAAACTGAATCAAGCATAAAACGTTAGTACAATAGTACAATTAATAGAAATAGTAATATAGTTTCGGCTTAGACAGACATATATATATATATATATATATATATATATATATATATATATATATATTTGTTATCTTTCTATCGATAATCTAATCCATAACTTTTCTTTGGTCCTGTTTCTTTTTCAAATTAATTCCTCCATTCTTTGTCTTTCTGTTTGCTTACCCAGTCTCCTTCCGATATTGATCTTTAAGAATCCTTATCCGCCCCTCTCAAACATTCCTACAACTTCTATTTCATTCAATTCAGTCCTCTCCCTCTACCCCTCTCTCTTTCATTATTCTATTTTTTCTGTTATTGTCTCTCTTTTTTTTTCATTTCATTGTAACCTTCTCCTTTTTCTTCCACTTTTCTCTTTTGCTCCCCCTCCTCCCCACAGTCCTGCATATCATGAAGGGCACTGGAAACAGATGGCATCTATCAAATACGAAAACTAGCGCCAATGCAAGGTGTTAAAGGATGATCTTTATTCAAGTACGGCTTCTTTTCCCCATCATCTCCTTTCCATCCAATGCTTCCAACCCCATCGACTCTTTCTAGCACACAACCACCCTTGCTCTCCTAAAACTCTTTACTCTCCCCATTGCTCTCCTTTGCAACCTATCGCCATCCCCTTGACAACTCTCCACATAAACCCTTATTTTCATCTTCATCCCAACACAAGGACCAACGCAAAAAAGTCGATTGACAGGGAGTAAAAAAAACAAAACTCAATTGATCAATGCGAAGGTAAGGGAAGCATTCACTATGTGTTACTTCTTGAAATGAGGAGTTCATGTGTGAAGTATACATTTGTATGCCAATGTATTAGAGCGCACACATTGAAATAGCACGCACACACACACACACACACACACACACACACACACACACACACACACACATATATATATATATATATATATATATATATATATATATGTATATATATACTAGCAAAGTTACCAGGCTTTTCTCGGTTTGAGGTGGTGAATAATACCACACGCAACAGTATAGTAAGGACGAAGAAGTAACTTTTATGTGTATATTTATTTTCAAATGGGTGGAGTCTTCCCATTTGCTTCCCTTAAAAACTAACCAAACATACCTACAACGTATTCTATCTGTTACAAATTTCACAAAGAATCTGTCCAGTAGTTTCTTAAACAATGGCTAAATTTATTCTTACTGGGTGGAGGTGCTTTACATCCCCACCAACTAGATTGATTTATTGCAATCGTCAGAGGCCCTCTCGTTCGGAATGGAATGCTGATTGAACTCTACAGGTATTTTTGTGCCCATACAGAGTTCCCCTTTTTGAGGAGCTGGACTTTCGCTACAGTAAAGTAAATACGGAACAACACGTATATATATATATATATATATATATATATATATATATATATATATATATATATATATAGTTTCTGAAGTTTTTCAACCATTAAAACTATATGAAAATAAAAAAAAAATTTTTTTTTTTAAATCCGAAGTCGTTCGGTGGAAAATCACTTTTCTTGTAAGTCAATTTACTTTTTACAGTCTCTATATAAGAATTTACGCTAGTCTTAAAATTATTTCAGAGATCATCAGTTGTTTACCATGAAAAGCTGTTTCGGGAATTTAAAAACAAAATAGTATTTTATCTCATGGCTTCTCAGCATAGATGATCAGATCCCACTTTTCTTAAAAGACAAGAACAAAAACGTTCCGTATATTAGTTCTAAGTTTTGTTCCACACGCACACACACACACACACACACACACATATATATATATATATAGTTATCGCCAAAGCAATAAGAAAAGCAAAAGCATTTAGGTATTGTATTTCGGGTGAGGCCTTTTGACATACCGGTAAGGCTTCCGACTGCAGTCTCTATCGTCGAGTTTCGAATCTCGCTAAACTGAGCCACGTTGATGAGCCGTACTGATTATATATTATAATACTTCTACATAATCAAATTATACCCTTTTCATTTATCGTTTCTAATCCTGGCTTACACAACATGTCTGAGCAGCCCCGTCGACATTCTCTGGTAGGGGCACCTCAGGCGATTAGCAATAAACAAACCTCTTCTCAGAGAGAAGATAAAATCTGGTAGGGTGGACCTCCCAGTACTGAACAGAACCTGACAGCAACGAAGCCACTGTCAAACTGATTGTCAATGACGTATCTCCGACGAGTTAGTACAGCACTTACTCAAGGTGTGCCAGAATGATGCTATATTGTTCTTAATTAAAAAAGTACTTCCATACATCAGCACGCGTTCCTTACTTTCATACTGATATGCCATGTCGAATATTTAATATTATTCATTTCAAACTATACCAGTAAAATCTTTAAAAAATGTCACTTTTATTCTTTGATAAAACAATAAATGTATGTTACCATTATACTTATATTTAAAACGTAGTTATAGGTATTATTCTGAAAACATGAACATGCACAAATGCAATGCCTACCTGCACCGTCTAACCTTCGTCGGGGTATATACAAAAATCTGTCGCCGCCACTGTTTGGAGGACATAGTAGCTAGCATCAGTCAAGATTCGGCGGAAAAACCTGATTGCATTAGGGGAGGGTTAAATAGGTTGGTAAGAACGAATCAACATGGATTTAATTTATATATTTTTCTTTTTATTAGTTGGAAAGATTTATCATTTTCTTTTAATATTCATTGCTGTATTAGTTCAATGTACGTGGATATCCATTCGGTAATTTTGTTCTCAGCATTCTGGAGTAGTTAGGTTCGTATGTCGTTTGAAGCTCTCCGTTGTCTTTAGCGTTATTGTGTGTTGACGCTCTGTTGTCAACTGGAAAATCTCCCTTCCCATCTCTCTCTCTCCTTTTCTCACCCTCTCTCTTTCTTTCTTCCTCTTCTTCGTTTAACGAACGTGCTGGCTCACAGAGTTGTGTTGAATCACGCGGGAAGCGTTTCGATTGGTGAATCAACATCTGCTTATTATTTTATTGCAATTTGGTCATGTGACCTGTTTATGCGGACGTAATTGTAACCTATTGCTCTTTTTATCGTCTATTTTCACCCCGTGTGAGCTTTACTATTAGCGAGGAAAAAGAAGTTGTAGGAAAGAAAAGCGGCACTTGTGCAGTTTAATAAACAGCAGAATTTGTTTGTTGTCAATTTTGAAGAGTTACATTCAAGACAGCGGCAGATAATCCACAGGAAGTAACGAATAATATATTAAAATTACCGTTCCTAATGGAAACTGAATTATTACAGGGTCTATGCGGACATCTCCAATAAAATCCATTGTTTCTGTCTAGTTTGGTCCACCTCATTTCCATTCCGCACGGGCATATCTCTGAGGAAGAAATCACTTTGTGCGCCTGTAAAAAGTCAATCGTTTTGGGGGTGCTCACTGGTTAAATGAATAAAATCTCGAACATTTTGGTTATTAAGATCCATTGTTAGATAAATTCAATAAATCATAAGTCAAATTTCCTTCCTGTGGATTTTCTGCCGCTGTTTTGAATGTGGATTATCTGCCGCTGTTTACTGACCTGCACAAGTGCCAGAAAAGCAAAGTAAAGAATGAAGCAAACACAATAAGAGAAGAAAAGGCAGTGGCTTAGCAGACCAGTAACTCATTTCATTTGCTCGAGCTTGCCAAAGAAGCTAATCGGGTTAATATCTGATCATTTGGTTGTGTCTATCGAGCGTCGGTCTGGTAAGTTTCCAACAATATCACTCTACCAGAAGTGCTAAGTACCACACACAGTTTTATCATGTATATATCCCGCATGCGTATAAATCGAGTGATGGATCTTAGTGATACTCAGCCCTCTTTCCCTCTAGCGGTTCATTCAAAACACACAGTGGCGCCTCCTTTTTAAAAATCGTACTGGTAAATGACATAACTCGTTTTGGAGAACATCTCTTATATTCTTAGGCGAAAACGTCAAAGTAAGAATCTATCTATCTATCTATCTATCTATCTATCTATCTATCTATCTATCTATCTATCTATCTATCTATCTATCTCCCCCCTCTCTCTCTAGGAGCGCCGACTGTCAGCTCGACGGTTGAGTTTCAATCCCGGTTTGAGGCACTAACTGGTCTAGCCGCACTGAAGAGCTGTGATACAGCGAAACTATATGAAGCTCCCTCACTGGGTAGAGCTTATTTGTAAGGATATCGCCAACTGCAATTAGCTTTAAGGCATAGCTCATTAGGTAAAACTAATTCGAGCTCCTGACACTTTCAATGTTTACATTGAGATATTACTTACATTCAGTCAGTGTCGTATGATAGTGCAGGGGTAGGAGCTCGACGGTTGAGTTTCAATCCCGGCTTGAGGTACTAACTGGTCTAGCCGCACTGAAGAGCTGTGATATAGCGAAACAGTCTGTATGTGGATGACTATATATATATATATATATATATATATATATATATATATATGATTTAATAATTAAATATTTTATATCCACAAACCAGCGCATGTAAGTCCTACATTTCATGTCTGGAGTGATAGTCAATCATCGGAGCTTATCAAAGAAGGGTGCTTCCTCGATGAGAGCTATTTATTTCAACTGGGGAGCATAGATATCAACGAATGATATTAGAATATGATTTTGAACTCAGAAAAGATCATTGAGGCCCGCCGACACTGATGATATATGCTTCGAACTTCTACCTGCCAACTACTTTTATAGACCTATGCAAATGAAAAGATCGTTTCCATCTATCTATCTATCTATCTATCTATCTATCTATCTATCTATCTATCTATCTATCTATTCATAACTATCTATCTATCTATATATCTATCTATCTATCTATCTATCTACTTATTCATAACTGTATATCTACCTATCGTTCTTTCGCCTTTTTTTTGCCTCATCTCCTGTTATAACTTTATTTCTTGATTTTCCCTCACCCCCCCCCCTCTCTCTCTCTTTCTCTCTCTTATTCTGCCCGTATCTCTGTCTCCCCAATCTCTATATTTCGCTCAATTATTCTCTTTTTAATTTACCTCCTCCTTCTATTCCTGTTGTTCAAACAGCTATTCTCTTTGTAAATCTAAGCATTTTATTGACCACTGTCCTTTCGTATAGAACATTCCAATCATAGAAGCGAAATAATTGGTCTACTCCTTCGGTGATTGACCCCTACTGTTGATGTTGCTCTGATGGCTCAATCGCCCACCCTTAGATATTTAACGGATCACGAGACGCCACCCCGCCGGGTGGTAGGTAGCGATTGCATGATAATGCTTCATTCAACGCTAGAGCCCCGTTCCTTACCATAAAGCATCCTTCATTGCATGCAATAGTCAAGGTCGGCCCTATGGTCTCAATTGGTCTGAAGTGGTCAGTAAGGGCTAATAGGTGTCTAATCGAGCCATAATGGCCATTTGGTTTCGAAAGAAAAAAAAAGAGAATAACAAATCATGGTTTTCTTTGCAGTTGGCTCGTAAAGTTCCTCACTGGGTGCTAATCAAGACGCCCAAGAGATTTTTGCTATTCTTTTAGTCCATTGTTTTATTTTTCCATAATTTGGATTTTAGGGTAATGAAGTCTGGGATCGAAGTTTCGATTTCTTTGAAGACAAAAATAAGAATTCTGTAATTAGAAGTCGCAGTCGATTCACACCGATGCTCATAACACGCACTGCAAGTTTATAGCAAAGTAGTAAAATCGGACCGACCAGCGATCCACTTTTCACTCGCTTTCATCTCACATCTCATTCTTTCATCTCGCACTTGCTTTATATCACACATATCTCTCTCTCTCTCTCTCTCTCTTTCTCATTCGTTTTATCTCATCCACCCTCTCTCTCAAGCTTGCTTTATATCACATTTCACCTCTCTCTCTCTCTATCCGAATTTAATCTCTCTCTCTTTCCCTTTATCTCACATTTCATCTCTCTCTCTCTATCTCACATTTCATCTCTTTCTCTCTCACTTGCTTTATATGACATTCCAGCTATCTCTCTCGTTCGCTTTATCTCGCATCTCAACTCTCTATCTCTCTCACACACGCCCTCTCCCATTCTATCTCACTTGGTTTATCTCACATCCCACCACTCTTTCTCACGAGCTTTATCTTTCTCCTATTCTATTATCTCTGTCTTTTTTTCTGTCGCATCTCCTTCATTCTATCTTCTTTCTCACCATCTCTCACACATCTTCACCATCGCTTTCTGTTTCTCACGTCTTCCTTTTCCCACTCTCTCTCTCTCTCTCTCTCTCTCCTTCTCTCTCTCTCTCTCTCTCTCCCTCCCTGTCTGTTTGTCTGGATCCCCCTCCCTCACTCTCCTGACATATTCTCTACCATTTTCTCCTCTCTCGCTCTCCTTTCTATTTCACGCTCTTCTCTTTATTCTCTCTCTCTTTTATCGTTCTCACGTAAACATATCTATCTATCTATCTATCTATCTATCTATCTATCTATCTATCTATAATCGATTGGAGGGGCCAATAATTGGTTTAAATCACTGACGAAACCAATTTTTATGTACGTTTTCTGATAAAAGCTATTCCGGTCAAAGAAATAAGAGAAATTCTGACTTTACTTTCTATATAAGATTAGTGTTTCCGTAGAGATTTCGTAAATAAAAAGAAAGTCTGCGAAGTATAGATATTAATTGTGGTGTAGTTAACTAGTTAAGTACATAAGTATGTAGGGAAATAGTGAGAATGGTCTTAATATATATATATATATATATATATATATATATTTGTCGATTCAAGATGGCGGACCTCTGAGGGTCGCACGTGAGTTCAAAGCTTTTCTTCTTAACGTTTGGCTTTCATGTCAAAATAGGTTGTAATTTGTTCAAATCGAGAACTTTTCATGTACTTTTTCCGACGAGCTTGAGGTGAACAGATCCAATATTGACATAATAATGTTTGGTTTACTTTACGTGTAGTTTGGAGAACTTGTATTAGTTTATGCGTGGACTTTACGTTATATTTGCTTGGTAAATAACGAGTTATTAGTTCATTAATAGTTTTAGTTAATTTATAAATAGGGGTTGTAACCTGCGAAATTATTGCGCGGAGGGTTGTATGGGCTTTACAATACCATATAAGTAACCGGGTTTATAATCACTAATTTGGAGAGTTTATGGCTATTATTTACGGCATTATTAGCTGTAATTAGTTTGTTGTCTTGAGTTGATTGATGTTTTTTTAACTTTTAAAATTTTCGTGTGGTCATGTAAAATGGTTTGAAATTTTCTGAAATAATGAGATTTATTAAGTACCACATACATGTTGGTTTTATTACCTTTTTAATAATGATATTTGGGTGGTTTCGAAGTTCATTAGCGGCTTTTTTAGATTGTGAATTAAGATTGTAGTGGATCGTTGTTGTTTTTATTGAACCTGTTTTTATGGCTTCAGCTTTGAGTAGATCTTTAATTCCGGGATGTGTGGTGATTTTCTGTTCATTTTCTGATTTGACAAGGTTATCAAATAATAGTTCAATTTCGGATGTTTTTATTTTGGTGTTTGTATGGACCAAATAAGTGACGAGGTTAAGGAATTCCTTTTGATGTTCAGTGAGTATATGATCGGATAGGTAGGTGTAGTTCTGTGTTTTGTTAAGAATTAAGATGGAGCCTTTGTCTGGAGATTTAAGTTTTTTTTTGGATAGTCGTTCTATGTAATATTCAAATATATTTATTTCAGCGAGACGTTATGGCAGACAAAAACACACTAAAAGAAATGTATTTTTAACTTTTTAAATTTTTGTGATTTTTAATTAATCACGCGGTTTGCACGTGATCACGTCTCGAATACGGCGTCTCATCATCCATGCGTACATTCAAAAAGCCATACATTGCTGCACGGTTCGGCGAACTCAGCAAGTATGAACAAACTAGATTAATACCCCGCCTGAAGACAATTGAATGAATCAATCGGAAGCACTCGCGAAAAATGGAACATAAAACCTATGGATCATACATACAAAAATTTGACAAAAATACTCGATGAAAAAGCTTATTAAGCAGAAGCATTCAGTGTTGTTCAATAACGTTTATATTGATACTATATATATATATATATATATATATATATATATATATATATATATATATATATATATATATATATATATACGTTATGAGGTTTAAAAAGACTAAATATACATTCGGATTGTACACATTATAAGTTATTTCGACCGTAACTAGGTCTCCTCGGATGTGTTTTCAATCACGTTTTAGGTTTGAAACGTGATTGGAAACACATCCGAGGAGACCTAGTTAAGGTCGAAATAACTTATAATGTGTACAATCCGAATGTATATTTAGTCTTTTTAAACCTCATAACGTATTCATGCTCTGTTTTAACGGACATAGAGCTCTCTGATCCGGATTCCGATCGATAATAATCGAACCTGAATACTATATATATATATATATATATCAACCCCTTCATGCATGATTTGACAGACATTCTACGTATCTGATTTAACCTGTTCTTGAACCACGTGCTTTCAAGTTGAGCGGACTTCCGAAAAGGCACGTAATGACTAATAATAGAGGCGAAACGTATTCCTCGTGGTCCCTGACTTCCACAAAAGCAAATATAATGGGTGAAATAAAAAAATTATGATAATTTATGATAACTTCTCTTTTTGTTTCTTATTGGAACAACAGTATGCGTGAAAAGATTAACTAAGATATTTGCATATTGGATTTTGTCATACCAACGGTTTCATGTCGATAAACGTGTATATTCACTAATAAAATTTGCGTGTGTAAGTTTTCAGCATCCAACATTCTCTTTAAGTTTCTTTTTTATATAATTAGTAAAAAAAATAAGACTAAAAATAGTTATATGGTGTTCAGGGGTGGGGGTTGGAGTTTCTTGACTTACTCAAATTTTCTGGGGAACGCCGGGATACGGGTCCTGCTAGTAATAGAAAATTATGTTTTGCGAGAAGCATTGAGTCAATAGGTAGCATGTTTTCAATATTGCTGAATTAGAACTTTCTATATTTCTCTCAACCGGCTCGACTTTAACAGAGCTTTAATAATTATTTTTTATAAATAAATATTTATTATCCACAGACATATGTGTTTCATGTTCATTAGCAATCATCAGTGTGACTTATATAAATGTACTACCAGTAAGAGAGAGCGATATAGTTTATCCAGATTAGTATACTCCTATAGACATACATAACTATTTATAGTTATCTGGTGAGGTGTTTATATTTAAGGGAGGTAATCGAAGACTGGGAGGTTCTCAATCAAAGGATACTCTTGAATAAGGGAGACAAATTATGAGAATACCTTCGACGGATAATCATAAATACGTATTATAAGCCCACAAAGGTTTGTAATATGTATTTTAAAATCACAACGTATTACTCTTAGTTTGTATTATAAGTATAGTTATCTTTTATACATTCATTTGCCAGCAGAAAATCAATTATCAAAGAAATGAAAGAAACTAAATTTGAAAAATGGTAACCCGAATCCATGACGAAGAAAACTGGGGAATTATTGTACAAATTAACGCGCAGCTTTGAATAGAAACATCTTTTTCTTTCCTCCGCGCGTGAGTCCGAAGAATTCATTGATGATTTGCCCATCAAATGCTTTTAGGGATTTATTCTGCCATAATGGGTGATTCCAAGTTGTGTTCATCGGTTCACTATAGAAGTAGAATTGGAGAATAGAGGAGGAGAAGAAGAAAATAGAAAGACATGGAAGGCACACAACTCCATGGAACGGTTGACTGGCTGGAAAAAAAGCTTATTAGGTGGATACAAAAGAAACAGATGGAGGGACAAGTTAGGCATAAACTCACATCTCAATAACGTATTCGTTTTTGTATTCACTTGGCGAGGAAAGGCGATAGGGACAACTTAAACGGATAGGCTGCAGGGAAAAGGTTGACAGACAGACTTACAAAACACACACACATACTATTATATATATATATATATATATATATATATATAAGTATAAATTTTTATTTATACAAACATTATTGGTTACATATGTGCATACATGTTTCGGTTGCACTCTTCGCAGAGAGTCAACCTCGTCAGACCAAGGATTCAGAGTAATGAGAGCTCTCATTACTCTGAATCCTTGGTCTGACGAGGTTGACTCTCTGCGAAGAGTGCAACCGAAACATGTATGCACATATGTAACCAATAATGTTTGTATAAATAAAAATGTATACTCATAAACAGTTCTACTTGTTATTGAGCACTTTTTATAAACACTTGAGTTTCAACGGATTTACATCTACAGAAACTAATACAATACATGTACAATATATATATATATATATATATATATATATATATATATATATATATATAGTAAGCAATGAAAATATATATGGCAATCAAGCTACACAGAGGCTCCCGTGTTTCATCCCCGGAGGGAATCGTCAGGCTAAATTTAGCCTGACGATTCCCCCCGGAGATGAAACACGGGAGCCTCTGTGTAGCTTGATTGCCATATATATTTTCATTGCTTACTACCTAGCTCTACTTACGTATCGAGCACTGTTGAAGTAAATACTGAAAACTGACACATAAAAAATTATATCTCCTTATAATATTTTATGTGGATACATGAAGTACTATATATATATATATATATATATATATATATATATATATATATATATATATATA
The DNA here is from genome assembly GCA_963556195.1 of Sepiola atlantica. Taxonomy (NCBI): domain Eukaryota; kingdom Metazoa; phylum Mollusca; class Cephalopoda; order Sepiida; family Sepiolidae; genus Sepiola; species Sepiola atlantica. Next base: position 32,158,899 of record OY744516.1, on the reverse strand, counting down.
TATATATATATATATAGTGTGTAGATTTCAATTTTGTGTTGAGAATCTGAATAACAGAGCTCAATGTAATTTAAACAGAGTAAAACAGAATTATAAAAAGAAAAAACTATACACACATTAAGGTTGTACACATTATAACTTATTTCGACCCCTTAATTAGGTCTCCTCAGATGTATAAACAACCACGTCAAAAAACCAAAAAATGGATTTTTTGGTTTTTTGACGTGGTTGTTTATACATCTGAGGAGACCTAATTAAGGGGTCGAAATAAGTTATAATGTGTACAACCTTAATGTGTGTATAGTTTTTTCTTTTTATAATTATATATATATATATATATATATATATATATATATATATATATATATATATATATATATATATATATATATATATCTTGGTAGAATACCCATTCCCAGGTCGCGTATAAGCAATAAATATAGCATTAGGTTTTAAATTTTGGTGTTTTTTCTTTCTTTAATGGTTATGATACGGTTTCAGTGACATCCCCTTAAATGGTATAGTTAATAAAAATAATGTGTCACGTTACATACCCTGTTTCTTAGAATATATATATTTCATAATTAATAATGATGAACTCAATAGTTTAGGATTTTACTAAGCAGGTACATATTATTGAAGCTCCCGCACGCATCGATCCTTAAAAAATATTACTTAATATAACTCAAAATTTGATGCAGAGAAATTCTTTTTTCTATTGAAGTTTTTTGTATCTAACTTATCTTAATAGTGTTTTTAGGGAGGGTAATGGTAAAGTGTACAAAATAAAGAAATGTGCCCATGTTACTCACCGAGTTGCCAAGAATATATATTCTTAATTTCATGATGATTGGTTCATGAAAAATAAAAATAAAAATAAAAAGCTTTATATATATATATGTGTGTGTGTGTGTGTGAACTCCCTAAATGTAAACATTTATAAAAAACAATTAATGTGCCCATGTTACTCACCGTATTTTTTTAGAATATATTTCCAAATTCATAAGTTCATTAGTTCACGAGAGTAAAGGTTTTGGGTCAGGTTTTAGTAGGTGAACCCCTTAAATGCTAAAATTTACAATATATATATATATATATATATATATATATATATATATATATATATATATATATACTGTACCTATGTTACTCACAGGGTTGACAAGAATATATATTCAAAAATTCATAATGATAGGTACATAAAAAATAAATAATAAAATAAAAAACTTAATATATGCACAAATGTTAACATTTACCAACAATATCTTTTTTAGAATATATATTCCAAAATTCATAATGATCTGTTTATTAGTTTAGGAGATCACCCTGTACAAAGATATATATAGTCTTGGAAGTTTTTCAACCATTAAAACAATATGAAAAAAAACAACAAAAAAAAACCTTTTGTCCTAAGTCTTTCGTTGAAAAACTACTTTGCTTGTAAGTCAATTAATTCTTTGCAGTCGCTACATTTGTTTGCCTCTAAGAATTTACGCTAGTCTTAACTTTATTTAAGGGATCATCAGTTGTTTACCGTGAAAAACTGGTTCTGGAATTTAAAAATAGAACAGTATTTTATCTCATGGTTTCCCAGCAGAGTTGATCAGACACCACTTCCCTTAAAAAGCATGAACAAAAAACGTTCCGGATATTAGATCTAGTTTTTTGTTTCAGATTAATTTTGTTATTTAAAAAATGTTCTTCTTACCTGCGTTATTCATTTGTGTCTAAGAAAAATGGATTCATATTTACAAAAAATTGCTGTATTTTATAGAGTTCGGACGAATCCATTACACTACTTATTTTGTTATTTATAGTTTGATGTATTTATATTATTATTTATATTTAGTTTCATTTAAAAATATGTAAAAATTAAATATATATATATATATATATATATATATATATATATATATATATATATATATATATAAAAGCTGAATTAACCAAAGTTTGTTATCCCAAGTTTTTTTGCTATATCTTTTAATCACTTAAGAATACATGCACCAAATTCCTAAAAATAGTTATTTTTGAAAAATAAATGCATCTTAATTGTTCTAGGTCATGCCAACATGTTAAACAGACGTTTAACCGATGATGATGATGATGATGATGATGATGATGATGATGATGATGATGATGATGATGGTGACAAGCTGTAGTCTGCAATTTACTCAACAAGTCAGCAATCTCTTACTAAGTTACTGTCTATTATTCTCACCCTCTCGCTGTATATTGTTTACCACCCGTAAAGTCATACTCCCGAATACAAATATTCACCTAATTCATTCTGAAATTTTCTTTAGCTCTTTTCGGCTTTCAACCCGTGATAGTTACACTAAAAATAGAAGTTAATTCAAGATTATTTTCGCTAGGATTTAATTAGTCAAATATTGAATAACAAAATCTAAGCAATTTGAGCCATGAACGGATTACATTTAGAAAAAAATATATATATAACTACCTACCTACCTACCTACCTACCTACCTACCTACCTACGTCACCAACATACTGACCCATGTTACTATCTAGGTATGAAGTCTATTAAAATATTTTAACTCCGTAGAATGTTCACGGGTAGAACTTGTTGCTAATTACAAAATTTAGTTTGATCTGACTAAAGCCATGCACATTGAATGAAGACACAGTTTTCTTTGCTTCGATGATAGTTTTTTTTATTACATTGTCTGAAACCAGCTCAAAAAATTAAACAAGAATAATTTAGCACGTTAATTTCATCTGGCATAAGGCCCCAAATGATGAGTGTTCAATGTTCCTACTTGAACATGTGGAATTTTGTTTAAAATAATGATTTACTTCTATTGGATTCATTGTGTTCACTTTCGCTCTTATGTAGTTGGGGAATGGTATGAACCCATTTTCTCTCTCTGGATAAATAGCAACTAGTTTTCAATCGATCATATTCAGAATAAGCATTGCGTTTAAAGGCAAACCAGAAAAGTACCCGACTCACACTAAGCAGCAAACGGTGTTCAGTCAGATTTAGTTCCTGATATTAAAGATTTCCTGTTTTAGATTGCTTACTCTTCTGATTTGCCAAGTTTTGTACTGATTTTTATTTATTAATTAATTTATTAAATTGTTAGGTGAAAGTACAGAATAGTTAACAAAGGCCACCTCCCCATGTTAAGAATGGCTTTCTAAATAATCTTCTGCATTTTACGGACCTTTCTGAAATAATATCGTTATTACGGACCGTGCTAATATAATAACATTTTCATTTAGAAAGTCATTCTTTACATGGGAGGGGGCTTTGTTCAATATTCTGTGCTTTCACATAACAATTTAATAAATAAATTAATAAATTTGTGAAACTGAAACTCTCGCTGGAAGTTTAATATCAGGAACTAAATCTGACCGAACACCGTATGCTGCTGACTTTGAGTCGGGTACTCTTCCGGTTTGCCGTGTCTAAACATTAGATAAATTAAAAAAGGGTTGATATGGGGTAAAAGAGATAAAGAAAAGTACCCAATAAGTACGAACAATTGATTTTGCAAAATACAGAAATACGAGATGAGAAAAGTTACAAAATTTTTATTAAATATGTTTTCATCATATTTTTTTTGCATCACCTGAAAGAAATAAGATTGAAAGAAAAAAAACAACAAAAAAATTACTACTACATTTTTAATATCAAATGAATCAAATGAATTGCGTTTTGTTCTAATTAGTTTGTCGTTTTGCTTATATCCTTTTACCATTTTATACTCATAGTCATCCTTTAAATATAACACACACGCACGCACATATCTCGAGTGGCTTCACTCTCTGTACAAGGGTTTGTCAGAACAACCTGACATGAGGATACTTCACTCTACCAGTAAACCCTGCCCAATTATTCAAAATAACATGGTATTCGCAGCACAAATAAGATCTCACACGGGAATGGTGCACCTTTTAGTGATGTTACCTCAAGTAACAACACTTAGCTGGATACTCCACCAGACTAGATGAATTCTTTTCCTGGAATCCGGTAAGACCAAGAGACCACAAGAAAGATATGCTATAACATATTTAACTGGTCAATTGGAGAGAGGAAAATTAATGTTCTTCACTTCTTTACTAACTCAACGTTTGAGAAATAAAGGAGAACTTTAATAGAATATTCGAATATCTATGTACCTCATATAGATATCAAGTGTTAGCTCCAGGAAGGGGCCCCTTGGTTTCTGAGAACTTAGATTGAAGTAAAATGAAACAAAAAAGATATATATATATATATATATATATATATATATATATATATATATATAATGATAAGTCAATGAAAAATAATCAGACCTGCAAATGGAAGCAAATCAATATCTTCAGTTGTTCAGAACAAGAAGCATTTAATGAATAAACTTATTTATTTTTCTTCTCTTTCATTGCTTAAGCCACGCTTTTCAAAGATTAAAATCTTATGATCAGAAGAGGTTAATGATTGATAAGTTGACAGAGTAGGACAGTCAATATTCGAAATTTGAAAAAAGTTTTAAAGTTCAAACAGGTATGTTCCAATGTAAATGAAAGTCACCAAAAACGGAAATCCAAGTAGTATGGGGTTCAGATACATTGGTAAATCCAGAAGAATCTGTGTAGAAATCCAACGACGACGATTCCACCCAAGTCTGTAGTCCTTGGAGGGGGGATCAGATAAAATTGGCCATGTTGAGAAAACGCAATTCTTCCTGTTTTCTATTAAACGGATTCAAAGACAAAAGCAACGACAAGTTCTCAATAAAACTTAGGACAAACTGTTGTATTGTATGAAAATTACTTGGGATTGTGGGATAGGAGAAAAAAAGAGAGAGAAAAAGCACGGGACAAAATGGAGAGACAGAAGGGGGGGGGGGGTAGGAACCAAAGAAGAAAAGAAAAAAGAAAAGAGAGCGAAAAGGGAAGGCAATCCGACAGGTGGGGGAGGGGGTTAAAGGGGGCCAGATCAAAATAATATTTAGGCAGAAGAGGGAAAATAAAAATAAGAATAAATTCCAGGATGGCCGAATCATAAAATATTTAGTTAAATGGCCAAATTTCTGGTCAGCACGGTAAAAGTGGGTTCCCGTGGGGTTTAAAGGTTTAGATTGAATACAGATAAGTTTCAAGGGCTAGTTCTCAGGGAAGATTTGGCTAAGATAATTAGATTGTTGGTAGGGAATCAGGAATATATGGCGATAGGACGAAGGAAATGATATGAATAGATAAAACTAAAACTTGGGTGGGAAAATGGGGACGGGTATATATATATATATATATATATATATATATATATATATATATATATATATATATATATATATATATATATAATTTATGGGGAAAATCTAACAAAAATAAAATACAGAAAGATCTCACACGGGGAATGGTGCACCTTTTAGTGATGTTACCTCAACCATTCTAAATACGAAGAACATGGACGAACAATTGATTTTGCAAACTACATCAATAAATGATGAAAACATTACAAAAAATTTATAAAAATAATTTTATCGAAAAATCTTTTCATCACTTGAAAGTAAAAAGATCGAAAAAACAAAAGAAAACAAAAAAAAACTCCAATACTTTTTGTTTAATATCATTTAATCACAAAACTTGTGTTTTGAAACAATCTTACTATTGACTTTTGACTGCTAAAAAAATAAGGGGATTTTATAATTATCGTTATAAAATTAAAATAACAATTTTACGGCAAACATACGTTTTTTTACAAAATATTTATTTAAAATCAAGTAATCGTTCAATTTTAATCAAAGTTACACTACTTGTTCATTTATAAAAATAAATATGTTTTGAAATAGATTTTCCGTATTTGTTACTTGATACGCCCCCTCAATACATAAACGATGGGCTCTTTTATGATAAGGCTGATTTTACATCCCCGTATACATTTTTTTTAAATTGACATAGAATTGAAAACAAAGATTAAAAAAAAATATATGAAAGAAATTAATTTTAACATTTTAAAATAATTATTTTATTAAAATATACTGTTACATTTAGTAATGTGGAATACTTTAAAATGTTTAAAAAATGATTTTTTATTCATTTTAGTCATTTCAATATCTAATAACTACTTTAAAAAGTTTCTATTTTACTGATTCACAACAATAAATAAAAAGTTGTCATAAATTAGTATACATTTTGATTTAACCAATTATTTTTGGTTTTGTTAGAGTCAAGAACATGGACGAATAAGTTTTGTCTTCATTATTAGTCATTACGGGCGTTTTCAGAAATCAGCTCAACTTGAAGGCACGTGATTCAAGAATAAGTTAGATCAGGTACGTAGAATTTCTGTAAAAACATACATGAAAGTGTTCAGATATATCCAATTAAGCTACGTATTTAGTGGGGAAAATGCTATTCAAAAACGAACTGCCCGACAGAGAGACTTTTATGGAGATGGTTGGATTCATCTTATATGTAAAATAGAGAGTTTTCCCCCTATACATTTGACGTTAATAACTTTAATTATCTATTTAGTTAATGACTTATGAACTAAATAAATAATTAAAGTTATTAACGTCAAAAGTATAGGGGAAAAATTACGTAGAACTTTTGTGAAAACCATGCATGAAAAGGTTAAAAATGTTTATTAAATGAAGTTATTGCACTTTTTAAAAATATAGTTTTGAATACGTAATCAAATATACAACGATTGTTAAATTACAAGTATGGGGACTTACAAGTGAAATCATTTGATTTGCATCGCTTATTTCCGTTTTCTACAAAAACTTTTGGTTTTACTTATTCCTTTTGAAGGGTGAAATTACTCAGAGAAAGACGTGGAATTTATTGCTCGTGATAAACTGCGTTTAATTTATTTTATTCTTAATTTATTCTTTTAAAAGAATTGATAAATATTCGAACAACTTTGTTAACACATATCTCTTACTAATCGAAATTTAGTAACTGTCTGAAACCGACATTATACTATTACTTCTATTAATTGTACTATTTTTTAATGTTCAGTTCCTCTGGTCGCAGATTCTTGCTATTCATCCCAGGCATTACCTCCTCCTTTGAGGGATAGTGTAGTATCTGTTCTGTGATCATGATATTATCTTCAAAGACATTATCTCTTCCATTTTTTTGTGGGTGGTGGTGCAGTATCCGTTCTGTTGTCATGAGATCATCTTCCCAGACATTACCTCCTCCTTTGGAGGGGATAGCTTACGTAAACAAAAAAATTGTCATATCTGGCTGTTCATCAGCAAACTAACACTTACAGTAGATATACTAGCAAAACTATGCTCGTTTAAATTAATTTATCTGAACACAGAAGTTATGTTTTATTTATGAAATAATTTATTATTTATCTTTTATTTGTTTTAAATGTCAAGGTTAAAATATGCGCGCTTTATGTATTGTATTTCGGCATTGGAAAAACTAAAAAAAAGGTTGATATGCCGTACAACAGATAAAGAAAACCGCTCAATGCTACATACGTTTTTTTGAAATGTTATTTTATTGTTTAAACTCGTTTAAGTCGTGACAAAGATGACAGCTATTTACTTTTCAAATAATGAAGGTAGTTGCATAGATTTTCCCTTAGACCCCACCCCCGCGTGTCACTTTAGCACTCATCGAACTTCTAACTGCCTCACCTCTTACTCATGCAAAAACAAAACGTATAGCTTGAGTGTACTTATACATCCCATTAAGAGATGGACCAAATTGCAAATGAACATCAAAGGTCAGACAAAAGCTTTTTTCAGTCATAAAAATATACTTTTTAAAATCGCGTCAAGTAAAAGTCAAATCCTGATGACGAGAAACCTTTTTTATTGTTCAAATTTCATAAAAGCATTGTCACCACTTTTAATGGGCCGTTGTCTGAATTTAAAACAAATAATTAACGAGGCCACCATATATATATATATATATATATATATATATATATATATATATATATATATATATATATATATATATATAACAGAGCTGAGAGGGAAAAGATAACGAAATACCAAGGTCTTATGTACGACATGGAAAGAAACTGGAATCTTAGGAAGATCTCCATCATTATCGGAGCAACCGAACTCATGAAAAGAATTGCAAAAACTGCCCGGCGAATATACCCGGTGAACAAAGTGCAAGAGAGATACAAACAATTGCACTAAAAAGGACGGTTAGAATTAGAATCTTAATAAGATCTCTCGGTTAGAGTGTTTGAAATAGCGGGTGAATGTCTGGAATATGGTAGAATATATATATATATATATATATATATATATATATATATATATATATCCACAAAGACGTGTTTGCCATCTCTATGACTCATCAGTGTGGTTAGACCTAGCGAAATTCGAAACCGGAACCCAGTCACTGACGTCGGCGCTCTAAGAAGTCAGCTACAAGATATAATGTTTCAAAACATTATGTCTTGAATCTTTATTCCAATTATTATCAAAATCTATTATTTTTTTGATTTTAGAAAATGTAAAAAATTTAAGGGGTCTTAAGAAGAAATGAAAATTCAGAGAATCATGCTTAACTCGTGTCTAACGGATCACATTTTATGCAAATTTGAAATATTCAAATTCTCAACTGTGAGGTTGTGTCCATATTATGACCCTTAAATCCTTTAAAATACCACTAAGAAACTGAAATTTTGGAAATATATATTAATCGATATCTAATACCTATTGTTAAAATTTCAAAAAAATTGGAAGTATCTGAATTTTTACGAAGTAAACCGCTTTGCATGAAACTAAATTAAAAGCACCCATATTACCCACCCTGACGCTTAGCAGCTATGTTATCAAATTCATAATGATCGGTCGATTAGTTTAGGAGTGAATCCTATACGTACAAATATATAAACATATACACATACCTAACTTTTGATCCATTTCTTCGATTTTAATATCTATTCCTGCTCAATATTGTTTCTAAATAGCCATACATAAAATAGATCGGGGTAGTTTTTACTCACATATTCAGATCTACTACCGCTGCCACGTCCAGACACCGGGAAGACATTTCGTAAGACACATATTTTTGTAGCACGTTTATTATCGTTTCATATTTCAATTTTGCAATTGTAAGGCAAATAATGTACACTTTTTTGCGAGACGCGTTTATATTAGATAATAATAGCTTTTTGATACATTTGCCCAATCGCTGCGTTTGCTAATCTAAATGACCAGAATACCAGAATCGCAGAATGACAAATACCTAACGCACATTTTGGATACTTTATTTAAATTGAAGTAAACAGTAACCTAACCAATTTTTCTTTGGTAAAAAAACAAAACAAAAAACAAATAAACGATAAGTTCCCTTAAAAAAGAATCTATATCAAATTAAATCTTTATTTATTATTTTTTAAGTGCAATGTTATTTTATACTTGCAATTAGAATTTTTACCCTTAAACCAAATAAAATTATTATTTATTAAATTCGTCCAATTTTGGGCTGTTATTCTCGATTACTCGAAATATCATTTGGCTTCAGAGATGTGTCTGTGTTATTATTCCTACCATTCTGCTTTGGAAATTTTCAACAGTACCTTCATTTAAAAAAAACTGTAATTTGTAAACTAATACTCCGATTGGACTCAAAGGTTGGCACGTGCCATTTGAAGTTTAGTACTTCATAAAAATCATATAGATTTTCTATTTGTTACGCCATCTCTATGTCAGGCCCAGGACTTATTGAGTGATGTGCTAGATCTCATCATAAAGACGAAATACATTTTGTAAAAACAGATAAATATTAAATACTCTACACACAATTTTTCACATAGCCAGTGTTGACTGAAGAGAGGCGCTCTAATATTTAAAATTCACCCGATCCCCCTTTTTTAAATTACAGAATTTCGGGAGCTTCAAAAGAAGTTAATTTTTTTTATATAGAAATCGCTCCAAACAAGGCATGAAGCCACTTGATGTAAAGAGCTAAAAAAAGTACTACTTCAAGGTCAAAAACTAGCCAAACGATAAGTGTTATATGGTTAGATTTCGACCCCAAAACAGCAATTTTCCCCCTTTGTCAGAAACATCGCACATGGAATGTGAGAACTAAAGGACAGAATAAGGGAAGCGAGTTACGAGGCTGACGAAAGTAAATCAAAGGTCTACATTCTACTTTCTTAAAATAAGAAAGGGATTACGAAACAAGAGCCAAGAGTGCTTCATATTAAATTTTGTGCTATTCTGAACAATGCTTTTGTCGACTATAAGTATTGTATTTATTGTTTATAGTATTAGCAATACTAGAGTAGTAATTGTATTAGCAATCCCCATGACACACCCATCGACTTGGTGCAATTCTGCTAGGTAGTTGTGAATTAGTTTCAAATAACAGAAAACATACAAGACTAGTAATCTTTTAGCAATCAGATGCAAACTAGTCAAATCCCATGACTATTTATACTGCTTTAAAAAAAACTGAAATGATATGAGCAGATGGTTCGAACTCTAGACCCTGCATTTCAAATTATAGGATCATCGAATCTCTTTGTTCGTTAATGCTATTGTTGTTTCCATGGCGCCTGTTTAACCCGGAAAAACCAATCACCGTCGCCATGGCGACCGGCTTTATGATTTATGACCGATCTAATGGTTCTAGCTGACCTTTCATTCAAAGGTCA
>OY744516.1:32130792-32143292 GCA_963556195.1 Sepiola atlantica | reverse complement strand
GAGAGGCTTGTACAATCAGATCCATAGAATACGAAGCCAAAGTCATATCCGAAATTGTTTTACATCGGAATGACTTCAGGAACTTTCAAAGAGAGGATTTACACCTACACTAACGCTTTTCAAATATCTTGGAAAGAAACATAACACCTCCATAGCAACCACCAGATGGGAACTCAAGAAGACAAGCACCCCTTATGAAATTAAATGGAGGATCATCGATAAACAAAAGCCTTATAGCCCTACCTCCGCGAATTGCTTGCTATGCACCACTAAAAAATTCAGGATCCTACAAGCAATCAATAACCTTTCCATAATTTGTATGAACCTCAAAACTGAGGTCTTCAAATAATGTCCCCACGAAAGAACATTTCTACCAGCCAAATGGACTAACTACGAAAATACATAACTCACTCATAGTCCCTTCCATACATAAGTCTAAAGAAATGCACATCATATGTAAAATATAAGGCCTATTTTCCCACTCCACTCCAAGACCTTTCTTTATCAAATTAATTCCTTTATACAATATAATATCTCCTCCCTTGGATATATTATACTATAGTTATCACATCCACATCTCACCTACAAACCCAAATACAACATACACTATCGTAATCCTTACATATCACAAATAACATAAATTATTAGATACCTCATCATATTAAAAAATATTTTAAAAATTTAAATATATTAAATATATTAAGTCTTACTAGTTAAATACCTAGGAGTATATTCATCAGATACCCTTTAATAAAAAGAACATATATATATATATATATATATATATATATATATATATATATATATATATATATATATATATATATATATATATATATATACGATCAAGATCTAAACCTTACCTATTCACACAAAAACCCCGATAGGCTTGTAAACCTTATTAGATATAAGCTAATAGAATTAATTAAACATAAATATCACACCCGAACCAATACAGACACCACCTATGACGAAAACAAGCTTATATTGACTAATCCACTTATTTTGATATCCCTTAGCAAATTGTTTTACTGATTAAGATACTCCCTTCATTAACACCACGCCCCCACATAGCTAATAAACTAGAATCATAACAATAGTTTTGCACTCAAATTTAAGAATCATCTCTAAATTATAAAAAGTAATATAAATATAACACTTAAACACTTTAATAACAATAACAGGAATACCCCATACCTAAAATCTAACCCACTCACTGACAAATTAACTACAACACACACTACCATCCCTAAATATGAATGCATCATTGAAGAAAAAAATATACAACATCCATTATCAGCAATTAACTTATTATAAATAATACTTTGTTACGATTAAGACCCATATAAACATACAGTCCGCCCTTATTGACTCGGTACATTTTCCAAAAGGGGAACTTAAGTTAATTCACCGGAAGACGTTACTTTGAACTCCATTCTTCGATTTGTTTTTATTTTGTGAGTCGTTGATGATTGGAATTGAGCTCTAACGACCCTTTTAACAAAAATAAATGGTCAGCTTATCTCAATCTCAGTGAAACAATGGTACGTCTCTGAAGTATGTAACATATAGTTTTTAATAAATAATTTCTATTAGCTCTCACATTTTTTGTGAATCGAGCACGGTATTGATTTCTTTTCAACATACACCGAAGCACTATATATATATATATATATATATATATATATATATATATATATATATATATATATATATATATATATTTATATATATATATATAAGTTCATTTACATTTACAAAAGGCAAGATCTTTTTCCTTTTTCCTACAAAACATTTTTCAAGACAAACACATTTCAGTGCAAATTATTACGAATCGATTAGCTTCAAGTAAACCAAACAACGTTATTATGTCAATGTTGGATCGGTTCACCCCAAGCTCGTCAGAAAAAGTACATGAAAAGTTCTCAAATAGAAAAATTACAGCGTATTTTGACATTAAAAGCCAAACGTTTTAAAAAAAACCCTTAGAACTCACGTGCGAACCCCAGAGGTCCGCCATCTGTAATCGACAATTCAGAGTTAGCTACATAAATTGCACCGCTTATTCCAGTAATTTTAATTTAGTTTAATTCTTCTATTTTAGCAAGTGATGCTTATTGTTTATCTATAAAATATTTGAATTAACTCAAAGATAATTTCCCTTGCATAATTTACTTCATAAATATAGAAAGTATATATTTACTTCCCTTGAATACGTAACTAAGTGCAGAGTTAATATACATTTTGCATTCCATTTAGATGTTTTTTTCTTCCTACTATTCTTTAAACAATCACGTTGGTTATAATACCAATATTTGTTACTATTTAAAATAAGGTACATTTTCTAACCTTTATGTAAAAAAACCCTTATAATTATGCGCCATTAACAATGGGTATGATTTTAGAATATCAAGATTCTAAACTTACGACCGCCGGCAAATGCTGACATAGTATATATGATATTTATAATGAAATCAATCTATTTTAGATATTTTCCCTGTCGGATGCCAAATTACCTACTAAAAGGTAACGTTTAGGCGTCGGATGGATATTTCTCGATAAAGCATATTTATTTTATTACTGCCAAAGAGTCAATCGACTATTACATTTAGATTCCTCTGGTTATTCTGAACATTTAAGCTTCCCCTTTAAATTATACTATAATCAATATTACGTGTACATAAGTTTTTATTCTCTGTCTTCATAATTAACGCCTCACATTACTTGTTCTTCGTGTTGTAGTCTTATTTTCAATTTTTATGGTAGACGATCTAAGTAAAAAAACAAAAACTTACATATGCCGATCAAAGTGAGGTAAACAATTGTTGCATGTATCACTATTGGAGGAAATGGGTTGGACTATTTTCGTGAGAGTGTCTAGGTGATTCATAATTCGGAGAAAATAGTTTGGATTAAAATATCCATCTCCCAATTTCCCGGACCTCAACCACTCTCTTATTATGTATTCATAGATACTATTAAATTGGTTGGTATTTTATTCCGCTATATGTTTCAGGTCTAGAAATAAAAAAAAAACTGATAGAAAGTCCCCCCCCTCTCTACTGTTAGGATAGCTTCTAAGCAAATTATTTTTGCTTAAAAACAAAAGTAAAATTTCGTTGACATAATAAGTTACTTACTATTTGCATGAGAGAGTAAGTAACCACGATGAATGTATTTACGTATTGTTTTTATTAGCAAAAACATTTGAAATTATGTTTTTAAGCAAAAATAATTCATTTTGAACTAATGCTCATTATGTCTACTTTTTGTGGATTAAAAAATAGTCACTTAGTTTAAAAATGTATATTTATGCAATGTTTTTTATGATATTATGTTTTGTTAATTCTTTAAATTTATTAAACACGTATTCAGTTTAAAAGATCCTTTAAACTTACGTCAGATTCGATCTCGAATACTGACATCGCAAAAACCTACTGCCTTAGTAATATGTACTCTGCCTATTCCTTCTTTTGTTAACCAATGACATGTTTCTTTGTACGAACAGTTAACATTCCAAACACACCACAACGTTTTAATAATATATAGATTAATTAACTTTTGGTTCTTCTTGAATAAAACAAAACCGATTCGTTCAAAATTCACATTAAAATTACTAACTACGGCAGACAGGTGAATAAGATTACTGAAACGTAATAATTAAAAAAAGTAAGTTAACATCATATTAGAACATATGTAAATATTACTACAAAAATCAATCAACTCTTTAATAAATAAATAAATATTGATTGGTAAGTAAAGCCAGTCCATCTATTTTGTCTTTTTTCTTAATGAATTTGTTATGATAAAACTTAATGACGCCCGTCGTTTGAATAGTAATAAAACGCTTTCAAATCTTTAACTTTAAAATGCATGGTTGACTTGCGTGACCATCTGACGTGCGTTGCCTCCGCCTGTCACACTCTTCGCTCTATTGGACCGAAACCATGGCCATGTACGTATTCCGATATGGAAGAGGGGCAGACGGAAACAAGGGGAAAGGAGTTCAGGTGTGAAAAAAGCTTACAGATGTTTCAGCCGAGATAATTTTTCATCGGAAGATATGCACGATTAAACCCTCCATTATTTTGCCGTATTCTCGCGTGTATTACACCATCCGAAGGTCACCCTCCCGAGAAATGATCCCATCACCCCCTTACTTATCGCCAGACCCATCTGATTGTTAATATTCTGTCGCTGACGTTGTTGTTGACACAGCCTCACTGACCAAGCCCGTGGAAAGCTAAATAGAGTCGTATGCCAGATGTGCGACGTTGCCTGCACGTTGACCGGTCAATTAACTGCCTTTTGCTACCAGCGCTGCTATAAAAACCAGAACGACTTATATATAAATTATACTACGACCACACTATACCGTAGATGCACATACCACTTATCAAACCAAAGTGCTACAATCTAACTCATTCAAAATATACACAGTTATACAGACCAAATGCGAGAAGTAGGCCGTACTTCAGACATGCTTAAACAGTGCTACACACTTATACTATGAAGAAGATAAACCCGTAGACTCACATGTCATATATAAGCCAACATATTCAAAATACACACACGTTTTAACGAAAAAACAAAACAAGGAAAAACAATAACACCAATTGTAATTGATATATCCTGTTTCTACGATTTTAACGAAAACTCGGAATATTTTGTTAACATTCTATTAAATAACATTGGTTATTATATTTGCTAGCAAATAAATACTCCCTAAGGTCGCATATTTTTGCTAGTTTGGGGGAAAAATATCATGACAAATGAACATAAACTACACTGCTCCATCCCCTCAAAAGAGCAGGTAATGCCTGGGAGGATGGTATAATAACGAACGAACATATGCTACACTATCCACCCTAAGGAGGAGGCAATACATGAGAGGATGATCTCATAACAACAAAGCAGATACTACACTAACCTCCAAAGGAGGAGATTATGCTTGGGAGATTGGTCTCATGAGAATAAAACAGATACTACACGATCCATCCCCATCCCAAACGGAGGTGATAATACCCGGTAGGATGCTATCATAGCCACAGAACGGATACTACACTATCTCCCTGAATTGAACATTGAAAGATAGTACTCGGCTTCAGATATAGAAGTAATAGTATAATTTGGGCTTCAGATAAACAGATACCAAATCTCCATTATTACTAGATATGTATTAAAATGTCACTTATATATATTTCATGCAGACAGTAATTCTAATGAATTAATCTAATTTAAATGTAAACTAATAAAAACAAACCCGGGTTGTCAGAGGGGCAGTATTAAGAATATAAAATGTGTTAATAATGAAAATAAATCAACTTTCATTGACTTTTTAATCTAATTTAAACGTAAACTAATAAAAACAAACACTAGCCTAAACCCCGATCCCCCCCCCAGGAAAAGGTAATCCCTGGGAGGATTGTATCATGACCACAGAACAGATACTACACCTCCCCGAATTGAACATTGAAAGATAGTACATTAGTCTGAAATAGTATAGTAAACTGAATTGGACATTAAAAGACAGCGCAATAGTACATTAATAGAAGTAATAGTATAGTTTCGGATTCAAACAGACAGATACCAAATCTCTATTTGTAATAGATGTACCGGTGTAACTACATATAATGATCGGTGTTATTTAACACCATGTCCCCTTTCTAATAATATCTCAAGGTTTGGTTACAAACCTATTCACATGAAAACTACATTTAGTACGTATATATGTATGTTTCATGTCTATACCTATCGCCAGTCGACTTATTTTTTTGTAGGACAGAGTGCGCTTCTCCTAGTGCGCTGGCTTTTCAAAACCTCACCTGACCTTGTGTCTAACCCTCCTGGAGAGCAGGTAAGTAAACACACCTATCACCTATCAGCCGACCATAAAACGTACTTCAATCGGATTTTAGATGCGCCTTCACATCGCGATGAGAAACTTTTTTGTTGTCGATCGGTCTGTCACGGTTATCGTTTGCCGTATCGACTTTGGCTAGGATTTACATAAGAATTTATTTATCTACCTCTCACAGGGTAAGATGTGACACAAGGTCGGGAAAGTGGGATTAGATAAGCCAGCGCTCAAGAGGTGAGCACTCTGGCCATTTAAAAATTTCCTGGGCAGCTCCGTCGGCATTTTCCGGTAAGGGCACCTCAGACAGTAAGCAATAAACTTACTCCTCCCCAAAGAGAAAGCAAAGTCTGGGAGGGTGGACCTCCTAAAACTGCACAGGACCAGCAACCCCGACCAGACCGGCGTAAATCCACACCCAAAGGCCCGGACGATACCGGTTTATTAATTCTCTTGGCCTTTTGGTTGAGATCAAAGTATAGCATCTGTTCTGATACTATACTTCAGCTGTTCTGTCCTCGGTCAGTGAAGTAGAAATCCTTGTAGACTGAGGTAATTTTGAATTTTATTCTCAAGCCACAGTACCCCCTTTTTGGGGCTGGATTTTCCCCGATTAAAAGCCGATATTGTGTCTAACTTTGTCCTCGTGGAGAGGTAAGAAAACAGGGGCATATTCTTTAAAGTTATTTATTATATTTTTATTTATCACATAAATGAGAGAATTATCCACTTTTAATACAATTGTCATCATTTATTCGTGAAATGATATCATTTATAAGCAATGCAAGTTTTTCATGCAAACATCGTGTACTTAATTAGATGTAATCTGCATTAGGAGATGACCCCGAACGTGGTGCAGTATTTACCCTATTAATTTATTAACTTCATTTTAAAACCATCCTCGGCCGGTTTGGTTGTGTTCCCAATTCTTTGAGCTCTATCACGTTCGTTCCTCTTTCCAAGTTGCCATAGAGACACAGCGTTCCACACGGCCATCTGTCTGCACGAGTCCCGCTAGTATACTCAGTGTATATATATATATAGTCAGACAACCCTCGCCGTCTGAAATTAATTCGGAACGAAATCCTTTACTTTATTTCCGTGATGAGACGTTTTCTTTCTTCTTTCTTTCTTCTTTCTATACGTTTTTCTGTCTTTTTAAAAAACTTTCCTATTTGAGACATTCTTTAACTTCACCGATTAAAACGTTATTTCATATGAATATTAGTGCGAACACTAGGGAAGCGTAATTTGTTTGCGTCATTTTTGAAGAAGGGGGTACACTCATATCTATCTATCTATAATTTTTTTTAATTAATTAATTTATAAATTTTTTTTGCGTGCATAAAAGGAAGATATGGACACGTGTTTCTGGCTATCAGCCGCCATCTGCATATATATATATATATATATATATATATATATATATATATATACAAGTATTTATTATTTATTACCTACAGACATCGATGTTTCATGCTTACGCGATCTTCAGTGCAGGAAGCTAATTCTCGACGGTCGGCGGGCGCGAACTCTGATCACAAATCGTCACTGATTCGCAGTCAAGAGACTTACCAGTTGGCCACCAGAAATTCGCTTGGAAATTAGGAGGAATTTAACTTTGTAATTACCAAGTCAGTGGGTATTCACAGCAAGCGGCGAAGAGTGATCAACAACAACAACAAATCGTGTTGGATCTCTCTCTCTCTCTCTCTCTTACTCTCTCTCTCTCTCTCTATATATATATAAGAGAGAGAGAGAGAGAGAGAGAGAGAGAGAGAGAGAGAGAGAGAGAGAGAGACGTATGCTTTTGTTGTAATTTAAAGCTCGTTTCTTGGCTAGAAATAATGAATTTCTCCATATTTGTCAAATAAAAAAATGCCTTATGGATAGCAAAATCATGTAAAATTATAGGTGTTATTATAATTTGAATTTTAATATTTTAAGCAGTCTTCCACTCTTTATCAAAAAAGTTATAAAAATGAATTATTTTCATAGAGGAATCCCTTTCAAATCACCTTGAGTTTGTTATCAAGAGAATGTAGGTTTTAAAAGTAGCAGAAACAATTGTATGAATTAAAATGTGTTTTTGAAACAAATTCGAGACATTTATTAAATTATATATATATATATATATATATATATATATATATATATATATAATACAAAAATTGCAAAATCTGCCTATTGTCACATCTTCCCTGAGATTATAAATACATACCAATTATACGTTAACTTGAGAGTTATCTATAGCAAACACAGATTAAGACTAACAGACTACCCTTCGTGGTAGTGTTTGTTTTTCAATCTAAACATTGTACCCTGACTTCAGGACCAATAAAGAGTAAATGAGATAATTCTCTCATACAAATTGTAAAAAATAAATAACATTTATTTTCTGTCTGAAATATTTTTGTTTTACGAATACTTGATTTTTCATATTAAAATTTGTAAATTTAATGTGATGGTGAAAAAATCTAAGTAAAAAAAAATTGACTTTAATAATATCCCCCGTCTGTTGCTGATGTACAAAAGTTATCTATCTTGGGGATTTTCAACATATGCCCATAATGAATGGATGACTTTTATAACCTGACATTACAGTTCAGGACAATGGAGAAATCCGGTGTAAATGTGTACTTGAGCTAATAGCAACAATAATAATAATAATAATAATAATAATAATAACAACAAGGATAATGATAACAGATTACTAATGAGGAACTTTCACAGACCCTTGTGAATTTAGAGTGAAGACCTGCAATTTTTTTGGACCGTATTCTTTTCCGTTATCGTTTTTGCTTATTTAAACCCTCGAAAATAAATCGAACGATCCTTAAAACCCGCTTTTAATTTTTCAATTTAATTAGACAATCTGAAAATCCATAACAATGGACGTACCGTACGATTCAATGTCTTTTCTAACGTCTATTTACAAGTTTATTGTCTTTATAGATGCGTCCACGCATCCCGATAAGATACTTTGTCGGTAGGTTGGTCTGTCACATTTCATATTGAAACCACATTCTCATCGCCGAATGCGCAGATGAAACGGACGCATCTTATCATAGATTCTCTCCGTTAGTTGTTGTGTTACGCTCTTTTTTTTTTTAATAGCGTTTTAGTTACGTCCATGAATTTCTGTACGACGATATGTCCGCCCGTCGATCGGTCTGTCACGCTTAAGATTGAAAGAAGGTTATTTGACGTTTTCTTTTTTCTCAATCTCTCGCATTTTTGTCTTCACTTTAACGCCATAGCCTAAGGTAATTTGAAGTGAAGCCCCGCGGCGATAAATTAATGTCTCCTCAAAATTGACCCGGACAAAAACCGCCCCAAGCAAATTAAGGTCTCCATTGACACAGGTAGTTTTGACAGCGAATGTCGTCGATTGCCGACAAATTGTTCACAATCAGTAATAATAATAATAATAATAATAATAATAATAATAATAATAATAATAATAATAATAATAATAATAATAATAATGAAATTAAATAAATAGATAAATAATAATAATAATAATAATAATAATAATAATAATAATAATAATAATAATAATAATAATAATGAAAAACATGAAAGAAGGGCTTTAGGAAATTGAAGAAGGAACAGAAACCGAAATTAATGAAGTAACACTCAAGACGACCTTACATGTCAAACATGAACGCACCAGACCACGACCCTACATGAAAGGCTAACACAACGCATACACGAAACGGATATACCAGAGTGTATAACTAAAGGATAATTAACACATGAATACAAAAACGATAGCGAGAAAGGAAAGATCCTAAGCAACTACAGACTGATAACTTGCTTACCTACAACGTGGAAAATTTTAAGGGCACAACTGAATGAACAAATGTAACACTCCCTTAATAACCGTGGATTATTCCCCAAGTAACCGAAAGGTTTCCGGAAAGCAACAAGAGGGGCACATAGCCTGCTATACATCGACAAAAAGATATTGAACAAGGTAAAAATCACAAGAAAAAACATAGCCATGGCATGGATCGACTACGAGAAATCCTACGACACAATCTTTTAAACATGTATAATTGAATTCTGAAGGATGTACAAAATATCTGAGAAAATTATGAACTTTATGGAGAAAACAATGGGCACATGGAGACTGGAACTGACAATTGGAGGACAACATTGACAGAAGTAAGAATACAGAGAGTTATTTTCCAGGGAGACTCGCTATCACCACTAATGTTTATCATAGCCATGATACCACTCAGCAGAAAACTCAGGAGGTGCAATGCCGGATATAAATCTACCGATACAAAACAATAAATAAACGACCTCATGTATATGGACGAGCTAAAACTATTTGTAGAAAACAAAAAGGAACTAGACAATATAATAAGTAGAACCAGAATTTTCAGTCAAGACATTTAAATGGAATTCGGAATGGAAACTTGTGCACTAATTGAGATGAAGAATGGACAACTTGAAAACGCAGAGGGCATAGAGCTTCCCAACCGAAGCGATGAGGGCACTTGACGCACATAATACCTATAAATGTCTGAGATTTCTGGAATCGGACGCCATCAAATCATCAGAAATGAAAAAGATGATTGGAAAATAATATCTGAGAACAAGAATGCTTATTCAAACTAAATTATGCAGTATAAACCTAAGAAAATAAATAAATACCTGGACAGTATCCCAAGTAAGATTTTCTAGACACTTCATGAACCGGACAAAAGAAGAACTCAGAGACCTGGGTGAAAGAACCAATAAACTAATGACCATGAACAGTGCACTTCATCCGAAGCATGTTACTGCCCGACTTTATGTACAAAGAAGAGAAAGGGGAGAAAGCATCGGTGATATGATAAATCCAAAGTACAAAGAGGCTGATTAACGCTACAAAAAGCACCGCCAAAATGAACAATAAGAAGTTTTCTCCCATCTTTTCCCACTTTTACATAGAGTAACAGTTTGAGTGACAACAAGTCTTCTCAGATTTTCAGTACTCTTCGCTTCTTCGTTTTATTTTTTTCGTTCTCGCAACAGCCGTTTACAGTTGATTTATCGCTGACAACGAATTGAAATGCTAATCAGACTATTCAGGACTTCTGCATTCTATGTGCCCTGCCAGTGGAGGTCTGGATGGTGCTCTCCCTCCTCTGTCTTTCATTCCTCCTTGACGATTCAGAACTACTTGTGTGGTACTAACCGAGGGTGGTCCCACCGCGTATTTTTTTTGAGGGGGGATCATCATCATCATCATCATTCTTGTTCTCCTTATTTGATGATGGGACAAACATATACTATTTTTTATCATGTATCATCAGATTTTATCCAACCACACACACACACACACACACACACACACACATATATATATATATATAATATTTGTTATTGTTTATTATCTATGTACGTATACGTTTCGTCACTAATAATCGGGACTCATGAGCATAGAGATATGACTATTCACTACCGGTCATGCGATTCGAAACCCCGGATTACGAGTATTTTGCAACTCAAATCCCGACGCCTGAACCAACTGAGCCAAGTTGAACAGCGAATAAATGGTGATGAGCTGTGATACAGCAATATACTCTGTCTGTGAATAACTATATATATATATATATATATATATATATATATATATATAATTATTTTAATTCGAACCACGAATCTAATGACTATGCACAGTGCACTTCGTCCATGTTACTATACGTAAAAAATTGTTTAGGCAGTATTTTTTTAATTTAGAAAACATTGTTAAAAATAACAGAATTCTCAGCTTAATTATACCTATTTTTATTTTTTTTTATTTTTCTAATGATTTTTTATTGTGTTAAAATAAAATAATGTATGTTCCATATGTATCACGAACGTTTTCGATCCTTTGTCGAATCATCTTCTAGTGACAAAAGCAAATGAACAAAAAAGCTGGAGAAAAAGAAAGAAGTTCAAAAGATAGCGTAGAAACGCGCACGTGAAGAACTGTCTCGCATTATTCCGGGAAAGACGTTGACAATTTAAATTCCGCGGAATTTAAATTGTCAACGTCTTTCCTGGAATAATGCGAGACCGTTCTTTTGGCGTCTAACTGACTTCACGTGCCTGTTTCTCGGCTATCTTTTGAAATTCTCTTCTTTTTCATCAGCTTTTTTGTTCATTGCTTTTGTCGAAAACGTTCGTGATACATATGCAACATACATTATTTTTTTAAATTTTAACACACAAAAAAATAAAAATAAAAAGGTACAATTAAACAGAAAAATTCTGCTATCTTTAACAATGCTTGCTTTAATATATATATATATATATATATATATATATGTGTGTGTGTGTGTGTGTGTGTGTGTGCTTCCTTGTTTTTCATTGCTTCAGATGCTTTGAAAAATAGATAAATAAAACATCATTCTTAATTCGTTTTTTCTTCATGAATTTCTTTTTTGTTTCTCTTTTTGAAAAACATATTTTCTACTTTGTCCAAGCGTTTTACGAAATCCCGCCATTTTTGTGGCCATGAAAAGCAGAAAGGAATTCAGCTTTGAATAGCGCATATAAAATATATCTACTTTGTTTCGCCTAGTTTAGTGGAAAATCACATTTTCCGTATTATCTTTCGTGCCGGTTTTCGAGGAATGGGATGGGATAGTCTGTCTGTCTG
>OY744516.1:31995792-32125792 GCA_963556195.1 Sepiola atlantica | reverse complement strand
TTCCAGCATTCTGATGTATTATGAATTGTCAGACGTGCTGGAATTAAACCATTTCAATATTCCGTTATTCCTTGATTACACACAGAACGCCAAGTAGTATTGAAGTGAAAATCAGGGAGCGTTTATTATTTATTTTAAAAATCTAATGTTGTATATAGGAAATAGTATGAGTTAAAAATGAAATAATGAATGTTGGCTTAATAATAATTATACCTATGAAGGAAATAACTTGGTGTATGGTAGTTACGTGGGAGGACTTAATTAAAAGAGAGTGAAATTCTTTGCTACTTTAATTATGTATTTAAGATAAGCAGTTTAGTAGAAATAAATGTAATAATTTTTAAACGGGGACGAAATGTAAGCACATTTCGTGAAACACGCTTTCGGAATTGCTGTAAGTGGTGAGTGTTAAAGATTTGCACAACAATTGCTCAGTTATTTTCCTATTTTGACTGTACTTGCAGGAGAAAATACGAGATTACTTTATTATATAGAAGATATTATTAATACAAAGTGTTATATCATCGTTTGCTTATATAGAAATCTAAAGTTAATTATGACGTGAGAATATATATATATATATATATATATATATATATATATATATATATATGTATATATATATATATTAATATTATTTATTTATTTATTTATTCTATTATTTACTTATTTTGTTTAATTGGGATTTAAATAACAACGCAAATATTTATTAATATGTCTGCATTTTGCTATATATTTTTGTTTCTAGTTTAATAATCTGTTTTGGTTTTTGAAGTTTAAAATTTGATATTTTCCTCTTCCTCGTAAAAGATCGGATAAGATTTGAACTTGACATGACCGATTCCATAGTTGGAGACGATATGCATTGCACCAATTCAGCAACCCCATCTGTGTAAATGGTTTTAACCACAGAGGTAAATCCCTATTTTTGCTTTATAGAGTGGAAGTTGACAGTAAGTGAAATGGGTGAGGATGTGGTGGTGGAGGGGCAGCAGTGGTTTGGAAGTCGGGTTGTTGTGCGCGTGCGTGTGTGTGTGTGTGTGAGAGAGAGAGAGAGTGAGAGGGGCATTCACGGTGAGAGGGTTATCATTCTTGATTGGATTAACAAAAGAAAGGTTATCTCCCCTTGTTTTCCAATTTCTCATTCCCTCAATTGTTGTTGACCTTTGCCCGTGTCGTATCCCTTTCGGCTTGAGCCGGCTACTTGAGCCCTGGCCTAATTAAAAATAACCGATCTGATCCGGCGAGAAACTTGATCAGCGGAAGAACAAAACAAATAAAAATAAAAATAAAATAACTAAAAAAAAACCGAAAAGAAACGTTGATATGAGATAATGTTTCCAATATCTTCCGCCATCTGAAACATTCCCGCCGTCGAATTGACCGGGACACCATTTCTTTTGATCTCCCACATCAGCCCGCAGGGGTGGGGAGCAGCAGTTTGCCGAGGTGGTGGGGCCACATAGGATGACTGAGTGACTGCTGCAGCCCCCCCCCCCCCTTATTTCATATGTGCCGCTTCAAGAAATACACTGCTCGACCGGTAGAGAAAGCAATACAAAATATTCACCTAACCCTATTTGGAACCTCTTTTCAAAGCTTGGTCTTAGCTTTCAGCCGATGGCGCTCGCTCGCCCCCCCCTCTCTCGCGCGTGCCATCTCTTACCTTTCTCCACCCCCTCACCATCTCTCTCATAGGGTAACCATATTATTTGAATTTGTCGTATCTCACGGTTGGAGGATACACATAATTATCTGTAATATGATAGAAGAATATATATCCGGCTTAATTTTATATTATCATCGTTATTCCAGATATTGTATGTATGAAGTAAAAACCTTGCATCAATGAAATATAATCAGCTAGAATTTACCAACTCATAATCAAATGAATCCAATATAACGATATGTGGTAATCATTACTATTACCGACATAAATTATTTTGAAAGAAAATACTGTTGGGAAATTAGTCAAAAACTATTTATTTTACTTTTGACCTACTCATTTGTGACCTAACTATGGTTAAGAAATTAATATCTAATAGAAGTTATAAGCCTTTAAAGTTCGTGTAAATATCGATTCTGAGCAAAGCAGCCATTTTGTTACGTTAGATAAATTCTTTTAAGAATCTTAATTATAAGTGTAAGCCAAAGTTAGGGTCTGAAGCAAGAACATAAATTTGTTAACGTCAATTCATCAACGTCAATTAATCTATGCAATACAAGTTAACGTACGTGTGGCAGGCTCGTTTAAATAATAACGTATGCAAATTTAACTTTTATGGGCAAAGCAGCGAAGGCGTACTCTCAACAACAACAACAACAACAACAACAACAACAACGACGACGATGACGACGACGACAACAACACCAACACCAACACCACCACCACCACCACCACCACCAACAACAACAACACCAAAACCAACACCAACACCAACACCACCACCACCAACAACAACTACTACTACTACTACTACTACTACTACTACTAGCGGGACCCGTGTAAATTAGACAATGATGTTTTCAATACAAATTATATTGTTCCTAACCTATGTTTGAATAAAATATAAGATTTGACTTTTATTTACAAAAATGAAAATACACGAAACAATTTACAAAACTTCTTTATATACAATATTTCTAGTGAAGGTAGTTCCTCTTCTCTGGCCATGAGTAGAATTATTCTGAGGATCAATTTTCACTCTTACACTGTACATAGACCTTGCTCTTGAGAAGGCTACATAAAGTTGTCCATGAGTACAGAAAGGTTGTGGTAGGTAGATCCCAACCTTATCGAAAGTCTGTCTTTGAGCTTTATTAATGGTCATTGCATATGATAGGCTTTTGATGTAAGCGTGACACACAAAATAACACACACGCTATCGAATTAATATATAGATTCCCGGTCGTCCCCTTCCTACCCCCCTCTTCGATGTAGAAAAAAATCTTAGAGGTTGGTTGGGATCGAACTATAAACCAGTCGAGCCGACGTCAAAAACAGTTGTCAAAATCCTACGTCGCTAACCGTTGCGCCAAAAGGAAATATTTGAAAATATTGCAAAAATTAGGTAACTTGAATGCTTTTCCAAATCTAGGTGTGTCACGCATGCACAGAGCTTTTGATGGAAGCGTGACACACGAACACACACGCTATCGTATTAATAATAATAATAATAATAATAATAATAATAATAATAATAATAATAATAATAATAATAATAATAATAATAATAATAATAAAGAAAGGAAGGAAAGAATAATCACATATACAAATTTCATTTCATGAGAAAAGAGGGGAGGCTTAAACTTAATAATAACGTTAATACTTTTTCTTATCGATTAGTTTTGTTTTAATGAGTTCAAATAGTGAATAGGGACTAAATTTCCAAGCGATAGCGAGCGGGCGAAAATAGCTAGTTTCAAATAAGTGCCATATAAAATTAAAGAAGAATTATCAGGGTGTTTCATTTTTTTTACTTATTTAAATGATTAGGTAGACGGGCTTTCTACACGTTTTATTACTGAATTAAAATATAAATATATATATTTGAATTCTTCAAAATACTATAGATTTAACCTAAGACGGGTCTTCCTTTTTTGCTTGATTTTTCGACTGGTCTTTAGCCAAAAAAAAGAAGCCCAATTTACACATTAGAATAATGATTATATCTTTTAGTGCGAGTAACGCATGTCATGTGTAATTATTCTTTTCTTATAAACTCCATTAAACATTTTTGAATCTCTGAGTTTGGTATTTTTTTTTATAGAATCACCCCTGTAACCAAACCGGACTCAAATGGTAAAATGACCCGACATAAATTTGAGTTAATTGTCTTCCAAAATTTTGAAAAATCTAAAATCACCGAAGTTAGAACGGTGTCTACCGACTAGCTGGACCTTGTTAAAATATTACCCCGGACTTTTTGTGTGTTGCCTTTCTTTAATCACTTTTTGGAAACAAATCAATCCGTAAGTTTTTGTTTTGCGTTTTTTTTTATAACAAATATTATATTAAACTACTTACACCGGTTTTCAACGCCCACTTTGTAAAAACGCAACTTATCAAAATAATCAAACAGCAGTGTCCGAATTATGGTTTTGTTATTCAAGTAAATATCATTGTTTAATTAATAAAAAAAACAAAAAAACTAATATTTATTTTATTACAAATAAATGAAATAATAAATAAATAAATAACAAAGATAATTTATTTAAAAGTAACCACACTCCAGGGCAACGTCGGGTAGGTACAGATAGTTTACAATAAAAGTGCCCCTATTTACTATCCCCTCCCTCCCACAAGGACGTTTTTTTTTTAATCTCCCTCCCACAAGGTAAGATATGACACAAGGTCAGGAAAGTGGGATTTGAAAAGTCAGCCCCCGAGAAGGTGAGCAATCCGGTCATTTAAAAATTGCCTGGGCAGCCGCGTCGGCATTCCCCGGTAGGGGCGCCTCAGGCAGTAAGCAATAAACTTACTCCTCCCCAAAGAGGGAAGGCACAGCCTGGGAGGGTGGACCTCCTAGAACTGCACAGGACCGTCCCATAGACCGGCGTAAATCAAGCCCCGAAAGTCAAGACGATACCAGTCTATGGAGTGCAGTATCCATCGGAACAGATACTACACTTTGATCTTGGCCAAAAGGCCAAGGACGGTTTTTAATGTGAGGAAATTCAGCTCTACGACATGGATTAGGACAAAATAATTTTCAAAATGCTTCAGTCTAGAAGGATTTCTCAGTCACTGACCAATGATTAAGTGTAGTATCAAAACAGATACTACACTTTGCTCCTAGCCCAAAATGCCAACTGATTAGAAATGATAACTTTTGCACAAATTGACAAAAGGTGGAAGATCTGACACATTTTGTTCAGTACAATCTTCTTCAAGAGGTTTGACCATTTTCTCAGATATGTTTATCACATCTCACTTCACCAAAAAGTGTGAATAAAGAGATATAGAGAGAGGGAGAGGGGGGGGGAGAGAAAGAGTGAGAGAGAGAGAAAGAGAGAGAGAGAGAGAGAGAGAGAGGATGGGGAGAATGTGTGTGTGTTTTCCGCAGAGAATCTCCTACATTCGCCCTACGTAAACGTCTTTACTGTTGTAACACGCTTGCGAATATAGCACGCTGAAACACCGGTCCGTATCAGATCGCACAAAGTTAAGCAACGCTGTAGTTAGATGGGTAACCATTTGGGAATACGAAATGTCTGGAGTAGAAATTGATGCAAAGTCACTTTCTGTAATACATTTGGGAAAGTTATAAATCCATTTATCCTAAATCTTGCTATAAATGAAATGGTAGGATGTTTCGACTATTAAGCCTCGCTAGGGCAACTAGTTTAGGAAAAGGAAAACTCGACAAAAACATAAATCTTTATTTGCTTATCGATACATACCTTTCGGTCGTCTTAGTTTTAATCTCGCCAAATGAGCTTAAGAAATGCCGTTTCAGGAGAAATATGGTTGTCGATTGTGTAACCCTTGATCTCACTAAATAAATAAATGCGAAAGCTGCGCTTATTTCTCGCCAAACGATTTAAAGTTAAAGTTAAATCAAGTGGGCACAGCAGACGCACCATTTTTTATATACTGCGTATGTACATGCGATATAAGTCGCAAGATTAACTAATTTGCAAACTGGTTTTGAAAAAGTTATTTTTTTTAATTAATAAACTATTATTTGTTATTGTTTATGTTTTTTTTAATTCAATAATTGTTTTAATTTTAAAATAACGAATAGTTTTATTTCGCAATATTGTTTTATTTCATGGACAAATATTTAGCATTCGTGTTTGGGGAGGAGTAAGTTAATTGCTTACTGCCTGAGGCGCCCCTACCGGGGAATGCCGACGGGACTGCCCAGTCAATTTTTAATGGCCAGAGTGCTCACCTCTCGAGCGCTGACTTTTCAAACCCCACTTTCCCGACCCGACCTTGGGTCACATCTTACTTGTGGGAGTAAGATAAAACTGGCCTTGTGCCCAACTCCTGCAGAGGAGTAAATAAATACTTAGCATTTATCCATTGCGCCATGTGTCCATCTTATCTACAGAAATCCGAAACGCTAAATGCTTGTTAATAATAAGAGCCTTGAACAAGAGAATATTAAAGTATGAAAAATGCGTTTCGATTTAATAAGTTTTAGGCAACGTTGGCAGTGCTCCCAGTAAAACTCAAACTTACACTCGTGATTGTCGAATTACAAGTGGGGAATTGTGGGCTCGGCAAGTCGAGTGCAAGTTCCATTATGAGTGGTTGAGTCAATTTTTGCATTAAAAAACTCTGGGAAAGTGGTGAAACTATCTATATTTTATCTCTCTGCCATTAAGGGTCGAGTTTAGATCCTGTAAGACCTATTGTAATCACAAGACACCAAATACTGTTGAGAAAGTCACGAACAGACAATTTTCCTGAGATATAAGTAAAATAGCAACTTGTGTTCAATTAAGTGTCCACGATGGATTTTTTTACAAGAAGTATCGTTTTTTTTGCAAACACTCGTCTAGTTACAACCATTGTAAATAATTTTCCTTTTTTTCTTCTCTGTGTACCTTAAACGAAACAGAACTTCCATGAACAAAGTTTCTCTCCAAGAACTTCTCACCTGTGGAATACAATATTACGAGGCTGCTTCTCAGCTGAATGCATCATGGTCGTTTTTAGTCCAATGTTAACAAATTCTTGTCGAGCTGTCGACTTAAATAATCAAATTCTGACTATTTCTACCATCATTTTCAATCCTCTCAAGATGTTGTTCATCGCTAACTGAGAATCCCATTAACTGTTATCCTCAAGTGGCCTTTGGACCTTGATAAGCCGTGAATCACAAGTAAAATAGAAAATAACAACAACTACGGCTGATATTATGCAGAACAATTCGTCGGGGATGGGAAACTCTTACACAGCACCAATAAATAAAAACCATGTCTCATTCTCTTCTCATTTTCAACTTTATGTATACCTCTGTTTGTCAGTGCAAACCAGAGAAAGCCGAAGAATGGATCGGCCGAAACAGAAAATATGTACAAAGAGAAGGATTTTCGTAATACTGAGAATATTGGTTTGCATTATTTACTAGAAATTCTTAACATCGAAAACTTTAATTTTTTTTAATTCGTTACACAAAAAACGGGTGTTTTTAATATCAACCCAAGAATACGTCCACGGCAATCAGTCTGGGTCATTTTGAAGCTAAGTGCCCTTTGTTCTGTCGGGATGAGGTATGGTTCTGTGCAGGTCCAGGAGGCCCATCCTCCCAGGCGTTACCTTCTCTCTTTCTTTAGTTTATTGTTAATCGTCGGGGATTCTCAGGCCTATGCTCTTCCTCTTAGGCGCTTGCTTTTCAATCCCCACCTTCCGACCCTGTGTCGCATCTTCCCGCGATGGGAGGGAGATTAATACTAGCCTTCATTTCGAGGAAAAGAACATTACAATCGGCGACATGTGAAAGGTGTTTCCGCTTAAATGTCGTGTTTATTAAACCTAATTTCTGTCATCGTTAATTAGCGTTAGTTTTTGTTCATTTGTATACACACACACACACACACTCACACACACACACACACACACACATATATATATATATATATATATATATATATATATATATATATATGAACTTGAATAGAGTGAGAGTGTTGTTGAAAGAAAAGGCATAGGTATACGGTTACCTGTGGAGAAGCAGGTGGTTAACCTTGGACTCTTACTTTAGGTTGGGTCAGCACGGCGAGAGGTCACAGCGAGAGAGGCACAACAAGCAGGTGCTGTTTTGAAACGATCCTTTCAAACCAGATTCTTACAATGAAGTCTTCGTCTTTTCCCCCCTTTTTTCGTGGGAAAATTGAACAGTAATATTTTCTGGTGAAAGATCGCGTTTTTTGTTTGTTGTTGTTTTGTTGTTTTTTTAATATATATATATATATATATATATATATATATATATATATATATATATATATATATATATATATTGCATATTTTTTTCGTTGGATGTACTTTGTTTGAATAGAAAATAACAGCGATTTTTTTCTGGTAGGTACTTCCACAGACTTTTTGTTTCCAGCGGGAAGAAAACATTTTTAACACAGTGAAATCAAAACCAAAAAACACTTACATGCGAAGGCGTAGACGAAAAAAAACAAAAAAAACGTGTTTTAAGTGTTTATTGTTTAAAAAGGAAAATAAATTACTTTTTCACTAATAAACGAACGAATTGTATACTCTCTCTCTCTCTCTCTCTTTGGAGAGCTTCGCCACATGATTGAGTGTACATGATTGAGTGTCAACACATGTGTGGATTAACAAGTTATACTGAAGTATTTGCTCAAGAAATCTTTAGAATTGTATGTTTTCCCACATACATCGCCTGATATTTCCAAATAGTCACTCGTTTGCTACTGGCTAGACTCAATGTAGCTTAACTTCGGTGATCTAACGAGAACTGGTGTGTCAACGTGATTATGCCATAAAGCTACCAGTTATTCACATGTAAAGGGACAGACTTTCACCATCACTACCATCATTATTAAAACCATCTGTGTGTGTGTGTGTGTGTGTGTGTGTTGAGGTCAGACATAACATGTAGGGCTCTTTTATCGTTATAACAGTTGGACACGATAATCCCTCAAATGTTTTTCATTTCACCTTTTGATAAATAGACATAAGAAAATGTAGAAAATTACAAACAGAGAGAGAGAGAGAGCGAGAGAGAGAGAGAGAGAGAGTGAGAGGGGGAGTATAATAAAATATGGAAGTTAAACTAACAGAAAGAAAAAGATGATTCTCATGAGAGCTTTCTGTATAAGAATTAAGACTTTTTTTTATCTTACAATACATAAGTCTTAAAAACTGTTTATGATTTATTATGTAAGATTTTTTTCTTACTTTTCTCTCTTACACTTTTTAAAATCAATTAAAGTGTCAAATAATTAGATAAAGCAGTACAGTACAGTTTCATTTTCTCACTTGTAAAAATGAACTCCCCCAGATGACGTACAGGTGAGGGATTCGTGTATTGAACATCATTGTTGGGAGTTATCTTCCTTGGACAAGATCCAAGTTATCTTTCCTGAATAATTACTAGCCAACAAGAGAATGTACTCTCCTATTTCCAAAAGTTAAGAGACATTCATTCGATACATGTGCGAAATTTAGAACAAGGATATTATTTTTCCTGGATCATTACTAGCGAACGAAGAATGTACTCTCCCATTTCGAAAAGTTAAGAAAGATTCATTCTATACATATGCGAAATTGAGAACAAGGTCTCTTATCTTTCCTGGATCATTACTAGCCGACGAGAGAATGTACTCTCCCATTTCCAAAAGTTAAGAAAGATTCATTCTATACATGTGCGAAATTTAGAACAAGGTCTCTTATCTTTCTTGGATCATTACTAGCCAACGGGAGAATGTACTCTCCCATTTCCAAAAGTAAAGAAAGATTCATTCTATACATGTGCGAAATTTATAACAAGGTCTCTTATCTTTCCTGGATCATTACTAGCCAACGGGAGAATGTACTCTCCCATTTCCAAAAGTTAAGAAAGATTCATTCTATACATATGCGAAATTTAGAACAAGGTCTCTTATCTTTCCTGGATCATTACTAGCCAACGTTCCGTTGAGTCGACACATGTATTAGCTAGAAGGTTATACTTGCTAAAGACATATTAAGGCTGTAAATATTTTTGCATTACTCTTTTGAGGGGGGTGTAGTATGAATCTATGCTATTATCACGAGACTATCCTTCCGGTCATTATCTCCTCCTTTTCCCTAATATTTTGTGATTATTATTTCGATGAACGTATACAAAATTCTTTGATGAATGAACAATTTTAATCTTTATGCCGTCAAAAAGAATTAAAATTGATTAATTTTTTTTTTAACATAGTTCACCCCAAACAAGGCAGGTCGCCACTGTAAACGTAAGGGGCTACTGAGAAAAAAATGGTGAGGGTTTTCTTTTTTTTTGGGGGGGGGGTCAACCTAATTTAGGAGCTGCGCAGCGAGATGTCTGTTTACATTAGTTTTAAATTTCTGCATGTCAGTAACGTCAGGAAAGCAGGGAGCAGGGAGGGAGTTCCAGAGTCCAGCTACACGAGGAAAGAAGCTTTTGGAGTAGAAAGCTCTTCGGCATCTGGGGACCTCCACAGTGCATGGATGAGATTTGGCAGATTGTTCGGTTGGTCTAGTGAATTTACGTCGTAGGGGTACCAAAGCAGCAAGCTCATCAAAGCACAATCCATTGAAGTACTTGTAAAACAGACACAAGGAAGCAACATTGCGCCGATGGAACAGGGGCTGGAGCTTGGTGGATAGTGAAGGACCTATCAAGTTGACGACTCTTTTTTGGACCTTGTCTAAGAGGGAGAGACTAGCGGATGATGCCCCAGCCCAGATGGGGCAACAATACTCCATGCATGGGCGGATGGTTGCTTTGTAGAGATATAGGATAATGTCAGGTATGAGAAGTTTACTAGCACGGTAGAGGGAGCCAACCTTCTTTGCAGCAGCCCTGACAATGTTTCAATGTATTTATTCCAATTCATGTTATCTGTGAAGTTTAGGCCGAGGAGTTTGAATGATGAACTCTCAGGTAGGGTGCTATTTGCAATGACAATCGGTGGTTGAAGAGGTTTCTTGTAGTTATTGAAGGATAGTAGCTTTGTCTTTGCGCCATTAAAAGTTGCCATCCATTTTTGACCCCATTCCACTACAGACTGGAAGTCATTTTCTAAGGATTCAGCCATTGCCTCAGATATGTGCGCGTCGGTTTTGCCCACATGACGAGAGTAGAACGTGATGTCGTCTGCAAAAAATTCTATCTCAGTCGCAATGGCATCAGGGAAGTCATTTATGAAAATCAGAGACAATAGTGGTCCCAGAATAGATCCCTGGGATACACCAGCATTTATGCCATGTTGCTTAGAAGAACGGCCATCGAGTACAACCTGGATGTTTCTTTTTGTTAGGAAAGATTTAATTATATTAGATATTTGTCCAGTAATACCATATCAGTGCAGTTTTATGAGAAACCCTTCATGCCAGACCTTTTCAAAGGTCTTGGATATATTGAGCACTACTGCCCTAGCTTCACCTGCCTTGTCCAGTGTATGGTGTATTCGTTCAGAGATGCCCGTTAGGATATCTGCAGTAGATCGTGCTTGTCTAAATCCGTATTGATGATTAGAAAGAAGTTTAGCATTAACTAGGTGCCTGACTATCGCTAGATTGTTTAATGATTCAAAGATTTTAGCAAAGATTGGAAGTAGACTGATTGGGCGGTAGTTTTGAGAATCAATTCTATCTCCAGAATTCTTGAAGACTGGCACCACAGAGGCAATTTTCCAACTATCAGGGAAACAAGATTCAGTAAGGCATTTGTTGTATAGTCTGGAGAGGAGAGGAGCCAGCTCAGTAGAGCATTTCTTTATTACTATTACTGGTATAAGATCAGACCCACAGGCTTTGGAGGTGTCAAGGTTTTTTATGATGTTTCTCACTTGAGACGGGGTGATGACCAGGTTCTCAAGTGTGGCTTCAGTCCGCAATGGGAATTTAGGGAGGGAGTTGTTTGCCGAGTCCAGAGTGGAGTTTAAGCCGAAACGCTGAGCAAGTAGTTCAGCCTTATCAGTTGCTGTGCAGACAACATCGTTGTGATATTTGATTGGGCCTTTTCCGTTTAACGTCCGCCGCGTGATATTTTCCCCGTATTATCTGTTCGTTCGTCGACTATCCTCCAAGGCAGTACCCCCTCCTTTGGGGGAGGGCAGTATAGCATATGCTCGTTCGCCATGATACTATCATTCTAGGCATTACCCCATTCTTTGAAAAGCTGTAATATCGGTTCTATTGTCATAAGACCATCCGACAGGCATTACCTCCTCCTTTGGGGGGGGGCTAAGGTTAGTGTTAGGTTTAGTTAGAGGTTAGGGTGTAGGATTAGGCGCAGCGTAATAACAGCATTTTTGTTAGTGACGACCATTAAACGGAAAAATCCGATCTATTTCTTGTGATAGCATTTTAGCATTTCCCTTTTTAATTATCTTCTCAATTCAACCCTTAAATATAATTCAACAGAAAATGAAACAAATTAACAACAAATAATGCAATATCTATTATTTGATTGTCTACATATGCCATTAATAAAAATAATTTTGCTAGCGACATAAATTAATTTCGTAAAATTATTAAAACTAGTAAATATTTGCTAGCCCAGGAGAATGGTATCATGACGAACAAACATGTACTACACTAACCCCCAAATGAGTCTCATTACAACAGAACAGATACTAAATTACCCCCTCAAAAAGAAGGACGTAATACCTGGGAAGATGGTATCATGACAACAGAACAAATATTACACTATCTCCAAAGAAGGAGGTAATGCATGAGAATATGACATCATGACCACAGAACAGATACTACATCACCGAAAAACAAGAAGTAGGTAATTCCTGGGAGGATGGTATCATGAGTAACGAACATATACTACACGAACTCGCAAAGGGTGAGATAATTCCTGGGAGGATGGTCTCATGAGAACAGAAAATATACTACATTACTCTTCTAAAAAGGAAGGTAATGTCTGGGAGAATGGTGTCATGAATACAGAACAGATACTACACTACATCCCCTTAATTGAGCATTAAAAGATACTACATTAGTCTGATGAAATAGTATAGTAAACTGAATTGAACATTATTAATAGAAGTACTAGTATAGTTTTGGCTTCAGATAGACAATTACCAACTGTCTGTTAGTAATAGATTTGTAATGTTGGTTAGAAATATAACATTTATTTTCCTCAAAATGTATTAATTACAAATGATATCCATTTTATTGATTGCTTTATTTTTAGTATGATTGATCATACATAGATTGAAAATTGAATCGTTTTTTAAAAGTAATAAAGAAAAGAAATACATCATTCTGATGAAATAGTTCGGTACTAAATAATTGTAAAATTTTGCTTTTACATAAATTTATCCCTATTTAATAACACAGTTTTTATGAACATGCAGCACCTCAGATTATTTTAAATAGCACTGCCCATTTGAATATTATTTGTATAGCCAGTTCAAGTACCTCGTTGCAATACATCTTCCTATTCCAGTAGCTTCTTTCCAAGAACAGCAGGCTTGTGGAACTGTCATCTTCGTGGAACTGTTTTCCTCCTACCTATAGACTTTGTCTTTTCAAGAATAAGGTCACTAGGAATCTCCCAAAGTAAAGCAAATTTGTATGAATCAGGATGATTCTGTTGTCGACATTGGTTTCCCATCGAAAGAATCAGATACTTACAGGAAGGACAATGTGGAGGTTACCGACAACCTTAAGTGAAAGTGGTGTTAGGGAACGAACTCGTTCGAACTTGACACTCCCTGGTCGTCAGTCCGTGTCGCTGGCCACGTAACCACCGTCATCTTCTGTCTTTGCATTAAACATTTTTCGTTCTTTTTAGCTTCAAGTAGCTTCATGCCTTGTTTGGATCGACTTCCATAAAAGAAAGTAATATTCAAAGATTATCTGTAAAAATGTACAATAAATCTCATTCTTTTTATAACAATGTTGCATCTATTGCTGCGAAATTTACTTTTGTGATTACATTTTTTTTTCTATTCGGCATATCTATCTATCTATCTATCTATCTATCTATCTATCTATCTATCTATCTATCTATCTCTCTCTTTATATATATATATATATATATATATATATATATATATATATATTTTGATTTTATATATATATAATATTTATGAATAAATATTAAATTATTAATACCTAAAGACGCTAACGTTTTAAGCTTATTGCTCTCATCAGTGCAGGAAAGTAACAGACGGTCGGGAGGCGCGAACCCAGCTCACAGAGTCAGCCTAGAATCTGCAAGCATATATATATATATATATATATATATATATATATATATATATATATATATGATAGATGTTAGCTTGTCTTAAAAGATAACTTATTGTTGCATATTTTGTGGATTTCTAGAAATTACATGATTTATTATTATGTCCATGTGTCGTCAAACAAATTTACGGGTTGGATCGCCGAAATGATCAAACCTTTCCGCAATATTTATGCAGGTGACACCACTGTCTATCACCTGGAGAAATGGGGAAAAGGTGGCTTGTTACTTTTAACGCCTCTAAAACAAAAATTCGGTCTTTTTACCACCAACGCTCAGATCCTTGTTTTGTTCTAGTTGAAATGGATGGATGTTTCCCTGAGGAAGCTCCTTTGTTTTGATCAGCTCCAGATTGTTCTTATGGTTGCTGAAGAAATGTTTGGATCATTCTACCGCTCCAGAAAATACATAACATCTGATGCAACCCTCTACCTATATAAGAGTCAGATACATCCTAAAATGGAGTACTGCTATCACATCTAGGGACGTGTCGCACCGAGAACTCAATCTCTACCTAGAAGAGACGGTTTACTTTTCTCTACTCAATCATTATTTCCATTGAACGTACTCGACCGATCTTCAATCTATGGTCCATCCTTGTAGAATGTTCACAGTAATAGCTCATTTTTTTACCACAGATTAAAAGAACTCCCCTTTCTTTCTTCATATGCTTAAGATCAAATGGGATTTCCATGGACAGATTTTCTTTCCAAGAACTTCCCATCTGTGGAACACATTACCACGGGACAGATTCCCCACAGACTATAACGTGACCATCTTCAAATTCAATGTCGTAAAATACTTGTCAAAACCGTAAATACTCAAATTTTGTTCATAACATTCATCATTCTGAATCTTCTCATAATATTCTTCATCATGTAACTAACAATCTATTTATCTCATTAACCCGCTGCAGTTTTCTCATTTGTTTTAAATTCAAATATTTAAAATCTTAACTTAATATTTCAGGACTTGTTTTCTTTTTTTTTTGTGGCTGACTAGATCTAAATATATATATATGGTACGTAGTGTCAAAAACACATATTTCCTGGCTTCCCGTCGATCCTCGAACCGGTTGGCCTTGACAGACGGGATGGTAAACGACCAGATGGCCTGACGATGTTTTCCTTTACAAACGGTAAGTCACTGATATAGGATGCGACTTGTGTCGACACTTTTGCGCCCTCGTCAGTTATAGAATCGACAACAACTCCTGGGCATGCAGCAGCGTCAGTAGAGAACCGTAAGCGGTCAAAATATGCCGATATCTTCGACAGATGTGTATTTCAACCGATCACAGTGGAGACGAGTGACGTTATAGGCTCTGCCACGTTCGACTTCCTTGACAGCCTTGGTCTATTAATGACGCGCAACACCGGAGACAATCTCAAATTGTCTTGGCTTTACGAGCGCCTCTCTATCGCCATTATTCGTGTAAACTCCTTGAGTCTGCTCTCGGCCTGCCAAGTCAGCCGGAAATTGGAACCAAAATATTTACTGTGATACGATTATATATAAAGAATCGAGATTTCTTGATATTGAACTAAACAATGTATAAGTGACAAATTAGGGATTTATTAATTAATATTTTGAAATAAATTTTATTATTTGATTAAAAATCATTTGACACACAGATATACTAAGGGTGTAACACAACGAAGTGCCGGTGCATATCCCTTTTGATATTTTCAACATTCCAGCTCAACTAACTCCTGAAATTGTAGTTCCAATATGGATCAGTAAAAGAAAAATGAACGCTCGTCGAATTTCTGAACCCAGATCCTAAAAGGAAAAATGTTAATTCCCCCCCCCCCCCCCAAAAAAAATAATCTAGAGGAAGGAGTGCTGTAGAAGAGTCAGATACGTCCTAAAATGGAGTACTGCTATCACATCTAGGGACGTGTCGCACTGAGCACTCAATCTCTACCTAGAAGAGACGGTTTACTCTTACAGTGGGCCATTCCGGAGTATATATAACCATTTACGATATGATCTGAGTGAGTCAGTATTGATAAAACTGGTGCTACTATTCCATATACGTTGTTTTTAATAAACCATTTTTATATTTGTAAGTAATTCTTTTAATAATCACTCCAGGCCAAACATTACAAAAGATACCAAAAGAGACGATCGATAATAGCACTGCTATTAATTCATTTTCATAACGAATAAATAGCATAAAAATGGCTATGAAAAAGGGGTCCCCTATTTAATTTCTGTAACTACTTTCCTTTGCTTTTTATGCACTGCTTATTTCTTCTTCTTCTTCTTCTTCTTCTTCTTCTTCTTCTTCTTCTTCTTCTTCTTCTTCTTCTTCCTTTTTAGTACAAAACAGTTTTCTGGTCACAAACACACATGCCAGTGAGTAAAGGTTAGACGTAAAGGCGTTTAAAACAGTCAGTCAGTTGATGAAACACGAAGCTAGACCTGGCGTTGTTATGTTTTCCATAAACACAGTGATCGCGGAAGGAAGATCACAGAGTTTCAGTAACGTATGAAAGATCTCGGTCCTTATTTATTGATTTTGGGTTAATATATACATATATATATGTTGAGATAAACAAAAAATTAGAACATTGTTTATATCAGTTACGAGAATTCAATTACAACAATTATTTGGCGTACGATCGTTTCCAAGACAATTTAGAAAAATTATTTTGTGTTATACTTTTGATATATATATATATATATATATATATATATATATGTGTGTGTGTGTGTGTGTGTGTGTATTTCGGCACCAAGTCGTTTATTAGACATGTGTCGTTGAAGACCACGGAGTTCTCCCTCTTTATGATCTTTCGGGTCAGTTTCTCGACTCGGCGTGCGATTCGTCGGGTTTCTGGTATCAGTTGATGGATCATGGCGCCTAATGCTGTGTCTTGGGCCATTTCTCTAGCGCTTTCGGTCTCTAATAAGTAAATAAAAGAATAAAGATATATATATATAAATATATATATATATATACACACATATGTAAATAATTAGATATACCATAAATAAAACCATAAATACGGCTCTTTACAAACAACAACAACAACACACAAACTCCTAAAGACGGTCGCGAGACCGAAAGCGCTAGAGAAATGGCCCAAGACACAACATTAGGCGCCATGATCCATCAATTGATACCAGAAACCCGACGAATCCCTCGCCGAGTCGAGAAACTGACCAGAAAGATCATAAAGAGAACTCCGTGGTCTTCAACGACACATATCTAATATATATATATATATATAGTAAGTTATGAAAATATATTTATGGAAATCAAGCTACATAGAGGCTCCCGCGTTTCATCCCCAGGGGGAATCTTCAGGCATTTTAGCCTGAAGATCCCCCCCCCCGGGGATGAAACGCGGGAGCCTCTATGTAGCTTAATTGCCATAAATATATTTTCATAACTTACTACCTAGCTCTATTTGCGTATCGAGCACTGTTGAAGTAAATACTGAAAATTGATACATAAAAAATTATATCTCCTTATAAAATTTTTATGTGGATACATGAAATATATATATATATATATATATATATATATATATATATATATATATATATATATATATATATATGGGAAAAGTTCTCATTGGCTGATGCTTGCTAACGTGTCGTTAAAAAAGAAAGGTCGAAGATTATCAGAACACGATTTTTTTTGCAATGTCGGCACACCACACGTAGCTGATAGATTTGAAGGAGGCGATCTGGCGCGTCCGGAGTCAGGTCGGGGTAGTGGTCTGAGCCGATATGATGCGAAACCTGAAATCGGCAATGAGGGCAGTGCATAACATCTGGAGAATGTATTTCACGATATATATATATATATATATATATATATATATATATATATATATATATATATATATTAAATAAATAGTTTTCGATATCCATAGACATATATGTT
Source organism: Sepiola atlantica (assembly GCA_963556195.1). NCBI lineage: Eukaryota > Metazoa > Mollusca > Cephalopoda > Sepiida > Sepiolidae > Sepiola > Sepiola atlantica. The sequence goes on along the minus strand of OY744516.1, from coordinate 32,107,963 downwards.
TCGTGTACACAAACATTCATCAGTATGGATGCTGAAACTGTACCGGCGGTCGAGCGATTCGAACCCCGGATCTGAATATCTCGAACCCAAGTTTCTTACAGCAATCCCATTGGAAATGCAATTGAAATAAGTTTTGCATTTTTATTTATAAACACAATAATGAGAAACAGACAATGTTCCTATCTACCGAAAGGGAGAGAACTCGCACCTATACTACATTTGAATCTCTATTTAATTTCTCTCTTTAAGTGCTCGACTTACGGAGCTTAATAATTATTTTTAATAAATAAATATTTTTTGATATACATAGACATATACGTTTCGTGTTCACTAACACTCATTAGTATGGATGGTGAAACTGTACCACCGGTCGAACGATTCGATTAGTAGGGTAGACTAGACTCTCTAGCCTTGCTTGTTGGTGGTGCAAATACACCAGGAGAAGAGACACTCTAAAATAACACTAATCTTTCTCTGATTATCCTGAGTGTCTTTCTAGTGGATTTAGACTTCTTGCTACTGCACTCAAGCAATGCTGCTTCAGGAGAGGTGTGGTTGGGATTATGCAACATTTGCTTCACTATATACTCCCTGCACAGGCATTCTTACGGGGGATATCCATTATCCCAAAACAGATTTTCTAGTAAATTTTGATGAAAACAAAAAACGCAGCCTTTTCTTCTATAATTAGCCGAACGTTTTATTTATTTATAAATCGGATTATTAGTTAATTGGTGTTTGTTTTTTTTAATATTTCCTGCGAACCCCCATTTTTAGAGTGGGGATAACATTGAACATATCTTTCAATAGATATAGTATTTTTTGATTATATAATCCTAAAAATGGTTGATATGCCGTAAAAGACCAAACAATACATATTTAAATAACTAAGATGCATGACTTATGTTTCAAATTCTTTTGTAAGATTAGAAATCAATGAAAAAAAAACGATTTTCCATTTCAGTGAGATACATATTTCATTCTCGCTCCCTTTCTCTCTCTCTCTCTCTCACACACTCTCTCTCACACACTCTCTCTCTCTCTCTCTCTCCCTCTCTCTCTCTCTCTCTCTCTCTCTCTCTCTCTCTCTATATATATATATATATATATATATATATATCTTTTCTTATTTGTTGACAATCAGGTGTGTACCCCACCTCGTCAGGTGAAACTTCAACAACATGCGTGGGTGGCTAAAAGGAAATAGACTTCCTTTATTTGATCGTGCTCATTTCTCATCGTGTAAGAAAAGTCGTTTATTTCACTTGTTTTCCTTTCGGCCTTTTCTCATTTTTGACACTTGTTTTTACTTTACGATTTTCCTTGACATATTTTTTCGTTTGTCTTTTGAAACATCTACAAGAAAAGCTTTCATTGTTAATACTATTAGACATTATTTCGGCTCATTTGACAACACTGATCAAACAATAACAGTCCTGCGGAGGACGTTGTATGAAATTTCATTCTCGATAATTTCATTCCCTGGGGAAAGTATACATCCATCTCTTTTCTTCTCGCCTATGTGTAAAATATTAGAGCAGATCGGCCTTTCTCGCTTCTACGGGCAACAAGTCCCCATTTACTTGCTTCCCGACGTAGGCAAGGTGTTGTGGTGTTAAAGGGTTGAAAATAAATAAGACAATAAGGAGGTAGAGTTAACAAGAGTGTGTATATACCGAAAGCAAATAAGTAATGTGCTGCCAGAGATTGCTTCTGGATTCGTCATAGCGAGTCTCTCTGTTACAACTATTCCTAGTGTTGGGAAGAGTCCATGAAGCGAGACAATAGGGTAGATCACCATGACACAGAGTCAGATACACACTCAGTTTTTAATGTGGAGAAGATTCAGCTCCTCAAAAAGTGGCACTTTTGGACTGGGACAAAAATAAAATTTACCTCAGTCTAGAAGGATTATTCCTCCACTGACCGGGTACAGAAAATATGAAGTGTAATATAAGAACAGATACTACACTTTGCTCCTAGCCAAAAAGCCAATTTATTTATCCTTAAAATTTTACAAATAATTTACAAAAGTAATCTTCTTTATAAAATTACAAGATGTGGCACAAGGCCAAAATTGAGTCGGAAGGGGTGGTTGTCGTCTGTCGTCCTCTTTGTCCATTCTCTAACCTAGTTCCAGTCACCAAAATACCACATCCACTCTCTAGGCAATCCTACTTAACATTATCCCCGGTTTTTAGACGCGTTTTATTTACAAGAAATATATATTTACAATTTCATCGGTTGCGGTGGTTAGGGTTACTAAAAAACAACTAGTAATTTCGGAAAAAAGAAAAAGAAACCAAATAAAATGCTAAGTGTTGTGGTTAGTAAAACCCTCCCACATCTATCTAGATATCAATGAGCTGCTCACATTTTATGGGTTCTTGGTGGGGGAGGGGATTATTGGGGTATAAAATGAAAATAAAAACTGGATGGGCACATCTTCGTCTTTCCTGGCACACGCTAGGAAGTAAGTGTAGTATCTGTTCCGATGGATACTGCACCCTATAGACGGATGTCGTCTTGTCCTTCGGGACTTGATTCCACCTGTCTGTGGGTTTGTCCTGTGCAGTTCTAGGAGGTCTACCCTCCCAGGCTTCGCCTCCCCTCTTTGGGGAGGAGTAAGTTTATTGCTTACTGCTTGAGGCGCCCCTACCGGGGAATGCCGACGGGGCTGCCCAGGCAATTTTTAAATGGCCAGAGTGCTCACCCCTCGAGCGCTGGCTTTTAACCCCACTTACTCGACCCAAGCTGTGGTCACATCTTACTTGTGGGAGTAAGATAAAACTGGCCTTGTGCCTAACTCCTACAGAGGAGTAAATAAACATGTTCGTCTTTAACCACTGTCCGTTTTTCACAAAAGAAAAATGGTCAGTAAAAAGTTGTGAAAAACGGACAGTGGTTAAAGACGAACATGTGCCACTGGATGTGGTTCGTGGGCAAGGGTGATGTCTTTCAAAAATGGGTACCAGGTCGAGGTAAGGGCAAAATAAATATAGGGAGTGGGCATCTCGGAGGATCTCTAATATCGAAAAAATAAAGAAGAGGGGCCAGAACTCATTTGTACCACTAGCTAAGAGACTTTTCTAACTGGGATGGGGTCTGATAAGTCCTTAGGTCTGTGTGCATCATGGCTCAGCAGGGAACACCTATTCAAACTTGGTTCATCCAAACACGCATAAGCCAGCGGTGCATATCCACCTTTTCTTAAATAGTGCAACCTCGTCCAATCAAGTCTGAGTTTGATTTTAGGCTAGTGTTTAAAGTGCGAGATCAGATCGTAATCAGAGAACGGTTCACCCTTTCTTCCTATCTCTAAGCGTGAGGTCCACACTACTAGTCTAACAACGGCTAGGATTGTGATAAACACCATTCGTTTCTCCCTGGACCACGAATGCATCACATTGTACACTACATATGTTACATCTAGGGGTACCAACAGTTCGAGGACGATACAAGCCGTCACCTCGTTGACGTGCTTCCCTAACTCTTGCAGCTTGCTGCTATTGAAGAAGGCGTGCTCGGGCGTTTCTTCTTTCGATATCTGGGTAGCGTAGGAAAAAAAGAGTTGACACTAGTTTTAGCTTTGAAAAGTCTGTCGTTATGGGTTGCCGTATCCCGGACCAATCGCCAGGTCAGAGAAAACTCAGAGTTATTGAGATGACTTTGGCCTGGCGCCGAACTCTACTGAGAGCAGATCTCCTACTCCGACCAAAAGGCCAAGAAAGCAAAAACAACGAACCAGTAATACCTGGCGTGGTATTAAGCCCTGGTCGAGTTATGCCGGCTTCCTCCGAAGGAGGAAGTTTACAGGGAATATTAACTGCATGTATATCCCGGTCATCGGAAGATGACAAACAGTGCCTAGCATTCTCAAATGATCATGAAGGGTGTGAGATGATTGAAACACCGAAGAATGATAACACCTTCCAGACTTCGAATGGAAAGGTAGGGAGAGTATTGATATCTTGAGGAGGCTTATTGTCACTGAAATTCGAGAATAAAACTCCCGTTCTTACTAACAGTAAATAACTGGTAAACGGGAGGGGGGAACACCAGGTCAGTTATAATGGTGATTAAAAGGATCGTACTGGAAATATGTACCTTGGAGTTCGAGTGACAGCGATTTCACTCGGATTCCAAGGTATACCACTGGGTTTTACCAGTGAGCGATCACTGGTACTACTTCGTACGAGAACTCCCAGTGAGTTAGAAATACACTGATGAAAACAACCGAAATATTAAGAAAAATCCTAGAATGCTGAAACCAACCCACATAGCCAGGTGACACTATGACCACAGGTAAGTTGAAATGGAATATAACTTCGTGAACACAACTATAAAAAAATGACAAATCCAAGGGAACTGAGACTGATAGATACGCCGAAATCCTATAATCGAACTGCCCCCCCCCCCCTAAATAAAACGCGGTGCAGCTAACATCAGTTGGTAGCACAGAAAATGGCCGTGAAAGTCTGAGAGGATGGAAAGAGCAAGGAGAGGTGAGTACAGCTGTAGTTCGTATTGTCTATGTTTATTAACACCATTTTTGTATGGCGTGGTGAATCAGGTAACAGAATACTCGCTTCGCGTACAAGTAATTTGGATTTCGAATCCTGAGTTTCGAATGTGTCTCCCTGATTAGTCCAAAAAGGGCGAAACTCGAGTGTAAAGCTTCCGGTCTGTGGCTTTTATGGTTTATGGTTTGTATATCGCGTGGTCATACTGAGTATGTAAGAAATCTGAAGTTCTTGTATTTTATATATGAAAAAAAAAATGGTTTGAATATCCGTGCCATTGCGATGAAGGACCCAATTTTATAAATAGAGATAAGAGTCAATTTCCGGATTTGCAGCGCCATGTTAAAGACAAAAAATGAATCTTAGTAAAAAGTCTAAAGAATATTCTTCAATCTATCTGAAGTTTCACATATTCTAGTTTAGATATTGAAAGAAACTCCTTGGCATTTCTATGACTTATAATCACCGTCAATTTTGGTGTAGTCAGGAAAAAAGACAAGAAATAAAAATAAAATTATAAAAATCACTTAACATTGTAATTTAAAACAAGTTACAGTTTGCAAGTAATCAGAAAAAAGTATATATATATATATATATATATATATATATATAGGCAGCATCTTCTCTTGCAGACAAGTATTGTTGAATATTAGAGACAACTCATGTCTAGATATCCTTTGCTAGATCCTTTCAATAGTCCGAATCAGGATCTTAGTTTCGGAGAGGAATTGGCTGATGAATTTGCCATAGTTTAGATTTGTCTCCCAAGTACTTTCAGACCCATCCGGGTCCATCTTCAGGGAAATGAGGTTAATCAGGTACAGACCATGTGTTAGTATTATAGAAGGTTTTGGCGGGAATTATGTAATAAGTACGAAACTATAGTTAGAACTGTAGACATTTTAGTATATTATTACTGATATTAAATTTAATTCTATTAATTAGTTTTTTTGGTTTTTATATATAGGGCTTCTAATATATAGAGTTTTTATTTGTTAGTACTATATTCTAAGATTTTGGTATTTTCTACTAAGAGTTTTCTGAATTCCGACCGGGAGCAGGAATGGTCGTTAGTTAAGTGTTGGGCTATGGCGCTAGTATCAGACAAATGCATCGTCAATCTTCTCGACAAAGTCGTGGTAGTCAAACCTATGTATATGTTTTTTCTTGGCAGTCGGAGACACAGTCTCTCAAAGGAATTTAAGCTCATAAACAAGGTTTGTCTTATCCAAAACTCTAATCGAGGGGGAAGAATTATTTGTGATAATAAGATTAGGTGTTTTTACTTTATTGTAGAAAATGATCAGTTTTACTTTTTTATTTGGCTCAGTAGGGAATACGTTCTTATTAATAATATTTCTTAGAACTTGTTCATCTATTTTATAATTGTGATGGAACTGGTTGCCATAAAATAGTTTAATAGTTGTGTTAAGTAGAGAATTGGATTTACTACTACTATCATCATCATCATCATCATCATCATCATCATCATCATCATCATCATCATCATCATCATCATCATCATCGTGGGAATTATTTTTAAACAGTAGAATTTGTTGGTCGATTACATAGTTTGGGAATCCATTATTAACTAGAGTTTTTTTATATTAATAAGTTCATGTAGGGGAGGAGGCAATTAGTTTTGCTCGAGTTAGTAAGTATTTAATAATGGCTTTTTTATATCTAAAAGGTCATTCATTAAGGAACTTAAGAGTGCATTAGTTTTTTTTAATGGGTTTTTGATAGGTAGATGTAGAGAATTCATTGTACATTAGTGTCTATTAAAACGTCTAAAAAGGGGATTTATTTTTATTAATGTTTAATTCGTAGGTGAAATAAAGAACGGAGTCATTTTTGAACGTGGTTTTTAATATATTATTTCATTTATAGTATTTGTAAGAATCAAGATGTCATCTACGTATCGTAAATATATTGTTGGTGTATTGATAAGGTTATATATATATATATATATATATATATATATATATATATATATATATATATATATATAGTATAGACTTTTTAAATTTTCTTAAAAAGTCAGCCCATCTGGATGAAACCGCGATACAATTCTGAAGGATGTAACATATAGTTTTTAAATAAATTATATATATATATATATATATATATATATATATATATATATATATATATATATATATAGTGAAGGATTATATAAGAAATATGTACCAAGTCTCGAATGTCTTCGCTCGTTCCTATAAAAATCTTTTATCCATTTTTTAGACATAATAAAAAGAAATGCTCATTAATTCCACCTGCAAATAAGGAATTACCTTCTACAACAGTTTGTATAAGTTGTGTGATAATTTTGTAATTTAAATATCTCATTCATGACTGAACAGAGATGACGTCATACTCGAATGCAAAGGCGCACCATGCAGCCTCATTATCTAAGTTGCCTGATGCGACGTTTCCACTGAGTTGACGACGAAGGACTTCTCCACATTGAGCCGTTAAGATTTCAGAGCAGTTCACCGGGTCACTTCATCCATTTTGGCTGTGGCATTGTGTCCGGCTTGCGAATTTGCCATTTACATCTGTCGCGGATCATCTATATTTCTACGAGAATAAATAAGAACCTTCTAAAAAAAATAAAATAATAAAAAATAATCGCCATGAAAGCCATCGAAATAAATATCTGTTGTGGTTCAGTCAATCTGGAGATATTCTCGCTTTAACGGGTCCTTTATTTGATAGTAATTATTCCCTTTTCGTCGTTTTCTTAAATAAATTAAACAAATAAATAAATAAATAAATAAAATAAATAAATAAATTAATAAATATTAAATAATAATAATAATAATAATAAAACACCTTTTTATTTCTTAACAAGTTTTTTCTCCTCTTCTTTTCCTCCTCCCCATCCTCCTCCTCTTTCTCCTTATTATTCTTCTTCAATTTCGTTTTTTTTACAAGGATTAAAGCAGTTGTAGAGGTTGACCCCAGGTTTCTAGCAATGGCCGTAACCAGCGCAAGTGACAACAGACAGGTTTGGGAGTCGGGTGGTTGTGTGGAGGGCTAGAATCGTTAGGTTACACAGAAATCGAAAGACACGGGGGTCTTGTACACAAGAGACGACGTTCAGGAAGGCGATTTCCAGGACTGCAGCTGTCAGAATATATTCATTCACGGGGAGATAACTCTTCAAGGGAAGATTTAAAGATAAATTGTTAATCAAGTGTTTGTTCAAAGACTCCCCACTCTCCCTTTTTCTCACTCTTTTTTTCATTGTTTTTCTTTTTTCATTTTTATGTTATTTCCCTTTGTAGGCTGCTTTCAATTGTTAATCGTTATTTTTTAGCGATCGTAACAACTCATTTTTTATCGCTTTATTATTATCTGTGTTAATATCTGTCAATTTATACCAGTCTGTTTCTACCGAATATTTATATGTCAACCTAAGTCGATGAAGCCATTAGCCATCTATCTATCTAACTATCTATCTATTTATCTTAGTATATTTTATCTATACATCTATCTATTTATCGATATAAGCATATATCTATCTACCTTAGTACAGTTTATCCATCTCTCTCATTTCTTTCTCTCTCTCTCTCTCATTAGATTTGAAGAGAATAAATGAAAAAAAAAAAAAATAAAATAAATAAATAAAGACTAATTGATGAGTCATGTAAAATGAAACATAATAAAATTTAAAAAATTGGTATATTACTAAACTAATGTTTATAATGTTTTAACCTTAGTTATATGATTGCTTAACGGAATTTTGACATTTTCTGCGTTCCTACTGCCAATTGTTTTCCCTTGTATTACGATGATCTGACACCGATTTTTTCCCGTTTTTTCGACCCTCTCGGTCTTCTATTGTTGTCTTCTGATAATGAAAGTTTTTCTTTCGAAAATTTAAGATTACCCTTTGCCGATCTGTTACTTACCAAAAAAAAAAAAAAAAATACTATTTGGTATTTAATCAGTTTTCGTGAAATTATTAATAAATCGTTTTGAGTTTCACTTTCTCCCTGCGTTTATTTCTTTTCACTTTTCCATCTCACGGCAACCACATCGCATTGCTATAGCCTTGGACGACTAATTTACACTTACATTTACCAGCAATGCTTCAAGCAAACTACAATCTTCTTTTATATATATATATATATATATATATATATATATATATATATATATATATATATATATATATATATATATATATATATATATATATATATATATAAGATGGCTGCCCTTTTTGGGTAGCGTTTTCTATGTTTGTCCTCGGTAGAAAAATGTGATCAGTCTGAGTTGTTTTTTTTTGTAATTTTTGTTTGGTGCCTTGCAATGTATTTTTTTTTCTGAAGGAGAACTTTTTTGCTTTCCGAGGAATTCATAGATGAAAGATCCGGAATTGCCATATTAATCCAGATGTTCTTTTGTGAACGAAACGGTCCGTAAAAAAGTTACGGAAATTTTTGTTTTGAAAAAAAAAAAAGATCAGTAAAATATATGAAATCTCGGTCACTGGAATGTAGCATAAAATTGTTTATTTATATATGCTCTGTTATGTTAATAATCATCAGCATTAAAAAGGTTGATCTATAAAAATAGAAAGCTCCTTTGAAAGACGAGCACTCCCCTTCGGTAGGATGAACACTCTCTGGAGACATTGTGTTCATAAATGAATAAGGAATATTTCCCTTTCTCCATTGTATAGCTGTCTCATCGGCTCTAGATTTGAATAATAATTTATACCTAAATTAAATTTAAATTAAAGCAGAAAATAAATAGAGATTGGATGTCTAAAATAAAAATGAATAAACACTTGAAGTAAGCTACTATTTTATATGATTAAAGTATTTTGTAAATAAAGTAATTTGTCTAAGCAGTATCATAAGAAAAAGCGTTTAAGCTAAAGGCACGAGCGCCCATGTTATTATGGTAACTGACTTATTTTCTCACACGACGCCAAGCTGATTAGTGATAACTGTTTCTTTTACTAGCCCGCGTGTAAGAAATGTTCGCGGACAAATAAATTTACTGCTACTACTATAAATATGCACCCTTTCTCTTTCATAAAGTAAACAAAAACTTGAACACAGATATCGCTCTTTTTCGTCAGTGTCGTATGGTGTCTACAGTTCCTTTGCTTCCAATTTCTACATGTCTTTTTTCCGTTTTGTCGTAACTGTTCCTAGTGCTCCTACTATCATTCGCATTACAGTGATCTTCTTCATGCTGCATGTTCCCTTCAGTTCTGTAACAAGCTTCATGTATTTGCTTAGTTGTTCTGATTCCTTCGTCTTCACCCTACTAACTGCTGGGACGGCGGAATATATTATGTGGCATGTTTTTCCTTCTTGTAGACTATTATCATGCCGATTTTCTTTCTTGGATGTGTTCACCCTTTATATATCTATGTTCCATAGATTTTATGCCTTTCATTTTCCAATATTGGCTCCAGTTTATGTTTCGTTGTTCAAAGTGCATCCGTCTTCATAGTTCCAAGTGGGCCACCTTCTAACCCAATAATTTCTATTTTAAACATTTCTTTTAGAGGTGAATTTGCTGTATAACAGAGTCTACATTTACTATTTTCCTGGGTTTTGTTTATTTTATATAACTCGTTCTGATCGCATAGTTTTTAGGGGCTGTGAGTAGTTATTCTGTTGTTCTGTTCAAGTGTCCTTTACTTAGCCATGTCCACGTATCTTCGTGCGCCTCTCTTTTAATCAGTCTTATAAATCGTCCATGTAGCTGTTTCTTTTCTCATTTTGCTTTTCTAGCATATTTTATTTCAAGTTTCGCTGCCATTTTTCCTCTTCATTTTGGTTGTGCTTTTTACAGCGATTATCAGCTTTTCTGTCATGTCTAGTTCTTTTATCGTATCATTCACGAAGTCTTCTATACTTGCTAGTCATCTTCCCCTTCTCTCCTTTTTTTACATAGAGTCTGTCATTATCATCCTTCGAGTGCAGTGCATTGTTCATTGTCATTAAATTCCTAGTGTCATTCATGATCCAAGTGCCCGAGTTCTTCTTTTGTCCATGTCACGAATTGCCCATAATATCTTATTGTGGATACTGTCCAGGAATGTATTTATTTTATTATTTTTCTATTATATTATTTGGTTTCGAGGAGTTTTCTAGTTATTCTCAAGCATTCTCTTCTAATCTTCTCTTTAATTCCTGTCGATTTGATAGTATCCTCTTCCAGAACTCCCATATATTTATAGCTATCATGTTCTTCAAGCGGCCTCATTGCCTATTGGTAGAGCAGTTCTATGCTCTCTGCTGATTCGAGTTTTTCCTTCTACAAGTTGTTGTTGTTGTTGTTGTTGTTGTTGTTCTTCTTCTTCTTCTTCTTCTTCTTCTTCTTCTTCTTCTTCTTCTTATTATTATTATTATTATTATTATTATTATAATAATAACAAGTCTTTACTCATCGATAACACCAGTTGTGTTCTCCGGTGTTTGAGTGATAAGACGTCTCATCAGGTTTCCAGTTTTCCCCGCATTTTTCGATAACCATTGCAAATCATTTTGCGTTATAGCAACAGCCGTTTAACATTGATTTCTCGGAATTTGAGAGACAATAAGACCCCCCCCCCACGTTCCAGTATTCCCTGCACCCTTCCAGCGGTTGGTGTTCTCCTTTCTCAGTCTTTCCATCTTCCTTTATCCTTCACGACCATTTTGTGTAGGGGAGGGGGTGTAAGGGTGAGGAGGGTATTATTATTATTATTATTATTATTATTATTATTATTATTATTATTATTATTATTATTATTATTATTATTTCTTCCAATATTGGCAGTTTTTCTTGTAAAGGTCCATTGCCCACATCAGACAAATCGACAGGGAACACGTAAAGCCAGTTGTCCGTTTTTTTTATTTCCCTCCACCCCCATCTACCTACACTTTATACTTCTCCTACCCCAGCAACCGTCTCAATTTACCTTTTATGTTCGCCTCCCTCTATTAATTCTTGTTTTTTGTTTGTTTTGTTATTTTACTCTGTTAACCCTCCTCCTACCCCCACGCTTTGTGCCTTATCTTTTCATCAGTACTCATCCTATTCCTCCTTACTCATCTTCGCACCTCCCACTCTCTATTCATTTTAGGTTTTTCTCCCCTTCATTTGCCTCCTACTTTTTTTCGGCCCTTTTCCGCTTTTACCTTTCTCGTAATTTTATTCTATTCCTCCTTCTCGTCCTTCCATCTCGATTTCTCATTTCTTTCACCGACCCTCTTCTTTCCTTCTCCCCTTCTTCAGTCTTCTTTTCTTCATTTCTTATCTCTTTCTCTTTTCTTTCTTTCTTTCTTTCTTTTATTCTTTCTTTTATTTTTTGATTCTATTTATCTTATTCCTTTATTTTAATCTTTTCTTCTATTGTCTTTTTTCTTTCCCTTTCCGTCCTTTCTCCATCCCCGGTCTTTCTTTCTTTCTTTCTTTCTTTCTTTTAGTAGTAGTAGTAGTAGTTGTTGTTGTTGCTATTGTTGTTGTTGTTGTTGTTGTTGTTCTTCTTCTTCTTCTTCTTCTTACATTCCCCCTTTTTTGTTCTTCATCCTTTTTTGTATCCTCTTTTTCTTTTATTCTTTCTTTTTATTTTTATGTTTTTCCTCTCTTTTTTCTTTCTACTTCTTTCTTTCTTTCTTTCTTTCATTCATTTATTTGTTTTTTTCTAGTTTTTCTCATTCTCGTTCTGTACTTTCTTTTATTTATTCATCTATGTATTTTTTTCCTTCTTAATTTCTTATTTCATTTTCCTTTCTTTATTCTTTTCTTCATCTTTTTTTCGTTTCCTCCTCCCCCTCCTTTCGTTTCACTCCCCATATATATTTTTCCGTCATTATTCTTAATGATTTCTTCATCTTCATCTTTTTTTGCTTTAAAACATTAATATCATTCTTATCTTCAGTTTGTTTTTTAAATTCATAATAATTCGACTTATCAAATAATCTTGCATTTGTAAACGGCTACAAGATATAAAGAGATTATCGATAGGCACACAATGTAGGATTCATTTTTCAGGTCTTTAACTTTTGTTTGTCTACGTTAAAATGAAATCGAAATTCTGTTTTGTTCAAACGAACTCCAGAGAACAATCCATAGCGACCTAAAACTGAGAGAAATTAATAATATGCCTAAAACGTGGAGGGCACACATCAGACAGCATCTCAACTATTGCTCTAAAAGAGAAATAGCCAATCCTGAATGCTCGTTGCACCAACGCAAGTAGAGAAAGTGCCGAAGACGCTTTTATTAGAATATAAAAGTTATCGATCAACATTAAGCCGGCCTTGTGCCACACATGATGTGGATGAATATAAACAGCTATCTCAACCACGTGTTTCTTATGTTCTTATATCTTTCGGCATCCTCCCCATTTCTGAAGACGTAACGAACGTGTATTTGAAATGACCTACCGAAAACCGGATGTTCACACTGCAACGTCTAAATAAAAAGTGTTTAAAATGGTCCGTGCGCATGTGGCTTCATTCAGAATTACTACTAAAACCAATAAATACATGTTTTAGACCCAATCAAAAGTGTCTATGCTTAAATAAAAGTTGCATGTTTTGGGAGCTTGATGAATTCGCCAAGACCGCAAAAAAGTGACAAACTCCAGAAATGAATCAGTACAAATTTGACACTCTTATTTCAACAACTCACATGGCGATTGCACTTTCACGTACTCACCCATCAAGCCGTTTCAATCACCACTTATTTCAACACGTTCGGCGCAGCACTTTCATTCACCAACAGGCGACGCTCTTCAAAGAACATTTAAGTATCATTGTTTTCCTTTCCTTAAAATCTACGTTTCTGTCATTAAGCTTTTCATATATACTTGCCACAGACACACACACATACGGCCAATTATAGCAAGGCAGATTTACATCTTGCTATAGACAGTCGCAACCGCATATTCACATTCACCGCACCCACATTCATATCCGCCGCACATAACATAATCATTTAATTTTTTCTCTATTTAGTTGCCTCCTCACGAGGGTAGATTTAGACACAAGGTCGGTTTTTAAAGGGAGACTCTGGATTGAGACAAAAATAAAATTACCTCAGTCTAATTTTGTCATCGCAAAAAATTCAACACAATATTTTTCCTACTTGCTTCCAAGTTTATAATTTAATTTTGCATGTTTGGATTTATATAAAACATTTTCATTTTTATTTTTACTTTTTAACTGAGTTCACCCCAAACATAGCAAGTTGCCAATGTAGACGTAAGGGGCTACTGAGAATTAGACCAAAATTTAAGGGGATCATCCAAAATTGAGAGCTGTGCAGATAGATGTTTGTTCACATTAGTTTTTAATTTCTGCATGTCGATACAGTCGGGGAAAAATAGAGGGGTCACCAAATGAGGAGAAGTGACCAAATATGGGGCGTCAAAAATGAGGGGAGCGTTCGAGTTTCAAGTTTTGTAGAGCTAACCTACTCTCAATGTTACCAGAATACATAAGAAAATAAGTCAAATTAAACACCACAATTGTTTTGGTATAATTTCAGGTTTATTAGTGTAGTTTTTAAAACACTTTTATAAGAAAAGAATATTCAGATTATTAAAGCTGTGTATCATTTTCTGATTTAGATTTCAATTTGATTTTTATGTTTTTATTATAAGGGACAGGTAGCAAATTGCGTGTGACAGTAGATATTCTTGAGCCCTTTCGGTCCATAAATTGCCCAGTTAGTGATCCGTGGGATGGAATATCTTGGCGCGTCTACGCATCAGGTGGCCGGTGTTGAGAAAATGATATGTAGCCAATGATCATGGGTCACGGACATGAGCTAGACTTGGGCTCAATTCTCCCTCTCTTTCTCTTTCTCTCTCTCTCTCTCTCTCGCTCTCTCTCTCTCTATCTATCTATCTATCTATCTATTTATCTATCCCTCTATATCTCTCTCCTTCCCATTATCTATCTATTTATCTATCTGGACCTTACCAATCGACTTTCTATCTGCCCCCCTCTTCTCCAATTACGTCACGGACATTTGCCGCGGAATCAAATCCATTCACCCAACCCTAACCCTAACCTAACGCACATCCATCGATCCATTCACAGTCCTTCATGTAGTAAATAGCAGAGACTGATTGCGAAAGAACAAAATGCGTTAAGAAGAGGTTAAAGGAGGAAAAGAGAGTGATCGAGTAGAAGAGAGAAATAGTGAGAAATAGTGAGAAATAGTGAGATAGATACATACAGAGTTGGTAGAGAAATAAAAAGAGATGGGTAGCAAAAAGCGAAGCCTTCATGGAGAGAAAAAGAGAGTAAGTGTTAGAGAGAAAACAGAGTTGAGAAAAAAGAAAGCGGAGTTGATTTTGAGAAAGCGTGCGAGAGAAAGAGAGAAAGACAGAGAGGTAAAAAAATAGAACGATTAAAAAAGAATAAGGCAGATGACAAGAGAGTGGAGACGTAAAGAGATGACAAGAGAGTGGAGACCTAAAGATATGTCAAAAATTGAGACGTAAAGAGATGACAAGAGAGGGGAGACGTTAATATATTAAAAGAGAGGGAAACGTAAAAAGATGACAAGAGAGGAGAGACCTAAAGTGATGACAAGAGAGAAGAGACCTAAAGAGATAACAAGAGAGGGGTGATGTAAAGAGATAACAAGAGAGGGGAGACGTAAAGAGATGACAAAAGGGGAGACGTAAAGAGATGACAAGAGAGGAGAGACGTAAAGGGATAACAAAAGAGGGGTGACACAAAGAGATGACAAAAGAGAGAGATTAATTGAGAGAAAGGGCTTTGAGAGAAAGAGAGAGATTGATAGAGAAAATAGGTAACAGGAAAAGAGAGGGATTGATTGGGATAAAGAGAGACAGAATGAGAGAGAGAGAGAGAGAGAGATTGAATGAGAGTAAGAGAGAGTTTATAGCCTCAGCCATCGCACTCGTAGGGAAGCCTAGGAGACGCACATGGCTTAACACTTTTCGATACAGATAATGGAATCAGCAAATAGAGTTCACCCCAATCATATTTGTTATACTTTCTCATTTATTGATACCGTTAGGAAAGGCATGAACCCTTTAATACCTTCCAGCTATAGCTATAATAGATCGTGGCCAATAAAATAATTTACAAGAGATATTTTGTCTCAGCATTGTATAATCCTCCAAAAGTTTGATATGTCACAAAAGAGATATACCAGGTCAAATCCTCATGAATGCAACATATTTAAAAGCAGGGTCACTCCGGCTGTGTTTGTATTTCGTGGTTATGGCGACGGCTACGCTGTAGTCAGCAAAGAAACACTTCCGTGGTATTGTGTTCCACAGTAGGGGAGTTCTTGGAAAAAAATCTCCGTCCATGAAGTTGTGTGGTTCTAGATACACAAAAAGAAAAAGGGGAAAGTTCTTTTCAGTGGTGCAGCTGGACGTGTACTTGCTGTCAAGGTTTTACAGGAGTGTAGGTAGAGATTATAGCTCAATTGAGCACCTAACGATGAAAATAACAATAGAGTAGAGAAAGACTAGCAGCGTCTCTACTGTGAGAAAGGGGCTGAAGGGATGAGAAGAGAACACCTCTACTAGGTTGCGAAGTCGGTTTTGCACTTTGTAAATGCAAGAAAGAGTACTCTTAGCGGCGCCTCATCTGATGTGGCAGTAGTGATCCATCTTAGGGCGTCAGATACGTAGGAAGAGGATTGCGCCAAGAGTCAGGATCGGATAAATGATACAACCACTTTTCCAGAGACCTTAGCTACAGATTTGATTTTAGGTCCGGAGTGTCTGTAACCAAAATTACGTCACATTACACAAAATATTAAGATGTATTTAATCGGAAACATTGAGAATTATTGTGTAACTTTAATATGGACACCGCTGTTATTATCTACGTAATTTTTTCTTTATTTATTTAAACGGAATTCATATAGAATGGATTGAGCCGGTTCTATTCATTGAATCCACCGCATCTGGACGAGACCATACCATAGCGGGGGCGATTGGGCGCATCTCGTCTGGCAATGTTCAACCCCTCCTTGGACCGCCATCGGATGCGGAAGATAGAATAGGCTGACATCTTTTCTATGTATAACTTTTTGGTGCTCATCATTTTCATGGTAGGTGTTCGACGAAGCTTAAATCTCCCCCCCCCCTTTAAAACATTCACAGCAAAAACTCGTCTAGGTACAACCACTGTAAATAATTCCCTTTCCACCGATGTGTACCTGGAGCTAAACGGAACTTCCATGAGCCGAGTTTCTTTCCAAGGATTTCCCGTGTGTTGAACACAATACCACGATGCAACTTCCCAGCTGACTACAGTACGGTCATTTTAAAATCCAATGTGAAGAAATTCTTGTTGAGCTGTACTCTTAAATAATAAAATTCTGCCCAGATTCAATTATTGTCTATAATCCCCGTCGCGTTAGTCTCACCACCCACTTGACACAAACCATTAACTCTTGTCCTCGAATGACTTTTGGGCCTTGGTAAGCGGTGACTTGTTAGTAAAAAAACACCTCGTCGATTCGTCCACGTTGGTGGGGATGCAGGAGTTAGTACAACGTTTGTCCTGGTTATTGGTTAACGGTGAACGACATGATCAAACTATCTTAGCTGTCTCGACAACAGCCCTCATCCTCTCAATGATGATAGACTCACCTGTCCTAACGCGTTGAAGACATGATCGACTCACTTTATTCGTAGCTTTATTTTTGTTCCTCCGTCGTTTCCCCCATTTGCCGCAGCAGTACAGCAAACTTTAACCTTGTCATTGGTGCAGTTCGGTATATATATATATAAGAAAAAATAAATGGAGTCACTATTAATCGTGGGACAATATTACATAGGAAGGAGTTTGACTATTTAATATAGTAAACAAAGTTCTTTTTTGTTCTATCTCCCTCTTTCCTATGTAATATTGCCTCTCGATTTACTATGACTTCATTTAATCTTTTTAAAACCTTAATTAAATTGTGTACCACCAAAAATCTTTACTACTGAACTGTGTGTGTGTACATATATATAGATCACCGAAGTTAAGTACTAAATGGGTGACCATTTAGGAATACCAGGTGCTCTCTGCTTATCTCGGCATTGTTTCCAGTCGTCTTGAATTGCTTGCCATTGGAATCAAGCAGTGCCGACTCAGGAGAAGTGTTGTTAGAAATTGCGCAACACTTGCTTCACAATTACACGCGCAGCCAGCCCCTTACAGGGGTGTCCATAGTCTCTCTAGACTGAACGAGGTGGGGGGCATTGCATATATATACACACATATATGTATATATACACACATATGTATATTATTAATTTTTTACGTACATGAAACAATAACAAACAGTATATATATACACACATGCACACACACAGTTCAGTACGTAAACTTTAACTCTCTACATACATATACACGCACGCGTACATCATTCTACATCATTGAACACATTATCACAGACACAATTTAATAACAAACTCAGTCGGGTTTGCGAACAATAAATGTTTGTTGAATTCTATATTGTCTCCGAGTTGTTACTTTGTTTTTCATGTGGCTTGCTTGTATATTGAACACATAAATAAATATATACGGAGTAGTGGTGCTGCCCACGCTTCGTACCGGCGCTACCCAAGCGTCAGCCCAAACTCGTAAACTTTCAAATATCTATATATCATGAATTACTTCGGTTTTATTGCCTTTCTAATGAAGAGGAAGTCAATTATAACAGCCTGGATTGCTAGTAAATGCTAACGACTTCTCCAAAAACACGTGTAAAAGTTATTTTGGTTCTGAAATTGTCATTACATCATAGAATGATAATCCTTGATTATTATTCGACATTTATTTAGTTTTCTGCAGTTTGACAGAAATATGTGTTTTTAGAAGAGAGAAAGTTATTTAGAACTCAACTCTTTTATTGTTTTTTTCTCTCTTTTGCTTTCTTCATTATTCTTTCTCTATTTCTCTCTTTCTTACTCTCAATCCCTTGTCTCTCTCCCTCTCTCCCTTTCTCTCTCCCCACTAAAAACCACATCCCTTTTCATGCAGAGCCTTATATCACTCGGCATTCAACCTTGTACTTAAGTCTCCTTTACCTTTTTGGCTGTCAAATTTATGGCCTTAATTTTTGGTACTCTTGCTTCGATGGACAATCTCTTTGGCTGCGACTGGCAATCATTTCACAGACGAATGCGAAAATCAGGTAGTGAGGACGCCTCATTTCGCATGCACAAACGTGTCCCTTTCTTTCATTTTTATAGATTCAATTAGACTGTGGGTATTTTTTAATCTTTTTTTTTTATTTGTCGCCGTAAAGAATTCAATAACGAAGAAAATAGATAAAAAAAACACTTTCAAAATAAAGTTGAAAAATAAAAAGAAGAAACGATATAAAGATGGATACTAAAAGCAACATCGCCTTGAAGTAGCGGTTAGCAAGTTTGTCTCGTACATTTTTATATTTCACGAATTAATTCCGGTCTATAACATGCGGGTTTGACGAAATCATTATCTACTAAAGTAAAGTAAATTTGTATGAAGAAGAATGCTACATATTTGTTGACCGGTTTGATTCTATTGTCGGCATTCTTGCAGGAGGAACCATGTAATGATTGCCAACATTCCTAAATAAAAGTTGTATTAAGGAATCGACTGGATTCGAACTTTGCACACCCACGTCGTCAGTCCGTGCTGTTATCCACTTAACCACCGTCACCTCTCTTATCTACTAATCTCGTGCTTATTCTCATCTGTACAATAAAAGTAAGATCGATAATGTATGTATGTATAACTGAACTATCGAAAGAATGCACCAATTCTTGGATGCGGTACAGAGATTCTATGGATCAGCACACATAAGATTGGTTCCATATATTTATGCCTATTCTTACAACGGACACAAATGAAGCTTAAACTCTGTACCGGAAACGTTTATGAATCTAATTTACTAGACATTTAAACTACACATAAATCACATAAAATTGTATAGACTAAACCAACGAGACATACTATTTCAGGAATAAGTGGCGCCGCTCTTGAGAGCCATTGTATGCGTTTATTTCAATATTATACAGTTATTGATTGTTCATACTATACCAGCTGTTTCAAAAGTCAGGCGTGACTAATAACTGCTAATTCCGATTCTCGGCATTTTAACTGCTGAACTATCGACTTTCAAGTTCCGGAAAGACCACCCTGCACTTAGATTTTGATAAAAGTACCGCTTTTAAACCCAGATAAAAAATAAAATTAAACATCTAATTATAAGAATGCAATTTATACCAGACTTTACTCGGATCTCTTGAAAATCAAGGAGCCTTTATCATATGTTTTCTCGGTCATATGAACACGGATGCACGATTTTCAGTGGACCACTATTTCCTTACAACGTGACGAACAGTATTTAATTTTTATTAACATTTATTAGCCACGCCTGATTTCCGAAACTGCCGGAAGAATCTGGCCTATCAATATCTGTATAATATTAAAAAAAAAAAATTATATGCCTAATTGAGGACCCTGTCCTTATTTCTTTTCATTATCGCCGAATTGGCCATTAAGACATTAATTTACTCTTCGATTACCAGACAATGTGTTGTGGGGACATCGGTACACGCTCCGACTACTGAGTTAAATATGACTTTCGTATCGTGTTCTAACCGTGTGACTGGCAGGGATTGTCTCTTCCCATACTGATGTGGGTTTTGAATGATCACATGTGTATATGGGTAAATTTGAAAAATATAATTTATGAATAATTATACGTATATATATATATATATATATATATATATATATATATATATATATAATGAAAATCCGCGTTTAAAATCGGAAGAGAGTCAATTCAAGACTGCAGACTTTAACACAGACAGGGTGAGATATCCCCTCAGATAGAGCTGTGTTGAGGCGAGTGTGTATATATATATATATATATATATATATATATATATATATATATAATATGTGTCGCCGTATCACAGCTCTTCAGTGTCGCTAGACGTCACGAATTTTTAAAGCTGAGATTAGAAACCCGTGGAGACCTCTACCCTCGCTACGAAGTAAGGGAAATTATAATGCTTATATATACTTACATTAGCATTCAGCATAGAGCGCTCAATTTTTTTTACAAACAACTGTGTTTACTATTGAGAGTTCAACTCACAAATGAAGCGCTAATACAGTCACCCCAGATAGCTTTTTTGAACTGAGCTTCAAAACACGACCGCTTAGTCAACAGTCCTCATTTCTCAACAGATAATCATTCCATCTCATTAGCCCTTATCATCGAGTGGCTTTTGACCTTAACAAGTGTTGATCTATTAGTTAAAAATAAATCTTGAATTTAATTATTATTTTATGTCCTTTAACGATTGTGTTCAAGTATAAATATCCGACATTATATATAATCCCGGTAAGTTTATGTCGACAAGGTATAAGCGAGTGAATCATTACTGTGTTTATATAAAAGTTCTTAATAATAATTTATTTGACATAAAACCTTTTATTTATGCAAACATTTTTTGCTACACATTTGCAGACAGCATTCAGTTCTAGATGGAAACCAGCTGAACTTCTACATACCACTTTTTATTATGAATGCAAAATGAAAATTAAAGAGCAATTCTTTCAAAAATTTACATCTGATCAGGGTCACGTGATTAATTAAGATAATATTTTAGAATTACAAGACCAACAGTCAAAATGTGTCGACTATTTTATTTTTAATTTTTAATTCTCTTAATTTTGCTATATTCGAAGGATAGACATACTGACGGTTCTCAAATTAGCTCAGTCATTCCGTGACACATGTTATGGTGCGTCGAAATAATTTGACAGTGACGCCACTTTTGGAGTCACGAAACGTTTCGGGTCTTAAAACATCATACCTTTTCGGTCGGGGACCCAACAGGAAGCAATCACTTCCGAGATACTAGTACTTTTGGATATGTATGCCGAGCAGAGTGAACACTATTTACATTTTATTCAATTCCTATTAAATCAACCTTTAAACAGTGTTTGTTATTTTTTCATTTAAAGCGTTGCCAAGGAAACTCGATTGTTGACGAAATAATTGCATCACAGGAGACGCTACATGCGATGTCTTCTATTTCATGAGTATTTCTATACGTCGTTGCCAAACGCAGTCGCAATCGGGTTGGTCTATTCTCGTTGAAATCATCAAATCATTTTGCTCCGATGGGCAACGATTATTCAAAATCGCTACCGACCGCATCAAGGCGACACAAGACATGAATTTGTCTGTAAAAAATTCAAAGTTGTTTATTTTTTGCATTTATATAAAAAACACTAGTAAAAAATATACATATTTTGTTTTTACCTTCTATATTTGTATTTTAAAAATCATTTTAGTTGATGCACGAAATAAAACATATATATATATATATATATATATATATATATATATATATATATATATATATATATATATATAGGCGATACTCATCTATATATACTTTTTGTAAATCTCCCCCTCTCTCTCTCTCTCTCTCTCTCTCTGTATATATATATATATATATATATAGAGAGAGAGAGAGAGAGAAAGATAGATAGATAGATATTATTTCATACCTACGAGAAGTTTCAATGTTGCAGTTAACATAATCTCAATAATTTATAAGTTATATTCGATATATTCTAAATATATTAATCAACATTTCTAATATTCAAACCCAGTTCTTGAAATAAATATTCCAATACGTCCTGTATATGTAAGCACGTTTCTGAGAATACAGCTTTTTCTTTATTAAAATTAAATCTTTGTAAGATTTCCGAAAGATAAAGAATTCTACTTATCAGCATATTAACATTTTTAAATTTAAGTATACAAAGGGTACATCGAATCGTACCATATATATATATATATATATATATATATATATATATATATATATATATATATATATATATATATATATATATATATATATATATATACGATTTGGCAGGATTTTTCTTTCTAGTCGATTATTATAATCGGTTTCCTTGCTTCTATGAGTATATCTGTTTGTACATCATATCTCAGAAGATTTTGTGTTTTTCGTTTTCCACTACTGTCTCTAGTTTATGTTTGTAACATTTGTATGTGTCTTCGAAATGCAATTGTTTGCATAGTTCCCAGTGTACTGCTTTCCCCACACAGTCATGTCTCTTCTTGTATTCTTTTTGAGCCAGTTTGCTGTATTCACTTATTATATGAGTTTCTGTTTCCTCCCTTTGTCTGCATTTACTGTTTTCCTGGGTTTTATCTATTTTAGCTTTAATGTTTTTTGTCTTAATCGCATTGTTCTGTGCAGCCGTCTGTAAAGATTCCGTTTCTATGTTCAAGTGTCCTTTTCTTAGCCATGTCCAGTTATTTTCGTTGGTTTCTTCTCTCGTCAGTCTTATGAAGCGTTCATGTAGTTGTTTTTCTTCCCGTTTTTCTTTTCTTGTCTTTTTGTTTCTGGTTTCGGTGCTTCCTGAGTTGTTCGTTGGAATGGTCTCTCTTTCTGGGTTATGTATTTCTTCAGTTTTTTTTTGTGTCTTCCACACAGTCTTCTATACTTACCAGTCCTCCCCCACTTCGTTTTTTATGTAGAGTCTGTATTATTATTATTATTATTATTATTATTATTATTATTATTATTATTATTATTATTATTATTATTATTATTATTATTATTATTATTATTATTATTATTATTATTATTATTATTATTATTATTATTATTTACTCACTAGGAGTTATCACACTGGTCATCGTCAGTGATCGCCCACTGCCAACAACCTGTGGTATTCCCTGGAGTCTGAGTGACAACAAGTCTCCTCAGACTTCCAGTATGCTCCACCTCTTTTCGTTCATCACCGCTGATGACCTTGCGGTATCGCAACAGCCACCTACCACCGATATCCCGCTGATAAGGGCCATTGGTCCCCTCTGGGGCCCGAGTGGCAACAAGCCTCCCCAAAGTCCCAGAGCTGTCCGCGTTCTTCCAGTGCGGGTCTGGTTTGCGCTTTCCCTCCTCGACCCTCTGTCCATAATGTTCGTGATGTCAGTCTATGCTTGCGCCTCTCTCGTGCGGTTGTATTTTCCCCGGTTCTGTTTTCTTGTGCTTCCATGTGTTTGTTCTCCATTCGTTGCTTATGTGGGTTAGTTTCCGCATTCTAGGGCATTTCTCAGGATTGTAGCTGTTTTGATCATTACTGTCCTTTGTATGGTCTCTGTTATCCCTTTGATTCCTATTTCTCCTAGTCTTTTCTCCATGTTTTTGGGGACTGTTCCTAGTACTCCTATGATTATTGGTGTTATACTGACTTTCTTCATGTTCCATATTCCTTTCAGTTCTCTGGCAAGTTCAGTATATTTGCTTCTTTTTTCCGTCTCTTTGATCTTCACTCTGTGGTCCGCTGGAACGGCAAAGTCTACGATTTTGCAGGATTTTTCTTTCTTGTTGATTATTATCATATCCGGTCTCCTTGCTGTTATGGGTTTGTCTGTTTGTACATTCATATCCCATAGGATTTTGTGTTTTTTGTTTTCTAGTACAGTTTCTGGTTTGTGTTTATACCGTTTTTTTGCATATTCGAAGTTGAGTTGTTTGCACATTTCCCGGTGTACTTCTGTCCCCACGCTGTCATGTCTGTTCTTGTATTCCTTTTGGGCTAGCTTGCTGCATTCACTTATTATATGATTTATCGTTTCGTCTCTTTGTCCACACAATCGGCATTTACTGTTTTCCTGGGTTTGATCTATCTTTGCTTTAATAAAGTTTGTCCTAATCGCATTGTTCTGTGCGGCCGTCAGCAGAGATTCCGTTTCTCTGTTCAAGTGTCCTTTTCTTAGCCATGCCAAGCTGTTTTCATTGGCTTCATCGCTTGTGAGTCTTATAAAGCGTCCATGTAGTTGTTTTTCTTCCCACTTTTCCTTTCTTGTCTTTTTGTTTCTGGTTTCAGTGCTTCCGGAGTTGTTTGTTGGGCTGGTGTCTCTTGTTGTGGTGATCAGTCTTTCCATGTTCTGGGTTACATATTTCTCCAGCTCTTTTTTGGTGTCTTCCCCACAATCTTCTATACTTACCAGTCCTCTACCTCCTTCGTTTCTTTTCATGTAGAGTCTGTCCGTATCGTCTTTTGGGTGCAATGCATTGTGCATAGTCATTAGTTTTCTAGTCCTCTGGTCAAGGTGCCTGAGTTCTTCTTTGGTCCAGCCTATGAATGGTCCAGAGTATCTTATTAGTGATACAGCCCATGTGTTTATCCCTTTTACTAGGTTTCTGCTATATAGTTTAGTTTCTAAGAGTTTCCTTGTTCTTCGTAGATATTCTTTTCCAATCTTCTCTTTCATTTCTGTATATTTGATTGTGTCTGCTTCCAGAACTCCCAGGTATTTATTACACTCTTGTTCTCCTAGCGCCCTCATCTCCTTTTGGTTGGGGAGTTCTATACCTTCTGTCGTCTCCAGTTTTCCTCTTTTAATCTCTAGCAGTGCACATTTTTCTATTCCAAACTCCATTTCGATATCCTTGCTGAATATCCTGGTTGTATTTATCAGCTTTTCCAGTTCTTTCTTGTTTTTTGCAAACAGTTTAAGGTCATCCATGTACATCAGGTGGTTTATTCTTTGTTCTGTATCCGTAAACCTGTATCCGGCATCACACTTTCTGAGTATGTAGTTGAGTGGCATCATGGCTATTATAAACAATAGTGGTGATAGAGAGTCTCCTTGAAAAATGCCTCTCTGTATTTTTATCTCAGACAGGTGTTGTCCTTCGGCTGTCAGTTTTAGTCTCCATGTTTCCATTGCTTTCTGAATGAGTTTAATAATCCTGTCTGGTATTTTGTATATTTTTAAGCATTCAATTATCCATGTTTGGGGGATTCTGTCGTAGGCTTTCTTGTAGTCAATCCATGCCATGGTAATGTTCTTTTGTCTGCTCTTCACCTCCTTCAAGATCTTTTGATCAATGTATAGTAGATCATGTGACGATCTTTGTCCTTTTCGGCATCTTTTTTGTTCCTCGGGGAGCAGTCCACGTTTGTCTAGGGATTGGTAGATTTGTTCTCTCAGTTGTGCTGTGAGAATTTTCCACATTATTGGTAGACATGTTATCGGTCTGTAGTTGCTGGGGGTCGTTCCCTTTTTGGGGTCTTTTTGTATTAATGTTGTTCTTCCTTCCGTCATCCATTCCGGTACGTCTGTTTTGCGGATACATCCACTCAGTTTCTGCGCTAGTCTTTCATGCAGGGTCGTGAATTTTAAAAACCAGTATGCATGTATTCCATCGTGGCCTGGTGCTCTCCAGTTTGCCATTTTTCTTAAGGGTTTTCTTGATCGTTTCTTTGTTAATTTCTGTTTCGGTTCCTTCTTCGATTTCCTGCAGTTCATCTTTCATGTTTTTCAACCATTGGGCATTCTTGTGCTTTTTTGGTTCTTCCCATATCTTGCTCCAGAATTGTTTTGTTTCTGTTGGGTTCGGTTGCTCTGTTGTTGTTTTTTCTCAATTTACGTTTTTGTAAAACTGGCTTTCATTGTTTTCAAAGGTCCTGTTCTGTTTGCTCTGTTCTGATTTGTACCTGTATCGTCTCAGTCTTCCTTCTATTGCTGCTATCTTTTGTTTTATTTCTTCATGTTTCTCATTTAGTTTTTTCTTGTGTTTCTGATTTTTGCTTCTTAATCGTTTCATGCCCCCCTTCCTTCTGTTCACGGTTTTAGCTTCTTTCCGAAGTTTGGTGATCTGGGTTTCCAGTCTGATTTCCCATCCAGGTTTTGTCGGTCCAATCTTTTGTCAATTCTCTTCGTTTCTTAGTTTCATACTTACCGATTTTGCCCCTGCATATATCAGGTTGTTTAGGTCTGTAATAGTTTCTGTTGGGATGTGTGTGAGGAGTCTATTTACTCTTTCTGTTTCTGCTTTTAACTTCTTCGCTACTTCATTCCTGAGAGATGGGAGTTTTTTTTTCTAACATGTATCGTCTAATGTTCTCCACTTCACTTGCTTCTTTTTCGTTGAGTTCTATCTCAGCAGGTTCTGTGGTTCCGCAGTCTTCTATCTCATCTGGTTCTGTGATCCCGTAGTCTTCAATCTCTTCAGTTTCAGTGTGTATGTTTTGCCCGTCTTCTTCCTGTGGTTTCTCATTCGGTGGTGTTCTTGCTCCGTTTCGCCATTAACCTTCTGTCTAATTTCCTTCAGTTCCATCTCCGAGAACCATCCTCGCTTGAGGATCTGTCTTGCTTGATCTGCTATCCTTTGTTCCGTTGTATGGTAGTCACTAGCAATGTCCCAGAGATGGTTCATTCGTTTTCGGTAGCCTCTTTCTGTAGGGTAGCGGCTTTTATAATAGCACTCCACCAGTCTGTTTTCTTTCGTGGTCCATTTCTTTCTATATCTTTTCAGTTTGCTGTTTTCGCTCTGGTTTTCCTGTCTTTGGTCTGTGTCCTTGTCATACCTGGAATCAGAGAGGTTACTTACCTGGTTCTTGTCCGTTGTCTTGTTTCTGAAATGATGATGATGATGATGATGATGATGATGATGATGATGATGATGATGATGATGATGATGATGATGATGATGATGATGATGATCATCATCATCATCATCATCATCATCATCATCATCATCATTATTATTATTATTAAGTTGGAATTAGTTTAAATTTACTTTAACTTATTTTAAACTGGTCACATTTGAATTTTCTTTTATGCAAACTGGGTGATATAATTTCCGTTTTTTTGTTGAGAAGGTTAGTTGTAATTTTCATACTAGATAACGTTTTCATTACAAAAATATTACAATACTTATATCCTGGTCTATAAGAATTCGTCCTTTTAAGAATCAACCCTTGTCACATATAACGAGAATGAATTAGGATTTTAGAAGCTAAATATTTTTTCTTAATTGTAATCTGAACAAGCAGAGATCAGTTTGTCATATTTGATCTTTTTTAATCGGACAGTCTGTGAAGAAAATGACACGTACCATTTCCTGTGAACCCTCTCCCTTGCCGTATTCCGCCTCGAACAATGTATATTTTGATCTTAATTAAAAGAATTTGTCACTTGTCGCAGAGAGTTCGATTAATCGCGAAAAGAACATCTACGCAACCGGGCACATGACCGCCAAACATATATGGTTCCGACGGAAACGGTGCGACAAAGATTTCGCCAGAATCTTCTCAACGCCAGATCGGCCGTGGCCGATGAAAAAGAAAAGGAAAAGAAAAGGCGAAGTTGAAGAGAGGGAAGAGAAAGAGATAATTTCCTTACCCGTCTCTAGTCCCATAGGCGAGCGTAAAAAGGAAATATCGCCGCGAAATATGATTTCTACATGATACGTATTCGTATTTTATTTTGGATATCTTATCGCTACCGAGAACAGTTGTATTGTAAAACTGTGTAAACGAACTCCGTCCGATCATCAAAAGTCAGTATCTGTCAGTGACATTTTTATCCATCCACCAGAAATTATACTTTTGATACCCGACCCGATAATTGTATTGCGTCACCTCTTTATTCTGACCCCACCCTGTGCTTGATACTTGCCGGACTTACTAGTATTGACTTTCTTATTAAAGGAATATAGTGTTTCCATCATTGTTAAACTATATTATTAACTATGTTATTGTTAAACTATACTATTATATTATTACAATTATTATATAAAGGGCCATTATTTCTGGTCTTACAATTGCTATTATTAGTTGTGTTTACTGTATTAAAATTCATATTAGTTTGGAATTTCAAAATCTTATTGTAATTAAAGGTAATTATATTTTGGCATAAATAAGCAACCGTAGAATAAGATATTCTCATAGTAATTTTTATTTATAACTTTACTATATATAAAAAATAGATTAAACATTTTTTCAATTAATGAAAACATTCTGAAGATTATATCTAGAATTTAACAAAGATCGTTATTCTAGCAAAGATCAATGTTTATTTGCATATTATCTTAAAATTCTGTTAGATATATTTGGGATAATTCTTTTAACAACAGCCCTAGGGTAATTAGATTTACTGGGTACATAGTTTAACGTTTGACCATAAAGTTTACACGGAGGTTTGAACCAAATAAAATCTCTCTTATTTTTCTTTTTATTATCACTATGTACTAATTGGTGATTTAGCACATGATTATTTTCCTGCTTTGTTACTTTATTTTTATTATTAATTAATGACTTAGGGCTTTTTGAAACTTCAGTTCGTTCATATTATTAAGAGATATAACCTTGTTGTTATAATCGTTAGTAATTTGTCTATTTTATTTTTCATAACCATATTATGAGACAGAAGATGTATTTTTCCATGGAGTAATTTCTGTTCTCCGTAAATTTAATTTCATCCTTATATACAGAAGTTAAAAATTCGTAATTGTAGTAACTAGCATGACATTCAAATAATTTGCAGATAATTTCGTAATTCTAATAGCGATAATTGGGATAAGTGATTTAATAATAGGCATATTGGGATTAGATTTATTGCGTACATAGTATAAAGTTTGATTTGGTATGGCAAAATGTTATATCTAAGAAGTTTATATATATCTACATATATATGTTTGTTTATATTGTTTCAGGAATGCATTCACACAAATTTGTTTCTTCAAAGTTTCAAATTATTTTGATGAGTTTGAGTCAGACATGTTTCGGCGAGAAGAAATCAATTGTAGCAGAATACATTTTATGGGAAATGTTCATACATACATACTTATAATCAGCTGTATGTGGGATATACTATATGAATTAGAATTGACTTATAAAGCATAATTTAATTGCATATATATTTATATATATATATATATATATATATATATACGTGTGTATTAGTTTATGAATCTTTAATTTTCTTTAAACGTATACTCTCCCTATCTCTTTGTATCTCTTTATCTCTATGCCACCTCTCTCTTTCTCTCTCTCTCTCTCTCTCTCTCTCTCTCTCTCTCTCTCTATATATATATATATATATATATACATATATATTTATATTTATATTTATATCTTTCTCCAACTGTGTGTTTTTATTTCAAATTAAAGAGAAAACTGAAAGAGTAAAGTAATCTAAATGGAAGTTATTACACAAATAGATAAATATATATATATATCAGCAGCTAAACACACGCAGAAAATAACGAAATGATAGGAGAGTAAAATAAATCAAGGGAAATAATTGAGCAATATATATATATATATATATATATATATATATATATATATATATATATATATATATATGTGTGTGTGTGTGTGTGTGTATGTGTGTGTGTTTTTTTTGATAGATGAAGAAAATCGATTACTATAAAGAAAATGCCGTTCATTTTGCACCGTTAAAATAACCGTAAAAGATTAGATTTCTAACTTAGTTACTTTAGAAAACAATTCAATCCGAAGAATTCTTATCTCAAAACAGAGACACAATTACGCGGTCTGTTTATTAATAAACTTGTTAAAAATCAAATAAATATTTCCACTTTTACGCTTTCGCTCTCGGTTTATTAAAGGTTTTTGTTGGAAATTTCGGGCATAAAGATATTTCTAAAGAGAATGTCAGAAATAATCTTGACATATAGCAATAGTTATGTATTATATATCAACAGATAGAACATTGATGCTGAGACTAACTGAAGCCAATTATATACAAATACTAGAAAGAATGTAATCCGTTGGGTCACACGTGGAGCTCGTCGTAGATTGTTTGTAATTAGAAAAAAGTAAGTTTGCAAAAGTAGTTAAATATAAAAAATAGACAAAATCTAAAATTATTTTCTTTCTGCTCGCTATATCCTCCCCTCTCTCTCTTTCTCTCTCGATTACCATTTCCCGCTTTCCCGCTGCAGCTCCAGGTTAAATAATAATGTGGTAATCACAGGTGATATCTGTTTTTGTCTATAATAGACAATCTCAATCTTTTTATTCTTTCCCTTCTTTATTAACTTCGACTGTTAATGAACACACACTCACACTCACACACACACACGCACACACACACACGCACACACATATTCTCTCCAAATATGATCTGAGGTTTGGATCGGATTCTGGCTCTGCCTGATGAGATCTCAGTTTGTAATAGCTGTTGATCGATAACATCGACATGCCAGTGTCGCAGATTTTGTACATGTCTGTGTAAATAAAAATAATCATATATAAAGCCCTATTTGATATTGAGCACTTTTTATCAACCCGGTTGAAATTCTTTGGATTACTACCCTGTGGATGTTTTTACCTAGATTATTACATAATATATATATATATATATATATATATATATATATATATATATATATATATATATATATATATATATATATATATATGTTCATTGATTCTACCAAAATATTTATTCACTATTATTCCATTAAAACTAAGAGTTTTTTAGTTTGTGTATATTTATTTATTTGCATAAAAAGAAATCATCCCTACGCGCGTTTCATTATGAAGGACAAAAGAAATAAAAACAAACCAATTTGGCTTTATTCCTATGATCTGCAATTCTTCAGGGGAAAGAAACTAAACAAAAAAAAAACTAGACAATAAAAAACTTGACAAGAAAAAAGAAAAAAAATTACTTCTAGGTCGAAAATGGTAAAACAGTTCATAAGATACACCAGTTGAAAATTGTCATTCGTTAATACCCAACGTTGTAAAACAGTTCATAAGATACACCAGTTGAGAATAGTCATTCGTTAATACCCAACGTTGTAAAACAGTTCATAAGATACACCAGTTGAGAATAGTCATTCGTTAATACCCAACGTTGTAAAACAGTTCATAAGATACACCAGTTGAAAATAGTCATTCGTTAATACCCAACGTTGTAAAACAGTTCATAAGATACACCAGTTGAAAATAGTCATTCGTTAATACCCAACGTTGTAAAACAGTTCATAAGATACACCAGTTGAAAATAGCTATTCGTTTATACCCAACGTTGTAAAACAGTTCATAAGATACACCAGTTGAAAATAGTCATTCGTTAATACCCAACGTTGTAAAACAGTTCATAAGATACACCAGTTGAAAATAGCTATTCGTTAATACCCAACGTTGTAAAACAGTTCATAAGATACACCAGTTGAAAATAGTCATTCGTTAATACTCAACGTTGTACAACAGTTCATAAGATACACCAGTTGAAAATAGTCATTCGTTAATACCCAACGTTGTAAAACAGTTCATAAGATACACCAGTTGAAAATAGTCATTCGTTAATACCCAACGTTGTAAAACAGTTCATAAGATACACCAGTTGAAAATAGCTATTCGTTAATACCCAACGTTGTAAAACAGTTCATAAGATACACCAGTTGAAAATAGTCATTCGTTAATACCCAACGTTGTAAAACAGTTCATAAGATACACCAGTGGAAAATAGTCATTCGTTAATACCCAACGTTGTACAACAGTTCATAAGATACACCAGTTGAAAATAGTCATTCGTTAATACCCAACGTTGTAAAACAGTTCATAAGATACACCAGTTGAAAATAGTCATTCGTTAATACCCAACGTTGTAAAACAGTTCATAAGATACACCAGTTGAAAATAGCTATTCGTTAATACCCAACGTTGTAAAACAGTTCATAAGATACACCAGTTGAAAATAGTCATTCGTTAATACCCAACGTTGTAAAACAGTTCATAAGATACACCAGTTGAAAATAGCTACTCGTTAATACCCAACGTTGTAAAACAGTTCATAAGATACACCAGTTGAAAATAGTCATTCGTTAATACCCAACGTTGTAAAACAGTTCATAAGATACACCAGTTGAAAATAGTCATTCGTTAATACCCAACGTTGTAAAACAGTTCATAAGATACACCAGTTGAAAATAGCTATTCGTTAATACCCAACGTTGTAAAACAGTTCATAAGATACACCAGTTGAAAATAGTCATTCGTTAATACCCAACGTTGTACAACAGTTCATAAGATACACCAGTTGAAAATAGCTATTCGTTAATACCCAACGTTGTAAAACAGTTCATAAGATACACCAGTTGAAAATAGTCATTCGTTAATACCCAACGTTGTAAAACAGTTCATAAGATACACCAGTTGAAAATAGTCATTCGTTAATACCCAACGTTGTACAACAGTTCATAGGATACACCAGTTGAAAATAGTCATTCGTTAATACCCAACGTTGTAAAACAGTTCATAAGATACACCAGTTGAAAATAGTCATTCGTTAATACCCAACGTTGTACAACAGTTCATAAGATACACCAGTTGAAAATAGTCATTCGTTAATACCCAACGTTGTAAAACAGTTCATAAGATACACCAGTTGAAAATAGCTATTCGTTAATACCCAACGTTGTAAAACAGTTCATAAGATACACCAGTTGAAAATAGTCATTCGTTAATACCCAACGTTGTACAACAGTTCATAAGATACACCAGTTGAAAATAGTCATTCGTTAATACCTAACGTTGTAAAACAGTTCATAAGATACACCAGTTGAAAATAGTCATTCGTTAATACCCAACGTTGTACAACAGTTCATAAGATACACCAGTTGAAAATAGTCATTCGTTAATACTCAACGTTGTAAAACAGTTCATAAGATACCCCAGTTGAAAATAGTCATTCGTTAATACCCAACGTTGTAAAACAGTTCATAAGATACACCAGTTGAAAATAGTCATTCGTTAATACCCAACGTTGTAAAACAGTTCATAAGATACACCAGTTGAAAATAGTCATTCGTTAATACCCAACGTTGTAAAACAGTTCATAAGATACACCAGTTGAAAATAGTCATTCGTTAATACCCAACGTTGTAAAACAGTTCATAAGATACACCAGTTGAAAATAGTCATTCGTTAATACCCAACGTTGTAAAACAGTTCATAAGATACACCAGTTGAAAATAGTCATTCGTTAATACCCAACGTTGTAAAACAGTTCATAAGATACACCAGTTGAAAATAGTCATTCGTTAATACCCAATGTTGTAAAACAGTTCATAAGATACACCAGTTGAAAATAGTCATTCGTTAATACCCAACGTTGTAAAATAGTTCATAAGATACACCAGTTGAAAATAGTCATTCGTTAATACCCAACGTTGTAAAATAGTTCATAAGATACACCAGTTGAAAATAGTCATTCGTTAATACCCAATGTTGTAAAACAGTTCATAAGATACACCAGTTGAAAATAGTCATTCGTTAATACCCAACGTTGTAAAACAGTTCATAAGATACACCAGTTGAAAATAGTCATTCGTTAATACCCAACGTTGTAAAACAGTTCATAAGATACACCAGTTGAAAATAGTCATTCGTTAATACCCAACGTTGTAAAACAGTTCATAAGATACACCAGTTGAAAATAGCTATTCGTTAATACCCAATGTTGTAAAACAGTTCATAAGATACACCAGTTGAAAATAGTCATTCGTTAATACCCAACGTTGTAAAACAGTTCATAAGATACACCAGTTGAAAATAGTCATTCGTTAATACCCAACGTTGTAAAACAGTTCATAAGATACACCAGTTGAAAATAGTCATTCGTTAATACCCAATGTTGTAAAACAGTTCATAAGATACACCAGTTGAAAATAGCTATTCGTTAATACCCAACGTTGTAAAACAGTTCATAAGATACACCAGTTGAAAATAGTCATTCGTTAATACCCAACGTTGTAAAACAGTTCATAAGATACACCAGTTGAAAATAGTCATTCGTTAATACCCAACGTTGTAAAACAGTTCATAAGATACACCAGTTGAAAATAGTCATTCGTTAATACCCAACGTTGTAAAATAGTTCATAAGATACACCAGTTGAAAATAGTCATTCGTTAATACCCAACGTTGTAAAATAGTTCATAAGATACACCAGTTGAAAATAGTCATTCGTTAATACCCAACGTTGTAAAACAGTTCATAAGATACACCAGTTGAAAATAGCTATTCGTTAATACCCAATGTTGTAAAACAGTTCATAAGATACACCAGTTGAAAATAGTCATTCGTTAATACCCAACGTTGTAAAACAGTTCATAAGATACACCAGTTGAAAATAGTCATTCGTTAATACCCAACGTTGTAAAACAGTTCATAAGATACACCAGTTGAAAATAGTCATTCGTTAATACCCAACGTTGTACAACAGTTCATAAGATACACAAGTTGAAAATAGTCATTCGTTAATACCCAACGTTGTACAACAGTTCATAAGATACACCAGTTGAAAATAGTCATTCGTTAATACCCAACGTGTTAAAATAGTTCATAAGATACACCAGTTGAAAATAGTCATTCGTTAATACCCAACGTTGTAAAACAGTTCATAAGATACACCAGTTGAAAATAGTCATTCGTTAATACCCAACGTTGTAAAACAGTTCATAAGATACACCAGTTGAAAATAGTCATTCGTTAATACCCAACGTTGTAAAACAGTTCATAAGATACACCAGTTGAAAATAGTCATTCGTTAATACCCAACGTTGTAAAACAGTTCATAAGATACACCAGTTGAAAATAGTCATTCGTTAATACCCAACGTTGTACAACAGTTCATAAGATACACCAGTTGAAAATAGTCATTCGTTAATACCCAACGTTGTAAAACAGTTCATAAGATACACCAGTTGAAAATAGCTATTCGTTAATACCCAACGTTGTAAAACAGTTCATAAGATACACCAGTTGAAAATAGTCATTCGTTAATACCCAACGTTGTACAACAGTTCATAAGATACACCAGTTGAAAATAGTCATTCGTTAATACCCAACGTTGTAAAACAGTTCATAAGATACACCAGTTGAAAATAGTCATTCGTTAATACCCAACGTTGTAAAACAGTTCATAAGATACACCAGTTGAAAATAGTCATTCGTTAATACCCAACGTTGTAAAACAGTTCATAAGATACACCAGTTGAAAATAGTCATTCGTTAATACCCAACGTTGTAAAACAGTTCATAAGATACACCAGTTGAAAATAGTCATTCGTTAATACCCAACGTTGTAAAACAGTTCATAAGATACACCAGTTGAAAATAGTCATTCGTTAATACCCAACGTTGTAAAACAGTTCATAAGATACACCAGTTGAAAATAGTCATTCGTTAATACCCAACGTTGTAAAACAGTTCATAAGATACACCAGTTGAAAATAGTCATTCGTTAATACCCAATGTTGTAAAACAGTTCATAAGATACACCAGTTGAAAATAGCTATTCGTTAATACCCAACGTTGTAAAACAGTTCATAAGATACACCAGTTGAAAATAGTCATTCGTTAATACCCAACGTTGTAAAACAGTTCATAAGATACACCAGTTGAAAATAGTCATTCGTTAATACCCAACGTTGTAAAATAGTTCATAAGATACACCAGTTGAAAATAGTCATTCGTTAATACCCAACGTTGTAAAATAGTTCATAAGATACACCAGTTGAAAATAGTCATTCGTTAATACCCAATGTTGTAAAACAGTTCATAAGATACACCAGTTGAAAATAGTCATTCGTTAATACCCAACGTTGTAAAACAGTTCATAAGATACACCAGTTGAAAATAGTCATTCGTTAATACCCAACGTTGTAAAACAGTTCATAAGATACACCAGTTAGAAAATAGTCATTCGTTAATACCCAATGTTGTAAAACAGTTCATAAGATACACCAGTTGAAAATAGCTATTCGTTAATACCCAACGTTGTAAAACAGTTCATAAGATACACCAGTTGAAAATAGTCATTCGTTAATACCCAACGTTGTAAAACAGTTCATAAGATACACCAGTTGAAAATAGTCATTCGTTAATACCCAACGTTGTAAAACAGTTCATAAGATACACCAGTTGAAAATAGTCATTCGTTAATACCCAACGTTGTAAAATAGTTCATAAGATACACCAGTTGAAAATAGTCATTCGTTAATACCCAACGTTGTAAAATAGTTCATAAGATACACCAGTTGAAAATAGTCATTCGTTAATACCCAACGTTGTAAAACAGTTCATAAGATACACCAGTTGAAAATAGCTATTCGTTAATACCCAATGTTGTAAAACAGTTCATAAGATACACCAGTTGAAAATAGTCATTCGTTAATACCCAACGTTGTAAAACAGTTCATAAGATACACCAGTTGAAAATAGTCATTCGTTAATACCCAACGTTGTAAAACAGTTCATAAGATACACCAGTTGAAAATAGTCATTCGTTAATACCCAATGTTGTAAAACAGTTCATAAGATACACCAGTTGAAAATAGCTATTCGTTAATACCCAACGTTGTAAAACAGTTCATAAGATACACCAGTTGAAAATAGTCATTCGTTAATACCCAACGTTGTAAAACAGTTCATAAGATACACCAGTTGAAAATAGTCATTCGTTAATACCCAACGTTGTAAAACAGTTCATAAGATACACCAGTTGAAAATAGTCATTCGTTAATACCCAACGTTGTAAAATAGTTCATAAGATACACCAGTTGAAAATAGTCATTCGTTAATACCCAACGTTGTAAAATAGTTCATAAGATACACCAGTTGAAAATAGTCATTCGTTAATACCCAACGTTGTAAAACAGTTCATAAGATACACCAGTTGAAAATAGCTATTCGTTTATACCCAATGTTGTAAAACAGTTCATAAGATACACCAGTTGAAAATAGTCATTCGTTAATACCCAACGTTGTAAAACAGTTCATAAGATACACCAGTTGAAAATAGTCATTCGTTAATACCCAACGTTGTAAAACAGTTCATAAGATACACCAGTTGAAAATAGTCATTCGTTAATACCCAACGTTGTACAACAGTTCATAAGATACACGTTGAAAATAGTCATTCGTTAATACCCAACGTTGTACAACAGTTCATAAGATACACCAGTTGAAAATAGTCATTCGTTAATACCCAACGTTGTAAAATAGTTCATAAGATACACCAGTTGAAAATAGTCATTCGTTAATACCCAACGTTGTAAAACAGTTCATAAGATACACCAGTTGAAAATAGTCATTCGTTAATACCCAACGTTGTAAAACAGTTCATAAGATACACCAGTTGAAAATAGTCATTCGTTAATACCCAACGTTGTAAAACAGTTCATAAGATACACCAGTTGAAAATAGTCATTCGTTAATACCCAACGTTGTAAAACAGTTCATAAGATACACCAGTTGAAAATAGTCATTCGTTAATACCCAACGTTGTAAAACAGTTCATAAGATACACCAGTTGAAAATAGTCATTCGTTAATACCCAATGTTGTAAAACAGTTCATAAGATACACCAGTTGAAAATAGCTATTCGTTAATACCCAACGTTGTAAAACAGTTCATAAGATACACCAGTTGAAAATAGTCATTCCTTAATACCCAACGTTGTAAAACAGTTCATAAGATACACCAGTTGAAAATAGTCATTCGTTAATACCCAACGTTGTAAAATAGTTCATAAGATACACCAGTTGAAAATAGTCATTCGTTAATACCCAACGTTGTAAAATAGTTCATAAGATACACCAGTTGAAAATAGTCATTCGTTAATACCCAATGTTGTAAAACAGTTCATAAGATACACCAGTTGAAAATAGTCATTCGTTAATACCCAACGTTGTAAAACAGTTCATAAGATACACCAGTTGAAAATAGTCATTCGTTAATACCCAATGTTGTAAAACAGTTCATAAGATACACCAGTTGAAAATAGCTATTCGTTAATACCCAACGTTGTAAAACAGTTCATAAGATACACCAGTTGAAAATAGTCATTCGTTAATACCCAACGTTGTAAAACAGTTCATAAGATACACCAGTTGAAAATAGTCATTCGTTAATACCCAACGTTGTAAAACAGTTCATAAGATACACCAGTTGAAAATAGTCATTCGTTAATACCCAACGTTGTAAAATAGTTCATAAGATACACCAGTTGAAAATAGTCATTCGTTAATACCCAACGTTGTAAAATAGTTCATAAGATACACCAGTTGAAAATAGTCATTCGTTAATACCCAACGTTGTAAAACAGTTCATAAGATACACCAGTTGAAAATAGTCATTCGTTAATACCCAACGTTGTAAAACATTTCATAAGATACACCAGTTGAAAATAGCTATTCGTTAATACCCAATGTTGTAAAACAGTTCATAAGATACACCAGTTGAAAATAGCTATTCGTTAATACCCAATGTTGTAAAACAGTTCATAAGATACACCAGTTGAAAATAGTCATTCGTTAATACCCAACCTTGTAAAACAGTTCATAAGATACACCAGTTGAAAATAGTCATTCGTTAATACCCAACCTTGTAAAACAGTTCATAAGATACACCAGTTGAAAATAGTCATTCGTTAATACCCAACGTTGTCAAGGGTTTCAATTAAACGACAAGTGTTTATGAAAAATAAAAAGTTCTATTCCACTTACAATTTTTATTATTGGAATTGCCACATATATTCATTTAAACTGCTCCACCAGAAAAAAAAAACAATAACAGTGCGTTGTCACAGTTGGCGTATGGAGTTTTATTTGTGATTCAGAGCTAGAAGTTAATTCTCCGTCCCTGTACAAAAAAGAGCCGGCGTGGATTCAATTCGATAATTACCACCTTCAACAACTAATTGAAATTTAAATTGGAAGGGGAGAGAATATTATCGATTATTTAACAGATTATTTGCCCAATTTGGGATGTATTCGTTTAGAGTGAAACTAAACTTGTTTTTGTTTATATCCACCCGACGTATTACACAGCAAGTAACCCCGTCCCGCAGAATATATGAAGGATTTCATGCTAGGGAGAAGTAAGAATACAAAATAAAGATTAAAATATCTTTAAAATTGCAAGAATAAAAAGATTTAAAACCATTTTTTAAAAAGAAAATTCAAAGGATTAAAGAAATTATCTCCCACTACTTTTGTCCTACTTTTCTTCTTTTCCTATCTCACTACCACCCTTTCTACCTTCCTTTTTTAATTAATAGACTCTAATATTTCAGCTACGTCCGTCCGTCAATCCGTCCACCTACGCTCGTTCTGTTGTCATGATACCCTCCTCTCAGGTATTACCTCCTTCTTTATGAGATGTGTGGGGGTAGTGTAGTATATGTTCTGTTGCGATGATACCCTCCTCCCAGGTATTACTTCCTTTTTTGAGAGCTGTGGAGGTAGTGTAGTATGTTTTCTGTTGTCATGATATTATCTTCCCAGGTATTACCTTCACCTCTTTTGAGAGGTGTAGAAGTAGTGTAGTATATGTTCTGTTGTCATGATACCATCCTCCCAGGCATTACCAATTCTTCTTTTGATAGGTATGGAGGTAGTGTAGTATCTGTTCTGTTGTCATGATACCCTCCTCCCAGGTATTATCTCCGCCTTTTTGAGAGGTCTGGGGGTAATGTAGTATCTGTTCTGTTGTCATGATGTCATCCTCCCAGGCATTATCTAATCCTTTTTTGAGAGGTGTGAAGCTAGTGGTGTATCTGTTATCATTATGCAATTTTCCCAGGCATTACCTCCTCCTCAGTTGAGATGTGTAGAGGTAGTGTAGTTTCTGTTCTGCTTCCAACTTTTTTTTTTAACTAAAAATATTTCTTTGGGTGGAAGAGATCAAAATCTTTTTTGGTGGGGGTGGGAGGGGGAGAGTAAACATTTTTTGGGGAGGGGGAACTTTTTTTTTTAACTAAAAATATTTCTTTGGGTGGCTGAGATAGGTATGTATATAGTATGCGCACCGGGGCGGAGATAGGTACGTATATAGTATGCGCAACGTGGCGGGGATAAGTATGTATACAGAAGGCGCAGAGGTTGTACTTTTAATAGAAATATGTCATACTTTGGCACTGGGCAATGGAAGAGGAATGGTAGGGAATAGACAGGTTTAGCCAAAGGCAACATGGAGAAGGTGGCAACGGGGAGAAGGGGCGGTTAAATGGGGCGACCAGAGAAGAGAAAGGGAGAAAGATTAAGAAACGGCTATAGAGAGAGTGAGAGAAATAGAAGTGTTAATATAAAGATGTTACACGCACTATTTTTCTTCTATTTTGTGTTTTTATGACCCCGAGCAACGCCGGTTATACCTGCTAGTATATATATATATATATATATATATATATATATATATATATATATATATATATATATATATATATATGGAAATCGCTCCAGGCAAGGTATGAAGCTACTTAATGTAAGAAGGTAAAACAAATACTAATTCAAGGTAAAAATTATCCAACGATAAGTATTAGATGGATAGATTCCGACCCAGAAAACAGCAATTCTTCCCCATTGTCAGAAACATCGCTGAAGGAATGTAAGGACTAAAGGATAAAATAAGGGAAGCGATTGTTACGAAGCTGTCGAAAGTAAACCCAAGGTTCACTTTCTTTTGTTGCTGTCGGGCTGAGATATGGTTTTGTTCAGTCCTAGGTGGTCCTCTCTCCTAGGCTTTACCATCTCTCTGATAATGGGTTTGTTGATTGCTAATCGATTGAGGCGCCCTTATCGGGGAATGCCGACAGGGCAGGACAGCTCATACATTTTTTTGCAGACCAGAGTTCACTTCACCTAGTGCGCTGGTTTTCAAACACTCATTGACCTTGTGTCTAACCCCCTGCAGAGGAGATAAATACATATATTTCAGTTGGAAGTGTATAGATATCGACTCAGCAACACGTAATTACTGACAGTTTATTGCCTTGTGTTCTTCATAAAACGGAAGGCGATAGACCGTCAGTCGCCGTGTGCTCTTCATATTATGTGCACGCTCTGCAAACTTAAGTTACATTAACCTTAATAACTTGACCTTATTTAAATAAACACACGGACACTAGCACACACACACACACACACAAACACAAACACAAACACACATCTATTATTATACTAAAGCTGGCTTAATCAACGTTTGTTTCACTAGGGCTTTTTTCCTATATACTTTAATCACTTAAAATTCATATTAAAATATTTCTTGATTTGGAATTGAGTTATGTTTAAACAAATCCATTTTGATTAGCTGTAATTTGTTATTTACTACAAAAGTCAACCAAAAGTCTCTCTCTCTCGCCCTCTCTCTCTCTCCCTCCCTGTGTGTTATTTGATCCCCCGCGCTTACTTTAAACAGTTTCTATCACTCTCCCTTCTGCTACTCTTTTTCTTAGCCAGTTCATTATCAGTCAAAGGTAACAAAACTAATTATAAAACAGAATATTTAAATAGTCAATTAAGACAGTACACATATTAATACTACTTAACACACAACTGGAAAGAGAGAGAGAGAGAGAGAGAGAGAGAGAGAGAGAGAGAGAGAGAGGGGGAGAGAGAGAATAAGAGGGGGTGGGATCGCGAACAGAAAACTATTTTTGTATGTTGTATTTTTATTTTTTATCTAACCCGAGCTCAATGGATGACACAACGGCTGACGTTTTTTTCTATCATATATATATAATTATAAATATTTGTTTTATCTACATAGTATACGTTTTATCCTTTCGGGAATCGTCAGTGTAGAGATGAATATTCATACCGGTCGCAGGACCCGAAACTCTGGAACGCGAGTCATGTTTAAAACTCGAATCCTGACGCTCTAACCCACACGGCCACGAGAGATTAAACCTATTAAAGGCAGCCGTCGTCAAGAGTGTTCAACTGCTCGAAGGAACATGTATTAAAGCTACGATGACGTAATATTGTTCTTTTTCCAATTTTTATTCTGATCATCCATTTATATATATATATATATATAATAGAAATTGGTAGTTTGCTGGAATCATTGCTGGGAGTAATAATAAAAGTTTTTAAAAAGGTTGAAGGCAATGCGGAGGTCCGGATAGCTGTAAGCTGTGGAGAACAAAAACAAAACCGAAATAAGTCGGATATAGATCGAAAGGTTTGTTTATTTTTCTAGACAGCAAAGGTGTTAGATTCTTGATAATCCGGATATTACAATCTAACACCCTTGCTGTCTAGAAAAATAAACACACCTTTCGATCTATATCCGACTTATTTCGGTTTTGTTTTTGTTCTCCACAGCTTACAGCTATCCGGACCTCCGCATTGCCTTCAACCTTTTAAAAAACTTTTATTATATATATATATATATATATATATATATATATATATATATATATATATATGTGTAAGATTATG
This sequence comes from Sepiola atlantica, assembly GCA_963556195.1. Taxonomy (NCBI): domain Eukaryota; kingdom Metazoa; phylum Mollusca; class Cephalopoda; order Sepiida; family Sepiolidae; genus Sepiola; species Sepiola atlantica. The sequence continues at coordinate 32,065,369 of OY744516.1, read as the reverse complement.
TTAGACAGCATATAGTATGTTCTATATTAGGCTCCTTAATTTGTTTATGTTATTGTTTGTGCTGAAAATATTACTAAAGAAGCGATAATTTAGATAATTTAGATTAAATATAATACGCGCGAACAATAGCATCAACAAAAAAGCAATTTAATATATAGCTCACACATATACATACATACATACATATATATATATATATATATAGAGAGAGAGAGAGAGAGAGAGAGACATAGAGAGAAAGAGGGAGATAGATAGAGAAGAAGATGGTTACTGCATCATGATATATATACATATATATTCGTTTTATGTTCATTTTATCAATATATTGTAACTTGTTTAATTAAAGTTATATATATATATATATATATATATATAACTTTCGATATTAAGTATTGCATTTTTATAAATGATGTTAAACAACAACAACACACACACACACACACACACACACACACACATATATATATATATATATATATATATATATATATATATATATATATATATATACAGGGTGATTCATAAGTCACTTCACTTAGCTATTTAAAATGATTACCATATGAAGCACAAACATACTATGAACTTTTGATAATTGTTATCTTACTCTCTAATTACTGCTATTTGTTATTTTAAATTTGTTCGCTTATATATTTGTTTCTCTCTATATATTTATTTCATAATCAATCAAATATGCTACAAATAGTCGTAAATTCCTTGCAAAAAAGAATGGAGCTATGCATGCAGAACGAAGGTGGAAATTTTGAAAATTTGCTGTAATTTTAAACTCCCATAAATGAATTTGTTGAATAAACTTTCTGTTTCGTATTACCGTATTTTTTAACTTTAGAATTTCAAAAATAAATAGCTAAGTGACTTATGAATCACCCTATATATATATATATATATATATATATATATAAATATAGAAAGAAAAGTATTCACACACATTGTAGTTGTCGGCACTATAATTTATTTCGACCTCCTGGCCTCTTCAGAATGCTAACGGGACAACTACATATTTGAAATGACGGAAAAAGAAATATTTACCAATCAAAAAAAATATAACATAGGCAGATAGAGGCGGGAGACAAAAAATGGCGAAGAACAACATACTTAAGTTAAACTAATCAAAAAGAAGGGGGGGTAAATATAAAGAAATCAGATAATAAGTATCTTAAGTTGGGACGATAAAGTAAAATTAAAACCTTTTTATTTAAATACGTCGATGATTACCTCGAAAATCATTTCTGTGCTGATATGATGACACGAAGCTAAACTTTACCGCCCCCCCCTCTACGCGGATGGGAGTGGGCGGTAAAGTTTAGCTTAGTGTCATAAATGATTTTCACGGTAATCATCGACACACACTATATATATATATATATATATATATATATATATATATATATATATATATATATATATATATATATGCAAGATCCAAACACAGTTTGTTGATCACTTTCACTGCTCGTGTAAAATTAGCCGCCGACTCGCTATTTACAAAGTTAAATTCCTCTATAAATATTAGCTAATACCCTATAGCCGAGGGGGTTAACGCTCTTGACTACGAATCAGTGGCGATTTGTGATTGGAGTTCGAGCCCGCCGACTGTTGAGAATTAACTTCCTACACTGAAGATTAAGTTAGCATGAAAGATCGATGTCTGTAGGTAATAAATAATTAATATTTATTTATAAATATTATATATATGTATATATATATATATATATATATATATATATATATATATATATATATATATTAAAATCCGATTTGCTTTAAACTCGACACAACCGATTTCATAGCAATGAATTCCACTTCAACTCGACTGCATTATTCTTATATCGTTATATTCTTACATGGAACAATATGAAACGTGGTAAAAAAAAGTTATATTTTCTTTAAAATGTTCCCGAAAATATTATGGATATGATTCCTTGTCGGACAAAAGAGACGTTGCCCTATTGTGACATTAACAGCTCCGATCGAGAGGGGTGGGGGTTATCGAAAATAACGCATATCTCTAGGCTTGCCCTGTTGACCCTGGTGCTAATAGGTCCGATATTTCATCTGTCGTCCATTCCTCCTCATAACTGTACATCGAAAACCTGGTGCTCCTCACACCCTTGACGGCCAGTCACCCAATCAAGCAAGTCGAGTAGAACGCACCGGCCGGGGGCGCTAGGATTTTCCACTTCACACGGCAATGGAGTCGGCAACTCCGAAGCTTTTTGTTATTTATCGGCGTTCAATATGGCTACCGACCCTCTTCCGGTTCCGTGAAGCGTGTAAGTCACTTCTATTGGTCGGATCCGTTTCAAGGAGGAACTGTCTAATGAATCCACGGTCGTGTGCTTCTTCTTATTCTTATTCTTCTTTAGTACGACGCTCTTTCACGCGTGCTTTCCTCATTTTGGTAAGGATCAGTTGTCTTAGACGAACCAAGCATTGCCTGACAAATTACCTTCATCCTCCCCCTTTCTTATTTTTTTCTTTCTGTCTCGTCTTTATCGCCTGTCTTTCCTGTTCCTATCTCTTTGATTTACTGTCGCTGGTCTTGCTTGGGCACCTGCCACCTCACCTATTACCAGTTCCAGAAAACAACCCCGAAAACTCTCTACGAGCAAGAAAGAAATTCGCGAATCAGGGATTCTATTTCAAGTAACGAGACTCTCAAGCTTGAGAAGGCATATTAATCTACGACAACATTTACATCTATCTTCTGCTGCGTTTTTATTCGCTACAAAACCGAATCGGTTGGAGGCTGGGAAATGTGGCGTGAACATGGTTCGAACCCAAGACGACCTGCCAGCCCAGAAAAAGAAGAAAGAAATGGAAACGAGCATTCAAAATCTCGAAATTATAAATGTGTACCTCACGTGTCGAGAGCGGCCAAGAAAGACAACGAGGGAATAACCAAACAGACACGCACGTACACATACGTTTTCGAATATATATATATATATATATATATATATATATATATATATATATATATATATATATATATATATATATATATATATATATATATATATATATAACTGTCCTGTTTTTAAATCTCCGAAACAGTTACATGGTAAACAGCTGAAGATCCCCGTGTTAATATTAGATGCTTACGTTAAGGTCTCCTGCTTTTGTTTCACTGTTAGATACTTAATCCCCCTTTTTATTTTATTTACTTACTATTATATATTATTTATTTATGAATTTTTCAACAAATGTTAAGTTTACACTATTTTGGATTTAGTTAGTTTCTCTGGGAATTTAAACTGCATTTTCCTCTTTTTTTGTCTTTTTGTTTAAAATAACTCAAAGCTTCTTTAGACTATATATATATATATATATATATATATATATATATATATATATATATATATATATATATATATATATATATATATATCTTGATCTTGTAATGTGGGGCGGATTTCTCCTGAAGTACAAACCAAAAAAAAAATACCAATGTGGATTATATTCTTATTTTAGCTGATATTAATGACCAAATACACAGACTACAAGACCTTTTCCCCAAAAAAACTCTGTTCTTAAATTCACCGTAGTTACGTAAACGTAAATAATAAAATCCCATACCTTGTTGTTCTTATCGACACTTCTAATAATACGTTTAACACTTTTACTCATAAAAAACAACAAGCTTAAATTCTAGTCTTTTAAATTACAAGAGCGAATTACCCTATCGCTACAAAATATCCATTGTTAAAAACCTACTACACCGCGCAAAACTAATCTCCTCCACCAAAAACATTTTTCATTGAATTAAAAATCTAAAACAAATTCTTATTAATAAAATTATATCATTGATGAACAAATATAAAACAAATTTTTATTAATAATGTATCATTGATAAACAAATAAATTTAATGATTCGAAATTTTTTTAAATCAAAAACGTTCGTGATAAATATGGAGCATACATTAGTTTTTTTTTGGTTTTGACAAAATATCATTAGACAAATTTTTTAAATTAAAAAGACATAATTAAGCATCTGAATTCTGTTATGTTTAACAATGTTTACTTAAATAAAATAATGCTGCCTAAATAAACACAGGGCACTTTTCGAGGAGCTTTAATAACAAGCAGTACAAATAGCTATATGCATGGTCCGACGTTTCGTAGATCACTCTTATCTACTTGGTGAGTAGTAGTAATTCTGCTATTTACAGTTAAAATTCCTCTCTATTTACTAACTGGTTGGCAATTGCCTGCGGGTAAGATCTACGACTACGAATCAGTGGCGATTTGTGTTCGGGGTTCGCGCCCACCGACCGTTGAGAATTAGTTCCTAGACTGAAGATTGCGTTAGCATGAAACATCGATGTCTCTAGGTATATTTTAAATATTTAATATTTATTTAAAAAATATTATTATATATATATATATATATATATATATATGCTCCCTCAGGTCGCATACTTTTGCTCGGCTAGGAGGGTGTCATGATGAACGAACTACATATACTGACCCTCAAAGGAGCAGGTAATGCCTGGTAGGATGGTATCATTACAACAGAACACTGAGAGTATCTTCCATATAAAAGGAGAAAAAACAACAGAAAATATACTACTCTCCCCCCCCCCTCATATACCCCCAAAAAGAAAAGGTAGCCCCTGGGAAGTTGGTCTAATGACAACAGAACAAATACTACATTAACCCTCCCTCAAAGGAGGATGTAATACCTGGGAAGATAGCCCCCAACCTTTTAAAAAGGAGGAGGTAATTCCGTATCGGATGGCCTTATGACAACAGAAACGAATGCAATGATGGATTAAATCAGTTTTTTTTTATTCATCTAAAAATGCATAGTCATGAAACATTATTTTGATCGTTTGATAGTTTTTTGGATTTTTGAAAAATAATACGGCGTCGTTAACAGAAGAGATTAGGAGGGAGGGGAAGTGGGGGACGCCAATCAGTAGCTCGCTTGCTAGCCAGCCACCCTCTTACTTGTTCTTTCCGGTCTGTAAGAACCTTCGCGAGCGATGTTAATCGTTTTTCTTAAGTTTATCCATATTTTTATTAAATCATTTTAATTAATTACAGTTATTATCGACAAATCTATTGGACATAGGTAGATAAAATAGTTCAATAAAATTAGAAATAAATTACATCAAATATTAATTAATTATGAAGTGTTTAAAAATAGATATGCAAATTAGTCTATCTCATATCTGTCCTTAGATCGTCGTCTCTAGTATATATAGAGTATTTCAAATTACAGGCTTTTGGCTAAGATGAAAGTGTAGTATCTGTTCCGATGGATACTACACCCCATAGACTGGTATTGCCTTGGCCTTCGGGCTTGATTTACGCCGGTCTATTGGGGGTTGTCGGTCCTGTGCAGTTCTAGGAGGTGCATCCTCCCAGGCTTTGCCTCCTCTCTTTGGGGAGGAGTAAGTTTATTGCTTACTGTCTGAGGCGCCCCTACCGGGGAATGCCGACGGGGCTGCCCAGGCAATTTTTTAAATGGCCAGAGTGCTCACCTCTCGGGCGCTGGCTTTTCTAATCCCACTTTCCCGACCTTGTGTCACATCTTACCTTGTGTGTGTGTGGGGGGGGGTAAATTAGATGCTGTATTATTGATTTAAATAACAGTAACCCGTTTTGATGTTCATATAGGAGTGATAGATGAAAAATACTTTCGCATTTATTCATTTATATATATAGTCGACTAGCGCCCATCTCTCCTTAATTGATAAGCACCCTTTGAATTGATTTCCATTCACAAAGAATTTGTTCATTCCAATCTAAAACATTATCCTTTTTTTATGCAAACTTCGTAATATTTTAAATTTGCTTTCTTCCCCTAAACCTTATTTACACCAAGCCAGAACACTATCCCTTTTCCCCAAATACTCAGCTCTAAAGCTGAGGAGAGTATACAGAGGCCATTTACTCCGACTTAATTCCATAAGCCCTGGTTTTACAAGAAATGCCTGACGGGTATTTGAACACGCTGTGCCGCTTTAATTAAATTTTATTTAAATCCCAATGAAAACGTATTTAGATAAAAGCAGAGCCAAGGAGCGACGAACAATCAAAAAGAACCACATCGAAAAATCTACATGTAAAAAATAAACGCAAAAAGTCAAGCACTACATGATGAAGACGAATGCGAACAGAAATAATAGCAATCCAATAAAACATCGAAAAAAACCCAACAACACATAGATCACAAACAGAAATTATATAGCTAACATATTAGCGGCTAATTTATTATAGAAGTCCATCTCAGAAAATCAAACCGAAAAATTATAAAAAAAATCGAAGAAAAGAAGAAAACTCAATTTCAACTCGAAAAAATGCAAACAATTGAAAGCCCGCTACACCAGAGTAGAACTCGCTAAATTGCTTACGAAAAACACACAGTACGTTGAAAAAATTACATTCTAGATTCATGTAGCAAGATATGCTTCAGCGGAACAGTTCCAAATTGTTGGTAAAAAGTAAAGTTGTCAACCATAGTCGAGGGCGACCCTAAGGCTCCCTTTTCATTGGATACTACACTGATATGTAGAGGAGGGTGCCATCCCTTTCTAAAACTAACTCCACTTACCCTTGATCTTCACCTTATAATGCTGAGTGTTTAGAAAGGTGTCATCAAAGTCTATTTTTGAGTCTTTGGTATGACTGGAGTGAGGATTGAACCCCGGTCTCCCGAACATTCTAACCATTATACCAAGTGGACCGGCTAAATTATTGGTAATACCCGTGTCCAAACTTGAAAAAGACTCCAATGCTCAGTGAAAGCATAAACAAATAGCTTGAATAAATTGCGTTTTAAAGTACTAGAAAAAATGATAAATGATAAGTTGACATGGTACCTCGAGCTGAACAAATCACTATTAAAGTTGCAATCGGGTTTCAGGATCAAGGGAAGTAATAGCGACGATTCTATCAGACTGGAAACCTTTAAAAAACATCAGATTGCAATTTTCTTTGATGTGGTAAAGCATATGATACCAGATGGAAGGGCAGCATTATGAGAGAGATTCAAGACCGAATATTGCAAGAGAAACGGCCAGTCTTCATCCAAAAGTTTGAGAACATCAGGGTATTAAAGTGCAGGTTGGAATCACTCTATTCGATTTAAAAGAACTGGAAAACGTCGTGCCTTAATAGAGTGCTTTCTCAGTGATCCTTTTGAATATCAAAATAAATTGTGAACTTATGTTTGCGTGCTCGCCTACTCGTTGTCTTCGTTCAAATTCGCTGCTTGATTTCGACACTGGCCTTAGTATCAATCGTGTGGTCTCGGTCAGTGTTGTAGCAAAAAAAGATTACAAGTTTTTAAAACAAACAACTATATTTTATTTTGTGAAGTTACAATGAAACTTGGTTTCTCTATCGAACGACAAGTTTACAGCCACTTCTAACTGAAGACGAATAACAAAAAACAGACCAGTCCTCTTACATTCACGACTGCACTCAGAGCACGTCTGATACAAATAACTCAAGTCGAACCTAACGTAAACAGTCGGTCAACTTAGTGCTCAGATCGCCATCACTCGCATCCTTTCGCCCCTTCTCTTTCTATAAGACAAGACAAACAAAGATCCAATTGCTCTCCCCTGCTCGTTCTGCTAATATATATATATATATATATATATATATATATATATATATATATATATATATATATATATATATATATATATAAATTTATTTATTTATTTTGGTACAGAAAATTAGTACAACATTCGTACCGTCGGTTTCAAGCACAGAAGGGCTTAACCACCCAGCTCTCTTCAGCTTCTGTTGTCCTGAAGATAGCCGGATGGCTAAGCCCTTATATGCTTGAAACTGACGGTACGAATGTTGTACTAATTTTTCTGTGCCAAAATAAATAAATATTACGCTCTTAATTTTTAACTTTAATTCTTAATCGAGCACTCTGCTGGGATTTTTCCTGCTATATTACAAAGAAGTTATATATATATATATATATATATATATATATATATATATATATATATATATATATATATATTGGTGTCATTTGCCAGTTAGCTTACTTGAAAATGATGGCTGTTTTATCACTGAACATAACAATTTACTGCCCAGGGGGTTTATTATTTGGATTTGGTATTTATTCTACAGGAATTCAAGAGGTCTGACTTATGAACATAAACCTCAGTTTTCAAAAAGCTATCAATATTTCAAAAAGTCCAGACGATTTCTTGGGTGGTCTCTTTTTTTACTGCAAAATAGTTCTCCCATTGCAGGTCTGTCGTTTGTAGCATGCATTGCATCTATGCACCCCACTAAACATGCAGCATTGTGCATATTTACAAAATAACATTGTACAAAACAATCAATTCTGGAATATATTGGTGACTGCACTTGCACCCTGCAAAGTACAGATTGCGACCGTCTTTCATTAAAATCAGCTAACAGACAAAAGAAAATGGTAAAAAATTTTCCCAACCCAAAAAGAATTATATGCCTTTCTGCAAGATAGACTAAATTGATAATGATCCGTGTTTAAAGATTAATGGGCAGGAAATACAAATAACAGATTAATATAAATTCATGGGAAATGTATTTGATGAGAAATTGTCTTTCATGCTTAATGTAAGGTATTAGAGACAATAATGTAACAAGGTAATTAATCTGTGATGACCCACATTAATTAGGGAACTGATAAGAATTCACTAATCTAATGATACTGAACAATTGTGAGATTAAAACTTGACTGTGATATTTTTTATCTATGACGTAAGAAAATAGAAACAATTCATCATCAAGGACTGGAACTCGCAATTTGAACCATCAGCACCTCTCCAGTGGAGAGTCTCTCTCACTATGTACATGTATATATATATATATATATATATATATATATTTTTTAATTATATTTAGAATTTTTTATATATATTCAAATATAGATTTTATAACATAAAGTAATTATAATAGCTCAATAGTGTAAGGCCAGAGCTATGTTATATACAATATTTTTTATGTAATTTTATACCATATCGATGTTATAAAGGACAGATTCACGTCATTTAATAAAACTTGTTTTTTATTCAGCATACAATTGTTTCTGCTAACACCAAGATATTTGTAAAATGCTGCTGTGCATTTATTTCTTGGTGTGATTATCTTCAGTGCAATATATATATATATATATATATATATATATATATATATATATATATATATATATATATATATAAGAGAGAGAGGGGGTTGAAATAAATAGTTATTTACGCATATGTGTTTCGTTATATCTACAGCTCTTCGGTGTTACTGACTATGACAAGATTCGAACCCAAGACCACGTTGTCTGTAATCTGAAATATTGTTTTGTTGCTTTTTTTAGCGATAATGATAGCTTGGTGATTCATTTCCGAACTGATTGAGATAGTTGACTCCCTTACATGCATTTCCCGCATTACGTTGTACCATTAAGCAGTTAGAGACGTAAATATTTATTTATTTATTTATAGAGAAAATAGTAATCCATGTACACGTATATATATATATATATATATATATTTATATATATATATATATATATATATATATATATATATATACACACACACACACGGAGTTCTTAGTCAAACATGACTTTCGTATCGGGGTTCGAACCGCGTGATCGGGAGGGATTATCTCTTTCCATAGTGAGATTGCAGGCTTGGCATGAAACACATGTGTATATGGGTTTATTTTGCAAATAATATTCATTTATAGATTATTATATATATATATATATATATATATATATATATATATGTAGCAGTTACCTCCTCCTTTCAAAACATAACTACACCGGTTTGCCGGTAGGTGTCGCTTTTTCACTGACAGGTGGCACTGTAAAGCGACACCAGAGTTATCTGCCCTTCTGACTATAAAAACCGTTGCAAACTGAAAATCCATCTCTCTTCTTTACCGACCAGCCTCGGCAGAACAACGCTGGCACCAGCGCTCCGTTTCACTCGCTTTTTCCTACTCAATTAGCCTCGACAGAACGACGCTGACACTAGCGTTCCGTATCACTTTTCTCTTCTGGTCGATTGGCCTCGGCAGAACGACGCTAATACATTAGCGCTTCGTCTCACGCTTTTCTCTTGAACTGGTCTCGGCATAACAATTACCAACATACGTTTCTTCCGTCAACACGTGGTCAAACAACGGTAAGAGTTCTCAACTCATTTTCTTTGTGTACGGCCTTCAAAGACTTTCCTCACGCCGGATTCATTTCTTCTTATACCTTTTCAAGAACTGTTTTTCCATCGACACACATGCATACATCACACACTTCATCATTCCACGTACACACGCGTTCAATAAACGTTATTTGAACTACTTCATTTTTGTTTATTAATTATTACTCTGTCTTTTGCATGCAACATTGCTTGATTTACTGAACACGTTTATAATCGGGGGAACACGACCCTCGATCCTAACATATATATATATATATATATATATATTAACGAATGAAGCCCTCTTAACGATGAAAGGATAAAAATAACACTCTAATATATAACAAAACTATTATCATGCCCATTAAACTGTACGAATGTATTTTAGAGGGCAAGTTAAATGTTATTAAATCATTTAGTCTCCATATTGAGGATTTTAACAGCTTAACCAAAATGTGTTTAAAAGTGAATGGATTGAACATACAAATCAAGCATCAATATAAATTTCTCTAAATTGTATTTGACAAGAAACTGTCTATAATCATTTATATAAAGTATTTGAAACAAAAATGTAACACGGAGATCAATCATACTGATAAGAGAACTGATAAAAAAGTCACTCTATTTTTTCTTATTTCTGTGTTCGTTAGCATAGGGACGAGGCATTCTTCCAAATGCCAGACTATCACATGCTATTTAGAGGCTCCAACCGAGTGCTCTTTTAAGGATTTTGGCAATTATTTGGATTTCTTTTGCACTTGGTTTTCCGGGAATACTTTCCAGATACTTTTTGAAATTTTTCTTCATGAGGCCGTATGGTTCATATAGTTATTCTGACCTTGCTATAAACTAAATGAACCAAATCGCAAAGGCCCAGCTTAAATATTTTATGTATAATACTTGATAAACGATATGCATTTGCAATGAACCAATCATATGTTTGTGTAAACATAACTTTCCCACACCCATACATTACGTATCCGCCATCCCTAATTTGTGATGGTTGCCCTGGGACCGAATGCTAATGGCCAGGCTATGCCCCCGTTCTTGATTTTGAGTTCGTGTCATTTCATAACACTCTCTCTTTCTAACGTGAAGAATAAGCATCAGGGTCTAGAGCAATGTGAGGGGAAGGAATACTGACCGGTTGCTCTCTGCTTTACGACCAAAGTGGAATTTAGACATGACACAGTGGACAGTGCTAGCAGAAAAAGCGATTTCACACACTACAAAAATAGATTCAGAGTTCGACATTAGATTTCTAAACACGGTCCGAAAGAATCGAGTTTAATTTAAACGCGTGCGTAATTGGTGTCAATTTGCAGTCCACTCATGTCGTCTACGCAAACACTGCTAATGCATTTTGGCGGTGACTAGAGCGACATCAACGAAAACGAAGGAAATGAAGACAAAAAATGAAATGAACTAGAACTTTAGAAAAATTAGAGGGAAAAAGTAGAAAAAAGACGGGAATCTATTTCTCACGTAATGCGTGACTATCTATCCGTTTTGTCCTTAGTCAGTGAAAGAGAAATCCTTCTAGACTGAGGCAATTTAAGTTTTTGTCTAAATCCAGAATGCTCTTATTTGTGTAGCTGGATTTTACCCACATAAAAAAAAACGACCTTGTGTCTACGTTTGCCTTCCGCAAGTGAATAGAGACTAGAGATATCTACCAGGCATCATGTACAAGGGTACACATAGAAGACGCCCATAAGCAGTATACATAGCATGAGATATACATTTATTGTATTTTTATTTTTGAGAAGGGATGGTTAAAGTGCGGTTTCGAAGCACGCACTATAAATGATAAAGTTAAAAAAAAATAATAATGTGCCCACGTTACTCACCGTGTGCCTAGAATACGTATCCCATAATTCATAATGATGAGTTAATTAAGGAGTTTACCCTTACATGTTATTAACGCCCACGTCATAATTTTATAACTTTATAAATTTTGAAATATGAATATTAAAAAAGGAGTTGATTTTCTATCTTTCTTAATATAAATCAATAGATTTAGTAAGACCGATAAATCTTCTAATTATCGAGTTTAAGTATAAAAATTGTAGTAAATTAAATTCGTTTTTTTTTTAACCCAATAATATTAATGCGGGTGTAATGAGTTAATGGGTGTGTGTATACTATTGCGTATACTTATTGTTCCATATAATATGTGTATGTAAATATTTAATATACAGTGAATGCGTTTACATGATAGGTGTGCGTACATTTTTAATTTGGTTTGAATTGTTTACAGTGGATTTGAGTATACGTATGGTCTGGGTGGTTGAACGTAAGGGAGGGAAGAACTAGGCCCCTGTCCTCTCCAAACTCTACGATAAATGCCTCGCTGAATATTTCTTCTCTGAAAGCTGGAAAATTGCCTCTGTGCTACCAGTCCTCAAGAATTCTGGATAGAACTGATCCTCAGAATTATCGCGCCATCAGTCTACTCCCGCTCTTCGCTAAAATCTTTGAATCTCTAATTAATCTAGCGGGAGTCCACTACCTCGTTAATGCTAAACTTTTTTCTGATCATCAGTATGGATTTAGGCAAGCACGGACTACTGCGGATATCCTAACGGTCATCTCCGAACGCATATACCATACACTGGACAAGTCAAGTGAAGAAAAAGGGGTAGCGATTGACACATCCTAAGTCTTTGACAAGGTCTAGCATAAAGGTATTCTCATAAAAATTCACTCATATGCTATTACTGGACGAATATTTAATATAATTAGATCCATCCTATCCAAAAGAAACATCCAGGTTGTCCTTGATGGCCGTTCATCTAAGCAACATGACATAAATGCTGGTGTATCCAGGGATCTATCCTTTGATCTTTATTGTTCCTGATCTTCATAAACGATCTCCCTGATGAGTCTGAGATTGGTTTATTTGCTGACGACATCATGCTTTACTCTCGTCATGTAGGCAAAACCGACGCGATCATATCCGAGGCATTGGCTGGATCCTTAGAAAATGACCTCCAGTCTGTAGTGGAATTGGGTCATAAATGGATTGTAAGTTTTAATGCTGCAAAGACAAAGCTCCTTTCCTTCAACAACTACAAGAAACCTCTTCAACCACCGATTGTCATGGTAAATAACACTTTAACTGAGAGTCCAACATTCAAACTCCTCGGCTTAACATTCACAGGAAACATGAATTGGAACAAATACATTGAAGACATTGCCAAGACTGCTGCAAAGAAAGTGGCCTCCTCCCGTGCTAGTAAACTTCTCACACCTGACATCTCTACAAAGCCAGCATTCGCCCATGCATTGAGTATTGTTTCCACATCTGGGCTGGTGCATTATCCACTAGTCTCTCCCTCTTAGACAAAGTCCAAAAAAGAATCGCCAACTTAATAGATACCTAACTATCTACCAAGCTCCAGTCCCTATCCTATCGCCGCAATGTTGCATCCTTGTGCCTGTTTTACAAATACTTCAATGGATTGTGCTCCGATGAATTTGCTGCTCTAGTGCCCCTCAACGTAAATACATTCAACCAACCCGACAATCAGCTACACCTCAGCATTTCACTGTGGAGGCCCCCAGATGCTGGAAAGCCTTCTACTCCAATAGCTTCTTTCCTCGGGCTTCCGGCATCTGGAACTTCCTCCCTGTTCTCTGTTTCCCCGACTGTACGGACATGCAGAAATTTAAAACTAATGTAAACAGACATCTCGTTGCACAGCTCCCAACTTAGGATGACCCCTAAACTTACACCCTAATTCTCAGCAGCCCCTTACGTCTACAGTGGCGGCCTGCCTTGTTTGAGGTGAACTATGATAAACAAAAAAAAAGGTGGGGGGGGGGTAAGAAGGTCTTACGCATTTTGTGTAGGTTAAATGTACATGCGCCCGTCAAATGTGTTGGGGAAGCTAAGAGGGGATGTCTACTCGTAGCTAAAATAAATTACACGTCTAATGAGGTTATTTTTCAACTGGCCGATCTTGTTCTGTCTAATTTCTTTTGGATAATTTAATTCTAATTTATTAGCTCACTTTACAGTCACGAGATGACGTGTTAACGTCGAAATGCTGATTGGTATGCGTAGACTGTTTCTAATTTTTATATAATTTATATATATATATATATATATATATATATATATATATATATATATATATATATATATATATATATATATATATATATTTACAGACGCGTTTTACAATATAAACTACTTGCCGTTATAATTAAAAAATGAGCACAACAGTAAAGACACTAAAACTAATACCGCCTGAAGATGATTTGACGATTCAAATCGAAAGTACTTGCAAAAAAGAAAAAAGAATGGAACAAGAAAGCCATGGATCATATTCATATCAATTTGACCGAAACATTAGATGGACAATTCGGAAAATTGAAAAAAGAAAAAAAAGTCGCATCAAACAAAACCACTCCGTGTTATTTAATAATGTTTGTCTAAATGAAAATATGCTTTCTAAATAAACAATATATATATATATATATATATATATATATATATGAAAATATTTGTTGTTGTTTATTATCTACGGGCGTATACGTTTCATCTTTTGACTATTCACTACTGGTCACACGATTCGAAACCCTGGATTATAAGTATTTTTCAACTCCAACCCAACGTCTTAAACCTCGCGGCCAATATCTGAACGGCTGATAAACTGTGGTAGATTAAATACATTTAAAAGCGGCGATCCGACACAGGCATTCTACTTATATTAAGGAATGATGCATTATAAAGCAAATTACGTCACGCTGTATTTGCACTACTACTAAAGTGCTCTACTAATAATTAAGGAGCGACAAATATGAAAATATTTGTTGTTGTTTATTATCTACGGACGTATACGTTTCATCTTTTTTCAATCAAGACTCTTCAGCATAGAAGTTTGACTATTCACTACTGGTCACACGATTCGAAACCCTGGATTATAAGTATTTTTCAACTCCAACCCAACGTCTTAAACCTCGCGGCCAATGTGTGTGTGTGTTCTCTCTTTTCTTTTATTTTGCTTCAGTTTAATTTCTCAGAAATTAAGGGGCCACTTCCTAAGGGCTAACACTTGATCTCTATATGAGATATATTGATATTCGAATATTACCTTAAAGTTCTCCTTTATCTGTCAAATGTTGAGTTAATAGAGAAGTTAAAAACGTTAATTTTCCTCTCCCTAATTGACCAATAAATTATGTTATAGTACATCTTTCTTGTGGTCTCTTGATCTTGCAGGCACATAACTTGAATTCCTACTAGACACTGTCCTCGAGTATCCAAGGTCTCTCTGTACAGGGGTTTGTCAGGACAACTTGGCATGAGGATACTTCACGTTACAAGTAAACCCTGACTAAATATTCAACATAACATAGTATTCGCAGCCCAAATAGGATCCCCTTATCAAAATGATGTTGCCTCAAGTAACAGTACTTAGCTGGATACTCCACCAGATTAGATGAATTCTCGTCCTGGAATTCGGGAAGACCAAGAGACCACAAAGAAGTTATACTATAACATAGTTAACGGGTCAATTAGGGAGAGGAAAATTAACGTTTTTAACTTCTCTATTAACTCAACATTTGACAGATAAAGGAGAACTTTAAGGTAATATTCGAATATTTATGAATAGTCCATTAAAGTTCTCCTTTACTTGTCAAACGTTAAGTTAGTAAAGAAATTAAGAACATTAATTTTCATCTCCCCAATTGACAAGTTAACTATGTTATAGTATATCTTTCTTGTGGTCTCTTGGTCTTACCGAATTCCAGGACAAGAATTAATAGAATAGTCTGGTGGAATATCCAGTATGAGCCAGTGTATAGCCGGGTCGAGGATATCTTATTTGTGCTGTGAATATTATGTTATTTTGAATATTTGGTCAGGGTTTACTTGTAGGGGGAAGTATCTTCATGTCAGGTTGTTCTGACAAACCCTTTGTACAGAGAGACCGAAGACATTCGAGGATTATGTCTAATAGGTAATTCAAACTCTGTTTACGTAATTCAAACTCCCCTTAGGTAGTTCAAACTCTCCGCATATATATGTATGTGTCTGTGTGTGTAGTTATGTAGTTTAGCAGGAATAGGGTTCAATTATGTTTTAAGAGCATAATATAGCTATCGTGGATAATACTATACTGTGTAAATTCATATTGAGACCGGCGGTTTCAGAAAGTGTGGGAAATTCACTTCAGTTTCACTCTCAGTCTTCAAACTAATGGCGAATTATGTGAAATGCGCGGATCTGTATGAAAAATCGACGGCTAAAGGGAATATACAGGTGCTATGAGGAGATCGATGAATGAGCTACGTATGAATGCATAAACGTAAACATAATGATAATATATAAGAAAGGTATAAATGATAACAATTACTTGTTAAATGAAGATTAAATTAAATATTAAGTAAAGTAAATAATA
Organism: Sepiola atlantica; assembly: GCA_963556195.1. NCBI lineage: Eukaryota > Metazoa > Mollusca > Cephalopoda > Sepiida > Sepiolidae > Sepiola > Sepiola atlantica. The sequence continues at coordinate 32,048,778 of OY744516.1, read as the reverse complement.
TTAAGTAAAAAAAATATTGAATTTCAGAAAAATAAAAATTTAACAAATAGTTAGAATATAAGAAAAAAGCTACACTATGTGTAGTGACTGTATGTGAATTCCAGGATGAGGGGCGAGGAGGGAGGGTTAAAGGATAAGAAAATGATGTAGGGTAAGAAGGTCAGAGGAGGAATTAGAGTAGTGGATAGGATGGCAGTTTACTGACTAAAAGAGAGGATAAGAAGTTACAGGTTAGTTCAAAGTATGTCAAGGGTAGGGGTGTGTGTATGTCTGTAAATATGTCAATATATTTTTGTAATACCAAGTTTAAGTGATTATTTTAGTTCATATTGAAAGCTACTGTTGAACAAAATTCGGTACTTATGCAGTTTATGAACCGGGCTGAAATAATAACGTTATAATTTAGAAACCCATTCTTAACATGGAAAGAGGGGGTGGGTGGATTAACTATTCTGTACTTTCACCTAACAATTTAATAAACAAAAGATACCGTAAAAATTGAATTTAACTTAAAAATTCTATCTAAAAAATAGCCCGGTCCGTAAACTGCATAAGCACCCAAAATTCCATTTCTCTTTTCACTCGGACGCATTGGCTTATTCTTTGCATTCTGGTCTGGGGGTTACATACTATCTTCTTGCCTATCCTCATTGCAATTACGACTCTCGATATACGACTTGCCTGTTACAAACCTATTTACTTACCAAACTTATAATCAATTTTCTCCCGATCACCCCTCTAACGTTCTCTTACGTCTTCTTTAATTACTTAAGTTACCTGATTTAACAGGCAGATAAATATACGTGTTTAGCAACAGTACCGACTGTTTCGATAGGCGTGCCCAACAAAGACATGGATGTAAGTACAGACCAGCAAGTTGGTATTGCCACATAGTTTAAATATGTGTTTATGTGCCGCGTGGATTTTAGGAACCCATAAAAATGGCATCATTTTAATAGCTTCTTCCGTCTGTATAAACAATGGATAACTTTTGTAAGATGGTAACCTGGGCAACTAGTTCTACATTTCTGGTGCAGCGTTGTTTAAGTTTAGTGCCAGGGTGAAGATGAAAGATGATTTGAGACAATGGCGGGATACGCAAAGATGCTGAGATTCGAACGCTATCGTTAGTTTGATGGTAGGTGCTCGACTGAGCTCCAATCTATGCCTATCCCCCGATAAAACATTTACAGCAATAACTCGTCTAGTTAAAACCAATGCAAATAATTTTCCTTTTCTTCGCTTATATACTTAAAACTAAACAGAACTTCCATGAACAAAGTTTATTTCCCAAAACTTCCCATCTGTAAAGTAAATTCGTTTGAATCAACATGCTAAAACTTTGTTGACGGCTCGATCCTGGTGTTGCCATTCTTGCAGGGGAACCATGTAATGGTTGCCAACTTCCCTTAGTGAAAATGATATCATGGAACCGACTGGATTCGAACTTGACACACGCAGGTCGTCAGTCCGTCTCGTTATTCACTTAACCACCTCCCATCTGTGAAACTGATATAGTGTTAGCTGATCTAACTATTTCATGGATAAATGGACTCACCCAAACACAAAAAATACAGTTACATCTAAACGTCATTGTAACAATTCGTGGCAGTTATGGCCCCAGACTCATGACGTATACTTTTCTAACATACTTATGTTAATATACTTTTATTACCACTGTGTTTGTCTTGATTATTACCGGCCTGCAAGGCCAAAACAGAAACGCATACCACATGACTGCTTTCCAGTTGACTACAACATGATCGTTTTTAAGTCCATTGTTAGCAAATTCTTGTCGAGCCGTCCATCTAAATAATAAAATCCGACCATTTCACCCATCGTGTCCAATCCTCTCATAGTGTTGTTCATCGTTCCACTGACAATCTCATTAACCATTATCCTCAAGTGTTTTTAGGCCTTGATAAGCAATGCCATATAATTATAACAAAAGTTAAATAAGAGCTAGATATGACAAGGGGTAGATTTAGTGTCGCGGGGGGCATTTTCACTTAGCGATGGATGTATAAACCATTATACACCTGTGTCGTCGTTGTGAACCCAGGTTCTTTTCGTTTGCTGATAAACTCACTTGGACACCGATGTTTATATAAAAGGTTTATTTCAGAAGACAATCACAAAAGAACATCAGAGAGACAAATTGCACACGCGCGCGTGAGAGAGAAAGACAGAGAGATAGATAGACGGATAGTCACACTGTGGGTGCTGGCGCCCATTGGGGACAGCACTCAGACACGCCTTTTCTGCTTGAGTCTAGCCAGTCAAAAGAGACAAAATAGACCCGACCTGAAATCACGTGCTTTCATCGACTTCCGCTAGGGTAAGTTCTGAACTTTAAGGTGTCACTCAAACCCTTCAATTAAAACTCGTTATGTATCAGAAGTCCAACGCCTAACAAGGCTCTCAAGACCAGTCTAAAAATAACCCGTGATTCTTTGGCATTCTATCACAAGTTGAAACGCCTCAGACAGCTGGCAATACATTTATCTCTCCGTCTTTTGGAAGTACTGCTCCGAGAGGATGACTTCCTGGGTCTAAGTATTTCACAAACAAAGCGAGAGCTAAACAATTTAGCCGTCATTTGGGCGCATAGAAATAGTTTTGGTGCTATCAGTCCCACCGTCTAAGGTTCGATTTCTGCGGTTAGCGAATCGGTTGTATAGTCACACTGACGAGTCTTTAAATTATAATATATATATATATATATATATATATATATATATATATATATATATATATATATATATATATATATATATATTCAAAGAGAAGGAGAGAGAGTGTGTGTGAGAGAGAGAGAGAATGGTATATGGAAAAACTAAAAAAACTATACTAGTTTTAGGTTCAATCGCGGTGGCCCTAGACTCTGCAAAATCGTCAGACTTTGTAAGGCTATTTATTCTGTACCTTCTGGCAAATATATTTGAAGACAGTGATATTGGTCTATATAGATACGATGGATTGGTAATAATAAGTCACTCAAACACGATCAAGCGTGAACATTTCCAAATAATTATATATACGGAAATGAAAAAAAAATAGGTTTAGTCGAACTACTAACAAACATAAACATGATAAACTTTTTAGAGATTTAGTTAGAAATATAATGACCCGTATTTAAAAGATAATGTTAACTCAATGTACATGAACCCAAAAGTCCAACCACCTCATCAACTATAAAACATATTCCTAATCCTATACAATGTAGGATTAGCAATAACTCTATTAACGAAAAAGAAATTAAGAGTTAATTACTATTACTATCCTAGTCATTAATATTTTTTGTGATTTTATAATTATTATGAGTTCATAAGAGTTCTCACACAGGTAATCATCAGTGATCGCTCACTGGAGTCTGAGTGACAACAAGTCTCCCCAGACTTTCAGTACTCTCCACCTTTTTCGATAACCATTGGAAATTAATTTGCGTTATCGCAACAGCCGCTTACCATTCATTTCTTGTTGGCAACGACCATTGGTCTTCTCTGGGATTTGAGTGGTAATAAGCCTCATTAAGATCCCAGTACTCTCCACTCCCTTCCAGTGGAGGTCTGGCTAGTGCTCTCACTCCTTGTCTTTTTATCCTACTTTACCCTTGACGACTATTTGGTGTGGTATCATCCGAGGCGGGTGCCATCACTTTTTTAATGGGATTTGTTTTTGCAGTTTCAGTTCTCTCGGGTTCAAGTGTTGCTCTTTCCATGTTTTTGTTTTATTTCTGTTGCAACTTCTGTGTGGCTGGTTAGTGTTCGTAGTTTATTTTGGTTGGTTTCCGCATTCGAGGATTTTCCTTAAGATTTAAGTTGTTTTGATCATTGTCATTCGTTGTATAGTTCCGGTTTTTCCCTTGATTCCAATTTCTCGTAGTCTTTTTTCCAAGTTTTTAGGAACTGTACCTATTATTATTATTATTATTATTATTATTATTATTATTATTATTATTATTATTATTATTATTATTATTATTATTATTATTATTTGTACTCACTAGGAGTTCTCGTCACTGATTGATGACCGATAACAACTAGTGGTATTTCCTGGAGTCTGAGTGACAACAAGCCTCCCTAGATTTCCAGTATTCTTCACCTTTTTTCGATAACCATTACAAATAACCTTGTGGTATCGTAACAACCGCTTACCATTGATTTCTTGCTTCTAAGGACGATTGGTCTTCTCTGGGATTTGGGTGGAAATAAGCCTCCCAATGATCCCAGCACTCTTCCAGTGGAGATCTGGTTTGTGCTGTCCTTCCTCGGTCTTCTCATCCTCCTCGACCCTCTACAAATATATTTTCTGGTGTCAGCTTAGGTCGGCACCATTTTTTAATTTAAAAAAATGTATTTATTTATTTTTTTTTCTGGGAGGGGGAAAGAGAAGGGGAAAAGATCATGGTGTTTCTTCAATTTCTGTACATTGCTTCATTTTTGTGTGGTGTAAACTGAGGCCGCTACAATTTATTGGGGGGGGGAGGAGAGACTTATGAAGTGATGTTTCTGGCAGTTTCTGTACCTTGGTTCGTGATATGGTGTTCTTCGTGTGGTTTTGTTTTCTTCCTGTTCTAAATTCCATGTAACTGGTTACCCTTTGTAGCTTATGTGGGTATTATTATTATTATTATTATTATTATTATTATTATTATTATTATTATTATTATTATTAATGTTATATTTGTCATTTTTGTTCCACTTTATTTCATTTTTCTCTTTACTATTGCCATTTATTTTTTATTTTGCTCTCTGATGATCATTTCTAAATTCTCACAACTGTAAGACAGTCTTAAGTCATTTTTATTGATATCTTATGTAGAAGTGTAGTTATTTATTATTTTCTCATCTAGTCTTGTTTCCAGCATCTGATTATAATATAAAGTGAAGTTTCCCCCATATAATATTTTTGTTATTAAGGTTTTCACGTGCATATATTGGCTAGGTAGATTATATCTTTTTTCTAAGCAGTTATCTTGTAAAGGGCAATGTACTCTAATTTTGCAGTTACATTTTTCTCCATTATGACTTTTCTTTTTCTATTTGATTAATTCCTATTTATATCTAATTAATTACTATTTCTTATCATATTATAATTATTATTGTGATATTTGTAAATTCTTTTTCTCTTTAATATTGTCATTTAATACTGATTATTCTGGGCTCTACATTTTCACAGTAACTGTAAGACAGTTTTAAATAAGTTTTATTGAATATTTTATGTAAGCGATTAGTTACAAGAAAATGTTTATCGAACAAAATCTTTGTAAAAGCAGGTAATACTAGTAATTCTATAAAATAACTAAATAAAAGTATAGTAAACTAATCACAGAAATTGTAACAGAAAACTACAAAACAGCGAGACACTAACACATGCAAGCACATATAGATACAGAAAGTAGACAAATCATAGATAAACTTAAAATTAGTAAATTAAACACCAAGGAAGCATACATCTTACTACAAGATCACAAAAGCGATTAAAGAAATAAACCAACTACTCGATTGATAAAACCTACCAGGCCAAAAAATAGTAAGAAGTAGTAAAACAATTAAAAGAAACAAGCAGATGAAAAGCAAAATAGTAAGAAGTAGCAAAACAATTATCTCTAAAAGAAACAAGCCGATAAAAAGCATCTAGAATTAAACCAAGTGATTAACACTGTCGCTTATTAAAAATAAATTTATCTTCGCACTATTAGACATCGTAGATTTTTATCCATCAATATCTGAAGAACTCTTTAACATTGCTTTACAGTTCGCAGAGATGTACACCGACATATCCTATGATGAAATATACATTTTAAAAGTGTAGGATTTTATCAATAATACTGATAAATTGATAAAGACCAGAATTACATATTCCTTTGATCTATAGTTATACATTCTGTACAATCTGACATATATTTTATAATAATTATATCGGCCTAGATAGATATTGTGGGTTGGGTATAATAAGGGACTCTAAGAAGGTCAAAGATGAAAACTTTAAAAATGTATATATATATATATATATATGGGAAGAGAAGGATGAAGGCAGATCTTTTTTCAATTCAGTTGCTCAAAGCAAGGTATATTCCGCAAAAAGGCAATTTATTTAATTAATTTTTTCCTTGAGCCAGGCTTTTCAAAGATCAAATTTTATCATCAGAGGAAATCGCTGGGATAGATAAGTTGGCAAAGGCCAAGATTTAAAATTTGAAAAAGTAAAATAAAGTTCGCTTTTAGTTCTCCATATATATATATATATATATATATATATATATATATATATATATATATATATATATATATAGAGAGAGAGAGAGAGAGAGAGAGAGAGAGAAAGAGATGAAAAAGTTAGACCTAAGAGCGGAAGTATTAGTTAAAATAAACTTACTTTTTAGATGTTATTTTTAACTGAGATAAAAAATACATGTTGTATTGAAAATATAATGCTAACCCAATATACGTTAATCCAAAGTCCAACCACTGCACCAATTATAAAACATATTCCTAGTTCTATTGAATGTAGGCTTAGCAATAACTTTACTAACGAAAAAGTATTTAAGAACTTAAGTAACGTCTATAACACAACCTTAAAACCAGTGGATATAATATATTGAAATTAAATATAAGAAAATGAAATTACTAATTAATTTTGCAATAGAAGAAAGAGAAATATCATTTAGTCCACACGGCATATAGTAAAATGCTGGAAACTAAACTAGATAAATCGATAAACATTTTACCGTAACTAGAACTCTACATAAAATATTTAATAGAATTTACTTAAAACTGTCATAAAGTTGCTGTGAGAATTTAAAAGTGATCATCAAAACTAATAATAACAAAATATTATATGACAGTTGTAAGAGAAAAAGAAAATTTGAAGAAAAATGAATAAAGAATAACAATAACAATAATATTAATAATATAAATAATAATTTCTTTGCTGCTTTGAAATTTGTATATTTTACAAGGGTGCACATCTCTATGTTTTGTTACTCATTAAGTAGTTCAACCATCTTAATTCTCCATCCCCCTCTACGAAGCTAGGGATCCCAGTTACAAAGTAATCCATATACAATCATTAAAGAGACTCGTTAGAAACAGCGTAGATCATAAGACACTATTATGTAGGTAAATCATATTTTAAGTTTGCGTCAAAAACTAATGTTTTAAATTACTTTGTACTGTCTATTGGCCTTTACGTCTCTATGTCTGAAAGGCTAACTCTCACTGTGTCTTGTTTTGTTGTAACTGACCCTTTCCGCTTGTGTCTCTATGATAATTCACTTTCTATTTGACGGAAATGAGAAATAAATATCGCTGTAACAGGATCACAGGTTAATTAAACCTAGATCTGGTGTTGCCAGATACACCAAAGCCTGAAAATTGTCACGACACTAGAGTAAAATCTGTGGGATACAGAAGAAAGATCTGAGTGTCTTGATCGGCTAACCCGGTCGAAATCCGGCGAATGTTGGTCCCTCTAATTTCCGATATGACAATAACACGGACCAAATACACGTAAGTAATAATTATAAATGCAGCTAACCAAAAACAACACAGAAGAAGAAATGGGACACAACGGAGAATAGGCTAGTGATAGAATGCTACTACAAAAGAAACCCATCACAAAGAGAATCACAATGAATCGCATGAAGAGTCTATAGAACATGTCTACTGACTACAAAGAAACGGAAAAGAGGATTGCAGATCGAACAAGACACATCCTTAAAAGAGGATAGTTTAAAGAGCTGGAACTAATAGAAATAAATGAAAGGATAAATAAAACACCAAGAAACATTCTCAGCGAAAACTCACGGACACAACATAAACACGGAAACTGCAGAAACCAATGTCTACGAAATCACAGAACTCAAGGAAGAACCAGCGGAGGTCAAATACATTAATGAAATTATGAACAAGGACAAATTAAAATCCCATTCGTATAGGACTAAGAATGGAAGAAGATGAAATTAAAAGCAATAAAAGTGAAGAGACTCATCCCATATATGTCAACATAAACTATTACAGACTTCAAGAACTTAAGTTATACCAAATCTCTCATTCCGAGCCGAAAATAGAAACAATCCCAGTCAAAAGTATAAACCAACAAAGCTCATATAGGAAATCAGATTCGAAACCGAAATTAACAACCTACAAAATAAGCTAAGGTTATGAATAAGGTCAACGAGAACAGAAAACGAGGGAAGACGAAATATATGACAAAGAAGAAGGAAGACTAGACAAAAAACACGAAGAACTAAAAAAAAGATACTAGCAACAAAAGAAGAAGACTGATAAGATTCATACACAAATCTGAAAAATAAAAACAAAATAAGACTTTTGAAAACAATGAAAGACAGTTTTACCAAAACGTAAACGGAAACAAAATTCTGGGGCAACGTATGGGAAAAGCGACAAGAGCACAACGGAAACGTCAAACGGCTAGAAATGTAAAAAATACTTTCAGGAAATTGAAGAAGGAACAGAAGCAGAAACTGACCAAGAAACACTCAAGAGATTCTTAAGATAAATAGAAAACTGGAAAGCATACGGCCATGACAAAATACACACATTCTGTTTTTTAAAAAATCACGCCTTTGCCTTAAACACTTATACAAAACCTAAGAAGATGTATACATGAAAAATGCATATCAGAGTGGATGACGAAAAAAAGAAAAAGACAACGAGAAGGGAACGATTCTAAGAAACTACAGACAAATAACCTGCCTACCAACCATGTGGAAAATGTTAACGACACAACTGAGCGAACAGATCTAGCACTCTCTTTATAATCGTCAACTACTTCCTGAGTAAAAGAAATAGTATAAAAAATTGTGTACGTTTCATCCTTATGTTATTAGTTGGATAACACTAATTAGAGATAATACAGTCAATTAAAGTTGAATAACTGAGTGTTTGGATATAGACACATGATCCCAAACCCAGGAAATATTATTTTCTGAATGTCAGCATCCTTTAAAACAGAATAATTTTATTAAACAAATTCAGTTAACAAATTTCCATTCTACATTTTCTTGGACGGAAGCGGCAGTGTATAGAGAAATTGATCGATTTTGTTGTTAGCCTTTTTCACGTAAGTATATTCTACTTATCACAATATACAGCATATGCATTCCCGGAGAGAGAGAGAGAGAGAGAGAGAGAGAGAGAGAGAGAGAGAGAGAAGAGATATCGATCAAAAATATATATTAGACTGGTGTTTCGGTCTATCTTTGCAGTAATGCAGTTGAAAACAAATATCAGGTTTAAAACAACGTTCCATGGGGTTCAATGTTGGTAGCAGGAGTACATGTTGACGGATGACACCGGGTCTGACTGCTAGTTAAATATTAATTGAATCTATTAAAATTATATCCCCTTTTTGGTTGTAATTTAAAAACATATAATTAAATTTATTACAAAATATATACATATGTATATAAATGTATCATTACAAACACGCACACACATATTTGAAAACAGGAGCCAACGTCGCATTGAGACGAGGAGTTTCTCACCAGGCGTTTTACGTATCATATATATATATATATATATATATATATATATATATATATATATATATATATATATAACACAAATGCACATACCAAAATATACGCACATCTGCATACGTAGACACACACCTGTACATATATGTATGTATATATATCGTCTTCAATAAAAGAGATCTCAGATTCAAACATACATACGCCTAAATACGGACACCGCATACATACACATATACACACATATATCATTTATTTGTTTATTTTATGTTCGAATCTCTGTAGGTTTTGCTACGTTAATAAGTCGTAAAACGACAAAACACGTGTCTGTGGATAATTTTATATATATATATGTGTGTGAGGGAGAGAGAGAGAGAGAGAGAGAGAGAGAGAGAGAGAGAGAGGGAGAGAGAGAAGGGTTGGATATAGTCTTATCTTAAATTGAAGTATCAGTACATCATCCAGGGAAATACCACACCGGTCTAGCTTATTCTATGTCCTATGAATTTACGAACCTGTCGAGCGACATTATTGGTTGAACTTATTTACAATCGGCAGCGTCCGGAAGAAGACACGGGAAAATTGGCCTCGCAACCTTTGACCCCGGCTTAATTACAGCGCTGTTTTATGGCAGTGATTGCCCTTTAAATTTGCCACATTTTCCGACATGGCCAACAGACGGCGCCACTTTTTAATAAAACGAAATCCATTGTGGCTTTTGTCCATGGTGTTGGATAATATGAAGACTGGTTGGTGGACACAGTTTGTTGCCCCCCCCCCCTCACCACCGCATGTACGCCTGCGTGCTGCCAGTGTTTGTCAGATGCAAAAGATAGCGGCAGAAGGATGAGGGTGGGGGGCGTTGAATTGGGTTCGCTACTAAATAAATATTTAATCAATAGAATTAGGTTTATACTGTTTGCATTACAGCAAAATCAAGCTATCCAACGCCATCTCTTCTAATGCCTCCCCCTCTTTCTCTGTCCCCCTCTCTCTATCTCTTTCTCTCTCTCCATCTCTCCCCCCTCTCTATCTCTCACAGATATATATATATATATACATTTCTATTTATATAAAGTAACTTATGTGTATATCTCTATCTTTATGAAGTTAGGTATGTTTATATGTCTATATATTTGTATGTACATGATTCACACCTAAACTAATCAACCGCTCAGTTAGAAGTTTAAGCATAAGAGGTCCAAATGTAGGCTACATTTAGTTTAATATAAAAGAGCTAAATAAGAGTGAGAAGCTCTTCGTGAAAAATCAGATACGTTCGATTTTTGTGAAATTTTAACAATAGGTATAGGGCATCAATCGAACTTCTTTAGGGTATTTTAAAAGATTTTCGACGTCACAATATGGGCACAGCCTCCCATTTGAAAATTCAAATATTTTAGATTTTCATTGAATTTGATGCATAGTCATTAGATACCGATTAAGCAAGATTCCCTGGGATACAATTTCTTCTTAAAAGCCCTTAAATAAATTTTTAAAGATGTTCTAGAATCAAAACCATGCAATGGAGTTTGATCAAAATTTGAATAAGGATTCTAGACATAAATTTTAGTATCATTATATCTTGATTTTAATATTCGTAAGGTATCATAAAAGTAATGCAACATTATTCTGTTCGGGGAATTAATTTTATTTTTTCTTCTAATGTCTATAGCTGCATCTCTCTTCCTCCTCCCCCCCATCTCTCTCTCTCTCTCTCTCTCTCTCTCTCTCTCTAGAGACGAAACGTATACGTCCATAGATAATAAACAATAACAAATATTTATATTTGAAGCTCCTCGTAAAAAAGTAGAGCACTGTAAATGGTAGTACTAACACAGCATGACGTCACTTGCTTTATATGCATCATTCCTTCCCTTATAGAAGTAGAATGCCTGTCCGTCTCGCGGCTTTAAATGTGTTAAAATTATCGTTGTTTATAAGCTATTCAGAACTGGCCGATCGGTTAGCGACGTTGAATTTAGGTGTAAAAATACTTGTAATCCAGGGTTTCGAATCGTGTGACCGATAGTGAATAGTCATACTTCTATGCTGATGAGTCTCGGTTGAAAAGAGACGAAACGTATACGTCCATAGATAATAAACAAGAACAAATATATATATATGAAAATTTATAACTAAAAGGTAAACTTTTAGAGAGTTGAACCTATTGTTTTGAACAACCGAAGATTATGATTTGCTTCCCTTTGCAGATCTAATTATTTTCATTGACTTATCATATATATATATATATATATATATATATATATATATATACTTTCTTTCAATTACTTAATCTTCATATATTGTCAAGCGACCACAACCAAACTTTTCTTCTGTTCTTTCAATCTTTTTCGTTCGTATATAGGCGAATTTCTGTAACTCCTCTTAGTTTCACAGAAAAACCAACATTTTTTAAAATGACTATAATGTATTTTAAAAATTCATTCATGTTTATTATTTCATGTTTATTATGTGTGTGTATATATGTGTGGTTGGTATGAATTTATTGATGGATACTAAGCATATTTGTGAATGTATATTAATAAGCATAATGATACTTAAAAGAAGGGCGAAAAACGACTAAATAATAGATGGTAGGTACGTGCAAAAATGGCCGTCTCTTGTACGGCCTATGCTTATTAAAAAGCGCTTATCATTAATTATTTAATTAGTTTCCGTGTAAACTTTGATTGTGTTTGAAAGATAAAAGCCTAAACTTAATATCTAAATGAAAAAAACTGCATATTTACGTGTGAAAAATAAATTATAATAAAATATGTAATTACGACGGTCAAAACCCCCCAAAATTCAATGAATTTTGAACTTTGAAAAAATTACTTGTAAAAATCCCTTAAAAGATAAATATAAGTTTTTGAGAACTATTTCAAAGCTAATTATTAAATTAAAGTCATAAGACACTGAATTAAAAATAAATAAATCCCAAGTTTGACTAAAAATTAGCAAAATTATGCCTTCAAATGTGATAAATGAGTATAATCCTCCATAACTTCATCGGAAAAGGACGTTGTTTACAAAATGACTATACTATGCCAAATATATGGAAGACAAAAATGTCATAATTTATCAATTTTAACTTTATATATAAAAATGTAATAATAGTTTATAGAAGTTGAAAAATTATTATCCATTAATTTCTTTATTCTTTTTAAGGTTATAAACAAATTTAAGTACCCTTATTTTTTATAATAAAAAAAGGAAATGCTTATTTAATTATTTGTGAGTGTACGCAATTATTTTTAACTGAAAAGGTTCAGTTTTTAATTTAGTAATACTCTGAAATTATTGATGACGTCTGTTTTTACCAATGTTTTTCCTTAGAATTTGAAATAAAACTATTTTTTAAATGTTAAAATATTTTTACCTTACGAACTGCGTCAATTTTATCAATTTTTTTTTACATGATTTAAAACTTTAGTTACTCGATTTATTCTTAACGTGTTGTAACGATAAATTACATTGATTCTTTTAAAAATAAAGTGTTTTTATTTTTTTTATTTTAAGTGTGAAAAAGTATATTAAAGTCAATGACTACACTGACAATTTATTCATTGAAAAAAAAGTTAAAACAGTTATTTATTGATAAACAGAATTCAATTTTGAAAGAAAATGTGATGTTTGAATTCTCTTTATTTATTAATAAATAATTGTTTTTAACTTAAATATTTATTAATGAAAAAAAGACAAAACAAATACAAATCTTTCCAAATAATTGACGATGAATTGTGAAATGAACGAAATTGTTGAATCTCTAAAAAAAATTAAAAAAATTTGCGCTGTAAAAGTGAGTGATTGCTAATCCCACCTGGTTATTACAGAACGGGGCTACCATACTAATGAAAGTTCATCGTTAGTAGAAATTATTCAATTTTTTAAATTCTTTTTTTCGTTAAGTTCCTGGATCTCAAATTTGTCAATTTTTGGTTTATTTTCAAGATTATAAAAAAAATTTCTTGCGCTGATGATGCCACGTTCCTCTATAAAAGAGAAATATAATTATGTCGCATTTTTTATTTTTCCAAAAACTCTAATCATTAAAATCACATGAAATATTTTTTGCAATTATATTATTTTTTTGGTGAAAATATTGATTAAACAATGCTTTATTCAATAATAATATCGCTAATTCAAAAAATTAATTTTTCTTCGAGTTATAGTGATTTTATTAACACGGTATTTACTGGCCTATTTCGTAATATATACGAAATATTTTGAAAAAAAAATTTAATTGTTAACATCTACGATCCTTTATTTACATAAGTAACAGTTAAAAAATCATGCATTTTTTTTTAATTAATATATAAAAATATAACTTTAGTAAAGGTATATTTTCTTTTTAAAAAATAATACATTTTCACTAAGATTTAAAAAAAAATAATGGTTTCATTATATTCCGTGATTGTTGATTAATAAATATTGAAAATTTCAGTAAAATTGGTTGATTTCCTGAATTTTAGTGTATTTTTAAGTAAAGGGGGGGTCAAAATGTTTTTTCATTTTGGGAATCGGCCAGAGATTTTGCACGTACCTAATAGATGGAAATATTAATGTAAGACTCTAATTGTTTACATTCGTATATTTGTCTTAGCAATACACTTGATAGTACGATTTAGAAATAAAACATAGTAAAAATTAATGTTTAAGGTACAGATCCCCGTTAAACTACTTTTGAATCCTTAGAACACTTTAAGAAATTAAATAAATAAATAAATATATAATGCCCATTCTATATTTCGAAGTCGTAATCTGGCTAAATATGGAGGATATATTTCGCCGTAAATATAACCCCCTTAGTTTCGCATTTTAACTAGTGGCTTACTACTTGAGTGATGAATTTCTGGGAAGGTAAGCTTGTCTCAATATTGTTAGAAAGGGTTTACTAATAAATACTATATAAATTCCATATAAACACTTATGTAGAAGAAACTTTTTTAATAGTAGATTGAATGGACGGTTTGACACATTGAGACTAGCTCTATAATGATCTGCTTAAATGAATTTCGTACCATAAACATTCAGGTAACTTTAATAAAATAATAAATTATCTTCAAATAAACTGGAACTTTATAAATAAATTATAGTATATATTAAATATTTTAGCAAATATTACCGAATTAAAGTTTTTAAACTGATCGCACTAATTTTTTGGGGGGGAGATACTAGCTTTGAACAAAAAAAAAATTTTTTTTTAAATAAATTAATAAATAAAATCAAAATCAAAATGGCTGATTAGTTTGATCGTACACATGTGAGTATTTGCTCTAAAATTTTTGTTTGTTTTTTTGTTTATTTTCACCCTAAAATGAAACTGATGTATGATGTGGGTGTTTCTTAAGACACTCTAATCTAAGAACTCTTATTATTTGTGAACTTTTTCTGATGTTTTTGTAATGTTGCAGAGACGATATTGACATACAAATGTTGTTTGGCACAAAACAAATGAAACGGACCGTTAAATATATCTCACAAAAATTTGGAATTTTTGGAAATGTGAAAAAAATAAAAAATAAAATAAAAGTAATAAGACAAACCATGGTTATTGGAATATAATAAAAACTGTTCTATATTTTGCTCTGTTATCAATAATTGACAAACATTGAGCTGAATCTTCAAAGGAGACTACAAAGTAAAAGGATCTGATGATATATGATAATACATATATTGTCTTTAATAATTAATTATATATATATAGGAGACAGACATAAACAGAGGCTGAAGAGAGTCCGACATAGGAGACAAACTTGAGGTTGTTTCCCTTCTTTGGATTTGTAACCGACGGTACCGATGTTTTTCTAATCTTCTGCCATACATTTATGAATACATATTACGCTCTTATTCAAGCACTCTGCATGAGTTCTCTCCCACTAACCTTACATATATATATATATATATATATATATATATAAATCTAACTTTATAAATGTAGAGATAGGTATATTACCTAGTCAACGTTACCCAGAAGTAATTTCATTTTTGTTTCGTTTTTTTTTTGCTAAAAATTCTAAAGCCAGAAATGACTTTCTATTCAATGTTTAAAGGCTTTCAATTTAATTTTCGAATTTTAAAGGGTCACTAAATATTTTTTCAACTATTATGTTTACGAACAAAGCGAAGTGCATTGATATATATATATATATATATATATATATATATATATATATATATATATATATATATATATATATATAGATAGATAGATAGATAGATAGATAGATAGAGAAGTGGAGAAGGAGAGCTAGGTCGAGAGGGGGCACTCTGAATTCGAACCAAAAAAAAATCAAAATTGCCTCAGTCTAGAAGGATTTCTCCTTCACTGACAGAGGGCATAAAAGATAAAGTGCAGCATTAGAACAGATACTTCACTTTGCTGCTAGCCAAAATGCCAAAGTCAATGTGTTCGTGTATATAAACTTCTGAGTGAATTCGATAGTCTGGCTCTTCGATTCTAACCTGGAATCAGATTTTCAACTCGTCTAATGACACCAATGAAAATCTCCTAACTCAGCCACACGAGATGACAATCTATGGGAAATCGTTTACTTTTCCGTGTTGATTTAAGGTCCTGATATCCTATCCACCACTTGGACGCATCAACCGTGAATGAAGGTTCTGTCACGGTTGATGATGGATGGAGAATACATCATTAATTCGTTATGAACTTCACACCCGAAAATTGATTCAAGCAAGAATGACCAACAAAATCGCACTTCTATTTTATGTTAGCCACTTAACTTCGAAAAATGTCCCTCCCCCTCCCGCGCACAGATATGAATAAAGAACGCCAGTATCGATCCTAATAAAGTGACTTGAATTTGTATAGCAATAGGAATATTAGAGACGTCTGTCTGTCCGGGTCTTAATTACTTCTAGACTATGTTGTAAAAGGTTTTTGGTGGAGAAATTAATATTATTACCTTTGCCAAGGAAGTTATGTTTTCAGTCAAGTTTCTTTGTTGGTTTGTCACTATGTTTGTCTTTTTTTTTTTTTTTGTATACAGCCTAGCGCCGTATCGCTTAATCAATCGTCACCAAACTTGGTAAAATATCGGTGATTGTCTAACTTAGAACTAATTTAATTTTGGGATAACTAAGTCAAAGATCACGGTAACGATTACACTTTTGGCGATAACTCCGGTTCTGTTCATTATAGAGACTCACTATTTGGCCCATATTATAGCGCATGATGTTCGTATTTGAGATTACCTTGACTCGTGACCTTGAAAAGTTCGGTCATTGCCAACATTTTTCCGAATTTGATGTATGTGGCTGATATTCTTTGTTAACAGTAACGAACATGCAAAATGTCAGCCTCATCAGATACATTGCTTTTGAGATATCAACGTTTCCATGGCAACCAAAATGCTGCGTTATAAATAATTTTATGCTGTGATGCGAAGGTATGTAGCCTAACAGCTGACTTATATTCTTTATGTACATTGTTTTTCTTCGGACTATTGTCCTGGATGTTGATATTTAAATTTCTACTACGTTTCGGCTGATGCACTCTCTAGCCTTCTTCACGTTTATTGTTTATGTACTGTGATGTTTTTGCGGTATTTAAATATAATTTTGTTGTTGCTTTTACGTCCTGGTGTTTTTTATATTTATTTTATTTGAATGAAGGAAACCCGTAATTGAAATCCTTAACCCTGACTTTAATTACTCCCTTTTCATTGCAATAATACACTACAGGCTTCACTTACTGCCCCCCCCCCCACGAGGGGAGAGTTAAACATGATCGGTTTTGACTCTCGAGGATATACAGTTTCCCAAAAGTTAACATTCTGGATTTGGACAAAAAATTAAAAAAATGTTGCAGTCGAGAAGGATTTATCCCCTCTAATTCAGAACAGAACAAATCGTACACTTTTATTCCAGGCCCGAAAGCTAGAAAGTGCAAGAAAAGCTTCTTTTGAAATTAAAAAAACAAAAGCGAACTCAATCAGTCAGAAAAACAAACAAAAACAATGATGTTTTTTCAATAGGAAAATATGATTTCTTTCTACTTTCTGTTTTGCTTGCATATGGTAGATAGGTAGGTAGGTAGGTAGGTAGGTAGAGAGAGAGAGAGAGAGAGAGAGAGAGAGAGAGAGAGAGAGAGAGAGAGAGGCAGAAAGATATATTAGACTGGTGTTTTGGTCTATCTGTAGGGAATGCAATTGAAAACAAATATCAGGTTTAGAACAACGTTCCCTGGGATTGAGCGCTGGAAGCAGGATTACATATTCCCGGACGACACCGGATCTGCCTGTTAGTAGTATATAAATGTTATGCGTATTATTAAATTTAATAACGTGTCCCGTTTTTATTAAATGTATTACAAATGATACATCCTTTTCGTAGTAACTTAAAACATATTAAATGTATTATAAATGATATTCATATGTATATAAATGTATCGTTATTGTTATAACGGTCATTCGACAGAGAGCATTTAATTCAATAAAAAAAGCCAGCCATAATATGCAAAAGAAAAGATTTTCTTTATGGATTTACAGTTATGGGGGTTATCTTTTAATGGCGTAAATTACAATGTCATTGTATTTCAGAAATAGCTGAATAAAGCGCCTATAGCTACAACCTTTATTACACAAACATTCTTGAAATTCGTTAATTTCTTTTTTCTTCATTTTATTTCGGGAAGTTTTAAGAGATCACACGGCCTCTTCATGGGGCTAACCCTTTAGTTCGTTCCGAGTATTTATTTAAAGTACTTCTCTACTTCTCAAAACTTGAGTTAGTAAAACAGTGAATTAGAAGAATTTTTTCTTCTTCCTACGGACAAATGAACTATTTTATAGTTGATTTTTCTTGTGGTCTTTGCTTGGTTTTGCTGGATTCCAGGACCATAATTCATCTGGTCTGGTGGAGTATCCAACTCAGTGTTGCTACTTGTAGTAGCATCACTAGAAGAAGGTTCCCTATTCCTCGTATGGGCTAATTTGTAGGCATTGTTGGGCCTCGAATACTATGGTATTCGGGCCAGAGTTTACTTGTTGGGAGAAGTGTCCTCATGCCAGGTTGTCCTGGTGAACATCTGTACAGAGAGACCGAAAACACACGAGGATAGAGTCTAGTAGGGATGAGCTTGGTTTCAGAAATAATGTCAATTTCCAAGTCGTATGTAAACATGGAGACTGCAAGCGAGCTTTTGGAATCGGGTGAACCAAGTTCAAATCCTATCGCATCTAATTTGCGTAATTACATTATCTTACCGTTGTGGAAATTTTGAGCAGAATTTCTCCTCTGCTCAAATAGCTACCTGCGTTTAACAAATCGTTTGCAATTAATCGTGTATAATTGATATTGTAATTCAAAAATAGATAACCCCAAAAGGGTTGATATGCCGCAAAACAGGCGAAACAAATCAATCCATGTAAACTTGAATATGGGATGGTCACATCATTGTGGTTTCTTCATCATTGTTTTTTTTTACCGTTTATTTTCGACCCACGTGTGTACCCAAGAAAATAAATATCCAATATGGCGGCGCCCTTGATGGAGAAAAGTGTCCACCACGTGCGTCGCTATAAAACGGAATAAAATAGAATATCCAATATTCATATTTTACAGTAGTATTAAAAAGTATAAGAGGAATCTTTGTCACAATTTAGATATCAAGTGCTATCTTTTTTATTAATAAAATTCGAGTGGCGAAAATGCTTTTTAATTATGACTTCGGTTATATAACCTAGTATTAAACAAGGCTCATTTGGCATAATGGCGACAGTGTTCGCTGCTTGGCTGGAAGAACAGAGTTCAATCCTCGGTCGAGTCATACCAAAGATTAAAAAATGGTACTTGATGTCCTCTTATAATTTATTATGTTTATTTACCTTCTCTGCAGGAGGTTAGACACCACGTCAGTTGGATTTTAAAAAGCCAACGCACTAGTATTAGCGCACTGTAGCCTACAAAAATGCCCGAGCAGCCCCGTCGGTATTCCCCCGATTCAAGCGATAATCAATAAGAGAGAAAGTAAAGCCTGGGAGGGTAGATCTATGACTGAACAGTACCATACTTCAGTCCGACAGCAACAAAGCCACTGTATGGCTGATGGTTAAGGACGTATCACCGACTAGTATCTACCCCAGCTGTGCAAGGTAAGTATAATTTAGTATTTGTAAGAGGAATCTTTGTCAAAATTTAGATCGAGTTCTATTTCTATATGAGCGAACTGAAACAGTTTTAGGCTGCACTGGGTCGTACATTTTTACAGCGATGTCACCATTCGTTACAAAATAGCTGGAAAAGTTTTTGTAAAAGATTTAGATTACTTTTTTACTATATTTCTCGTTGTTTTGGAATTTTGAAAATGAGGATTGATAATTTGTATCATTTGGATTATTCGGACTACTGGTCTCATCTTGGATGTTATTCCCACAACGTTTTGGCCGATGCAAACTCTAACCTTCTTCAGGTACGTGTTTTTGAACTCAGGAATATTTATGTCGAACTAAGGAATCTGTACGGAATTTCGAACGGACCCTGTATTTAGTCCACAGGGGTGGCTTGTTCTCATTCCGTCAGCCATGACCGGGTAGAAGTTTTAAGTAATTCGTAATTGTATTCTTAGTATCGCTTTCAACCTCAAGATAACTGTCACTTCGAACTGATTATCACTTAGTACTTTTATCCGTTCCGTCACGTGCTCTTGCTAACATGTTTCTTTTTATTTAGTTCGATGTTTCTTAATTTATTTCTCTTTAATCGCCCCCATTTTAAGCCCCCTCCTTCCATATTCTTTCTTTAATACCTTATTTCTAGCATATTTTGCCCCTTATTCGCTCCCTTCTTTTAGCATCATTTGGGGTAATTGTAAACACAATTACAATTCTTTTGCGAAGTTTCTAACCACACGACATGTCCCTACTAAAAGTCAAGGTTCCCATAGACGTTAGGGCGGTTGAGAGACGCTGGGACGAAGCTTATTATTTTTTTTGTAAAATTATTTCCATTTTCATAGGGAAGAAAAAGCAAAAGACAAGAATCAAGAAGCGACGGCATCTCTAACATAATTATAATGGTGGACGTCGCCGCCATCTTGTATGTATGCGTGCGAGTGATTGCGCATGCGCCGGACTCTTGTCCGCCCTTCGACGGTTTCATGAACCCCGTGGGGGGTCACACATTATGGTCTTTAATGACTTGTAATATGAGACATCGCATTTCAGGGCCCCGCGGCTGTGTTACTGACAAATTATGCATTTCATTTTATATACGAGCGACGAGGAAACACGGCACTGGAGACTTTTTATGGAGTGGCTGCATGCGAATGCGAGGCGCCTCTGACAGCGAACACCAAAAACGAAATGGACGCTGGCTGCTGTCGTCTGTCCGAGCAATGGCGGTATCTACACGTAGCAAGAGTGTATAGTATCCGGGCGGTGTTGGAAGGCCGAAACAAAAGAGATGCAATAAAAAAAGAAAGATTTTTTCCTATAAACGAGCATGGTTGTTATATCAAGCGTAACGTTGTTTTGGTTATTGTTATTGTGTTTGTCGTTGTTGTTAAAACAGTGATAATTATTTTGTTATTTTTCCTTTCTCTTTAGTTCTTCGAACGTGTTCCTTTCTTTCATGTTTGTATGTTTTGCTATTAATTTCTGGTCATTCATTTCTTTTCATTCTTTCTATTCCTTAATTTCTCCTTTCTTACCGGATATTAAATGTTTTCTTCTTTTTTATTTTTATCTTGTTCTATTCTTTCTTTTTCGTCATTCACGACTTTTTTCTTTCTTTCTTTCTTTTTTCTTCTCGATCATAATTTTTTTTCTTTCTTTCGTCGTGGTAATCAACGGATTCTCCTTTTCCTTGTTGTCTTTATTTCCAGTAATTTAAGATTTCCCTTTCTTTTTACTTCTTAGTCCACATTTACTTGCCTCCCCATGAGGGCAGAGTTAGACACAAGATCGGATTTTAATATGGGGAAAATCCAGCTTCCCCAAAGAGGAATACTCTGGATTGGGGCAAAAATAAAAAAAAATTGCTTCAGTCTAGAAAGATTTCTACTTCACTGACTGAGGACAGAAAAGATTAAGTGTAGTATCAGAACAGATACTACACTTTGCTCCTAGCCAAAATTAAGGCAGTTTTTAATTTAGGTTGCTCAAGTATTTTTTCTTTATTTTATTCTTTTAATCCCCCATCCCCGTCGCGGTCACTCATTTTTTCTTTCTTTCTTTCTTTTCAACTTTTTAAAAACCATTCAAGGTTTTTACTGTTTTTATTTATTGTTGTTTCCATGGTTTGATTTGTATCCTGATTTTCTTTCTCTCCTTTCTTCCTTTTTCCTTTCTTTCTTCATTCTTTTCTTCTTTTTTTTTTGAATTCACCTTCTATCTTTACTTTTATTTCTTTTCTATTTTTCTCCGCCCTCTTTTTTCATCCAATCCTAAAAAAAAAATAACACTCGACTCTCTTTCTACCAGACAGAACAAATATGTTACCCTTTTATAAACTTTAGCAATCCGTGCTTACCCCAAAGAGCACTAAACCCTTTCTCCGCAATCGCTGTTCACATTTTTCTTCCTTTCTTTTCCGTTCTGTTTCTCGGACGCAAACATTTCCGTTTTTTTCTTCAGGTCCCTTGGGAAAAGTCCCTGCCCCGAAGATCAGTATTTCCCGCCATATTCTCGGAAAGACAACTGCAAAACCAATCTGGAAACTCAATACCAGACTCAATCCTGTTGATGAACGAGTCGAAAATAATTCTTTCCCAAGCGACTCGTCTGTCTTGGAGGCCAATAAATGCCGCGGCGTCAAGCGTCCGCCGAAGATGGTCGCTTCGCTAATTTACGAACTGTTTTGCAGTCGAGCAATGACAGATAAAGACATTGTTAACAAATTCTGCCTGTCATCAAAACCGAACAGCAATTAAAACGTAGAAATCACATTGTTTAGATGTGTTTCATGTGTTTACAAGGAGGTGAAATAATAATAATAATAATAATAATAATAATAATAATAATAATAATAATAATAATAATAATAATAATGACAACAACAACAACAATAATAATAATAATAATAATAATAATAATAATAATAATAATAATAACAATAACAATAATAATAATAATAATAATAATAATAATAATAATAATAATAATAATAATAATAATAATAATCAGCCGAAACATTAGGGAAGATCATTAAATGCGGAAACCAACCAATGAAACTAACATACGCTTATCAGACACATATAAATGGAAAGGAAAAACACACACACACACATAGGTGGTGGCGCTAGCTTGGCAGATACCACACAAAATTGTCGTGAAAGGTTAAGGAGGATTGAAAGACCTAGGATAGAGAGCACCATCTAGACCTCAACAGAGAGAGTGCTGAGAGTACTGGAACCTTGGGTAGGCTTAGTGTCACTCAAATTTCAGAGAAGACCAACGGTCGTTGCTAGCGAGAAATCAATGGTAAACGGCTGGTGCGTTGAGGCAAAATAATTTGCAAAGGTTATCGAAAGAGGTGGGGAGTGCTGGAAATCTGGGGAGAATTGTTATTTCTTAGACCACAGGAAATACTACGTGTTGTTACCAGTGATTAATAGCTGAAAATGTCTCGTGTGAAAACCCCTAGTGAGTAAATAATAATAATAATAATAATAATAATAATAATAATAATAATAATAATAATAATAATAATAATAATAATAATAATAATACACGGTGGAACAACATTAGTGGGCAATACAGAAATTGTCTCTGCGGAGTCTGGGATAACACCATTCAGACATCGAGTGGAAGGATACGAGAAATACTGGAATTACGAGAAGATTTGTTATCACACAAATTACAAAAAGAACCGGTAACCGTTATCAGAGAGAACTTAATGGTAAATGTCTGGTGAGAGAACACCAAATGAGTTGCAATGTTAATAGAAAGAAGCAGAGAGTATTGGAAATCGGAACCACCTGCTGTCACTCAGACTCCAAGGAACACTACCTATTTTCAGCAGTGATAGATGACTTCTAATAATCGTGTAATAACTCCCAGTGAATAATAATAATAATAATAATAATAATAATAATAATAATAATAATAATAATAACAATAATAATAATAACCATGATGCTGTGCAACTACATACTCAGAAAATGTGATGCTGAATACAAGTTTACAGACACAGAACAGAGAATAAACTACGTGATGTACATGGACGACCTGAAACTATTTGCAACAGCAAAAAGGAACTGGAAAAGCTGATAAATACGACCAGAATCTTCAGTTAAGACATTCAAATGGAATTCGGAATGGAAAAGTGTGCACTACTAAAAAAAAGGAAAACTGGAGACAACATAGGGCGTTGAGCTCTTCTAACCAAGAGGAGATGAGGGTGTTAGGCGAGCAGGATGGCTACAAATATTTGGGAGTTCTAGAAGCAGACACCATCAAATCTACAGAAATGAAAGAGAAGATTGGAAAAGAATATTTGCGAAGAACAAGACAACCCCGAGAAACGAAATTATATAGCGGAAATCTAGTAAAAGGTATAAACACCCGGGCAATATCGCTAATAAGATACTCTGGACCATTCATAGGCTGGACTAAAAAAGAAATCAGGCACTTTGACCAGAGGACTAGAAAATTAATGACCATGCACAATGCTCTACACCGAAAAGACGATACGGATAGACTCTACATGAAAAGAAATGAAGGGGGAAGAGGACTGGTAAGTATAAAAGAGTATGTGGAAAACTAAAAAAAAAGAGCCGGAGGCTAATCACCGCAGCAAAAGACAATGTTCCAACGGGAAACTCGGGAATCACCGACATCAGAAACCAAAAGACAAGAAAAGAAAAGTGGGAGAACAACAACTACATGGATACTTCAGAAGACTGACAAGAGAAGAAACCAACAAAAGTAGCTGGACATGGATTAAAAAAGGAAACTTAAACATAGAAACGGAATCTTCACTGATGGCTGCACAGAACAATGCGATTAGGACAAACTGCATTAAAGCTAAAATAGATAAAATCTAGGAACACAGTAAATGCCGACTGTGTGGACAAAAAGACGAGACAGTAAATCATATAATAAGTGAATTTAGCAAACTAGCCCAAAAAGAATACAAGAACAAACATGACTGTGTGGGAAAAAACAGTACACTGGGAACTGTGCAAGCAATTGAATTTCGAATACGCAAACAAATGGTACAAACATAAACCAGAAACAGTACTGGAGAATGAAAAACACAAAATCCTCTGGGAAATGGATACACAAACAGATAAACTCATACAAGCAAGGAGACCTGATGTTATTATAATCGACAAGAAGGAAACATTTTCAAAATCATAAACTTCGCCGTTCCAGCAGACACAGAGTGAAGATCAAAGAGACGGGAAAACGAAACAAATACACAGAACTAACCAGAGAACTGAAAAGAATATGGAGCATGAAGAAAGTCAGTATAATACTAATAATCATAGGAGCACTAAGAACAATCCCAAAAAACCTGGAGAAAAGACTGGGAGGAATTGGAATCAAAGGGACTATCGAAACCATAAAAAGGACGGCAATGATCAAAACAGCTGCAATCTTAAGGAAAATCCTTGAATGCGGAAACCAACCCACATAAGCTACAAAGGGTAACCAATTACAAGGAATTTACAAAAGGTAGAAAACAAAACCACACGAAGAACATCACAACACGAACCAAGGAACAGAAACTACAAGAAACATAACTTCATAATCTCCCACCCCATTCCAATAAATTACACCGATCTCAGCTAACACCACACAAAAATGAACCAAGGAACAGAAATTACAAGAAACACCATAAGCTCTCCCCCTTCCCTTCTCCCCCCCCCAAAAAGGGGGGAAATAAATAAATTAAATAAAAATTTAAAATAATAATAAAAGAAAATAATAAAAAAAATAAAAAAATGTTGTTTTTTTTAATGGTGCCGGCCTAGGCTGATACTAAACAAAATATTTGTAGAGGGTCGAGGAGGATAAGACCGAGGAGGGACAGCACAAACCAGACCTCCACTGGAAGAGTGCGGAGAGTGTTGGGACCTTGGGGAGGCTTATTGCCACCCAAATCCCAGAGAAGACTAATGGTCCTTACCAGCGAGAAATCAATGGTAAGAAGCTAGTGCGATATCGCAAGATTATTTGCGGTGGATATCGAAAAGAGGTGAAGGATACTAAAAATCTTGGGAGGCTTATTGTCACTCAGACCTCAGGAAGTACCACTGGTTGTTATCGATGAGCAATCACTGACGCTGATCTGTGTGAGAACTCCTAGTGAGTACAAATAATAATAATAGCAACAAAAACAATGAACGACCTGAAGCTATTTGCAAAAAGCAAAAACAAACTGGAAAAGCTGATAAACAAGACCAGAATATTCAGAATATGTACTGCTAGAAATGAAAATGGAAAACTGAATATAGCGGAGCGCATGGTACTTTCCTAATCAAAAGAAGATGAGTACACTTGGTGAACATGATAGCTACAGTTATTTGGGATTGCTCGAAGCAGACAACATCAAATCTACAGAAATGAAAAATGGAAAAGAATACATGAGAAGAACAAGAAAACTTTATAAAGAAAACTATAGAGTAGAAATCTAGTTAAAGGAATAAACACCTGGGCGGTATCACTAATAAGATACTCTGGACCATACATAGACTAGACCAAAGAAGAAGTTAGGCATCTTTAGCATAAGATGAAGAAACTAATGACCACGCACAATGCACTTCACCCGAAAGATGATACTGGCCGACTCTATGTGAATAAGAACGAAGGGGCAAGAAGGCTGGTAAGCATAGAAGACTGTGGAAGACACAAGAAATGACCTGGAAAAATACATAACTCAGAACACAGAAAGACTGACCACCGCAGCAAGAGACACCGTCAAAAGTAACAATACAGGAAACAGCGAAACAAGAAACAACAAAAAAAAACAAGTAAAGAAAAGCGGGAATAGAAACAGCTAGATTGACGATTCATGGGAATGACAAGAGAAGAGAATCACGAAAACACCTGGACATGGCTAAGAAAATAATACTTTAACAGAGAAATGGAATCGCTACTGACAGCTGTACAGAACAATGCGATGAGAACTAAGTACATTAAAGCTAAAATAGATAAAACTTACTAAAACAGTCAATTTATACTCTGTGGACGAAGAGACGAAACGGTAAATCACATAAGTGAACGCAGCAAACTAGCTCCCCAATAAAATATAAGAAAAGACACGCCTGTGTAGGAAAAGCAGTACACTGGGAACTATGCAAACGACTGCATTTTGAACATGCAGACAAATGGTACAGACCCAAACCGGATACAGTACTCGAAAACGAAAACCACACAATCCCCTAGGACATGAAGGAACAAACATATACACTCATTTCAAACAAGGAGACCGGACGTCATAATAATTCACAAGAAGGAAAGAAACTGCCAATTTGTAGATTTTAACGTCCCAGCAGGCGACAGGGTGAAGATTAAAGAGACGGGAAAACAAAGCGAATACATGTAGCTTGCCAGAGAACTGAAAGGAATATGGAACATGAAAAAAGTCAATACAATACCAATAAGCATAAAAGCACTAGAGACAGTCCCGAAAAACCTAGAAAAAAGACTAGGGGAAATTGGAATCACAGGGAAGACTGAGACTATACAACGGAATGTAATGATGAAAACAGCTGAAATTTTAAGTTAAATCTTCGAATGTGGCAACCAACCCACATAAACTACGAACACTAACCAGCCATATAGAAACGGCAACAGATATAAAACAAAAACATAAAAGGAACAGCAAGAAAACTGAAACTGCCAGAAAGGTTATAAACTGCCCCCCCCCCCAAAAAAAGCATCATCCTAGGCTGATACCACACAAAATAATTGTGAAGGGTTAAGGAGAATGGAAAGAGCGAGAAGGGAGAGCACTAACCAGATTTCTACTGGAAGAGTGCAGAAAGTACTCGGAACTTGGATGGGGAAGTCCTTATTGCCACCCACATCCGAGAGAAAACCAATTGTTGTTTCCAGCGAGAAATTCATGGTAAGCGGCTGTTGCAATAACACAAAGTCATTTGCAATAGTTACTGGAATCTGAGGATACTTGTTTTCACCCGAACTCCAGGGAACACCACTGGTTATTATCAGTGAGTAGTCACTGATGATGACCTGTGTGAGAACTCCTAGTGAATAATAATAATATTAATAATAATGGAGATTTGTTATCTGTCTGTCTAAAGCAGAGACTCGTCTATGACTTTTATTAATATTGTACGATTGTACTATCTTTTAATGCTGAATTCATGGTGAGGGTGGGGGTAATATAGTGTATGTTAAGTTGTCATTAGACAATCCTCCCAAGTATTACCTCCTGTTTTATAGGAGCGGGTCGCGTAGTATATGTTCGTTTGTCATGATACCATCCCCCTAAGCATCATCTCCCTTTGGAGAGAGGGTTAGTATAGTATATGTTCTGTGGTAATGATATCGTCCTCCCAGAGATTTCCTACTCCCTTTTCGGGGGAGAGGTAGTGTAGTATCTATTCTGTTGTCATGATATATCTTCTCAGGTATTATACCCTCTTTTGAGGGTAGTGTAGTATCTGTTCTGTATTCATGAACAAATCGTGCTCTTGAAATGTAACTTGAAAACGAGATTTTGGAGGAGTATTGCTATTTCGCAATGAATATCCTCCCAAGACTTTATGAAGAAGTATAAGGTGTCCTTATCTCATTTGCGACGACATACTTATGTGAATCTATCTATATGTTATTAAAAGGTATGGTGTTTTTTGAGTTTGTTTGTTCGTACTTAATTAGACACATGTGATTGGTATAGGAAAAAAGGAATAGGCAGAGTACACATTACTTAATCAGTGGTACTACAATGCCAATACCCGAGTTCGAATCTCATGTACGTCTAAAATAATTTTTTTAACTGGATACGTGTTTTAGAAATTTTAAGGAAATTAACACAGCATAATAACAGAAAAAACATTATATAAATATATTTTTATACTAAGAGAACTTTTTTATAATCTGCAAAAAAGTAGACATAAAGAGTATTCCACATTAATGTAAAGTGAATTATTTTTGTTTAAAATATAATCTCTAAAGTTTTTATGCTAATAAAAACAATACGTAAATACAATCATCTTAGTGACTTACTCTCTGCTGCAAATACTAAATAGCGTATTTTTTCCACAACATTTCACGAATATTTTCTTTCGTATTTGCTATAAAGCGGTGGAAGCTAGGTAAAGATGGACATTGATATATCCAGGTAGTGTAGCAACGCTGATCAAGGAAAAGCTATAAACTAGTATGGATTTAGTTTTCCTTCGTCAATTAAGTCACACTCTAGAAATCGCCTGAATCCACAGGCAGACATGCAGATCGCTATCAGCAACAAAATACCACGTTTTGACAGAAACCATAACCAAGAAACACTAACAAAAAGTCATTAGATATAAATTCTACATATTTAAATGTTCAGGCTGTTCATAGATACGTCATCGACAATCAGTTTGACAAAGTTTAGGCCATTTTGAAGCTTGGTAGCCTTTTTTCTGTTGGTTTGAGATATGGTTGTGTGCAGTTCTACGAGGTCCACCATCCCAGGTTTTAACGTCTCGCGATATGAGAATTTGATAATTTAGTTTATTTATAATCCCCTGAGGCGCTCCTACCGAAAAATGCTGACGGGGCTGCTCAGGTATTTTTTATGGACCAAAGTTAACTTCTTCTAATGCGCTGGCTTTTCGATCCTCACTTTCCGACCTTGTGTTACATCTTCCTGCGATGTTGTTGGTGGGGTAGGGTAAATAATAGTTTTGAGCAAGTTTTTTTTTTTTAATTGTTTGATTAAGCGACATTTAATGAAAAGCTTATTTTTGTGTACTTTTAATAGTTGAATTTCTTCTAACGGTTTTATTTATTTTTGACTTTTCCATGTCATTCAAAATTAACGTAAATAAGTTTGTAACGCAAATTTAGTATAGATGTCATTCTTTATTATTGCATGGATTATTATTAAGGTTGTCGGGGACGCGAGAACGTAAAAGTTTTCTAGGAGTGCTAGGCATAAAAAAGGTTTGGAACCACTGATCTAGTGTCGCATGCCTGTGCAAGAGATCAACACTCATACTATAATCGCTGGCACACGTGATATTGGTGCGTGATTGAAATATTTAAAACAAACAAACGTTTGCGCACCAATAAAGACGTTTGGTCGTTGTTCTAAGTGGCAGGGCTTCGTAAGGTAATTTGGCTTTCTCACCAGCCAACTGATTGAAAAGCGCGAACGCAATTCTTTATATAACAACTGGAAATAGGTGCAAGGCTCCAGGAGAGATTGTTTCTGATTGGTTAAATCTAGACATAGTGAACCAATCAAAATTGTGCAAAATATTCAAAATGTATTGAGACGGACGTTATCAAAGACGGAGTAATCAAATCCAGTATTGTGAGAATGGTGGAATAATTTTGGAAGAAAACGGTAAAAAAATCTATAGTACTCTAGTAACAACCACACATGTGAAATAATAATAATATCAAGTGGTGATCTAAATTTTAAGGCCGATAGTAGCTTTGATGGATTTTCGGGTGAGTATGTATGTATGTATGTATGTGATAAAATGGAAAAAGGAAGTACTAAAATTCAAGAACCTGTCTCAACGTTGCGCCCAACTGTTACGAGGAATCTATAACAATATTCGCTCAACTTCACTCTTGATAAAGCCTTCGTAAAAGTTTGGCGAAACGTTGATATGGATTTTTGAGTTTTAGATGTTCCCCTTTACAGTTTTATTTCATTCCGTCAGATTTATTTTATCCTTTATTTGTCATGTAAGTATATATGTGTTATGGTGTGATGGTGACCTATCCTATTTT
Organism: Sepiola atlantica; assembly: GCA_963556195.1. Lineage (NCBI taxonomy): Eukaryota > Metazoa > Mollusca > Cephalopoda > Sepiida > Sepiolidae > Sepiola > Sepiola atlantica. The sequence goes on along the minus strand of OY744516.1, from coordinate 32,018,379 downwards.
GTGACTATATGGACACTTCTAGACATTATATATAGACGAGCTTACGAGGTAGGACGAGCAGTCTTGCTGTAACATACTATTCTGTATTTCTTTAAATACACACTCTTGTAAATATACCACCGTGTTGTCTTATCTGAAAATCCAACATCGCCAGTTGTAGTAATGGGTATGTTGTATTCGACATAAGTCCAAGTGTTTGCTGCTAGTGTTCTGTACGACATAAGTCCGGGTTATGTTGTGTCCGAATAATTCCTCGTTCCTCGTCGCCAGTGCTGTGGCCTTGAAAGGTCAATAATAAATACATAATGTTTAGAAGAGTCCATATAGTCACGAAATAAGGTAGATCACCATCACACCATAACAGTATGTATGTATGTATGTATGTATGTATGTATGAATGTATGTATGTATGTAGTGATTTAAATGTTAATGCCGAGAGTTGGATTTCCAAGTAAGGTCAGTTACTTCTGTTGAATCAGCGGATCCCATAGTGATATCAAAATTAAGTGTTCTGTTTTCCTGGTCCATAATTTGCTCTCATACTCAATAATATTTCTTCTAATTTTTTTATATCGATATCTAATCTAGTTACATTAGTTATGGGACATTCTTATTGCTTCATCAAGAAGTTCATGTGTTACTAAAGGATACTATCAATCTATGGCATACTGAATGGATTTATGTTTGGTTATATTATACAAGGATATATTGAAGACAGGATGAAACAAACAAATCTTCGATTGCTTATTTTAGTTCTTTCCAGCTTATCATCAATCCGGCTCTCTGCATTGCCTTAAGCCTTCTTAATAAATTTATTAATATTTATAAGCTTTTTAAAGATGTCAATAATTAAATGCTTGGGCGATTGTAAAGGGTTTCCAAGAGACGAAAAACAATCGAAATAAAAAAAATTCAACAAATAAGTGTTACCAAAGCTAATAAACGTTTCTTTTCTACATACCCGGATCATTTTTTTTGTGTTTAAAAGTAGTTTTAAGTGATTTTTATTGCATATACTATTTTATTTAAAATATTATCTTTTGAACTTTCTGAGGCAACATGGCCGACCACATCCTATGACTCTACTCTTCGGTTATTTCCGGAAAGTGTGGTTAAGGTCACCAAAAAAGCAGCTGAATAGTTGTTTTTATATTAGTTTGTAATATAATTGTTCTATGTATTCGCTCTGATGAGCCCTTGTATTTTGAGAACTGCACAATGGAGATTAATCTGTTGTATTTCTCTACAGAGGCGACACAGCTGTAAGATGTACGAATAAGAAATAAAAAAGTTGAATATTTCATTTTGAGTATCTCTCTTTTACAGATCAGATATAGCTGATGAGCTATACGACAAATGACAACCGGCAATTTTTTGCCAGCCTCCGATTTAATCGCGAAACTTTTGGTATCATGAGACCTAAACTTCTGTAAAATAACACACACACACACACACACACACACACACACACACACACACACACACACATATATATATATATATATATTTTAACATACTTCACCCCAAACAAGGCAGGCCGCCACTGTAGACGTAAGGGGCTACTGAGAAAAAGAAAGGGGGAGAAGGTAGGGGGCGGTCAACCTAGATTGGGATCTGCGCAGCGAGGTGTCTGTTTACATTAGTTTTAAATTTCTGCATGTCTGTACTGTTGGGGAAACAGGGGACAGGAAGGGAGTTCCAGAGGCCAGCAGTATGAGGAAAGAAGCTATTTGAGTAGAAGGTTCTCCGACATCTGGGGACCTCCACAGTGAATGAATGAGATTTAGTTGATTGTCGAGTTAGTCTAGTGAATTTACGTAGAGGGGGCACCAGAGTAGCCAATTCATCGGAGCATAATCCATTGAAGTATTTGTAAAACAAGCACAAGGATGCTACATTGCGGCGATGAGACAGATGCTGGAGCTTGGTTAACAGTGAGGGACCTATTAGGTTGGCGATTCTTTTTTGGACCTTGTCAAGGAGGGAGAGACTAGTAGATGATGCACCAGCCCAGATGTGACAACAATACTCCATGAATGGGCGGATGGTGGCTTTGTAGAGATACAGGATAATGTCAGGTGTGAAGAGTTTACTAGCACGGTAGAGGAAGCCAACTTTCTTTGCGGCAGCCTTGGCAATGTCTTCAATGTATTTGTTTCAATTCATGTTACCTGTGAAAGTTAGGCCGAGGAGATTGAATGATGAACTCTCAGGTAGGGTGTTATTTGCCATGACAATCGGTGGTTGAAAAGTTTCCTTGTAGTTATTGAAGGAAAGGCGTTTTGTCTTTGCGGCATTAAAAGTTACCAACCATTTATGACCCCAATCCACTACAGCCTGGAGGTCATTTTCTAAAGATTCAGCCATTGCCTCAGATATGATTGCGTCGGTTTTGCCAACATGGCGAGAGTAAAGGGTGGTGTCATCAGCAAATAAACCAATCTCAGACTCTATGCCATCAGGGAGATCGTTGATATAGATCAGGAACAACAAGGGTCCAAGGATAGATCCCTGGGGTACACCAGCATTTATGTCATGTTGCTTAGATGAACGGCCATCGAGGACAACCTGGATTTTTCTTTTGTCTAGGAAGGATCTAATTATATTAAGTAATTGCCTAGTAATACCGTATGATCGTATTTTCAGGAGGAGCCCTTTATGCCATACCTTGTCAAAGGCCTTGGATATATTAAGCGCTACTGCCCTAGCTTCACCTACCTTGTCGAGTGTATGATACATGCGTTCAGAGATGACCGTTAGGATGTCTGCAGTAAATCGTGCTTGTCTAAATCCATACTGGCGGTCAGAAAGGAGTTTAGCATTAACTAAGTGTCGTACTATCGCTAGATTGATTAAGGATTCAAAGATTTTAGCAAAGATCGGCAGCAAAGATCGGCAGCAGACTGATTGGGCGATAGTTCTGGGGATCGGTTCTATTTCCAGAATTCTTGTAGACTGGTACCACAGAGGCACTTTTCCAGCTATCGGGGAAGCAAGATTCAGCTAGACACTTATTGTAGAGTTTGGAGAGGACAGGGGCCAGTTCAGCAGAGCATGTCTTTATTACTATTGTAGGTATAAGATCAGGCCCACAAGCTTTGGAGGTGTCAAGGTTTTTTTATGATGTCTCTAACCTGGGATGGGGTGATGACCAGGTTATCAAGTGTGACTTCGGTCAGCAAAGAGAATTTGAGGAGGGGGTGGTTATCTGAGTTCAAAGTAGAGTTATATATATATATATATATATATATATATATATATATATATATATATATATATATATATAATGGTTGTTATTGAGCTTACTATTATTTTTAATTGTTTCACTTCTTAAGTGTTTAAGATGCAGAAAAAATTATTACATAGAAACCATTTGGGTGATAAAAATCGTACATATTTCTACATAGAGCGTATTGGCCCAGTGGTAGAACGCTGGACTATAGACATCAACATCGAGGGTTCGATGCTGATGACGTCTGTGAGCCAGAAACACATGTCCATGGATTACTTTTATTTACGTAAAAAATGAATATATATATATATATATATATATATATATATATATTAATATTTGTTTGTATTTTATGTACATATGTTTTTATCTCTCCATCAGTTTAAATTTGTTTTATACATCTCTATCTTTTCACCTAATTTCTTACCGATATGATACCCCCTTCTGTCTTTGCAATCTTTCATCTCTCTTCCTATTTGTAGCAATTGTGTTCGCGTGACGTCCTTTCTCAGTCTGTACGAAATATCGGAAAACGTGTCAGTCAGTCCACGTGATCGCCGTTAGATGAAGCGAACAATAGACACTAGATAATAATGGATGCGGCTCTTTCTTTTTTCTTCTCTGATCCAGGAAGCCGAACAGACAAAGCCCCGTATATGTGCTGATTGCAATTAGATGTCGTTCGACACACAGACTAACAGATGGTCAGTGAAGCGGAAACGGATTTAACTCCCATCCCCCACGACCCAGCGACTCTTGCAGACGCTTCACCAAGCTTTTGACTGACACAGATTTTAATCATTTTTTCTTCCCCTCTTTTTTTTTTTGCAGATGGAACAAATATTTTGACTGTTTTCTATTTCAATTTGTTCGTCGCACGCAACTTTTACCCGAATCCTCAACCGCAGCTATTTAAATCCACGAAACAAACACGTACGTAAATCACACCTTTTACTGTGGGATTTAGCAGCCATCTCTTTTTTATTATTGGATTCTTGTTTTAGGCCGACTGCTGGTTCTGGTTCTGTTCATGTTCTTCACACACAAATCTTCTTTCTTCATGTTATTGTTGTCGTCCTTCTTCTTCTTCTTCTTCTTCTTCTTCTTCTTCTTCTTCTTCTTCTTCTTCTTCTTCTTATTATTATTATTATTATTATTATTATTATTATTATTATTATTATTATTATTATTATTATTCTTCTTCTTCTTATTCTTCTTCTTCTTCTTCTTCTTCTTCTTCTTATTCTTATTCTTATTCTTATTATTCTTATTCTTATTCTTATTCTTATTCTTATTCTTATTATTCTTATTCTTATTCTTCTTCTTCTTCTTCTTCTTCTTCTTCTTCTTATTCTTATTCTTATTCTTATTATTCTTATTCTTCTTATTCTTCTTATTCTTATTCTTATTCTTATTCTTATTCTTATTCTTATTCTTATTCATATTCTTATTCTTATTCTTATTCTTATTCTTATTCTTATTCTTATTCTTCTTCTTCATAACTATCATAATCATCATCTTTCTTTTTTCGTTTTTTAAAATTTAAATTAATTATTATCAGACCTCTAATCTTACCTTTCTTTTCATTTAAATTCTAATTGTTTTCTTAAAAAAATATATCAGTTAAATTGCATCTAAAGTTTTCGTCCAACAGATTTATTGGTGTTTCCTCTTCCAATTTGTGTACTTATTTGTGTTTTATTTTAACATGATAATCTTTTATCATTGCTTTGTTTTTATCTTTTTATCTTCCTTTAAAAAAAAAAATGTTGATCATAACTTACCAAGGCCACAAGCCACTCGAGGATAAGGGTTAGTGGTATGTAACGATTGTCAGCCTAAATTGACCAATCCTCTTCCTTTGCACTTTATTTCTTTCTTCCTTCAGGGTGGTTCAGGTGGTCGGATTACTACCGAATTGCACTATGGAATCCGCAAACCGAGCTCAAATCTAGTCAAATCTATTACGTTTTATTATCCATTGTCCACGGCTATATCATGTTGAAACATTGGAGTTAAGCAATGTTTAATCTGGTCAGTACGTAAATGGGTGGCAGCTTCGAAATCCCAGGTGGAAATGTTGGAAACGTTACTGGTACGGATTGTAGACTTGATATGATGTGTTAAAATTCCACTATGACTGTAAAAGACACTTTCTTGGTGAATGTATGACCCCCCAACGCGCCTTCGATGGGAGTAAGATCATATTAAACTACACTATCAAGCCTCAGTAGAGCAAATTGCTTAGGCGGAGGTAACCTTCACAAAAACAACTGTCATTCTCTGCTTATTTCGACGTTGATTCTAGCCGTTTTGCATTTCAACAGGGCCGGGTGACGAGAAGTGCGGGTAAGTATTATGCAACCTTTGCATCACTATAAAATCCTATGCGCTCGGACACCCTTTCAGAGGTTATCCATTATCTTTCAAGGCGAAAGGAGATCGAAATAATTTATGCATTCATACCGTTGGAAACAGTACGAAACCTTGACCCTTGACCTTTAGGCTTGGAACAAAGTGTTGCATCTGTTCTGATACTATATTTCATCTTTTCTGTCTTCAATCAGTTCTAGATTGAGATAATTTTAATTTTAGTCCGAATCAAAAGTACCCCTTTTTGGGGAACTAGATTCCCCCCATATTAAAAACCAACCTTGTGTCTAACTAAAATAGAGCAGAAAGTTGACCTTGGGCTTACTTTCGACAGCCTCGTAACCCTCGCTTCATTTTTGTCCTTTAGTCCTCACATTTCATGAGCGATGTTTCTGACAAAGGGGGAATAATTGCTGTTGTCTTCGTTGGAATCTATCCATCTTAGACTTATCGTTGACTAGTTTTTGACCTTACAGTAGTAGTATTTTTTTTATAGCTCCTTACATCAAGTGGTTTCATGTCTTGTCTGGAGCGATTTCCATAAAAATGAACAAAAAAAAGAAACTTTGCACCTGTCGAAAGACAAGTAACTAGGGAATTCCTCTCATATTTGTATAAAATAGCAGATCGTTTTTAATGAATTAATATGCATTTTCGGTGTTAAATGACACCAACGTGTTGTGAAACAGACACAAACTCAATCAATGAGTTGTTTACAATAGATATTGTATTTCAGTATCAAGTGCACCTTAAATGGTGAATATGCCTAACTTCTAAACGCAGACCCTACAAAACCAAAGCGAAAATCTATAATGAATATATCCTTCTGGTAGTCTTATACGAACTTAAAAGTGTCAACTAGACTGTAAAGTTGTGTCAGAAAATAGAAACTTTCCAAAGTATTATTTACTCCTCTCCAGGAGTTAGGCACAAGGCCAGTTTTATCCTACTCCCACAAGTAAGATGTGACCCAAGGTCGGGTCGGAAAGTGGGGGTTGAAAAGCCAACGCTCGAGAGGTGAGCACTCTGACCATCAAAAATTGCCTGGGCAGCCCCGTCGGCATTCCCCGGTAGGGGCGCTTAAAGCAGTAAGCAATTAACTTACTCCTCCCCAAAGAGAGGAGGCAAAGCCTGGGAGGGTGGACCTCCTAGAACTGCACAGGACAATCCCATAGACCGGCGTAAATCAAGGCCCGAAGGCCAAGACAATACCGGTCTATAGGGTGCAGTATCCATCGGAACAGATACTAACTTTCCAAAGTCACTCCATGCGCTTCATTACTGATCATAAACTATCCGATCACATCAGTATCGCAGAGTTGCAAACACTCACTGGCATCCCGTCAATGTCTTCTGTCATCAAATGTAAAGTCTTTAGATTTGTTTAGTCACGTGTTAAACGTTCCAGAGTTGGGGGTATGCAAAATATGCGTTGAAGGCATCATACAAGGAAGCCGGTCGAAAGGTAGACAAAAGAAAAGATGCATAGACAACGTTTTTGAATGGACAAACATGAACATAAATCAAGCAAACACCATAGCCTAAGATCGTAGGGCTTAGCTAAAACTTAGCCATGTTAGTGCTGATTCTGCAGCTAGCGGAGAACATGTTTAATAATAATGCCATAAAACAGACAAACTAATCAAATACTTTTGTTTATCTTTTACGTCAATTCTTTCTTTCTTTTTTATTAATCAACTTTGTTTTTCTTTATCTTCAAATCCCTTTTCCTAATAGTTTCATTTTCTTACCCCGAAATCTGTTCCTATTGTCACTGATGACAAGATTATCGTTGCCGAACTTCTTAAAGTCCTATAAACAGTTTGCTTGCAGTTTTTAATTCTTTTTGACGTTTTCATCTTTAAATCGAAAAGAACAAAAACTCTTAAAAATGTGCGTGTGGCTAACCACGAAAGAATAATTTCACAAATAAAAATCGCACAAATAAAAACGAAACGAAAATAAAAAGAACAAAATAAACTATCAACGTTGTAAACAAACAATTGAGGACAAAATTGAAAAAAAAGGTAATTACTAAAAAAATATCATGAAACTAATCTCAAACACAAAAAACGGCGCCCCCTAACCAACCCCATATATTCGCTGAGTTGAGAAATTCCAATTCTTTAATCTTCTTTTATTCTCATTTTATTTTAGCAGTAAACGACATAATTCCCCCCTTCCACTCCTTCGTATCCCCTCGACCACAAATTGGGACATCTTCGCTCTTGTCGTCAATGGGACAACCCGCATTGTTTCCCCGTCCCTCATCTAAACCGTACGTCTTTGTTTCAATAAATGAAACAAGACATTTAAAATCAAGAATCAAGTTAGAAATTAATTCTTAAAAACAAATCTTTTCCGTTTGCGACGGACGAATTCTTATCCATGTGCAATTTTGAAGTTCTCTTCTTTGTTTTTGTCCTTATTCCTTTGATTTTTTTACACAGATTTTGTTTGCAAGATGAGAAGCAAATAAGATTCGGCCTCGGGAAGAAACAGAAATCAATTTCAAATCCGTGGGTCAAATCCGTGGATCAAATCCGTGGGTCAAATCCTGATGCTGGTTTTACAATACTCGTACAAACCAGGAAAAAGAAGGAGAATAAAAAAAACGCTTTCGATGAAAATTAAACGACCATAAAAACTTATAAGAGTAAATCTGTAGATGAAAAAAACAAAAGAGAAAACATTAATTCTATTCGTGAATTTATGGATAATAAGAATAATAAATATTTAAATGGTTGATATTTTGTAACGCAATGCAACTCAATTCAGAAAAACTACATTTCTTAAAGAAAAAAAACACAATAATTAACCTATATTAGTTTTTGGATGATTATTATTATTATTTGGGTTATTTGGGCTACTGTTCTCATTTCGAGTGTTATTCTCACGACATTTCGGCCGATATAACCTCGGACCTTCTTTAGGTGCGTCATATCGAACTCAATAACCTTTATGTCCACATGGACTCGTGGGGTAACGAATAAAGTGCTAGGTAATAATCAGCTTCTGAGGGTTGAAGGTTTAATCCTCAGTACAGGTTTTACTAAGATTATACTTAAGAATTACTTTAGACTTGCTACAGATAGATGTTCATATTATGTGATCAGTTTTATATTTGATAAAGAAATAGGCTAGCATAAATGACCTTTGACTTTCAAGATTGTTAACAGAGCCTGCCAATAAATATATTTGATTATGTGGTCTTACAAGAAAGTCCAAATGTCAGGATTAGGTTTAACTTACAATCCGAAATGAAAAATAAAAGGAAGAATCAGAGCTTCGTGGCATCAAAACAAGAAAAGAAAATAAGGATTTTTATTTCCAAGTTATGAGTAGAGATGTTTAGGGATTTTTGAGACGAGGATTGATAAATTGTATTATTTAGACTACTATTCTATTCTTGGATGTTTTTCTCACAACGTTTCAGTCCATGTAGTCTTTGAAATTCTTCAGGTGCATCTCGTTGAACTTGTGAATCTATCGAACTGAATCCTTTATTTAATCTATGAGGTAAATTGTTCTTGTTCTGTCAGCCATGACCTAACCCTAACCCTAACCCTAACCCTAACCCGATCATGGCCGACAGTACAAGAACAATCTACTCTCATGAATTAACTAAAAGGTTCAGTTTGGAATTCCTTACATATTGCCGAGTTGAATATATAAATGCTGAATTCGACAAGACGCACTTGAAGAATGCCGGAAGTTATATCTGTCGAAAAGTTGTGAGAACAGAAACATTCGGAACTATTGAATATGAATAGTATTATAATTACATGCTATCTAAAGATTCAGAAGAGTTCGTTTCAGGAAACTATTTTCTATAAAAGAGTTCACTTTTCAACACATGTTGGCAATGCCTTAATCTAACGAAACAGTATTCAGGAGATTATGCTACATTTGCAAGCGTAGTTAATAAGGAATCTGAAAAATTAAAGTTCAGCGAACTTACCCCGAAAACTTTCAAATATTTAATATTTGTGCAAGGTATAACGTCTCCCAGTGACACTGAAAAAGGTCACATCTACCAGGACCGGCGGGACAGTTATAAAAGGCTCTCCTAAAAAGTGGGGGGCCGGTTAAACACATGCATATATAACTTTATTATTGATGACCGTAAAGGGGGGGGGGAAGTAAAAAAAGGGGGGGGTTGAGCCCTCCTTGCCCCCGGTGCCGCCGTCCATGTCTACTATAAAAATAGAACAAGATTATTAATTAACCTTACAAAATATAGCGGACGAATGTCAATGAATGATAAATCTACGCTATTACACTGTAGAAATTTATGAAAGACAAGGTAAAACAGATAATCTATTATATTTACTTTTGTTATTTTTAATCAAATACATTTATATAAAAATGTATTTTAAAAATAAAGAGTGCCATCATTGTAGAAATAAAAGAAATAATTTATCACACTTTATAAAAGAATAGAGAAAGAAAACTAATCCGAAATTAAAAAATATTGTTAACTCTACAAAAGCAGACACCACATCTACTGCGCTAAAAAGAAAATTTGCAAATATAAATATGAAATACACAAATGCCGATAACAGATAATTTGGTACTTCTATCGATCCTGACCTAATTTTCGTGAACTTCGCGTCGGCAGCTTCCAGCATGCTATGTAAACACCCTAGAGATGACGAGCCGAATGGTGGCAGAGAGATGCCGTGCGATTGGCCAATCAAGTATCAGTAACCAGACGACAATTTCCCTAATCAATATTTAAATTGATTAACGACGCAAACAGTTGTTCAAAGCCAGTCCATGTTATTTATTTCGTGTTAAATTAAAAAAAAGTAAAATAAAAGTCCCCCCAAAGAAACGATACAAAAAGCGTTAAAAGAAGCCCAAATAAAAAGAAAGAAAACATACAAATCAGCAAACCAATGCTAATTACTTTGAAAATAAGATTGCTTAATAAATAACTAGTAAAGATAATTATTGGCGCTAAATATGTTATAGATGTCATATATGAACAAATATATAAGCTGAATGCATTCGTCATGGACCAATCCTGAAGCCCATTCGAAACAGACTGGACAGAGTTATTTGATTTATGGAACTTTCCAAAAAAATCGTTTGGCAATAACGTAAATACAATTTTTAAAAAAAATGCAGAAAATTTTAATCAAGTTTTCCCGATATTTTCTTTCTGAAGAATTAGGAATGTGCTCAAAGGCAAAAGTGATATTTGCATTGAAACATGATGTACAATAATTTTGAATTCAAAAAGACAAGTATCCGTTTGCAGCTGAAGAAATAATTGAAAAAGAACTAGACAATTTAGAAGGAAATTGGAATTCTCAGTAAAACAGACTATAAGGCTTAACTGAGTCCCACAGTTTATGTAAAAAAACACCAACAAAATTCAGATTTTTACCAATTATTCAAATTGAATATCGATTTTTAAAAATGTTACAATTACCCATTACCTAGTCCTGAAGATATATTTTCAAAGTTAAATTTAGGAAAAATGTTATACAAAAATCAATTTATCGGATACGTAGCTGCAAATTCCATTAGAGAAATGTTCCGAATTATTAATTATACCCCCCCCCACACACACACACACACATATATATATATATATATATATATATATATATATATATATATATATATATATATATATATATATATATACATCTTTTGGTATAAAAGCAGAGCTAGGAATCGAGTTTATTTGTGTAAAGTATTTTTTTAAACATTGGGGCAATTGTCCAACAGAAAAAAAGGTGTGAAAAAACAAAATAAATAATCAACAAATAACTGTTACCAAAGGCAATAAAGTTACTGTTCTACCTACCTACCTTCCTATGTTTCTGTTCTTGATAGTTTTTTTAAGTGTTTTTATTGAATTTTAATTATTCGTCTAAATCCGATCGCGTTATACTTCCATTTTCAATATAACGCATACGGATATCCCTGAAATTTATTGTTCGTCTTTTGGAGTGAAGAAACAAAAAAATAATAAACAAATAAACTGTCTCAAACGTCCTTAAATGTACTTTTCTACTTAATTGAATGGAGTAAAAATAATTGACGTAACCCCCACTCCCCCAAAAAATCAAACTTCGTAGACGGTCGGCGAACGACTGTCAGCTATCTTCGTTTTTTAGTATAACATAATATATTTGACCGAACGTTTTAATTTAAATAGACAAATAAACGCTTTAAAGTACTTCAAAACGCAAAATATAGGCTAGTAGTTAGAAAAGCAACGTTATTGCGTTTGGTAACAGTTATTTGTTTACTATTTGTTTTTGCGAACCTTATCGTTCCATTGGTTATTCATGACAATCGTCAAATGCGGAACATCAATTGCTCAAATAAAAGAATAATAATTCCTGAGTTATTTAAAATGGTTACTTTGTGTTAAAAACACAATTATTATCTGTATTAAAGAAAAATGAAAACAAACTAAATGACGATTTTTAAAATATCATCATCATCATCATCATCATCATCATCATCATCATCATCATCATCAGCAGCAGCATCATCATCATCATCATCAGCAGCAGCAGCAGCAGCCAGCAGCGGCAGCATCATCATCATCATCATCATCATCAGCAGCAGCAGCAGCAGCAGCAGCAGCAGCAGCAGTAGCAGAAAGTTATATTTCGAATTTCAAAATAATCATTTTAAATGTTAAACGTCTTTCATTAAATCGTTGTGATTACTATTACTACTACTACTATTAATATTAATATGAAGAAAAGTTTTACATTCATGTGAGGAAGGTGGAGTACAAAAATATAAATGAATGGTGTTGAATATTAATTTATTTGAGAGAGTTTATAAAATTATTATTCAAATTTGGTCAGTTTTGTTTTTTCAGAGTTCTGTTGGACATATATCATGTGTTTTAAATCATTTCAATGTAAAATTAAATTAAATAAGCTTAACGTGTTTTTATATGAATATAGTCGAGATAAATGAAAAACACTTTCGCATTTATACATTTAGGAGACAGAAATATGAAACCAAACTTTATGACGACTAACAAAAATATGAGTCTATTTTTTTTGTAATTTAGAGAGGTGAGAGTAGAGGGCGTTTTTTTTGTAATAGCAAATGTAATACTTATCTTCATAATCATAATCATCATCAACAGCAGCATCATCATTGTCATCGTCGTCGTCGTCAACAGCAACAAAATCTGGAAGTTATTTTTCGGGTTTCAAAATAATTATTTTGAATGTTAAACGTCGTTTTTCATTAATATATATACCTGCTCTACTTATAACTACCTTTAGTATTGAGAACTATTGGAACGGATATATTACCTAATTGTTTACAGTCATAGGTTAAAACATTTACAAATAGAAAAAGGGGATTCAAGTATATAGCAGTGAAATAAAAACAGGGAACCTTAACTTGAACGTGAAATATTTATATATATATATATATATATATATATATATATATATATATATATATATATATATATATATATATATATATATATATATAAGTAGATTTCGAGTACAACAAAATAGTAAGAGAAATTTCAGAGGAAACATTTTTAATCAGTGAAACGGGCGGATGAAAAAATTGCTAAAATTTTCCTTACGGCTTTATCGTCTTACCCTCTAAGAGGAAACGTCAGAATGATAAATTAAAAATAACTCATAACCTTGAGAGATTTACCCCCTTTTTTTTCAATTGTCTTCTCCAACTGAAATATTTTCCCTCATTTTCTTAAATGAGGGAAAATATTTCAGTTTGAGAAAACAATTGAGCAAAAAGGGGGTAAATCTCTCAACGTTATGAGTTATTTGAATCATGAAAGATCTCCTACTTATGTTTCAAAATCTTTTGTCTACACAAGCTAGGTCGAATAGTAAATAATAAGGGTCATATCTTCAAGAAGTAGACGTTGTTTATTAGTTCCCGGTTTTGATGGGGAGAGTGGCAGTAGTAAAGTAATAGTGGGAAAAGTTTTTGCTTCCACCTTTATGGAGTATGTGTTTGGGAGAGTTGAAGATGGTGGGCCAAAAGTAATATTTAGTGTTAGCTGGAGAAAATAATCACAAATTTACTATAACACGCTCGAGTGAATAAACATAACATAGTGGTAAGTTTAGTAGCCTATGATGCATGTGGTTATTTTCCTATTTTTGACAAAGGTACAGGGGAAAATAGTCTTAACTTTATATATAAGAACATATATTTCAGAGGAAATAGTTGTAATCAATGAAATGGGCGGGTGGAAAAAAAAAAGAAAATCGCTAAACTTTTCCTTAGGGAATTATCATCTGACTCTCAAAGAGGAAACATCAGAATGTTAAATTAAAAACTAAGAACATCGAATGAAAATGAGGGGAAAATTGTTTCAATTGGAGGAAACAATTGAGAGAAAAAGTGTAAATCTCTCAACGTTATGGGTTATTTTAATCATGAAAGATCTCCAGCTGATGCTTCAAAATCTTTTGTCTACACAAGCTAGGTCAGGAATTGTTAATAACTAACTTCTCAATAATATTGAGATGATAGTTCGACCTGGCACTGTGTAAAACATAAAACCACCCATCGGAATACTGGTCAGAAAAAATATTTGTACCAACCAAGTGATTATGGATGGCTGATTCCTGTGCTTGAAAGTTCCCGGATTATCTCGAAACCTATTGTAAACGAATATCACGTTGTATATGTTGGGATATTCTTATTTCTAATCTTTGGGATGTCTTACCAACGTAGTCAGCTCCATACTAACAGGAATTTACACATAACAGAATTCTTTTGAATGTCTGGCAAAATATCCTTACGGAAAGAAGAGAAAAAAAGTTAGAATCGTGTAAATTACTGGAAAACAGCGTTGAGTAGGAGAAGAAATCCTTTTGATAATGTCAAGGCTGTCGAGACCTAACTATGGGAGTTTTAAATAGATAGGACATCATGACGGGTCAATAAATAAATGTATCAACATAAAAAATAGCCACTTTGTGTGTAGTGGCGCTTTTTATGATATTGATGGGATATCTATTGGTAAGAAAAATATTGGTAATTTCACCAAGTTTCGCGTCGAGTTGGTCTGGGGAACAAATCATGAGTGCTCGATGAGTAAGAGTACCAATACGATTTATTTTCCTTGATTTAAGGGCGAAGGAAAACCAATTTATATAAAGACATGTAAAGGTTGGTTTTCTATACACAGAGGTTTCAAACGGTAAACCAGCTTGAACACTAAAACGTCAAAGTGAAGAAACGTTTCAGCTTCACTCCGTGAAGGAAAGCAAGCAAAAGTGTCATCAACGTAACGTTTGTAATAAGCCAGCTTGATTGTTTTGGAAAACAATTGGTTTTCCAAAAATCCAACGAAAATGTTGACTAACGATGGACCAATTTGTTAAGAATAATACATTTCTTCTCTCCCCAACTTGTTAAACCGAAGGAAACTGATTTAGTTACAAGCTCTATCAGTTCACCAAAAATTAGTTCTGGAAATTTTAAGGGGACACGGTTAAGATAATCTGCACACATACCATTGGTTTCATCCAATGTTGAATTGGTAAACAGACTATTAATGTCAAAAAAGCCAAGAACTGGGTATCCTTAGATAAATGTTACACATTTTGGATGATAAAAATATTTTTTCAAAATGGGTGGTTTAAGCCATTATGACACGTTTCGCATGGAATCAGGGATACAGTAGGCCGAATCAAAAGTAAGTACTGGCTTAAGAATATCAACTAACCATTTTCCAGGTTAATGTTGTACAGAACCCAACATTGATAGAATAGGGCATAAAGGAATGTTGGGTTTATCAAATTTGGGTAGGCCGTACATTCTCGGCGTTTGAGAGCCGATAGGTCGTATTCTCTCGTAAATCTCTTTAGAAATAAATTTGCTTTTATAAAGTCGCAGAAGCTTTTTCTGGATTTTTATTTCCATGCGAAAAGTGTCATAATGGCTTAAACCACCCATTTGAAAAAAGATATTTTTATCATCCAAAATGTGTAAAATTTTGGATTATATAATCAATGTGGTTCAGAATAATAACGCCTGATCCTTTATCTGGGCGAGTGAAATATATATCAGAGTTCGACTTCAATAATTTCGCGGATTCAAGATGATTTTTCTGCCAAATACAATCGCTTGATTTAGTGCGTATGGCAGAAACCTCCTGCCTAATTCACCTAACTGGATGTTAACGCTAGTTAATTCATGTTTAATTTTACTTCAGTCGAAGTTCTCAGAAATCAAGGGGCCCCTTCCTGGGGCTAACACTTGATCTCTATATGAGATACATAGATACCCGAATATTCTATTAAAATTCTCCTTTATTTCTCAAACATTGAGTTAGTAAAAAAGTTAAGAATAATAAAGTGGACAATTTTTTCAGTATTGAGCATAAGACGAATAATTAAAGATATGTTTTAATTTTAAAATTTTGCAAGTAAAATACTTGCATTATACACAAAGAAACGACGCCAGTATTAAGTTACTAACAAAATTAACGGGCAGGGGCGATAACTCTAAGTATGACTGAGTTATCTGCCCTTCTTGTTTTCTGAACGTCCTGGTAGTCAACCAGATTTCTTTAACGTTTTCTTGTGTTTGTATGCTCGGGAATAAAGTCTCTTCGTACTTTCAAACGGTTTCGTGTAACACATAATTTTTTATTGGCGTGGTGGAAGCGGTTTATTCACCCACATTCGCCACTTTTAAAGGATTAAAAAATATAGGAGGATATTACTTAGCAAATAATTGAGCCACCGCCTGAACGTACTACTGCAGAACGACTACTGACGCGTCTCTTGACTTTACACCAAGTCAGAATGGTGAGTACTAGTACAACTTTCATATCGTCAGATAGTCCATACGCGAACTACATATTCGACTTAATACATATCAGTTGCTCAAGTATGACTCAGTATGCCTGAACACGCCCCAAAGCAGTGGAGGAATGATCTTACATACTGCCTGCCCCTTGACCTGCAACTATGCTCTATTTCTCAAGGTTAATTGGGAAGAAAAGTCACGCACTCGCTCACATTAGGGCTTCACAAATTATGGCATCAAAGTATCATTTGAACAAACTCACCGTTATCCCAAAAAATAATATCGTCGAGATGATATTAGGACCGGTGGCAAATTACTGCACTGACATATCATAGACTGCCATTGTCAAAGCATCAACGTCCTTAACAAGTTTTTGGTAGACCATATACAGTATTATGGCTTCCTCCTGGACTTCGACTCCATAGTACTCGAACCTAATACATGCCCAGAAGGTTTATTTCAGAGATTAACAACCTTCATCGGGTCAATATACTGCCACTGTACCCTCCACCTAAAAAATTTGCAAAATTTTGTTTTTGGTGATTTTATATTAGGCTGGGTCTAGTTAACAACATACTAAAAGTTGGACAAAATCGTAGTATGGGAAAGTGTCAAATTTCGAAGATGACTTTTTCATTGTACAAGTCATCTTCCACTTACATTTACGTGTGAAGCACATACTCGGCGAGTTTTCATGATGAATCAATAAATCTTGGATTTTTACGCAGGTTTTCAGGGTCAATCTTTTACACGAAAGGCTTACCAGTGATGCCAAATCACTCCTTATACAATATCTAGGAGTATCTTACCCCTAAACCCCTTATTATTCCTACATTGGTACCCGTACTCATAAACCCATTATTGCACTCACCCAGGTTCAAAAACAGGCATATGGGTGATTATTTTTAACCGGGTACCAGTCGTGAATTAGTACTTTCTTCAATTAATCGGCCCCCTTACCTCCGTATATAAATACAATTGTTCTATATGGTATAGGATTCCTTAGAAAACAACTGAAAAATCCAGAAACCACGTTTTACCCTACCCACAATTGCCTTAAAACTGCACTCACAAACAATTCACAAGGTCCATACTAATCAAGATATATTAATACACATATATTTCTGTATATTTTCTGGATCAAACATCAGCCGCCAACAGAGAAACCTTTCATTTATGCGAACGGGATTTGGACTGTGAGACCCTCGTGCTTCGAGAAAAAAGTGTGTCAGTTGTCACCCGTGCAAGTATCGAAAGAGGTGTGAAAGTCATCGTTAAAGCCAGAACTAGTGTTCACAAAGCATGTCGAGTTAAGCACATAGTCAAAAAGGACATTGCTTTAGCCTAAAATGATTCTGCTCAGCCAGTAAAAAAGAGGTATTGTGTTTCTCTAGGACGATATGCCAGTTCGGGAGAGTAGAAAGTGGATCTTGGGTTTACTTTCGGCAGCCTCGTAACTCTCGCTTCCCTTAATTTTCTCTTTAGTCCTCATATTCCGTGAGCGATGTTTCTGACAGAGGGAGAAGAATTGCTATTTTCTGGGCCAGAATCTATCCATATAACACTTATCGTTGGCTAGTTTTTGACCTTGAAGTAGTATTTTCTTTTTAGCTCCTTACATCAAGTGGCTTCATGTCATGTCTGGAGTGATTTCTATAAAAAACATGCATTGTGTTGTTTGTGGCACTGATACTACGTAAAAAGACTATAAAGAAAAAAAGTGAGGGAAGAATTTGTCATGTGAAAACTGATGCATTTGTTCAAACTATCCTGGTTCATTGCAAAACAAGAAAGGATTAGTGGACCAGCTGTTCAAGGTAGGATCGAATATTTTAGTGGTGATCTTCACGCTGCAGACTGTGTGTACCACCAATCATGTAACGTCAACTTCCGTATAATGCGAATCATTTTATGACAGTTCACGTCAGTTGAATTAACCAAACGACAAAAAAGTAGAAGACCAAAACACAGCGATCAGTATGAAGCATTCAAAAAGGTGTGTGTATCCCTGGAGGAAAACGATGAGGACCAGATAACGATATCGGACCTTGAGATAATACTTACGATGTAGTAAAACAACGATGTATAAACATCAGTAACTCAAGGAAAAGCTGATCAGTCGATATGGAAACTCTTTATTTGTGACCGATGGCCGTTGTGATGTCTCAAACATTGTAACATTTAGGGGAAAACCTGTGACATTCTTCGCGAATACTAGAATCTACCTCTGACATTCGATGAGGAACCATAAAAAAACGAGCAATTCTCAACACCACAGCGAAACTCATCAAAGCTGACACTAAAACGACAGTACCGTCAGTGGAGGATACGTATCCAACAACAACAGAACTTAAACTAGCGGCAGCATTAGACTTTATTCCTGCAAGTTAGCGGTTCTTGTTGCGGCATCTGTTTGTTGGGAAGGATACACCCACAAAGCTTGCTGGCATAGGACATGCTGTTTTTCCAGCTGTGCGTCCAAGTAATTGCACCATTACAGCTGGGTCTCTCGGTGCAAATGCACCACTTGTACAGGTTATTATTCTTGATCGATAGTCTCTCAACCATGGGATTTGCTTCATCATATCTAGAGGTACAAAGGTTTGAAGTTAACACTGGATGTTCCCTTGCTCCAGATCTGTTAGGCGGTAACATGGACATTCTTGATCAACTCCTTTAATTTGCAGGGTGACCAGCGACAATAGATTACCACTAAGCAGGGATCTAACCAGCCAGCCATCCATTGTGATCGAGGATGATGTTTCAGTTGACCCCCACCACAGGGTAAAGACAACACACTCTGTCTTGCTGACTGGACATGCTCTTCACTCCAGACTTCGAGAGAAACCAACCTTCCCGAAAGACTACGTCACAGACATTTAGTTCCATTATGCCTAACCCCTTATCGTAAGAAAAAAAAAACAGGAGGAAAGAAAGAAGAAAAAAAGCATCACGCCAGTATTAAGTTATAGATATAGTCAACCAGATTGTGTTTACGTTTTGTTGTGTTTCTACGCTCGGAAATAAAGTCTCTTCGTACCTTCCAACGGTTTCGTGTGGACACATCTAACGATCATTAAAAGGTTATGATATTCTTGGAGTTTTTCTGTTCGTACGCTAATAGAAACATGTGATTAGTTGGCAACAAAAGAATAGGCAGAGTACACATTACTAAGGCAGTAGTTTTTACGATATTAATACCCGAGTTCGAATCTCACGGAAGTCTAAAGGTTTTTAAAAAAACTGGATACGTTCTTTATAAATTAAAAAAATAACATCACATAATAAGATAAAAGCCTTACATAAATATATATATTTTTTAACTAAGTGAACATAACATAAGAAGATAAAAACCTTACATAAATATATATTTTTTAACTAAGTGAACATAACATAAGAAGATAAAAACCTTACATAAATATATATATTTTTTTAACTAAGTGAACATAACATAAGAAGATAAAAACCTTACATAAATATATATTTTTTAACTAAGTGAACATAACATAAGAAGATAAAAACCTTACATAAATATATATTTTTTAACTAAGTGAACATAACATAAGAAGATAAAAACCTTACATAAATATATATTTTTTAACTAAGTGAACATAACATAAGAAGATAAAAACCTTACATAAATATATATATTTTAACTAAGTGAACATAACATAAGAAGATAAAAACCTTACATAAATATATATTTTTTAACTAAGTGAACATAACATAAGAAGATAAAAACCTTACATAAATATATATATATATTTTTAACTAAGTGTTCTTTTTGTGATAACCCGCAAAATAGACGTAAATAGTATTTGCCATTAATTCAAAGCGAATTATTTTTGCTTAAAATTAACTCTACTAATGTTTTTGACAATGAAACAATACATAAATGCATTCATCATAGTTACTTACTCTCTCATGCTTATATTAGGTAGCGTTTTTTTTTCCAGGAAATTTCACAAACATTTTTCTTCTATAAAGTGGTGGAAGCTAGGTAAAGATAGAAATTGACATACCCAGGTATGTACAACCTGCATTTTGTCTGTTTTGGGGGTGACAGGGTATTTCTTTGGGGAGGGCTCTTTCACAAAAGAACCAAGTGTTTTACTTCTAAATCATGTGTCCTATAACCCCCCCCCCTGCAAAGTCATTTTGAAAATAAAACCTTCACTCTCTTCTTACTTCCACCATTTAAAAAACACATTTCATACCTTCTTACTGACACGGTGGCTAAGTGGTCAACGACGTGGACTGAGAACCTGGGTGTTCTGTACCAACACCACTACAGGGGGCATGTATAAACTAGTAAGGTTAAGTTTCCTTTTTATTATTTAAGCAAATCGTTTGATTACAAACCCTATTTGAACTAATACCGTTGGAAACAGTATTGCTCTAAAACTATCCTCTCCCGCTATGGGTAAAAAATAGTGACTTCTCTGCAACTGAGCGTATACAATTAATTTTGTAAAATAGGTATTGTATGTGGACATTGAATGCATCAAGATGGTTGATATGTCGTACAAAAACGGACAGACCAAACTACGATAGAACCGAAATTGGCGTGTGTGTGTGTGTATGTGTGTGTGTGTGTGTGTTTATACCGTCGTTCCATTGTATTCGTTGTGTGTGTCCTTGGCTCAGAACACTTACGAGAGAAAAGGGCAGTACTTCCCCGGTTGTTGATTGACTTGAAGGCTCAAATCGTTTTTGCATATTGACGACATGTCGCTTGCACGTGGAATGCCCTCTCGCACTCCAACGCCGGGCGAGTTTCTTCCGCCGCCATGTCAACCCCAAACATCACAATCGCTCCTCCATGTGCACCTTCTTCGCCGCCAATTCAAGAGCCCTCACCACCAACCACCACCGCCGCCACCAGGACAGTACAGTAATGTCCACAGATAGTAAGAGCGTCTAGTGTACACACACACACACACTCGGCATTAAAAGGTCGTAATTCATTGAAAACTTCAACGAAGAAGCGAAAGTGAGAAAAATTGGTGCGGGGTAGGAGGGCTGGAGATAAAAAATAAAACGATGGGAAAGGGGGATAAATGCTCAGATTGAATTTCGTTGACAATTTTGTCTTTGTAATCAGGGCTTCAGAGTTAATCAACGTCTTTATTTTCATATATATAAATATATAAATATTCATTGGTTTTGGGATTGAGTTATGTTTTAAAAATCAACTTTAATTGGTCTAATTAGCCGTAATTTGCAATCAACTCAGTAAGTCACCCACCTCTTACTGAGTTTTGTCTATTACTCTTATTCAATGTATGTTGGTTGACCTCCTCGCTCTTATGTTATACAGTTTCTATACCTTTCGTTTCCGTCACACACACACACACACACACACACACACACACACACACACACACACACACACACACACACACACACACACACACAAAACTCTCTCTCGCGCGCTCGCGCGTGTTTATTAACAGTGAATGGTAATAAAACTAAGTATAAAACAGAACATTATGAATATTATAATAAGTTTATAAAATAGTATTAATACTATTAAACGAATAAGGGAGAGAGAGAGAGAGGGAAAGAGAGAGAGAGAGGGGAAGAGAGGAAGAGCGATCAGAAAGACTAATTTTAGAATTTGTTTTTATTTAAAAGAAAAATTTGACTGCCTTTGCAAACTTATTTTTTCTTTGCAAACTTTATATATATATATATATATATATATATATATATATATATAATATTTATAAATAAATATTAAATTATTAATACCTACAGACGCTAGCGTTTCAAGCTTATTGCTCTCATCAGTGCAGGAAAGTAACAATTTCAGACGGTCGGGAGGCGCGAATCTGGTTCATAGAGTCAGCCTAGAATCTGCAAGCAGTCGCCATATCCACTCGGATATATATATATATATATATATATATATATATATATATATATATATATATATATATATATATATATATATATTTTGCTTATGAATGAAGGAAAAACAGAGAGATGGGAATTCGGAAGATGAGAGAGAGAGAGAGAGAGAGAGAGAGAGAGAGAGAGAGAGACAGAGACAGAGACAGAGACAGAGAGATAAAGAAAGAAAGATAGATAGAGAGAGAGATAAAGAGAGAGAGAGATAGTGGAGAGAGAGAAGGGAGAGTGAAAGAGGTGTTAAGGAAAGAAATTGCCGTATTTAC